>OY997264.1:645497909-646238090 GCA_963921465.1 Triticum timopheevii | reverse complement strand
GCGCTCTCTCACATACTACTCAGAAAAAAATAGAAGAAAAAAAAGCAGAAAAGAAATAACTATATAAAAAATTACTCAAAAATAAATAGAAGAAAATAAATAATGCAGAAAAGAAAAAAATTATATAAAGCAAAAATATTCACAAAGAAACTAAATACAACAAAAAAAACTACTCAGAAATAAATAGAAGGAAAAAATAAAGCAGAAAAGAAAAAACTATATAAAAAAATTACTCAAACATAAATAGAAGAAAATAAATAATGCAGAAAAGAAAAAATATATAAAGCAAAAATATTCACAAAGAAACTAAATACAGCAAAAAAAACTACTTATAGATAAATAGAAGAAAAAATAAGGTAGAAAAGAAATAACTATATAAAAACTTACTCAAAAATAAATAGAAAGAAATAAATAATGCAGAAAAGAAAAAAAATTATATAAAGCAAAAATATTCACAAAGAAACTAAATAGAGCAAAATAAACTACTCAGAAATAAGCAAAAGAAAAAAATAAAGCAGAAAAGAAATAACTATATAAAAAAATTACTCAAAAATAAATAAAAGAAAATAAATAATGCAGAAAAGAAAAAAATTTATAAAAAAATGTTGGGGCGCTACCCGGTAGGCCTGCCAGACCTAGGGTGTGCAAATACAGGCCCAGAAGGGCCAGCAGGCTCACAGGACAGCGCGCCCTAGTTAGGCCCAGAAGTCTGCTATATAGAGGAGTTCGAAAGGGCAGCCGCGGCTGAGTTTATAAACCAGTGCGGCTGCCCTTCGCTCGGCGAGGTGGGACTAAAAGTAGCGCACTGCGAGTGGCAGCGCACGGCCATTACTACCGGTTGGTGGCTCCAACCGGTACTAAAGGCCCCTCCTATATATATATATATATATATATATATATATATATATATATATGTGTGTGTGTGTGTGTGTGTGTGTGTGTGTCAGTTACGAAAAGTCAGTTATCGTCGCCACTTCTTTCCACTTCTCGCGCGAGTCTCTATCTCCGGCGACGACGCCGACGCCGACGCCGCCGCGCCGCCGTGCTGTTGCCCCCGCCGCACGTCGTCGCCGTCCCCGGTGCCCTCGCCGCCCCCGCCGCCCGTCGTCGTCGTCGCCGCGCGCCCCGCCGCGCCCGTCTCGTCGTCGTCCCTAGCCCCCGTCGCCCGTCATCGCCGCCCCCGCCGCCCGTACGCGCCCGGCCCGCTCCATACACACAAACGCATACACACATACACACACACACACAAACACTACACACACACACACACATACACAGACACACACACACACACACATACACACACACACACACTACACACACACATATACACACAGACACACACAAACACACACACACACACACACTACACGTACACTACACATGTACGTACACACATATACACACTACACACACAAACATATTTTTTACTTATTTTCTGTTTTCTAATGTTTAGATAAATTAGAACTATCTAGTTTATTTTTAAATGTTAGAAATATTAATGTTAGATGAATTAGAAATGTTAATGTTTAGTTGAACTAGTTGAATTAATATATAGATCGAACTAGTTTATTTTTAGTAAATGCTTAGTTAAACTAATTGAATTAATATAACTAGTTTATTTTTAGAAAATGCTTAGTTGAACTAGTTGAATTAATATATATAACTAGTTTATTTTTAGTAAATGCTTAGTTGAACTAGTTGAATTAATATAACTAGTTTATTTTTAGTAAATGTTTAGTTGAACTATTTGAATTAATATATAGAATTAGTTTATTTTTAGTAAATGCTTAGTCGAACTAATTGAATTAATATAAGTAGTTTATTTTTAGTAACTGCTTAGTTGAACTAATTGAATTAATATAACTAATTTATATATTTTTAGTAAATGTTTAGTTGAACTAGTTGAATTAATATAGAGAACTAGTTTATTTTTAGTAAATGCTTAGTTGAACTAATTGAATTGATATAACTAGTTTATTTTTAGTAAATGCTTAGTTGAATTAATAGAAGTAATTGAATTAATTGAATTAGTAAGTGTTTAATGTTTCGCCTAATATGAACATAGGAAATGTCGTCTGACGACGGAAAAAATTTCATTATGTGCGAATACTGTGAAGACCAGCGCGGCCAGTGCGACAGAAATTTCCTTGTTGATGGTAGGCGATTCAGCATCAAGCTGGATGAGACCTTTGAATTCGATACAGTAAGTCACAACGACAAGTCTGTTTTCGTAATTAAGCATGACTTATATATGCTTCATTTGCCTGACTTATAATTTTTAATTTTCACTATTCTACTAGCGCATCCCCTGCCATGCAAGAATTTTTGTCTTGGATAAGATAGGTTTCAAAGATATGGAAACTATGGAGGTAAAGAGAGTTTACCTGAAAACTGAGCATGATGGTTATACTTTCAACGTCAAAGTATACAATGCACACACGTACACCTATTTTGAATGCAAAACTTGGCAAACACTATGCAAGGCTTATGCATTTGAGCCTGGTATGGTTATCACCTTTGATATTCGTCTGAAAGATGATATTGAAGGTAATAGAGACATATGAGTCGATGTGTAGACGCCTCCAGTTCTACCATTATGTGAGTTCTTCTCAACTATATTTTTGTCTTTGATATTGCTTATTCAAAAATAATTTACAACTAATTTCTATTGACAGCTTATCTCCATTCAACCAAACATGTCCGGCGCTTGGTAGACAGGACCTACTACTGTCCCGGAGCTGAACTAAACTGCGAGGAGATAAGTCATTATATTTCATGGCTTGAGGATCTTCATACTGTCAAGACAAATTTTCTTCCTGCACTTAGAAATGTTAGTACTCAAAACGTGCGACCAATAGTGATGGTATTGAACTACGGTCACATCTATTTAGGAATGATGGTAAGATATTTACTATTTGTCCTCAGTGCATATTTTGCATACATAATTTTTTTGCTAAACTTTCATTGCTAAGTATATTAATTAAGTACTATACGATGTTCTTCAACAGGGACTCCCGATGACAGTTGTGCCTCAGGGGATCGAGACTAAAGGTCGCATATCAATTGTTAGCTTACGGCCAAGATATCCTGCATTGCACATGAATGCATTCAGGATTTCTAGAAGCGATGAATGCTTAATAGTGAAAGATTGGAGGAAAATTGTTAATGATCGCAGAGAAGTACTAGGGGCAGCAATGAGAAGCGCATCCCACGATTAGGAGACAGGTTCATCTGCATGCTCCAGTATGATCAATCAGGAGAGCTATACATGTTCTATGCTATTTTACCAGAGAGAGTAGCTAGCAGGAGTGATTTAGCTAGTTCATGCTGCTCTTAGTACTTGTCCTTTCATGTTCGTGTTCTTCGTTCTAAACTTAAGTGATTTGCTTTTGTGGTGTTATATATGAGCGCTTATAATATCATGACAATCATGTTGAACTCGATGATATTTTTGCTTCTGGTACAAGTGAATGTTTCTTCTTTAAGCTAGTAGTACTGGTGGTGATTAGATAGCTAGCGGTAATGCATGACTATGATGATGATTAATATGATGATGATGATGAGTTATTATATCATTTAATGAAAGAAACCGCAGATTAGTTTCAGCTGGATGGATCCTACCTAAGTGATCAAGTATATGCCATATCCGTATATATTATAGTTGATCAAGTATAATATGGATATGGCATATACTTGATCACTTAGCTAGCTAGCTAGTAGCTAGATATCCAATGCATCCAGTCGAAACTAATCCGCGGTACTTTCACCTAATGATTTAACAACTCATTATAATGTAAAACAATCACTAAATTAAATTGAAAACACAAAATTAAAGAAAAATTAAAAAAAACACCCAAACATTTAGTACCGTTTGGTGTTACCAACCGATACTAATGCCCTACATGCAAACGGGCCTGGCTCGTGCCATGTGGTGGCACTTTAGCGCCGGTTTGTGACGAACCGGTACTAAAGGGGGGACCTTTAGTCCCCACTCTTTAGTGCCAGTTGGGCATGTGGCGGACACGGCAACAACAGAAGCATATGCTTTGAGACATGGGCTCCTACTGGCGCAACAGGTGGGCGTGAACAAGCTGGTGGTGGAGGCGGATTGCCTGGAAGTAATCAACACGATGAACTTGGGTGGATTCATGGCGACAGGAGCAGCGGCAGTTTATGCAGATTGCAATGTATTGATAGTAGGTTATACTTCGGTGTCTTTCGTCCATTGCCCTAGGGAGGCAAACCATGTTTCTCATGAGCTAGCTAGGCTGGCGGTCTCCAACCCACCCTCGCTGTGGGTCGAGGAACCACCGGCATCTATTATAAGGTGGCTGGTGGATGATGTAATGGTTATTTGATCTAATAAAGAGGCCGGAGTTTCAAAAAAAAAAGAGCACTACTCCCTCAATGTTTCTAAATATAAGTCTTTTTAGATATTTTAATATAAATTACACACATATGTAGTATATAGACATATTTTAGATGTAGATTCATTTATTTTAGAGGTAATATCACTAGTGGTGCTTGAACTTGCCACCAATGTTCAGCTTAGTGCCTAAACTTGTAAAATACGCCGTAGTGGTTCTAGAACTTGGCACGAGCGTGCAGATACAATGCTAATCCATCCCGTAGACCTATAATGCGTTGACAGAACATCATATTTTGATTAGCATTATGTACGTCTCCATAAACAATGGCCCTCACATGTCAGAATAAAGGGATAATAAACGATAAAACAGTACGGCCAAGACTCGAACTTATGAAGGCAAGCTAGCTAAGGCCTACCCTAACAAATAAACTACTCATGTTTTCTTGTCAAGTAAGGATAATGATGCTCTATATTATAAAAGAACATGGTCGTGTGGTTTAAATGTGTTCCTGTATGTGCCGCCATGTTGCACTTGTTAGCGTTTATAAATTTTTATATATTTGTAAAAAGTATGTAAATTATAATGATAGTAATAAAAATTGTTGGGGAACGTAGTAATTTCAAAAAAATTCCAACGCACACGCAAGATCATGGTGATGGTATAGCAACGAGAGGGAAGAGTGTTGTCTGCGTACCCTCGTAGACCGTAAGCGGAAGCGTTAGCACAACGCGGTTGATGTAGTTGTACGTCTTCACAATCCGACCGATCCAAGCACCGAATGTATGGCACCTCCGAGTTCAGCACACGTTCAGCTCGATGATGATCCCCGGGCTTCGATCCAGCAAAGCTTCGGGGATGAGTTCCGTCAGCACGACGGCGTGGTGACGATGATGATGTTCTACCGGCGCAGGGCTTCGCCTAAACTCCGCGATGATATGACCGAGGTGGAATATGGTGGAGGGGGGCACCGCACACGGTTAAGGAACGATCCGTAGATCAACTTGTGTGTCTCTAGGGTGCCCCCCTGCCCTCGTATATAAAGGAGCAAGGGGGGAGGCCGGCCGGCCCTTGTGGGCGCGCCAAGGAGGAGGAGTCCTCCTCCTAGTAGGAGTAGGACTCCCCCTTTCCTACTCCTACTAGGAGGGGAAAGGAAGGGGGAGAGGGGGAAGGAAAGAGGGGGGCGCCGCTCCCCCTTCCTAGTCCAATTTGGACCAGAGGGGGAGGGGTCGCGCGGCCCATGCTAGCCGCCCCTCTCTTTTTCCACCAAGGCCCATGTGGCCCATTAACTCTCCCGGGGGGGTTCCGATAACCCTCCGGCACTCCTGTTTTCTCCGAAAATGTCCGGAACACTTCCGGTGTCCGAATATAGTCGTCCAATATATCAATATTTATGTCTCGACCATTTCGAGACTCCTCGTCATGTCCGTGATCACATCCGGGACTCCGAACAACCTTCGGTACATCAAAACTTATAAACTCATAATAAAACTGTCATCGTAATGTTAAGCGTGCGGACCCTACGGGTTCGAGAACTATGTAGACATGACCTAGAACTATTCTCGGTCAATAACCAATTGCGGAAGGATGCGCATATTGGTTCCTACATATTCTACGAAGATCTTTATCGGTCAAACCGCATAACAACATACGTTGTTCCCTTTGTCATCGGTATGTTACTTGCCCGAGATTCGAGCGTCGGTATCCAATACCTAGTTCAATCTCGTTACCGGCAAGTCTCTTTACTCATTACGTAATGCATCATTCCGTAACTAACTCATTAGCTACATTGCTTGCAAGGCTTATAGTGATGTGCATTACCGAGAGGGCCCAGAGATACCTCTCCGACAATCGGAGTGACAAAACCTAATCTCGAAATACGCCAACTCAACATGTACCTTTTGGAGACACCTATAGTACTCCTTTATAATCACCCAATTACGTTGTGACGTTTGGTAGCACCCAAAGTGTTCCTCCGATAAACGGGAGTTGCATAATTTCATAGTTACAGGAACATGTATAAGTCATGAAGAAAGCAATAGCAACATACTAAACGATCAAGTGCTAGGCTAACGGAATGGGTCATGTCAATCACATCATTCTCCTAATGATGTGATCCCGTTAATCAAATGACAACTCTTTTGTCCATGGCTAGGAAACATAACCATCTTTGATAAACGAGCTAGTCAAGTAGAGGCATACTAGTGATGTTGTGTTTGTCTATGTATTCACACATGTATCATGTTTCCGGTTAATACAATTCTAGCATGAATAATAAACATTTATCATGATATGAGGAAATAAATAATAACTTTATTATTGCCTCTACGGCATATTTCCTTCAGTCTCCCACTTGCACTAGAGTCAATAATCTAGATTACATAGTAATGATTCTAACACCCATGGAGTCTTGGTGCTGATCATGTTTTGCTCGTGAGAGAGGCTTAGTCAATGGGTCTGTAACATTCAGATCCGTATGTATCTTGCAAATCTCTATGTCTCCCACTTGGACTTGGTCCCGAATGGAATTGAAGCGTCTCTTGATGTGCTTGGTCCTCTTGTGAAATCTGGATTCCTTTGCCAAGGCAATTGCACCAGTATTATCACAGAAGATCTTCATTGGTCACGATGCACTAGGTATGACACCTAGATCGGAAATGAACTCCTTCATCCAGACTCCTTCATTTGCTGCTTCCGAAGCAGCTATGTACTCCGCTTCACATGTAGATCCCGCCACGATGCTTTGTTTAGAACTGCACCAACTTACAGCTCCACTGTTTAATAAAAACACATATCCGGTTTGCGATTTAGAATCGTCCGGATCAGTGTCAAAGCTTGCATCGACGTAACCATTTATGACTAGCTCTTTGTCACCTCCATATACGAGAAACATATCCTTAGTCCTTTTCAGGTATTTCAGGATGTTCTTGACCGCTGTCCAGTGATCCACTCCTGGGTTACTTTGGTACCTTCCTGCCAAGCTTATTGCTAAGCATACGTCAGGTCTGGTACACAGCATTGCATACATGATAGAGCCTATGGCTGAAGCATAGGGAACTTCTTTCATTTTCTCTCTATCTTCTGCTGTGGTCGGGCATTGAGTCTGACTCAACTTCACACCTTGTAGCACGGGCAAGAACCCTTTCTTTGCCTGATCCATTTTGAACTTTTTCAAAATTTTATCAAGGTATGTGCTTTGTGAAAGTCCTATTAAGCGTCTTGATCTATCTCTATAAATCTTGATGCCCAATATGTAAGCAGCTTCACCGAGGTCTTTCATTGAAAAACTTTTATTCAAGTATCCCTTTATGCTGTCCAGAAATTCTATATCATTTCCAATTAATAATATGTCATCTACATATAATATCAGAAATGCTATAGAGCTCCCACTCACTTTCTTGTAAATACAGGCTTCTCCAAAAGTCTGTATAAAACCATATGCTTTGATCACACTATCAAAGCGTTTATTCCAACTCCGAGATGCTTGCACCAGTCCATAAATGGATCGCTGGAGCTTGCACACTTTGTTAGCACCTTTTGAATCAACAAAACCTTCTGGCTGCATCATATACAACTCTTCTTCCAGAAATCCATTCAAGAATGCAGTTTTGACATCCATTTGCCAAATTTCATAATCATGAAATGCAGCAAGAGCTAACATGATTCGGACAGACTTAAGCATCGCTACGGGTGAGAAAGTCTCATCGTAGTCAACCCCTTGAACTTGTCAAAAACCTTTCGCAACAAGTCGAGCTTTATAGACAGTTACATTACCATCAACGTCAGTCTTCTTCTTAAAGATCCATTTATTCTCAATGGCTTGCCGATCATCGGGCAAGTCAACCAAAGTCCATACTTTGTTCTCATACATGGATCCCATCTCAGATTTCATGGCCTCTAGCCATTTTGCGGAATCTGGGCTCATCATCGCTTCCTCATAGTTCGTAGGTTCATCATGGTCAAGTGACATGACTTCCAGAATAGGATTACCGTACCACTCTGGTGCGGATCTTACTCTGGTAGACCTACGAGGTTCAGTAGAAACTTGATCTGAAGTTTCATGATCAATATCATTTGCTTCCTCACTAATTGGTGTAGTTGTCACAGGAACCGGTTCTTGTGATGAACTACTTTCCAATAAGGTAGCAGGTATAGTTACCTCATCAAGTTCTACTTTCCTCCCACTCACTTCTTTCGAGAGAAACTCCTTCTCTAGAAAGGATCCGATTTTAGCAACGAATATCTTGCCCTCAGATCTGTGATAGAAGGTGTACCCAATAGTCTCTTTTGGGTATCCTATGAAGACACATTTCTCCGATTTGGGTTCGAGCTTATCTGGTCGAAGTTTCTTCACATAAGCATCGCAGCCCCAAACTTTAAGAAACGACAACTTTGGTTTCTTGCCAAACCACAGTTCATAAGGCGTCGTCTCAACGGATTTTGATGGTGCCCTATTTAACGTGAATGCGGCCGTCTCTAAAGCATAACCCCAAAACGATAGCGGTAAATTAGTAAGAGACATCATAGATCGCACCATATCTAGTAAAGTACGATTACGACGTTCGGACACACCATTTCGTTGAGGTGTTCCGGGTGGCGTGAGTTGTGAAAGTATTCCTCATTGTTTCAAGTGTAGACCAAACTCGTAACTCAAATATTCTCCTCCACGATCAGATCGTAGAAATTTTATTTTCTTGTTACGAAGATTTTCCACTTCACTCTGAAATTCTTTGAACTTTTCAAATGTTTCAGACTTGTGTTTCATTAAGTAGATATACCCATATCTGCTCAAATCATCTGTGAAGGTGAGAAAATAACGATACCCGCTGCGAGCCTCAACATTCATTGGACCACAAACATCAGTATGTATGATTTCCAACAAATCAGTTGCTCGCTCCATAGTTTCGGAGAACGGTGTTTTAGTCATCTTGCCCATGAGGCACGGTTCGCAAGTACCAAGTGATTCATAATCAAGTGATTCCAAAAGCCCATCAGTATGGAGTTTTTTCATGCGCTTTATACCGATATGACCTAAACGGCAGTGCCACAAATAAGTTGCACTATCATTATCAACTATGCATCTTTTGGTTTCAACACTATGAATATGTGTATCACTACTATCGAGATTCAATAAAAATAGACCACTCTTCAAGGGTGCATGACCATAAAAGATATTACTCATATAAATAGAACAACCATTATTCTATGATTTAAATGAATAACCGTCTCACATCAAACAAGATCCAGATATAATGTTCATGCTCAATGCTGGCACCAAATAACAATTATTTAGGTCTAAAACTAATCCCGATGGTAGATGTAGAGGTAGCGTGCCGACCGCGATCACATTGACTTTGGAACCATTTCCCACGCGCATCGTCACCTCGTCCTTAGCCAATCTTCGCTTAATCCGTAGTCCCTGTTTCGAGTTGCAAATATTAGCAACAGAACCAGTATCAAATACCCAGGTACTACTGCGAGCATTAGTAAGGTACACATCAATAACATGTATATCACATATACCTTTGTTCACTTTGCCATCCTTCTTATCCGCCAAATACTTGGGGCAGTTCCGCTTCCAGTGTCCAGTCTGCTTGCAGTAGAAGCACTCAGTTTCAGGCTTAGGTACAGACTTGGGTTTCTTCTCTTGAGCAGCAACTTGTTTGCTGTTCTTCTTGAAGTTCCCCTTCTTCTTCCCTTTGCCCTTTTTCTTGAAACTGGTGGTCTTGTTAACCATCAACACTTGATGCTCCTTCTTGATTTCTACCTCCGCGGCTTTTAGCATTGCGAAGAGCTCGGGAATAGTCTTGTCCATCCCTTGCATATTATAGTTCATCACGAAGCTCTTGTAGCTTGGTGGCAGTGATTGAAGAAATTCTGTCAATGACACTATCATCAGGAAGATTAACTCCCAGTTGAATCAAGTGATTATTATACCCAGACATTTTGAGTATGTGTTCACTGACAGAACTATTCTCCTCTATCTTGCAGCTATAGAACTTATTGGAGACTTCAAATCTCTTAATCCGGGCATTTGCTTGAAATATTAACTTCAACTCCTCGAACATCTCATATGCTCCATGACGTTCAAAACGTCGTTGAAGACCCGGTTCTAAACCGTAAAGCATGGCACACTGAACTATCGAGTAGTCATCAGCTTTGCTCTGCCAGACGTTCTTAACGTCGTCAGTTGCATCAGCAGCAGGCCTGGCACCCAACGGTGCTTCCAGGACGTAATTCTTCTGTGCAGCAATGAGGATAATCCTCAGGTTACGGACCCAGGTCATGTAATTGCTACCATCATCTTTCAACTTTGCTTTCTCAAGGAACGCATTAAAATTCAACAGAACAACAGCACGAGCCATCTATCTACAACAAACATAGACAAGCAAAATACTATCAGGTACTAAGTTTATGATAAATTTAAGTTCAATTAATCATATTACTTAAGAACTCCCACTTAGACAGACATCTCTCTAGTCATCTAAGTGATCACGTGATCCAAATCAACTAAACCATGTCCGATCATCACGTGAGATGGAGTAGTTTCAATGGTGAACATCACTATGTTGATCATATCTACTATATGATTCACGTTCGACCTTTCGGTCTCCGTGTTCCGAGGCCATATCTGTATATGCTAGGCTCGTCAAGTTCAACCCGAGTATTCCGCGTGTGCAACTGTTTTGCACCCGTTGTATTTGAACGTAGAGCCTATCACACCTGATCATCACGTGGTGTCTCAGCACGAAGAACTTTCGCAACGGTGCATACTCAGGGAGAACACTTCTTGATAATTAGTAAGAGATCATCTTAAAATGCTACCGTCAATCAAAGCAAGATAAGATGCATAAAGGATAAACATCACATGCAATCAATATAAGTGATATGATATGGCCATCATCATCTTGTGCTTGTGATCTCCATCTCTGAAGCACCGTTGTGATCACCATCGTCACCGGCGCGACACCTTGATCTCCATCGTAGCATCATTGTCGTTTACGCCATCTATTGCTTCTACGACTATCGCTACCGCTTAGTGATAAAGTAAAGCAATTACAGGGCATTTGCATTTCATACAATAAAGCGACAACCATATGGCTCCTGCCAGTTGCCGATAACTTCGGTTACAAAACATGATCATCTCATACAATAAAATATAGCATCACGTCTTGACCATATCACATCATAACATGCCCTGCAAAAACAAGTTAGACGTCCTCTACTTTGTTGTTGCAAATTTTACGTGGCTGCTACGGGCTTAGCAAGAACCGTTCTTACCTACGCATCAAAACCACAACGATAGTTCATCAAGTTAGTGCTGTTTTAACCTTCGCAAGGACCGGGCGTAGCCACACTCGATTCAGCTAAAGTGAGAGAGACAGACACCCGCCAGCCACCTTTAAGCACGAGTGCTCGTAACGGTGAAACCAGTCTCGCGTAAGCGTACGCGTAATGTCGGTCCGGGCCGCTTCATCTCACAATACCGCCGAACCAAAGTATGACATGCTGGTAAGCAGTATGACTTGTATCGCCCACAACTCACTTGTGTTCTACTCGTGCATATAACATCAACATATAAAACCAGGCTCGGATGCCACTGTTGGGGAACGTAGTAATTTCAAAAAAATTCCTACGCACACGCAAGATCATGGTGATGGCATAGCAACGAGAGGGGAGAGTGTTGTCTACGTACCCTCGTAGACCATTAAGCGGAAGCGTTATGACAACGCGGTTGATGTAGTCGTACGTCTTCACGAATCGACCGATCCAAGCACCGAAGTACGGCACCTCCGTGTTCAGCACACGTCCAGCTCGATGACGTCCCCCGGGCTCCAATCCAGCGAAGCGTTGGGGATGAGTTCCATCAGCACGACGGCGTGGTGACGATGATGATGTTCTACCGGCGCAGGGCTTCGCCTAAACTCCGCGACGATATGACCGAGGTGGAATATGGTGGAGGGGGGCACCACACACGGCTAAGGAACGATCCGTAGATCAACTTGTGTCTCTATGGGGTGCCCCCTTCCCCCGTATATAAAGGGGGAGAGGAGGAGGGGGCCGGCCTAAGGGGAGGCGCGCCCTAGGAGGGGGAAACCTACTCCAAGTAGGTTTGCCCCTCCCTTTCCTATTCCAAGAAGGAGGAGGAAGGAAGGAGTGGGAGAGGGGGAAGGCAAGGGGGGCGCCCCCCCTTCCTTGTCCTATTCGGACTCAAGGGGAGGGGGTGCACCTCTTGCCCTCGCCGGCCCCTCTCTCTCTCCACTAGGGCCCATCAAGGCCCATTACTTCCTGGGGGGGTTCCAGTAACCCTCCGGCACTCCGGTTTTTCTCCGAAAACACTCGGAACACTTCCGGTGTCCGAATATAGTCATCCAATATATCAATCTTTATGTCTCGACCATTTCGAGACTCCTCATCATGTCCGTGATCACATCCGGGACTACGAACAACCTTCGGTACATCAAAACTTATAAACTCATAATAAAACTATCAGCGTAACGTTAAGCGTGCGGACCCTATGGGTTCGAGAACTATGTAGACATGACCTAGAACTATTCTCGGTCAGTAACCAATAGCGGAACCTGGATGTTCATATTGGTTCCCACATATTCTGTGAAGATCTTTATCGGTCAAACCGCATAACAACATACGTTGTTCCCTTTGTCATCGGTATGTTACTTGCCCGAGATTCGATCGTCGGTATCCAATACCTAGTTCAATCTCGTTACCGGCAAGTCTCTTTACTCGTTCCGTAATACATCATCTCATAACTAACTCATTAGTTACAATGCTTGCAAGGCTTAGGTGATGAGTATTACCGAGAGGGCCCAGAGATACCTCTCCGACAATCGGAGTGACAAAACCTAATCTCGAATTATGCCAACTCAACATGTACCTTTGGAGACACCTGTAGAGCACCTTTATAATCACTCAGTTACATTGTGACGTTTGGTAGCACACAAAGTGTTCCTCCGGTAAACGGGAGTTGCATAATCTCATAGTTGTAGGAACTTTGTATAAGTCATGAAGAAAGCAATAGCAACATACTAAACGATCAAGTGCTAAGCTAATGGAATGGGTCAAGTCAATCACATCATTCTCCTAATGATGTGATCCCATTAATCAAATGACAACACATGCCTATGGTTAGGAAAAATAACCATCTTTGATCAATGAGCTAGTTCAAGTAGAGGCATACTAGTGACACTATGTTTGTCTATGTATTCACACATGTATCATGTTTCCGGTTAATACAATTGTAGCATGAATAATAAACATTTATCATGATATGAGGAAATAAATGATAACTTTATTATTGCCTCTAGGGCATATTTCCTTCAGTCTCCCACTTGCACTAGAGTCAATAATCTAGATTACATAGTAATGATTCTAACACCCATGGAGTCTTGGTGCTGATCATGTTTTGCTCGTGAGAGAGGCTTAGTCAACGGGTCTGCAACATTCAGATCCGTATGTATCTTGCAAATCTCTATGTATCCCACTTGGACTTGGTCCCGAATGGAATTGAAGCGTCTCTTGATGTGCTTGGTCCTCTTGTGAAATCTGGATTCCTTTGCCAAGGCAATTGCACCAGTATTGTCACAGAAGATCTTCATTGGTCCCGATGCACTAGGTATAACACCTAGATCGGAAATGAACTCCTTCATCCAGACTCCTTCATTTGCTGCTTCCGAAGCAGCTATGTACTCCACTTCACATGTACTCCACTTCACATGTAGACCAACTTACAGCTCCACCGTTTAATAAAAATATGTATCCGGTTTGCGATTTAGAATCGTCCGGATCAGTGTCAAAGCTTGCATCGACGTAACCATTTACGACTAGCTCTTTGTCACCTCCATATACGAGAAACATATCCTTAGTCCTTTTCAGGTATTTCAGGATGTTTTTGACCGCTGTCTAGTGACCCACTCCTGGATTACTTTGGTACCTCCCTGCCAATCTAATAGCAAGGCACACATCAGGTCTAGTACACATCATTGCATACATGATAGAGCCTATGGCTGAAGCATAGGGAACTCCTTTCATTTTCTCTCTATCTTCTGCAGTGGTCGGGCATTGAGTCTGACTCAACTTTATACCTTGTAATACAGGCAAGAACCCTTTCTTCACCTGATCCATATTGAACCTTTTCAATACTTTATCAAGGTACGTGCTTTGTGATAGTCCAATCAAGCGTCTTGATCTATCTCTATAGATCTTAATGCCCAATATGTAAGCAGCTTCACCGAGGTTTTTCATTGAAAAACTTTTATTCAAGTATCCTTTTATGCTATCCAGAAATTCTATATCATTTCCAATCAACAATATGTCATCCACATATAATATTAGAAATGCTACAGAGCTCCCACTCACTTTCTTGTAAATACAGGCTTCTCCAAAAGTCTGTATAAAACCATAGGCTTTGATCACACTATCAAAGCGTTTATTCCAACTCCGAGAGGCTTGCACTAGACCATAGATTGATCGCTGGAGCTTGCACACTTTGTTAGCTCCCTTAGGATCGACAAAACCTTCCGGTTGCGTCATATACAACTCTTCTTCCAGAAATCCATTCAGGAATGCAGTTTTGACATCCATCTGCCAAATTTCATACTCATAAAATGCGGCAATCGCTAACATGATTCGGACAGACTTAAGCATCGCTACGGGTGAGAAAGTCTCATCATAGTCAACCCCTTGAACTTGTCGAAAACCTTTCGCAACAAGTCGAGCCTTATAGACAGTTACATTACCGTCAGCGTCAGTCTTCTTCTTAAAGATCCATTTATTCTCAATGGCTTGCCGATCATCGGGCAAGTCAACCAAAGTCCATACTTTGTTCTCATACATGGATCCCATCTCAGATTTCATGGCCTCTAGCCATTTTGCGGAATCTGGGCTCATCATCGCTTCTTCATAGTTCGTAGGTTCATCATGGTCAAGTAACATGACTTCCAGAATAGGATTACCGTACCACTATGGTGCGGATCTTACTCTGGTAGACCTACGAGGTTCAGTAGATACTTGATCTGAAGTTTTATGATCAATATCATTAGCTTCTTCACTAATTGTTGTGTTTGTCACAGGAACTGATTTCTATGATGAACTACTTTCCAATAAGGGAGCAGGTACCGTTACCTCATCAAGTTCTACTTTCCTCCCACTCACTTCTTTCGAGAGAAACTCCTTCTCTAGAAAGGATCCATTCTTAGCAAGGAATGTCTTGCCTTCGGATCTGTGATAGAAGGTGTACCCAACAGTCTCTTTTGGGTATCCTATGAAGACACATTTCTCCGATTTGGGTTCGAGCTTATCTGGTTGAAGTTTCTTCACATAAGCATCGCAGCCCCAAACTTTAAGAAACTACAACTTTGGTTTCTTGCCAAACCACAGTTCATAAGGCGTCGTCTCAACGGATTTAGATGGTGCCCTATTTAATGTGAATGCAGCTGTCTCTAAAGCATAACCCCAAAACGATAGCGGTAAATCAGTAAGAGACATCATAGATCGCACCATATCTAGTAGAGTACGATTACGACGTTCGGACACACCATTTCTTTGTGGTGTTCCAGGTGGCGTGAGTTGCGAAACTATTCCGCATTGTTTCAAATGTAAACCAAACTCGTAACTCAAATATTCTCCTCCACGATCAGATCGTAGAAATTTTATTTTCTTGTTACGATGATTTTCCACTTCACTCTGAAATTCTTTGAACTTTTCAAGTGTTTCAGACTTGTGCTTCATTAAGTAGATATACCCATATCTGCTCAAATCATCTGTGAAGGTGAGAAAATAACGATATCCGCCACGAGCTTCAACATTCATCGGACCACATACATCTGTATGTATGATTTCCAACAAATCTGTTGCTCTCTCCATAGTACCGGAGAATGGTGTTTTAGTCATCTTGCCCATGAGGCACGGTTCGCAAGTACCAATTGATTCATAATCAAGTGATTCCAAAAGTCCATTAGTATGGAGTTTCTTCATGCGCTTTACACCGATATGACCTAAACGGCAGTGCCACAAATAAGTTACACTATCATTATCAACTCTGCATCTTTTTGGCTTCAACATTATGAATATGTGTATCACTACTATCGAGATTCAATAAAAATAGACCACTCTTCAAGGGTGCATGACCATAAAAGATATTACTCATATAAATAGAACAACCATTATTCTCTGATTTAAATAAATAACCGTCTCGCATCAAACAAGATCCAGATATAATGTTCATGCTTAACGCTGGCACCAAATAACAATTATTCAGGTCTAAAACTAATCCCGAAGGTAGATGTAGAGGTAGCGTGCCGACCGTGATCACATCGACTTTGGAACCATTTCCCACGCGCATCGTCACCTCGTCCTTGGCCAGTGCTCGCTTATTCCGTAGTCCCTGTTTCGAGTTGCAAATATTAGCAACAGAACCAGTATCAAATACCCAGGTGATACTACGAGCTCTAGTTAGGTACACATCAATAACATGTATATCACATATACCTTTGTTCACTTTGCCATCCTTCTTATCCGCCAAATACTTGGGGCAGTTCCGCTTCCAGTGTCCAGTCTACTTGCAATAGAAGCACTCAGTTTCAGGCTTAGGTCCAGACTTGGGTTTCTTCTCTTGAGCAGCAACTTGCTTGTCGTTCTTTTTGAAGTTCCCCTTCTTCTTCCCTTTGCCCTTCTTCTTGAAACTGGTGGTCTTGTTGACCATCAACACTTGATGCTCCTTCTTGATTTCTACCTCCGCAGCCTTTAGCATTGCGAAGAGCTCGGGAATTGTCTTGTTCATTCCTTGCATATTATAGTTCATCACAAAGCTCTTGTAGCTTGGTAGCAGTGATTGGAGAATTCTGTCAATGACGCTATCATCCGGAAGATTAACTCCCAGTTGAATCAAGTGATTATTATACCCAGACATTTTGAGTATATGCTCACTGACAGAACTATTCTCCTCCGTCTTGCAGCTGTAGAACTTATTGGAGACTTCATATCTCTCAATCCGGGCATTTGCTTAAAATATTAACTTCAACTCCTGGAACATCTCATATGCTCCATGACGTTCAAAATGTCGTTGAAGACCCGGTTCTAAGCCGTAAAGCATGGCACACTGAACTATAGAGTAGTCATCAGCTTTGCTCTGCCAGACGTTCACAATATCTGGTGTTGCTCCTGCAGCAGGCCTGGCACCCAGCGGTGCTTCCAGGACGTAATTCTTCTGTGCAGCAATGAGGATAATCCTCAAGTTACGGACCCAGTCCGTGTAATTGCTACCATCATCTTTAACTTAGCTTTCTCAAGGAACGCATTAAAATTCAATGGAACAACAACACGAGCCATCTATCTACAACAAACATATACAAGCAAAATACTATCAGGTACTAAGTTCATGATAAATTTAAGTTTAGTTAATCATATTACTTAAGAACTCCCACTTAGACAGACATCTCTCTAGTCATCTAAGTGATCACGTGATCCAAATCAACTAAACCATAACCGATCATCACGTGAGATGGAGTAGTTTTCAATGGTGAACATCTCTATGTTGATCATATCTACTATATGATTCACGCTCGACCTTTCGGTCTCCGTGTTCCGAGGCCATATCTGCATATGCTAGGCTTGTCAAGTTTAACCTGAGTATTCTGCGTGTGCAAAACTGGCTTGCACCCGTTGTAGATGGACGTAGAGCTTATCACACCCGATCATCACGTGGTGTCTGGGCACGATGAACTTTGGCAACGGTGCATACTCAGGGAGAACACTTCTTGATAAAAACTTTTAGTGAGAGATCATCTTAAAATGCTACCGTCAATCAAAGCAAGATAAGATGCATAAAGGATAAACATCACATGCAATCAATATAAGTGATATGATATGGCCATCATCATCTTGTGCTTGTGATCTCCATCTCCAAAGCACCGTCGTGATCACCATCGTCACCGGCGCGACACCTTGATCTCCATCGTAGCATCATTATCGTTTACGCCATCTATTGCTTCTACGACTATCGCTACCGCTTAGTGATAAAGTAAAGCAATTACAAGGCGTTTGCATTTCATACAATAAAGCGACAACCATATGGCTCCTGCCAGTTGCCAATAACTTCGGTTACAAAACATGATCATCTCATACAATAAAATATAGCATCACGTCTTGGCCATATCACATCACAACATGCCCTGCAAAAACAAGTTAGACGTCCTCTACTTTGTTGTTGCAAGTTTTACGTGGCTGCTACGGGCTGAGCAAGAACCGTTCTTACCTACACATCAAAACCACAACGATAGTTTGTCAAGTTGGTGTTGTTTTAACCTTCGCAAGGACCGGGCATAGCCACACTCGGTTCAACTAAAGTTGGAGAAACTGACACCCGCTAGTCACCTGTGTGCAAAGCACGGCGGTAAAACCAGTCTCGCGTAAGCGTACGCGTAATGTCGGTCCGGGCCGCTTCATCCAACAATACCGCCGAACCAAAGTATGACATGCTGGTAAGCAGTATGACTTGTATCGCCCACAACTCACTTGTGTTCTACTCGTGCATATAACATCAACGCATAAAACCTAGGCTCGGATGCCACTGTTGGGGAACATAGTAATTTCAAAAAATTTCCTACGCACACGCAAGATCATGGTGATGGCATAGCAACGAGAGGGGAGAGTGTTGTCTATGTACCCTCGTAGACCGTTAAGCGGAAGTGTTATGACAACGCGGTTAATGTAGTCGTACGTCTTCACGAATCGACCGATCCAAGCACCGAACGTACGGCACCTCCGTGTTCAGCACAGGTCCAGCTCGATGACGTACCCCGGGCTCCAATCCAGTGAAGCGTCGGGGATGAGTTCCGTCAGCATGACGGCGTGGTGACCATTATGATGTTCTACCGGCGCAGGGCTTCACCTAAACTCCGCGATGATATGACCGAGGTGGAATATGGTGGAGGGGGGCACCGCACACGGCTAAGGAACGATCCGTAGATCAACTTGTGTCTCTATGGGGTGCCCCCTTCCCCCGTATATAAAGGGGGAGAGGAGGAGGGGGCCGGCCTAAGGGGAGGCGCGCCCTAGGAGGGGGAAACCTACTCCAAGTAGGTTTGCCCCCTCCCTTTCCTATTCCAAGAAGGAGGGGGGAGGAAGGAGTGGGAGAGGGGGAAGGCAAGGGGGGCGCCGCCCCCCCCCCTTCCTTGTCCTATTCGGACTCAAGGGGAGGGGGTGCGCCTCTTGCCCTGGCCGGCCCCTCTCTGTCTCCACTAGGGCCCATCAAGGCCCATTACTTCCTGGGGGGGGGGGTCCGGTAACCCTCCGGCACTCCGGTTTTTCTCCAAAAACACCCGGAACACTTCCGGTGTCCGAATATAGTCATCCAATATATCAATCTTTATGTCTCGACCATTTCGAGACTCCTCGTCATGTCCGTGATCACATCCGGGACTACGAACAACCGTCGGTACATCAAAACTTATAAACTCATAATAAAACTGTCATCGTAACGTTAAGCGTGCGGACCCTACGGGTTCGAGAACTATGTAGACATGACCTAGAACTATTCTCGGTCAATAACCAATAGCGGAACCTGGATGTTCATATTGGTTCCCACATATTCTACGAAGATCTTTATCGGTCAAACCGCATAACAACATATGTTGTTCCCTTTGTCATCGGTATGTTACTTGCCCGAGATTTGATCGTCGGTATCCATTACCTAGTTCAATCTCGTTACCGGCAAGTCTCTTTACTCGTTCCGTAATACATCATCTCATAACTAACTCATTAGTTACAATGCTTGCAAGGCTTAGGTGATGAGTATTACCGAGAGGGCCCAGAGATACCTCTCCGACAATCGGAGTGACAAAACCTAATCTCGAATTATGCCAACTCAACATGTACCTTTGGAGACACCTGTAGAACACCTTTATAATCACTCAGTTACGTTGTGACGTTTGGTAGCACACAAAGTGTTCCTCCGGTAAACGGGAGTTGCATAATCTCATAGTTGTAGGAACTTTGTATAAGTCATGAAGAAAGCAATAGCAACATACTAAACGATCAAGTGCTAAGCTAACGGAATGGGTCAAGTCAATCACATCATTCTCCTAATGATGTGATCCCATTAATCAAATGACAACACATGCCTATGGTTAGGAAACATAACCATCTTTGATCAATGAGCTAGTTCAAGTAGAGGCATACTAGTGACACTATGTTTGTCTATGTATTCACACATGTATCATGTTTCCGGCTAATACAATTCTAGCATGAATAATAAACATTTATCATGATATGAGGAAATAAATAATAACTTTATTATTGCCTCTAGGGCATATTTCCTTCACCCTCGTAGACCGTAAGCGGAAGCGTTAGCACAACGCGGTTGATGTAGTCGTACGTCTTCACGGTCCGACCGATCCAAGCACCGAACGTACGGCACCTCCGAGTTCAGCACACATTCAGCTCGATGACGATCCCCGGGCTCCGATCCAGCAAAGCTTCGGGGATGAGTTCCATCAGCAAGACGGCGTGGTGACGATGATGATGTTCTACTGGCGCAGGGCTTCGCCTAAACTCCGCGACGATATGACCGAGGTGGAATATGGTGGAGGGGGGCACCGCACACGGTTAAGGAACGATCCGTAGATCAACTTGTGTGTCTCTAGGGTGCCCCCCTGCCCTCGTATATAAAGGAGCAAGGGGGGAGGCCGGCCGGCCCTTGTGGGCGCGCCAAGGAGGAGGAGTCCTCCTCCTAGTAGGAGTAGGACTCCCCCTTTCCTACTCCTACTAGGAGGGGAAAGGAAGGGGGAGAGGGGGAAGGAAAGAGGGGGCGCCGCCCTCCCCCCTTCCTAGTCCAATTCGGACTAGAGGGGGAGGGGGCGCGCGGCCCATGCTGGCCGCCCCTCTCTCTTTCCACCAAGGCCCATGTGGCCCATTAACTCTCCCGGGGGGTTCCGGTAACCCTACGGCACTCCGGTTTTCTCCGAAAATGTCCGGAACACTTCCGATGTCCGAATATAGTCATCCAATATATCAATCTTTATGTCCCAACCATTTGGAGACTCCTTGTCATATCCGTGATCACATCCGGAACTCCGAACAAACTTCGGTACATCAAAACTTATAAACTCATAATAAAATTGTCATCGTAACGTTAAGCGTGCGGACCCTACGGGTTCGAGAACTATGTAGACATGACCTAGAACTATTCTCGGTCAATAACCAATAGCGGAACCTGGATGCCCATATTGGTTCCTACATATTCTACGAAGATCTTTATCGGTCAAACAACAACATACGTTGTTCCCTTTGTCATCGGTATGTTACTTGCCCGAGACTCGATCGTCGGTATCCAATACCTAGTTCAATCTCGTTACCGGCAAGTCTCTTTACTCGTTATGTAATGCATCATTCCGTAACTAACTCATTAGCTACATTGCTTGCAAGGCTTGTAGTGATGTGCATTACCGAGAGGGCCCAGAGATACCTCTCCGACAATCGGAGTGACAAAACCTAATCTCGAAATACGCCAACTCAACATGTACCTTTTGGAGACACCTGTAGTACTCCTTTATAATCACCCAGTTATGTTGTGACGTTTGGTAGCACCCAAAGTGTTCCTCCGGTAAACGGGAGTTGCATAATCTCATAGTTACAGGAACATGTATAAGTCATGAAGAAAACAATAGCAACATACTAAACGATCAAGTGCTAGGCTAACGGAATGGGTCATGTCAATCACATCATTCTCCTAATGATGTGATCCCGTTAATCAAATGACAACTCTTTTGTCCATGGCTAGGAAACATAACCATCTTTGATAAACGAGTTAGTCAAGTAGAGGCATATTAGTGACGTTGTGTTTGTCTATGTATTCACACATGTATCATGTTTCCGATTAATACAATTCTAGCATGAATAATAAACATTTATCATGATATGAGGAAATAAATAATAACTTTATTATTGCCTCTAGGGCATATTTCCTTCAAAAATAATGTTCAAACATTCATGTGTTATAATTAATGTACATAGAAAAAATAACTTATTTAGCAAAATGTTCAAGTAATTTTAAAAATCGTCTAAATATTATTTTTGGAAAATCATATAAATAAAATATTATTTATGATTAAGAAATGTTTGTATAATTTATAATAATACAAACATTTTCGAAATTACAACTAATTATTATTACTTTAACTATACGAACATTTGAATTATTATATGCACATTTTTAATTCATAATTTTTTCGTATAAGAATTTTATGTAATTTAAAATATTGATTATTATTTAATATTTCAAGTTTTTATAAATATATACATGTGACTATATTTAAGTTATATAGAATTAAGAATATATGCTACGAGTAAAAGTTATCACAAGTGAATATTAATAAAAATGTTTGTATCCATAATTTTTTGCAAGTTAAATATAAGCCACGGGGTATAATTTTTGTGCATACTAAATAATTAATAGTTTTGTATTTACTAAAAGTTTTCAATATAATCCACATGTAAATAAGTGAATATTTTTAAAATTACATGACCCTTTTTTAAATAAGTTATTTTAGTTGTATGTATAATATTTATAACATGCAAGTAATCAAAATTTATTTACTGTGATATTAGTTTACAAACTTTTTACAAATTTCATAACATGTGTGAAATGGGCTGCACTCACTGCAGCCCATCAAAATATGGTGCCACGTCAGTGCATTATACGACTGTCGATTGGATTAGCACCGTATTTGCACACACGTGCCAAGTTCTAGAATCAGTTTGACGTATTTTTCAACTTCAGGCACTAAAGTGAACATTGGTGGCAAGTTTAAACACCACTTGTGATATTACCTCTTTATTTTACTTCATGTGTAGTCCCTATTAAAGTCTCTAAAACGACTTGTATTTTGAAACGGAGGGAGTAGTTAGCTTGGTGCTCTACAGTAGGAACACAAAATATATTCTCTTGACGAAAAGTGTGGTGAGGAGGACGAACAATATCTTCCTTTCTTGGTCAAGAGTCCACTGTCCAGGGGTGAACGCCCACGGCGACCCGCCGCTGATCCATCGTTACGGACGGAGCAGTTGTGTCGTGCATTGAAGCCACGGCCGGCGGCCAAGAAAAGAGGATGCAGCGACGAAACGGCGCAACTGAGATCGCGCATGTGTATGTGGATGTGCATGCATGGCCCTACGTGCGTACGGGTACGGCAAAAGCAAAACAAGGTTTGCTCGTGCACGGGGACTCAACCCTGCTCCGCCGGCCGGCCGTTTTATTGGTCACACGTCCCGCTCACCCGGTAGTACCACGCCTATCCCAGGGTGGGCCCTACGCCGCAAGTTATAAACCCACCGTTGTGATACAAAACCAATTTTCCGTAGAAAACGAAACGTACCGTGCTGCAAGCCGATGCTGAGACGACCAACGCATGCTGCGAAACAGCCCGACGATGTGCTTCAAGCAGATGCCGCCGTGCTTCGAGCCAATGCTGCAATGGCGCCACCGTCCCGCGAGCCGATGTTGAGACGCCGCTCGCCGGAAAAATCCGGTGCTGTGTGGCCAACCGTCGGTGCTCACTGGAAGCATATGATGCTGCAAGGCCGTCATGCTGCGATTCGGTGCTGCGACGCCGCCGCCGTGCTGCCATGGCCATCATGTTTGTGAGTCGGCTCTGCCAGCTCGGGCTGTTCCGGCGAAACTGCAACGACGACTCGGGCTGCTCCGGCGTGCTGTGACGGAGCCGCCATGCTGCGAGGCCGCCGGAGTTGCTGCGAGCTGGTGCTGTCGGCATTCTACGGTGCCGCCGGAGTTTCCTACGCATGAGAGGCTTTGTGTGTGGTGTTTTGTGATTCGGAAGAAAGAAGGAGAGTTGCGTTGACTTCCATCGGACAGCGAGAGAAGTCTAGATCGATGGTACAAGAGGTAGATGTTTTTGCTTTTCCTACATCCGAATGCCGCCTAGCAGCCGCCGAACGAAACCGTGGGACACCACGGATTCGTCACATCAGAAGTTATACTTTATAAATTTCAAAAAAAAAAAAAATTAGGCTACGTGACACATGCGAGAGTAAGGGTCACGTCGGACGGAGCAGAGAGCGACACATGCACTGTTACAGCTATGCTAGGCTACGGTGTGTCGTCAAACGTATGGAATTGGCCGTCGAGTCACCGTCCAACAGCACCCACACGCACCTCGCCGGTGGACTTTTGCAAATGGGACTAGACAACGTGCGTGCCAACGCCAGACACACACTAGCCAGTGTAAAACGGAACGTGGAATAATCGGCCGCCACGTACCAACCTGCACGCACCGGCAAAAAAGGCTTATTTTATGGGTTGACTGAGACATGAGTCGATCATGACCTGTTCGGGCTGGCTTGCGACTTGTGTGCTAACTAACCAAAGAATGTTAATAGTGTTGGTTATCGAATAAATCACATCCCAATCATACGCAAAGCCAGTTATACACCAATCCTGCACAACTTTTGTTTAAAAATGCACGCATGACGCATGTCGCGCCAACCTACTTTCCAACAGACTCTATTTGGTTGGTTTTTCTGTTTGAGTGTGTGTATTTGATTATTTTTAGTTGGTCTATCATGACGATGTTAGACAGTATAGACATCATTATGGGGAAGTTGATGGTCGAAATGCTCCGGTCTTATTATTATTCAGCCATATAGCCACATATAAGCAAATTTCAAAGCCATCGCGCGTTGGATGTTACAATTTCAAAGCACTTCACTGTTACAAGATGTTACAATTTTTCTCCGAATGGATGTATATAAGCGCTCATCTTTTTAGTGTGTTTGTACACTCATTTCAATTTGTATGTAGTCTGTAGTAAAATATGCAAAACATCCTGCAATGGTGAACGAGGGTAGTATGCTAGCCCCCAAAAAAATTGGCTACCATTTCTGTTGGCAACTAACTTACTACCTTGTCAACCGAAAAAATAAACTTACCTTGTCTGTCTCTTAAAATTTGCCACAACATTTGGTATTAGCCGATAGTTATCGCGACGCACACAGGAACTGGTCGGCGCATACCGCAGAAGGGGCCGCCGGCCGGAAACCGTTGGGACGGCGCAGGAGGACTGGGTCGGGCCAAGTTTGGTGAGGCGGAGGCGGAGGCCGTGTTGCCCGGCCACTGACCACCTGACCATCTGACCTGGTACGGGCGGTGCGGCATACAAGATACAGCAGCACTACGTAACGTGGTCATCGCACGACACAGCTAGGTGGATGAGGCATTCACACGAAGGCGCACCCACGACCACGATGCACTCCGGACCAGCCAGAAGCAGCGAGCAAAACGCAGTCGCACCATAGATTTTTTGGAACCACGGCCAGAGGTTGACAGAACAGAGCACGGCCAGAGGTTGCACCAGGACTAGTATGAGACGAGACACATAATTCTCTGACAATTTAATCAGCCGACAGCGAGAACCCTTCTCCCTCCTCCTTCCCCCGTCTTTTTCTCTGTTATTTTAGCCATTTACTTTCGCTTCTCTAGAAGAAAGAATAAAAGAACGAAAACATCTCATCTGGTTGGTCTGACTCTGATTAGTCTCCCTCTCCCTCCTACTACTAGTAGGAGTATAATAATAAGATATTGTTTCCAACCGCGGGCTACAGGAGAAATCTACAAAACTCACGCCCCCAACCACCTCCCTCCCTCGCGTATTGTTCTTCCCCCCTCCCGGCCCCTACCTATCCATTTACTCTCCCTGTGGACTGTGCTGTGCCGCCGCCGCCGATCTGAGTGGACCCACCCGGGAAGAACACACAAACACACACACCAGGCAAGCCCGCCTCCGCCCGGCCGGCCGGCTGCCCACCTGCCTGCCAGTGCCAGGTACCCGCCGACGACGGCCGGCCGTTGTCCTCTACAGTTCCCTACCTTGTACAACTAATTGTTTATCAGCAACTCCTTACTCTGTAGTACTCCTAGTAATTCTTTATTTGCCAACTTCTCAAGTCCTCCAGTATGAGTCCTTGACAAGCCGCCACCCGATCCATTTCTGCGCCGCGCCTTAGCTAAGCTAGCCGCTAATACTTACTCTTTTTTCTTTTGTGGCACTTCCTCCGATTTGAGATCCAGACTGACCTGCAACCTGGAGCAAAGCTTCTCGCACTTTTGTGTCTTTTCTTACCCGGCAGGTGCTTCCACGGTACTAGATTTGATGTTAATTGCAGTTTTGTGTTTGTTTTATCCATGACGAGGTGTTGATTTGAGGTTCATCTCAGGGAAAATATCTAGTGCTGCCAAGCTTTAGGTGCTACCATGATATAAGCTCCTGGGCCGTTGGATTCTCAAAACTGATGGTTCTCAATAACACCTCACGGATAGATGAAGAAAACAGCCTAGCCGGGTTTTAACTTTTAAGAGAGAGAGAGAGAGCCGCACGCGTGCTGTCATGAATTTAAGCCCAACTTGGCCTCTCCCGAACTCTCACTTCTTATAAAATCTCACTCCAATTTGGCCTCTGTTGCACGTTCCCGTTTTTATAATATTTCTTTATTTTTTAGGCTAGTTTTTTCTTTTTTTGAAAAAAAGAAATTCGTTCCAACTTGGCCTCACCTGCACTTCCAGTTTTCATAAAATTGTTAGACTTGAGCTGTGTGACAAGGTTTTGTCCCTTGAAATATGTTCATGCAGAGCACGAGCGCGCTGCCGCCTTGCTGAATGTTCCTCGGAGTTTGACAAGCCTGCCTGCCACCATAGCAACTGAGAATAATGAGCTGGTGCTGCCTCCCAAGAGGCAAGAAACAACATCAGGAGAAGAATCTCTACTTCCATAGACAACAGGAGAATCTTAACTCTCAAACCAGCATAAGCGGTAAGGCTTCGCTTTGCGTTGCAAAATTTACTCAAGAGTCTGCAATTTTGCTGTTATGACCTGTCATGCCTTAATGGAGTATTATACCATCACTTCTTGTTCCCACCACTTATCCCTACGAATAATTACAGACATGCCGAAACCAATAGTTCATCTCTGTCTGCACCTTACCTATCATCCTGAACTGAATTTTGGACAAAAGTTAACTGAACATCCTTCTAAATGTTGCTGCTTTCAGGCATTTCAGCTGAGAAGAACATAAGGCTCTTCTCTTATGCTCAGTTGAAATCAGCAACCGACAACTTCGACCGCAACAACAAAGTCGGCCGAGGTGGTTTCGGGACAGTATATAAGGTGACATTTTCATGTCCTTTGTGTGGGAATTGTATGCCTCAAACTTGTTTGCTCTAAGCTGCCAAGGCTTGCATGGCTGATCAGCGTTTCTGTGTTCAGGGAACCCTACCAAACAAGCAAGATGTCGCGGTGAAAGTTCTCTCTGCCGAATCCAGGCAGGGCATCAGAGAATTCTTGACAGAAATCGATGTTATCAGCAACGTGAAGCACCCTAACCTTGTTGAATTGATCGGCTGTTGCGTCGAAGAAGACAATCGCATTTTGGTGTATGAGTACCTAGAGAACAGCAGCCTCGACCGCGCGCTGTTGGGTATGAACCTATACTTATGTCACTATGTTGACATGGTTATTTTCTTTGTGACTTAACATTTTACCTTGTGCTTCCGCAGGTTCTAACAGCGATCCTGCTAATTTTACTTGGAGCGTAAGATCTTCAATATGCCTTGGTGTTGCCAGGGGTCTTGCATACCTGCATGAAGAGATCCCATCACCGATCGTGCACAGAGATATCAAGGCTAGCAATATACTCATCGACAAGAATTACGTCCCCAAGATCGGGGACTTTGGTCTGGCCAAACTATTTCCAGACAATATCACCCACATCAGCACCCGAGTAGCCGGAACAACGTGAGTACATTGCGATTTGCAGCTCATTTAGCTGGAAAGTATAGTAGTTTCTAAATTACCACTGCATTTCCTTCAATTATTAGTTCTGGTTTCATCTATCCCATTGTCTACTTGTTCCCTGTTTATTCTCCTGTTACCTTGAATTAACTCTGCTTACTGGGTTGCATGCAGAGGTTACCTTGCACCTGAATATGCATGGCATGGCCAATTGACTAAGAAAGCAGATATATACAGCTTCGGGGTCCTCGTAATCGAGATCGTCAGCGGCAAGAGTTGCTCGAGGAGCCTGCTGGCTGATGATAAGTTCCTTCTAGAGAAGGTCAGTTCTTGCTTAATATCATGTGCTTCTTATACCTGCTTATCTGCATTCCACAAATGAAGACATGTTTGTAATGCAGTTTCAGAAATCAGAACAACAACATTATCTGGTGAAAATATATCTACTACAGTTATGTGGTGAACTTAGCTTTGCAGCATTCCCCTGACTTTATGCCAGTAAAAAGATTGGCAAGCATCAAATGATTTATACCAGCCTCTGGTCCTGGTCTAACTCTGAACATTCATTGACAACAGGCTTGGGAGCTGTATGAAGCAGGGAACCTCAAGGAACTGGTTGATCCAGACCTTGGAGATTACCCTGATGAGGAGGCCATCAGGTACATCAAGGTGGCCCTCTTCTGCACGCAGGCGGCGGCGGCGCGGCGCCCGTCGATGCTGCAGGTGGTGAAGATGCTGTCCAAGCCCATCCGGATCAACGAGAGAGAGCTGACGGCGCCGGGGTACATCAGTGAGTACAATAGCGGTGTCTCCAAGGCGACGGCCTCCAGCGACTCGAGGTTCAAGAACTCGACCAGGGCGGACGATTCCGACATGTTCAGCACCGTCGTGCCCCAGACGGTGACCGACGTCAGCCCTAGGTGAAACAAGGCACCAGGGAGGGTGGTCTGCTTCGTTGATTAGAGGGCAGCACACACTTAGATGTGCACTGTGTCTGCTCCTGAGTGTGTTTGTGTCAATGCGGCAAGTAGAAGTTGTAAATAACAGATTAGTGACTCATGCCAGGGCAGTGTAAAATTGCTGACAGTATGTGTAGTTCAATAGCATTTCCAGAGCCATCAATCAGGCATGTCATCGCATTCAGTGAACTTCTCAGCTTTTGGTTGAAGACCATAATGTATTCACCCATCCAAAAAGTCTGGAACCAGGAGAAAACAGTAAAGAGTGCAGTTGTTTGCTGTGATACTAAGCTGAATGTTCAGAGCTGATCGATACAAAGCCGTCCCGACGCGCATCTCTACAAAAAAGATCGCTACAGGACTGGCGACACTCCGGGTATTGAAAACATAAGAAGTTTCAGTCTAAGCATAGTCATTGTTCTGGTGTTTCTTTCTGTAAAAAGAAAAGAAGCTACTCTGATGCTGCTGCGGGCTGCTCCTTCTCCGTCTCTGCGGCGGGGCCGTTGGCGGGTGCTTCTTTGCTCTCTGCGGGCTGCTTGGCTCCGTTTGCTGGTGCTGGTGCGCCGTCTTTCGCACCTTCCTTGGCGCCTTCCTTGGCAGCAGGGGCTGGTGGAGGTTGCATCATGTGCGGCGGCGGAGCATGCTTGAGCTTCACTAGGACCTGGCGCATCCGGGAGAGATCGGTGGGCTTGCCGGGCTTGGGGCCCTGAATGACTGCGATGGATGGCTTCTTGTCCTTGTCTTTCTTGCCCCGCTTCTCAATGGTAGCGACTTCATGTGGGATGAGCTCCGAGATCGATTTCCAGTACTGCTTGTCTGCACTAGCATGGAATTTCTCCTGGCTTTCTACGAAGATCTGCAGAACACCACAAGTCCACAGTGATCAATGCATATTTGCTTAGTATTACTTAATTCAGAAATGCCCCCCTGACGTACCTTCTCTCTTTCCCTGCTATGGACCTTATTCGTCTCACAGGTCTGTATCCTCTTCTCATTGAAAGCTATCTTGAACTCTTCAGCTTCTGCAATTATTTGGGCACGTAGCTCCTTCTCCTTCCGTTCTTTTTCCTCGAGAACCAGAGCATTTTGCCTGAAACCACAATGAAGCTGTTCAAACTATAGCTCATAGACAGAGCAGAATTTACACCATGCAAGGGAAACCAGAAAAAGGATAATTCAAGGAAGAAAAATTGCTACATCATTCAATTCTACAGGGTACTGTGGTAGGCCAGTTATCAGGGTTCAGGTATCAGGACATAACACAAGGCCATTATCCAAGGACAATGCATAACTAATTTACTGAGCTCTCTGTATGACAATGCCCAGATCACACAGAGCACAAATTTGGGCAAAATCATAATTCATCAATTCTAGAACTAATAATCTTACCGTCTTAAATACAGAATTAGAGTTGCCGATAGGCATGCAGCAAATTAAAAAAAAACGCAATGCAAGTGCAGAGTGCAAGAATATGCCACTCAGACACACACTTCAGAAACACGAATAATGCATGCTCGGCCACTGGCAGACAAGCGGCTGCGTTGTGTTCCAGCTAGCACACACCATTACAGCTTTACTGATCGGTTTTAATGAAGCTTATTTGGATTTTAGTGTGCTGGCACAGCAAACTGATGTAATGAAAGTAAGGCATCAGTTACACTACAGGACATAAGCAGCTGAAAGAGACGACATGTACAGCTCATCATCATGGGGTACTGAGCATGATATCACCAAAATACCAAACTATCGGTAGCATACAAGGTAGCTTAGATAGCTCCAAAGCCTAGCGCATTTATGCTTATGCCCCCCAGCTGTGCAGTTGCATCTTTGCCAACCAAAAAATTAAACCACGATTTACTCTAAGGAACTGAACAAGTGAACCTAAAAAGAGATGAATGTAATCCACCACTTTTCTATGCTAACCATGTAAGCACTTACTCTAATTTCAGTGATAATCAGTAAACTGTTAACTTAACCATATGTAAATATCAAATCTTGAACTACCTGCAGAGTTGCAACAGTGTAGATGGACTGTAACTAGCAGATTAAGTCATAAATCCACACGATAAACCATGGCAGAAGCAATCATCCACTACTGAATTTCTAGTTCCATCCTAATCGAATCGAGCAAACATAAAAATACGGGTTTCCGTACACAAAATTGCAACTGAGTTTAGCACCTCCTGGTTGCTGAATTAACTGAACGTTAGGCGAGAATAGCAGGAGCAGAGCGTTAGATTAGATCTAACTCTGAGCGCCGGAACCCTAGCTCTGTCAGGGACAGGAACCGGATAGCAACAGGCGAAAACGGATCGGTGGGGGCGGTTCTCACCTGCGCCACTCGCGGAGGAGGGCGCCCTCCTCCCTGCCCATCTCGGCCGGCGGCGGCAGGACGGCGCCGTCGTCGTCGCCCCCGCCCCCGAAGTCCGAGTCGGGGAAGAAGGCCGCGGGGGCGTACCCGCCGGAGACGTGGCGGACGGGGACGGCGGAGTCGGCGGCGATCTCCTCGTCCACCGCCTCCTCCTCCTCCTCCTCGGGGCCGGCGTCGGCGAAGGAGCCGTACCCGGCGTCCGCGAAGGAGGCGTACCCTCCCGCGCCGCCGTCGGCCCCGGCCGCGGCGGCGCCGTCGTCGTCCTCGGCGTCGTCGAAGGGGTGGGAGTCGGTGCGCTGGAGGTCGTCCGCGGCGCTGCCGTCGTCGTCGGCGAAGAAGGGGTCCATGGCGGGCTGCGGCGGCGGTGGTGGGGAGGGAGGGGGAGAGGTTTTTGGTCGGCGCGGTGCGGGTGCGGTTGGACTGCTGCTGTGGACTTCGCGTGCGTCGTCCGTGGGGTGGGGGTGGGGTGGTTTTGGATTTGGATTTTTTTGGACGGTGCGCTTTGCTTGCTCTGCCACGCGCTCCTTTACTCAATTATTTCCTTAAAAAAACGTTTTATCTTCATAACAGATTTTATGTTTCTTTCTTTCAAAAAAAAATCTGAAAAATCAACCTATAGAGTGAACGTTCGTCCGGTGGCTTCCACGGGTGACGCGTTCACTGTCACTGAACCGCTGGCACACTCACGCCAGCAACTTATCTCCTCTGAAAATCAGTGTGGGAAGAGGAGACGTCCAGCCCCTTCCTCATTTCTCTCCACGAGTCACCTCGACAGCTATCTGACGACGCTGCATCCCCCAATTCATTGCCTCTCTCGTATCTACGCATTGCCTCCGTCGTATACCGCGTTTTCTCCTTCTTGTAATCGTCTTCCACATGATTCAAGTGTTGCCCAGTCGCATGCCTTTTCCATGAGAGCACGAATCGCGACCCCCTGCCCCTTCAGTTCATTTTAAGGGGACTTTCATGGGGTGTTGGTAGGGGTGGGACATGATGGCATTGTGTGATGAGGTTGCGCGGTGGAGGAGGATCTCGCCGTGGTGTGTGCTCAATTTCGAGAGGAAGTGGATGCGCGGGGTTGGTCATGATTCCTTGCCCCCCTTGGTGGAATTGAGCAGAGAAAGGAGATGGTGGTGGAGGAGGTTAGGTCGCGTGAGCTCCAGGGTCATCGAAGTGTCGAATGCAGCAGGGGAAAGAGGCTGTAGCATACCCAAAATTTTCTAATTTTCTTAATTAGCATAAAATTAGGAATGATCGTCTGAGTGATCAAATTTGATGAGGATTTTAGGCTTTTGAGTTTGAGTATTAAGATAGAGGGAATAAAAGGACTTTCCTATGTTTCCATTTGAATTTTTCTTTGCTTCTTCAAAGTATCCAAACCCAATCTCAACTCCAACAATAGTTGGAAGGTTTAAATTTTTTTTAAAATTAGAATTAATATATGCTTAAATATTAGAAGGTTATATTCCAATTCAAAACTTGGAGAGATGAAGTAACAAGGATTCCTCAAATATTTAATTGGGATTGAGTGATTTGGAGTTCAAATGTATTCTGCAATTTAAACCCTATAACTATTTTAATGTTATTTTACAAGGCTTATTATAGCCCTTGTTTTCCAGAAGGATGTTTTTGCTATATATTTAGATATTTGTCATAAGCACTAACTTCTTGAGTTATTTAATTTTTGTTGGACTTTTAAAAATTGAAAAAGATTTATTAGAGGTTATATTCTATTCATAGTTTTTTTTAACGGAATTTAGGAAAATAATTTAGAACGTAAGGGGTCGAGCCCTCAACACCGTGGCCTAGCCCACAAGCCGAAATGGTACGCAGCTAACACGAGGCGCGAATGAGGCGATTCCTATTGGGCGCTGTGAGAATCAAACCAGGGACCTCTTTCCCATGATAAACTGCACTAACCACCCCAACCTCAACACTTTGTTGTTCTAACTACTCTCTTTACTTCTTTATCTTCTTTCTTTTCTTTTTTTTCTTATTTCTTATTTATTATTTTCTTGTTTCCTTATCCACTACAATTTCATGAACATTTCCCAAAATGGGCAAAGTTTTCTTAAAATCGATGAACTTTTTTTTAATTTGTGAACTTTTTACAGAATTGATGAACTTTCTTCAAAATTGATGATCGTTTAAAAAATCGATGATATTACAGAAATTTTAAAAATTGAAATACTTTTTTCAAAGTAGATGATGTTGATTTTCCAAATTTGATGATTTTTTTTTTCAAATTCAATGAACTTTTTTTTCAAAATCGGTGAACTTTTTCAAACTCGATGAACTTTTTTCCAAAATCGCTGAATATTTTTCAACATTAATAAACTATTTTCAAAATTGATGAACTTTTTTCAAATTAATGAACTTTTTCAAATTCGATGAACTTTTTTCAATTCCAATGAACTTTTTTAAAACTCGTGATTTTTTTTCCAAATCCGTGAACCTTGTCAACTTCATGAATTTTTTCGTTTTATTGATTTTTTTCCTTTTTTTTCTTTCTCAAATGGGATTGTGTACATTGGCTGGCCCACCAGTGCCGACCCGTGGGCGCCAGGGATCTTCCTGATGCCTGAAGCGCTGACTAGGAGCTCCCCGCGAATGATGGGAGCAACTAACCAAGGAGTTCGCCCCAGTTATTTTTCTTTTCGTTTTAGTTTTTCTATTAAGTTTCTGTTGCGGATTTTTAAAATGTTTTTCTCTTTGGTTTTACCCCTCTTGAAATTCATGTACTTTAAACATTCGTTTAAAATTCATGTACTTTAAACATTCGTTTAAAATTCATGTACTTTAAACATTCATTTAAAATTCATGTACTTTAAACATGCGTTTAAAATTCATGAATTTTTTAACTTTATGAACTTTTCAAAACACCTGAATATATTTTAATGTGCATTTTTAATTCCTGAACATTATTTGAATTAATGAATATTTTCAAAAATCGTAAATATTTATAAAATTTTGTGAAAATTTTGAACTTGTGAAAAATTTAAATTTGCAAACATTGTTTTCAAAAAAAAAAATCGAAATCCATGAAAGAAAAATTTTGAATTATGTAAAACCAATTGAACAAAAAAAGATGTGAAAAATTTGGCTCGCTTGGTCAGTTCCATGTGCACGACGCGGCCTGGGCAGCGTGATGGACGCTACAAGGCTGCTCGAGTTAAGCAATGCATAGCAACCCCTCCTCCCCGCACACACGCGCGCGCGCACACGCACACACACACACACACACACACACACACACACACACACACACACACACACACACACGAGGATCGCCCGATCGAGATCGAACGTCTCCTGCATCCCCTCTATATATTTCCTTTGTTCTCTCTCACTAATATGAAGGAGCCGCCCATCGCCTCCTTCCTTCAAACAGAGTCCTAGCTCATCCCGACATCCATGGCGTGATCGCTCTGAAAATGTTCGTGCACCGCCTTCCCATGCCTCCTCGGCAGAGCTGAGGCCACCAATAAATAGGCCATGACCATCGCCACCAAGGGGCACACTTGTACCCCTTGAAAACCTAGGAATCAAGCATCCCGAGCCTCCTTAGGTCTAGATATGATGATCTAAATTATATCACTGACGCATCGAGCTGACACGTAACCATGACCATTAATCTTAGATCGAGCGGCCAGATTCAAAACCGCTCCACTGTACCAAGATGAGCAACGTGTTTGATTCCCTCGGGCTGACTATCACCTTCGCAGAAAAAAGCACCTAGAACATCAAACTACCATAAGTTTTTGTTGTGGTAACCAAATCCAGTGAAACTTTTTGCATATTGTTACTTTTGAATTTTCTAATTGTTCAAACTACTTATCTATATTTTCAAAATTATTCAAAAAATGCAGGAATTAGATGGCATGTCTGTCATATCAATAAAGGCATGTTAATTTTCTAAGTGCAAGACGTAGGCCTTGTTCTTTTCCTAATGTTTAGTGCAAACTATCTTGTGTGGGATCTAGGTCCAAACTTGCACTTCCTCGCCATACTAGAATCCCCAATAACTTAATTAATGGCATATGTGTATCTAGGGACAAATTAATGCATTTAAATGGCATTAATTTGTCACCATTTTATTTTTTTAATGAATTCCTCAATTACATTAGCAGCCATCCATATCTCATACATTATATAATGATTGCCGGTGCATAATTTCTCCATCACTACCTACCAAGACAAGTATCGACATCTCATATCAACACCACAACATTACCAAGATGAGGGCAACCCTTACTCTACTCCTGACCCTCACTTTCGTCATACTACCATCAGGTATAGTCCATTCATGCAACAACTTGCTCTAGCGATCCATCGTAGCAAATTATAGTAATAATGGGTGTTTTTTGTGGAGATGCTTTTTAGACACGGCAGATTGGAAAGGTTGCCAGCCATTTATTATCCCGCCACTGACAACATCATGTAGTCCTGACGTTTGCAGCAGCTCATGCACTGACTGGTATAACCAGAGGGGAAGGGCGAAATGCAAAGAAGGTGCCAAGTGTGACTCAGTGTCCTACTGTGTTCCCGACGGCTGCAACTGTACGTTTTGCGGAGATTTCAACTATCCACCCATGGGTCCTATAAAGAAAGTGATATTGGCCAGCTAGGACATCGATGTGTAGTTTTTGCAAGCATATGGTGTGTAAGTCAAAAGAGCATAAAACCCAATGGCCTTGCATGCATCTTAGATCATACATGGTTTTTGTTAGTGAAATATGATTCGAAATAGATGTGTCTTCAAAAGGTATCGCAACATATAAGATCCCTTATAAGTTTATGTATCTCTCTTCCTTTTGCAAATGAGAATCCCCCCCCCCCCCCCCCCCCCCCAGGATCTCCGATAATAAAAAGAAAGGTAAAACGATCTTAGAGAGAGGGGACACGAGGCAAGATGGGTCCCAAACGAAAGCCCGGGGATGGTTTGGGCTGAAGCTGGGTTTTTAGTTTAGTTTTTTATTTTGTTTGGACTGAGGCTGGTGGATTTGTGAAAAAAAACATGAAACAGTGGTCCTCTGTTGTGCTCAAGCTAGAGACAGTTGGGACTGAAGCAATTGGAAACGGTGCCCAGGCGAGGCAGTAATGCTACATCTATGTCAAACACATACGTAAAGTAACGTAGTAAATAGCATCGTGGTGGGCTAGGATTGGAGAGGGGGGGAGGAAGGGGCCCACCCCCCCTAAAATCAGGGGGGGAAGAAGATTTAGTTTAGGTATATACTAGCACATGTGCCCGTGCGTTGTAATGGGAGATATAATTATCAGGTATTTAAGTTTGGTGAGAATTGTATGTGCAATTAGAACATCGGGTGCATCTCTACATAAAAAAAATGTTACCACATTTAAGAACATATGTAAAATACTCTTTCAGTCCCAAAATAAGTTGTACTAAATCAACCACACTTATTTTGGGACCGAGGGAGTACTAAACAATTACATAAGAATTTTCTTTAATTATCTATGTGTAAAATAGTCAAATAAAGCTAGCACATATACCGGTACATTGCAGTCAGTTCTTTTTGTTTTATATTCAAATCTTAAACAATTATGCATTTCAAAGTCTAATCAACTACAACAGCCCAAGTAAAATTATATGTTTGGTTTTCAATGCTACAGTTTATATTGATTATCTATTTTCGCTAGGAAATACTTGATAGTAGATAAAATCAACCAGTACATATCTAGAGCATGGGTTGAACCACTTATGTGGTTGTGCATGATGTCATACAATATCCATTTTTAGGGCATCATACAGTGTATATGTTATTAAAGAAAGATAGCTAGCAAAGTGGAAGAGATGTACTTGTTTGGCGTCTTGACAACGGTAAGCAATTAGATGCAATGAGGTAGTATTGGTGGCTGTGCCTGGAGCATGCTAGGTCAAACTAAACTGGTGAAGGAAGCTTCTGATTGAATATGGTGCTAGAAAGACTGATGACTTGTCATGTGTACTTGGCCTAGATCATTTTGAGGCGTTCGCGCACCTTCCCGGTCTCCTTGGCGTCGAGGTATGTCGGAGGCAATCCCTGTGCATCCACTCTTTCAAGGATTTCATTGTATCTCTGTTGTCCTTCTTGCAAAATTCTATTCCTACAGCTGAAAGGTTCCTTGTTTATTTCAATGTTCAAACTCGTTAACTGCTCAATTATATTAATAGCCTGTCTGCACCGAAAAAGCAGAGGATGTATATGTGCACAGACAGAACAAGGGACGGCAAACACTTCCCCTGTTTCACTGTATTCGGGACTCAAAGTTTGTTACAGATATGAAGAGTACCAAGTGGGACCTTTTTCTGTAAAAATAATAATATTGAAATCAGGTGAGGCCGGCAGTTTTTTTTTTTTTGCTGTATGTGGTTTTAATCTAAGGTACCCTGTCTAATCTGTTGACTTTATGATGCAGGAGTATTCGCTATGATCCTGGGGGTATTCAGTTCAGTGATTGGCCTGAATATTTCATACGACACCTAATGACCGTTCGTTCATATTGCAACAGATATTTACCCGGAGTATCTTTCATGCGGCACGCTAATCGCCCGTTTAGCCTTATGGTCGTACAAGCTACGGTGTGCTAAAGGGTGTTGTTGCAGGCTCGACTTCTCCCTGTTTGTCCTTGTTCTTGGGTCTAGTTTTCCTTGGTAGTATTAGTTTCCTGCAAATTTTCTTCTCATGATTGCTTTCGTTGTGGTGTGCTTAGTAAAGCTTGAATTGTACGAGGGTATCATCTTGATTGCTTTGTTCATTGGTTTCAGCTTATTTACAGCAAAGTTCTGGTTAAATTGAGGTAGTCTGGTAAACGAAGTAGGCGACCGCTCGCTCCCGCGATAGGCTAGGCGACCGCTCGCTCCTGCGCCGCCGGCCACTCCGGCCACGGCGGCCACCGGCTGTAGGTTAGGCTTCTGCTCGCTCCTACGCCGCCGGCCACTCCGGCCACGGCGGCCACCATCTGTAGGCTCAATGCCCCCACCCACGCCCCTCCCCGACGACGGCAATGCGGTTCCGCCTGACGCACGCGGCGTCGCGCGCACGGCGCGCTCTACGGTCTGCGTGCCTCCCCCGAGAGATGAGGCCCTACTCTCTCTCGCGTCGGCCGACGACCTTCGCCGTGCGGTCAGGCTGCGCACGGGCTTCCTCTCTGCCTCAACCCCGGTCATGCTTCGCCGGCGACCGCTCGACAACGAAGGGCCACCTTTGCGGCTCCCTGGAGATGCTTTACTGCAGTACCGCATCACTTTCTTCGCCTCCACGGTATGTCGTCCTCTTGCCTCCGCTACGCCGGCGGAATCGCGTGCGAGGGTCTGGGTCAAGATCTTGCTACCCTCGCCACCACCGTCGCCGGCGGCGGTTCACTCCCTGCTCAAGGCCTGGTTAGGCTCTTCCTTTGAGTCTCCTGTGATTACTCAGTTCAATCCTGTTTATTCTCGGTTAACTTGGCAAATGATTCGGTGGCTAAGTTCGTGGTCTCGCTCGAAGGCATCAATTTCAAAAACCTTGTCGTATCCTTCCATGCAAGCCTGCTAGCCGCCAAACACTCGCTTACCGCTCTCTTTGCTGCACCCGCTGCTTCGCCGCTAGCTGCCATCACCCCTGTTGTGTTTACTCCTCCTTCACATCCCGCCACTTTTCAAAACCATTTTGCTGTGCTCTCTGCTACGCGTGCTCTGCCTCCGGCGCATGCATGCACTCGACCTGCTTGCCGCCCCATTGGTTGCTCTCCGACCAACGTGGATCTGGTGACGCTCCCGCGTCACCTCCTCCTCTGTTGCGGGTCCCCCCCGCCTATCCCATCACAAGCCGCCATGCAACTAAGGTCCTCACGAGAGAATCCGCTTCCCACAGGTCAACTTCGCGCCCCCCTCCTTGCCGCTCCTCGTCCTCATGCGAGGAAAGCTCGTCCTCGGCCTACCCTCCTGGACTGCACCGCGCCCGGTCTTCTGCCTCTGCCGGCCCCATCGCTACAGTCCCCCTCATGCGACGTGCATTATCTTCTGCATAATCTAGGATCCAGCCAACCGTTGCCCCCCGCTTCTAGGACGTGGGCTACTCGGAAGCATAGGCCAGCTCTCGCTCTAGACTGCCAGGCTCCTGGCATTCTACCGCTGCCCCAGACTGCCCCAGCTTGGCCGTTTCCCCCCGTCCCAACCCAGGCGCTTCCTGCCATCACGACCAACATGGAGCTCCTATTCACGGATCTTGATTTCGCGCCACCCAAGGGCTCTGCGGCTCTGCCTCCTCGCCTGCCGCGCTCCCACGCCGGCTGCGTGCCTGGCAAATCTTTTGCCCATGCCCTCCTCTCCCCTCCTTATAGCATGCAGACCCTCACCTCGCCTCCCAAACGCTCCTTCTCTCCGCCAAAGAATCCAAACTTCATGAGGCGCTGCCACCGCTGCCTATCTCTTGACCACAAGGTCGCTACATGCAGGGATCCTATCCGTTGCCGTCGGTGCTGGATCACGGGGCACACCCAGCGGTTTTGCCACGCTATATTACAGCCCCCCAGTCCTCCCACCTCTCCCACTCACTCATCTCCTCCCTCCTCCCCTAGCCACTACAACCCTAGTCCTCCAAGCTATCCCCCGCCACCTCCACCTCCTCCCCCGCTCCCATGGCGGATTTCATCTCGCTCGACCTCAACTCCCTCGCCTCCGACACCGCCACCAACCCCCAGGCCTCCCCCATGCCTACCCTCTCCACCCCTCTTCCTGCATGCACCTCCCCCGAGCCAGTAGCTAGTTCAGAGGAGGGTGCCATGGGGGTAGAAGAGGAGGAAGAAGAAGATCCCGACGAAGTGGAGTTCGAGTCAGGGGAGGAATCCTCGGACTCGGATGCCATCCCGCCTCTGTTCCCCCCTCCCCTCCGCGCCACCGCCGAGATTTCGCCAATGTTTTCATGCCTTTTGTCCCAATCGAACACTTTCAAAACCTAGCCTATGCCTACGTCAATCCTCCCCACCCTTCGCCTCATGCTTGTGTTCGCCGGGCCCTGCAAACGGGCGCGGGCGACCCGCAGGTTGCTCTCCGTGCTTCCTCCCATGGAGCCGGCTTAGTGATCTTCGGCTCAGCCTATGAGCGTGAGCTTTCCATTCTCAATGGCCCATTCAACTGCCCGGTGAACACCGTAGAGCTTATCCGACATGAGGACACTGACAATCGCTTCCTTTTTCGCCTTGGCACTGTTGCAGCTCTGAACATTGAGGATTTCCCTCTTGAATACTGGTTCGCCCCAAACATAGTCAACTCTGTTGTCCCCTTCCGCAAGACCCATTGAGATCGACCCGGTGTGCCTCACCGGGATCGACTACTCCGCTGTTCTCATCTCTGTCAAAGCTAGGAGTCTCACCGATGTTCCGCACTCGATCCCGGTCCATGGCTTTTCTGGCCTTGGTGCCATTGCCACCGTTCTTGTCATCCATTCGGAGCAGCTCCCTCCCGACCCTGCTTTCCCTGTCTTTGACTCCGGCGACGACTTCTTTGGTGGTGGGGGCGATGGTGGCAACGGTGACTTCCCTGCTGGGATGGATCCCGCCCTCGCGCCACCCCCTCCTCCACCATCCGACGGGGGGCACTGCGACAGGGTGGTCCAGCTGCCGGGCGACCTAACCATGATGGCTAATCACAAGCCCATGGTTCGGGCTGTGCCCCTGGACGCCCGTCCGAGGAAGGTGGAGATCAAGCTGTACGCCGGCTTCTACGACGTCCATGTCACCGGCCAGAACGACGAGTGCGGCTTCTACCGCATCCCAATGCGTCCGGCGGGCTCCCCCAAGCTCATCGTCGCCAACCTTGCCTCCTGCTCCATTGGTTTCCTGGACAGGGTGGCCATGGTGGGCGCCGCCCGCATGCCGCTCACCGACGTCTCGGTGTTCTGCCAAGACATCCACGGTCGTGGCTTCGGAAACGTCCTGTCCGGCGCCGACAAGGTCTCCGCTGCCATCGACCACTTCGACAGCGGCAGCATGGATCCCACGCCGGCGGACAGTGCCGTGGCGATCCCGGATGCCTCGGCTGCTCTGGTGGCCTTGCCCCCATCGCCGCCCGCTGCCTCTCCGTCCATGCCGCCGCGCGCTGCTTCTCCAACCATCGTCTACTCCAGGCGCAGCGCTTGTCTCAAGAAGGCGGAAAACCCTAACCGCTTGACCATGCTGGAAAAGGCTAAGCTGCGGAAGAAACTTCGGCGCGAGGGATCGAGCACGGCCTCTGACGCGCTGATCCCGGCCGTGGAACTGATGGAGCTGGCTGCGGACGGCGGGCCCCCTCTGCCCCGCAAGGACGTGCTTCAGTTTGCCGACGCATGTGGGGTCAGCGAGATCGACCTCAATAAGGTGGCCCTGACCAACGACGATGTGTGACATCGACATGTTCTCCGGCGTTTCCTCTCCTGGATGCTCTCGGCCCCTCGCTAATCATGAACTAGGCTCCCCTCTTAGTTTTAGCCTTAGTTTCTTTGGAGGGCATCTAGCCGCCTACCTGCTCCCCCTAGTTATGTATTTCCTCTTCTCTTTTTTAGGTCTCTGCTATCTGCCTGCGCGAGGCTCGCTGGCCTCTCGGGCCAGCCTCTATTCGGTGTATACCTCTACTTTTTGCTTCGGGCTCTCGATCTTTGCTCTGTTGTATCCAGATGTCCCCAATGAATAGACACCTTCGTATTCTATCCTAGAACGTCCGCGGACTGGGTCGCCCGGACAAATGTAATGATGTGAGATCGGCTCTGTTAAGCAACCATGCTCCAGGACGTAGATTCTTTTAAAGCCTCCACCTTTCTTCCGCCTATGTCTAGAAATTTTCACTTCTCTCCATCTCATGGAGCCTCAGGTGGGCTGCTCACTTCTTGGGACGATAACACCGTCATTTGCACTAAAACTCATTCTGACATCTACTCACTAACATGCTGGTTCGAGTTCAGGGCGACTGACCTATCCTTTGTGGTCACTAACGTTTACGGCCCTTGCGACCACTCGCTAAAACCTGTGTTTCTCAACTCCCTATCTACTCTCAAGACGATGATATCCGGCCCCTGGACTATCATCGGCGACTTTAACTTGACTCTCCGCCCATCCGAGAGATCAAATGATAATTTTAATCGCGCCGAGGCAACGCTATTTTCATCCACGATTCATTTGCTGCAGTTGCAAGATCTCCCTCTCCTCGATCGCCTCTACACTTGGTCCAATCAACAAGACAATCCAATCTTGGTTAAGCTAGACCGAGCCTTAATCAACGTAGATTGGTCCCAGTCCTTTCCGGACTCTTCGATTATATCCTGCTCTCGTACTACTTCCGACCATGTGCCTATCTGCCTGTTGGCGTCCACTTCGATTCCTAAGTCTAAGGTGTTCCGCTTGAACAACAACTTACTACACCTCCCACGTTTCCAAGACTTGGTGAAGAAGAACTGGTCCAGCGTCACCCACAGCCACCTGGACCCTGAGGGCAAGATTTGTCTTAAAATAAAGAGGACTCGATGCATGGCCAAGCAATGGGCTTTCAACGCAAAATCTCCCAAAACCATTGCTAAGAACTGCTCAACCACCATCAATTTTCTGGACAAATTGGAGGAGTCTAGATGTTTATCGCCGTTAGAGCTTCAACTTCGCGTAGCGGTCAAGCTCTCCCTTCACCGCCACAACAAAATTTTGGCCATCTATTGGAATCAGCGTGCAAAAATTAAAGAGTGCAATCTTGGAGACGAAAACTCCGCTTACCTCCACACCTGCGCCTCAGTCAGATTCCGCAAGAATCAGATTAAGTCCCTGATGGTTGAGGGATCGAGCTTCACTACCCACAATCAGAAAGAAAAAATTCTACTTCACTTCTTCAAAAATCTTGTTGGCACTCCTGCCGCCTCCTCTATCAACTTTGATCTACCTGGTCTCGTCGCCTCGTCTGCCCTCTCCACCATTGATGCAGCCAGTCTCATCCGGCCTTTCTCTCTATGCGAAATTAAAACCGCTCTATGGGGCATGAATGACAACGCCAGCCCGGGTCCGGATGGCCTAGGCCCTGCTTTCTTTAAAGCCAACTGGGATTTGGTTAAAAATGACCTTCTCAGCCTGCTCCACGGGTTCCACAGCTGCTCCGCTGATCTTAAACGGATCAACAAAGCATTCATCATTCTCATCCCCAAGAAAATTGGCACCAATGAACTAGGGAGCTACCGCCCTGTGTCCCTGCAGAATTGCGCTATAAAAATCACCTCCAAATGCCTCTCTAACCGGACTCAACCCTTCATCAACCATATGATCCACCATGACCAATCTGGGTTTGTCCGGGGTAGAGGGATCGCAGACAATTTCACGTATGCTGCGGATATTGTCTAGTCTTGCTTCAAACGCAAAAAGGCTGCTATTGTTCTTAAGCTTGATTTTCAAAAAGTCTTTGACTCAATATCTTGGGACGCCATTGCGGCCGTCTTGCAGGCGAAAGGTTTCCCCCCACTTTGGTGCTCCTGGATAGACCAACTAAATAGATCGAGCCAATCCTCTGTGCTCCTAAATGGGACCCCTGGGCCCTGGTTTCACTGCAAAAAAGGACTGCGCCAGGGCGACTCAATGTCACCGTACCTATTTATCCTCATCGCCGACATTCTTCAGCGTCTTATTTTGCACGCTTCGGCTTCGGGGCTCCTTCACCACCCTCTGGATAGCTCTCTCCCGTGCCCAGTCCTTCAGTACGCCGACAATACGCTAATTATCCTTCAGGCTAGATTGGAGCAATTAACTCATCTCAAATCAATTTTACTAGAATTCTCGGCAGCCACCGGGCTACAGATAAATTTTCACAAGAGCACCTTTGCCCCTATTCATATTGATGATGCTCTCGCCTCCTCTATGGCTGCGGTGCTGGGATGCCCTGTGGCATCCTTCCCTCAAAGCTACCTGGGTCTCCCTCTATCCACTCACAAGCTCAACCTATCGGCTTTTTTCTTCATCATAGACAAAGTGGATCGGAGACTCGCTGGTTGGAGGGGCATGCTGCTTTCCTTAGCCGGCAGGGCCATCCTAGTGCGAGCGGTCCTTCGTGCCCTCCCACTCTATGCGATGTCTGCTCTTCTGCTTCCTTTAGGTACAATCCAGGCCATCGATAGTCGCTGTCGAGCTTTCTTCTGGGCAGGTCAGGATACGATTTCTGGGGGTCAGTGTAAAGTTGCGTGGGATGCGGTTTGTGCTCCCTTCTCTCGTGGGGGCCTTGGGTTTCTATCATTGCACCAGTTCAACCAGTGTCTTCTCCTCAAACAATTGCTCAAAATCCACTCCCACTGCATAACCTCCGAGCCAAACCACCTGGCTTCCACCTACAGATGGAGCCACCACCGTGACCTTGGCGACCCAGCGCGTCTTGACACTGTCATCTGGCGCGACATGGCGAAGGGTCTTCCTCTGCTTCGTGCTATCACCAGGGTCATCCCTGGCGATGGTCGGTCAACGGCTTTCTGGCTAGATTTATGGATCCCGAACCACACCACCACTCTAGCGGTTCAGTTCCCGGCCATTTTTTCCCACACACTTAGACCTAACGCTTCCGTTGCAGCTGTTCTAGTCCACCCACAACTAAACACCTACCTCGCCCCTCGACTCTCACATGCTGCAGAAAGCGAACTCGAATCTATTCGCTATATCCTTGCCACGTTTTCCTTGAATGAACAGGTACCTGACCGGAGAATCAGTAGACTCGAAGGTAAACCGCTGACCACGGCCTTCGCATACGAGGCACTATGGATAGACAGGCCGATGGACCCGATGGCGCCTGCAATCTGGAAGAACTATGCCCCAAACAAGTGCCGGCTGTTCCTATGGCTAGCGCACAAAGACAGGCTCTACACCAACGATCGAAGATTTAGGAGGGGCATTGCGACTACTGCAACTTGTCCCTTCTGCAACGACTCCGAGACTATCAACCACCTGCTTTTCTCATGTGCTCAAACTCATCTGATTTGGGCTGAACTCAACTCTCTCTGCCATACTATGCTTGACTCCATCACAACCTGCTGGGGCTCACTGATGAATGACAAAATCCGAATCATCGCCATCCTGTGGAATATCTGGAAGCGAAGAAATGCTAAAGTGTTCAGAGCTGAAATACAGGATGCGTACAAGCTGCTCCGCGCCTGTGCGGACGATCTCATGTTATGGTCTAATAGATGCTCCACCGAGCTAAAGAAATCTCTTCTCCTAGAGTGGAGATCAATGTTGTTGCTCTTAGTCGGGAGAATGTAACTTTACTGGTTTATTCCTTTCCTTTCAACCCCCCCCCCCCCCCCCCCCTAAACTTGTACCTCCTCTTCACCTGTTTGTAAGTTTCACGTTGGTTTAATATATTCGTTCAGGCCGGCGTAAGCCCGCCGTTGCAGCGTCAAAAAGTCTGGTAAACGAAGCAGCAATGACAATCAAGAGAACTTAAGTTTTTTCTCCATCAATCTTGAATTGGAAACTTCACTGATAAATAACAAAAACAATAAAACATATATAGGTAAATCATATATGTATAGGCAACTTGTGTTCTCGTCCATATACTGACCAAATGAGTGGTGCACAGGAGGAGCTAATTAACAAGAAGTGTCATTGCAATACCGGTTTTCGAGCACGCCTACGGTGTTCTTCTGCTAATCATGAAGAATTTACTTCTACCCACAACATCCATGCACTAGATCTCAGAATTCACTTCCACCCACGTTTGTAATATTTGTGTTCTGCTGTCTGGGATTGATCATGTGGTGACCACCCGACAGTTGCAGTACCATGTACTAACAGCCAACTCTTCTTCTTAATATATGGCACTTCAATGCAAATTCCTCGAAAAAGAAAAAAGAACAATAACAAGAACTGAACTAACTAACTGCCTGTGAATAAACAGATGAATCCTGAAGGGTTTAATCAACGGGGAGATGAATTTAGGAAATGTACATTTGTTGGAAAGGTAAGTTTTTTTTTTGAAAGATCCAGCATGACGCTGGCTTTTCATGTTGATCATAGCAGGGAGCAGATGGTGAAAACAGAATTACATGGAGCTGATCATCAGATCAGAAGGATAAAAGGAAAGAGAGGGGGCCAGTGGTACACTACGGGGGAGGGTGGGGGGAGGGACATATATCAGCCTATCCCCTCAGGGGGCAGAGTGAACGGGTGCATGAGGCAGGATGCCCCGGCTTGGCGCCAAAGTTCGATGCCCCTTTTGATCGCCTGCAGTACCTCGCTCATGGAGGCTTCCTTTCCTCTGAAGGTGCAACTGTTGCGGTGCTTCCAGATTTCCCACAGGGCCAGCATCGCCACTGATTTGATGCCCTTCCTGAGCACTGACCGTGTTTTCTCCACAATCTCCATGATCCGATCAGAGCCAGCGGCATTGCCGTCTCCAAGTTGCGGCCTCAGAGCCTCACAGCCCTCCCATATCGATAAGCTGCTCCAGATCCTCTTTGTGAACGGGCATGACCAGAAGATGTGGTCAGCAGTCTCGAGGTTTCTGAGACAGAATTGGCAGAAGTAGGAGTTTGGCCATCCTCGTTAAGGCTGTGTGCATCTTAGCTATGCAGAGGCCGGGTGTCGCTCATTATGCTTTGTATCCACTTGATGCTGCATTATGAGTTAATAAAAACGCCCTTTATCGAAAAGGAGTTTGGCCATCCTCGTCGCTGCACCAAAGCCTGTTCATCATCAACAGCCAGGCGAAAACTTTCAACTTCCATGGCGCCCACGTTTTCCATATGATCTGTGGGACACGGCTCTGTGGGAAGGCGGAGCTTTGGTTGGCCTGGAACTGCGCCCGATATGCCGACGAGGTCGTGTAGCAGCCGCTGGCCTCCAGGTTCCATCTAATGTCGTCGTCTGCTCCTGGGTTGAGGATGATCGGTGCGGCTCGCAGCAGCCTTGCCAACCGCACGCAGTCCTACACCACCAACTCAGCCCGCCCATGTGCTAGGTCACGGATCCAGCGATCGTCGTGCAGGGCGTCGGCGACCGTCCTGTTCTTCCTCCTTGAGTGTTGGTATAGAGCCGGAAACAGCACCTTGAGCACCTTGAGTGTTGGAAAGGTAAGTCGACGTCCAAGAAAAGAACAACAGTCTAAACTGCAGCAATCACCTGCTTTATTACGCAATAACAATTATTGTTTTACAAGTACAAGTGCTAAGCTGCCGAGGACCCCCAGCTAGCTTTACAGGAAAAGAAGCAAACACCACAACGACGGCAGGGATAACAACCAGTTGGTAACGACAACTAACAGGAAAGTAGTAAACAAATTTGAAGAAAAACCTGCAGAAATAACACTTGCCAGAAAATAATGAACAAAAGTGAACAGAACGGACCACCGATATGCAAGCAGGTAGCAGGGTGGTGTGATCACTCGTATTTCACTGCAACCTTGATCATATTGGATTCTTGGCGCTTCTCATTCAGTTTCTTTAGCTGATCCAGTGCATAGCCCAGTGAAGAGTTGCCTTTCCTACCAATGAGCTGCACTTCTTTAAGGCTTCTCAAATGCTCCATGCCAGCGACTTCCTTAAAAACATCGGTGGGGAATCTCACCGAGAGTGTCTCGAGCTTTGCCATTGATGCTTCCTGAAATAGAAGAACTTCTATATCTTCATATAAAAAGTTCACGTACAGGTCCTTGAGAGCAGGAAAGGCGTAGGCAGTTTCTGCAATCAGCTCTGCATCCCTGCAGGAGTACCTCTCCAAGTGCATGCGCTTCAGATTTGGCAGCTACAGTTGGGCACCAAACAAGTATGTCCAAGCAATGACAATCTCAACAAGATTATTCAGTGAGCTGACCCAGTTGGGCAATTCGTCAATGCTGGCGCCGATCCTAAGATACTCGAGGAGTGGCGGCGGCGGGTTGATGCCATCTAGAAAGTTCAACGCATCACTGTCCTTATATCCTTTACTGCCAATGCTGAGCCACCGGAGGGAATACATCTTGCTCAGGGACTTGGCTAGCTTTTCCCTAACATCCTCATGATGAGGATCATCGGGATCCCGGGTGTCCATGGTTATACGTAACTCTCTCATTTGCTGTAGTTGACCGAGCTCTTTGGCAGCTTTAGCATCAGATCCAAAAACTACTGTATTCACCATCCGCAGTGCCTTCATCCTACCCATGCCCCTGCGTGCAATCCAACACCCTAAGTACTTGTCAGCCTTGTTATTTATTTGCAGGTGTTCAAGTTTCTCTAGCTTTGACACAGTTTCTGGTAGATCTTCAAGGTTTGTCTCACGTACGTCAAGCGTCTCCAAATTCTCCAGGTCACCAACTTCAGGAGGCATCTCATCGATACTTGTACCTTTCATGCTCAAGAACCTTAGCAGGTACATCCGGCACACATGCCTCAAATGCTTGTTTTCTATGCCCATGCAGTCTTCCAGGTCAAGTACCCTTAGCAGGCTGAACTCACCGAGACGATCAAGCACCTTCATGTGATCTCTGAGGTCAAACATGCTCAGTGATCGGACATGCTCCATCTTCATCCCCTCAATGCCATTCTTCATAGCATGCGATGATGTAATTTTGTTGGATGGGGATTCCATGGATACTACCTCTTCTCCAGCATGGATGGACAAGCGGCGAATGCTACCATATGACATCCCTTCGTAAGAGCCACCTACTAGGCTAACAAAGTTAGCCTCCAGGGATTTGGACACCATGACCTCAAGTACCATGTCGTGTACACGGCACGTCTCCAACCTCCCATCATAATGGTTGACTATATCACCAGCCCGATCAATCATGCTCCTACTCACCAATTCGTTGTAGTAGGCTTCTGCAACCTCCATTAAGGTCAAACCCCGGATCTCAGCTACCAATCCTTCTGCAACCCATCTCCTCAAGAGCCTATTCTTGACGATGACATAATCCTCCGGGAAAATACTGGCGTACATCATGCAACCCTTGAGATAATAGTGCAGGTGGTTATAGCTGAGAGTAACAATCTGCTTCATCCCCTCAAGGGTAGGGTGGCTCTCCATTTGAGAGCCGATTGACTTGCGAACTCTTTCCCATGTATCTTTGCTCTCGGACGATGTATAGCTCCCCAAGATGCTGGCAATGCTAATAATGGCCATTGGCAGACCACCACATTTTTCCAAAATTTTGTTCATTTCAGCTTTCAGATTATTGGGCAAAGTGTCACTCTTGGAACGAAGTACTCTGCTGAGGAACAATGTCTTGGAGTCGCCAGTATCAAGGGGCTTGATCCTATAAATACAATCTCCATCAACACTAGAACCGCTGCATGCATTTGCCACAATATCTATCCGAGTGGTCACAATGATCCTGCTGCCATTGTTGTAGTCGGGCAACTTGGATCCGATTGTGTCCCATGCTGCTACTGTCCATACATCATCCACCACAATGAGGTATCTGGTTTTACATAAAATTATATTGTTATTTAGAATGCACGAAAATCAAATTAATGCTGCCTTCATTATAAGTTGACATTAACTACAAAATCACGACCACATAAGGGGAATATAAATATGTGATATCACTGACTTCATTTTCATGGCATAAGATAATTGATGTTGAATTTTTATAAGTGGATAGTATTGTACGTAACCATTATGAAATATTATCAACATTTAATGGTAGATTTTTTTGTTTTCACCTTAGTAATTAAAAAATGTATGAATATCCAACTATTCGAGCAAGGGCTCACCAGACCGACCGTCTGAAGATTCTTAGTGCTGTTTTAAAATCTATCGGTAATAATAATAAAAAAAATGGTTATAAGTATCAGTGCGTCAAATTGTATGTATTGATTGCGTGCCAGACATCAGATCAGCACACTTAAGGCAGGAAGGCGTAAGAATAATGCCATGCTGCTGGCATGTCCAAGGGCTGACCGTCAATTTGCTCCAGCATCCGTCCGTGGACACTGATATCGGACACCGTCATCCAACGCTGTAGCATACATTTCAACAACTATTTAAACTAGCCAGATTAAATTCGTGCAAACACGACGGATTTCATATAAACTGTATATTTCAAAAAAAATTATATAAACCGGACGAAATTCGTTACATTTTCATACAAATTTTACTAAAACCTAATCTAAATGATCGCCGGCACCCATCCCCATGTCCGGCCATGAGCCCCGAGAAATGAAGCTTCGACTATTGCCTTCGCCTTCTCCAGTTCCGCCTCGGTGCTCTCCAGCTCCGCCTCCGGAGCACTGGGAAGTGAAGACGTCCGCTCCACATCACCGCCAAGCGGCTAATCGGCCGTCTATGTTCAGCCCACCAAGCTTGGTTACAACGGGAGGGTAGGAGTACTGGCCTTCTTGGGACTCGAGTGGCAGCGGCCTACCATGCACTACTCTTCCTTGCTGCTGGCGGCACCACAGACATGCTGGCTTCGTGGTCATGGTGGCAGGGCGCAGCCTTGGCGGAGTCGGCATTATCCTCCTCGTCGTCGCTCTTGCCCCCACACCTCATCTGCTGCCTCATCGAACTCCTTGTAGGCGGCCTCAAGTTCTGGCTGATGCTGGCAGTAATGCCAGTGGGTGAGGCGGATCTCGCGGCTGGAGTGGTAGGATTCGAGCATTTTCGCCTGCTCCGCCACATCCGCGTCCGGCGCAATCACCCTGCATGTGGCGAGCTCCCGAAACTGCTCCTCCCACACCGTGCCGATGGTCATGCTGCAATGCACCGACGAGTGTGGCGCCAGCGAGGAAGGTGGCACTGGCTCATCCTTCACCGCGTCCTCCATGGTGACATCGTCGGCCTGCCAGCCGGTAGCAATGGAGGGCATTTTGTTCTTCTGCTCCGGCGGCTGTCCGTCCTAGAGACCTTTGGAGCGCGAGGAGGCCATGGTGGGAGTGGTGCGGAGAGGAGAAAGGGACCGAAGGAGGATGACTACGGCTATGGTCGGGGCTGAAGTTTATATAGCGGGCGAATGGCAATGAGCCATGGTAGACGGACGGATGGGTGGTGCCGAAGTAGGTCCCTCGGCAACCGCATGCCATTAATGTGGGCAGCAGATGGATGGACGAACGACCGTGGTGTCGTTTGAACGCAGAGTAGCTTCGTGCATCGGGAAGTAGCGCGGGCGGCGCTCCCTCGTCCGGCACGCCAGTCCAATGCCGACGCCAGTGATAGGTCGCGTCCGCCCTGGCCGGGCATGAATGCGACATTGACGCTTTGAAGCGGCGTTGACCGTTTTGTGCGGGAAGCACGCGGGCGAGGAAGAGGGTTTGTGTGGGCCAGGGTGGTGAGGCGCGGGCATGGCTGCGGTCCGGACGCCTGCAAAATCCTCCTACTTTGTCTCCAGTTTGCAAGAAAAAGTGTGTTTGGACCGGCACAGACATGTGTTGGATGACACATTACGGTCCAGACATACGTGGACGATTTGCCACGGTGATCAATCACTAGCAATAACAACACACTAACCATCACTAAAGACAACACCCGGCTTATAAAAGAGGTTTTCCAAAATCAACGCCTCCAAGAAGGACACAATGCAAAAGCGTTGCTGTTGCCCGATTGAAGATCTTGAGTTTTCACCCTGGAGAAAGTCCAAGTTTATCAAAAAACAATGCCTTCAATAAGGTCATTGCCAAGTAAAACCAATGAAGGCCAGACCTTAGGTTTTCATCCTGAGAATCTAGACCCGGTACTTGAGAAGCACCACAAAAATTTGCAGTCCTCCAGTGCTGCCGCCCCTGCTTGGCGAAGCCGCTGTTGCAAGTCACCAAATGCCTAGCACACAATCTTCATCGCATCTAATACACCTTTTTGCCAACGCTTCAAGACCTTCAATCGCAGCCGCCATGACTTTCTCCACCTCTATCAGTGCCTTGGGACTCTTGACTTAGACATGTCCCATGACTCCGATAAAAAAACGAAGCTTCACGTCGGGCCCTTTTGAAGCTGTTGTGGCTGGTAATATGAGCGCGCCTTGATGGGACGACTATTGTAGGCGACTTACCTTTGGCCTATGTGCTGGAAAGTGAAAACATACCGTTCTAAGATGGGTCGTCGGAAAGGGAAACACATGTTTCAAAAACAATCACAAGCGGCTTAACGAGTTTATTTAGTATTATGAGAAACACTTCATACGACACAAGAGCCGCTCCCCGCTCCCGCAAGGCTCCCGCTAGGGTTCCCCCTCGCCGCCGGCGGGCCCTAGGCCCTCCCCGCCTCCGACGCCCGCCCGCTTCCCCGCTCCCGCTTCCCCGCTCCCGCTACCCCCGTCCCGCCGCAGCCCCGCGCGAGCGCAGGCTCCCCGCCCCGCCCCTCCCCCCTTTCCCCTCCTCCTTGTCCCGCCGCCTCGGGCGGCGCGCGGCCCCCTCCCTCCTCGTCCGCCCACCTTCGTCCCCCCCCCCCCCCCCCCGCCGCCGCCGGTGGGCGCCCCTGGATCTGGCCGGGTGGTGTCGGCGGCGGCGGGTCATTCCTTCCCCGCGCGCTCCTCCTTCCCGGGGTGGGGGGAGGCGGCGGTGCTGCTCGGCCGGTGGCGGTCCGGCGGCCTGGGGCGGTGGCCGGCGGCGCTCGCCGTGGTGGTGCCGCCTCTTGGCGGCAGGGCGGTCCGGTGGTGCTGGGCGGCTGGCAGCATGTCCCCGACCCAGATCTGGGCCCGTAGGGTCCCTTCTGGGTCCTTGCGGGTCGACTCCGGCGCGACCGCAATGCCCTTTGTATGGGGAGGCAGGGGAGCGTCTTGGACTGGGACAATGACGCCGACGGCATACCAGCTGCTGCGCGGAGGCGGGAGCTGTCCAGACCTTTGAGGGCCCGGCCGGGCCTGTGGGGCCACGGGCCCGGTAGGCTCCTGCTATGGCGTCCGGTCGGCTACCGTCGTGGACGGTGGAGGTGGGGCCCTCCCGTATGCCGACGGTGCTGCTGCACTAGTCCCGGCTCCTCTTCTTCGTTGTGCAGACCATCTTCGCGGTGCTGTGGTGAGACAGCGTGGGAAGCTTCGTGTCCGTGTTGGCGCTGGGTGGCGGTCGGTTTGGTGGCGAGCTCCGAAGTGCCTGAGGTAGAGGCTGGGATCGGGAGAAATCCCTATTGGCTTGGCCGACACCGACGCAGTGACGCTTGAGGGTGCTGCCAGACCTTCCTGGAGGGCGTCGGGGCTACCCTTCCTCTCTCCTCGCCGCGTACCGGGGGAAACCCTTGGCAGCAGCGTCGTCATCGTCGCGTTCCTTCTTGGATGTGTTGATTGGTACCGGCGCTTCGGAGTCTCGGAGCTTGGTGGGCGATCTCCGGTGGACGCAGCGGTCGCTAGGCTTCGTCATTTTTTTGTCGATCCGCCATTATCGGCATTTGTTTCTTTTCCTTTCCTTTTTCTTTTCTTTTGGGCGTGCTTGTGTTGCTTCCGCCCCAGCACCTATCGTTGGCTGTATCGGATGATTGCTTTGTAATACAAAGCGGGGGAAAACCCTTTTTCTCAATTTATTTAGTATTATTAACGAATTTATTTGTTCACACTCGGGTTCATCTGAGCCTGGGAGTTAAAACGCCTTACTCGCTAGTCTTGCATGAGGTGTTTGGTTCCAGATCTGCAAGGGCAACGCAAACGCAATGGGTTTATACCGTTAATGTAAACGGTATGGGCAAAAATCGAAATCTGTTTGGCTATCAGATAACGGTAAGAAGAGGAAAACCAGGGAAGAAAACAGGGACCCGTCGGCCATGGCGTAGGGAAGAAAACAGGAACCCGTCGGTCATAGCGCAGGGAAGAAAATAGGAACCCATCCGCCATGGCGCAGAGGAAAGCACGGCTGGGGTCCAGATAGGTAGAAGTAGAACTACGGCTACCGCCGGCTGCTGCTCCTGCCGTGTCGCCGCCGCTGCATGATGAAGTGGGCAAGGTCTGGACCTTGGCAACAAGGCCGGCGGCAACTCGGTGGAGGAGGGTGGGTGAGGAATGGAGGAAGAGATCTGCCTCCGCCACTAGTGCCGCAACTCGCGGAGGAGCGGTGTGCGGCAAGAAATTTTCTATAGCGGGGACGGGGGTTGACTCAGGCTTGCTCGCTGTAATGAAATGAACTACAGCTGTAGTAATTCGTTTACGCGGGGGAGTGGGCTGTGAGCGGTATCGGGCTAAAACTGTGCTGGGATTTGTTTACGTGGGATCTGTTTACAGATAAAAAAAACCAAACACGGTAAGAGGTTGTAGTGTAAATGTGTAATCAAATACCGGAATGAAAACTGCGATCCAAACACCTCCCTTTGAAACTATCAGAGGCGGTCTTTCATTTGGACGTATCTTCGATAGGTATCTACTTCCTCTGTTCCATAATAATGTCAAAAATATTTTTATATTACGAGACGGAGGGAGTACGATGTTTTTCCTATGGCCGGTGGTTTTTTTTTGTTAAATGATTTCATCCCAGTTGTGGTTGTTTCACAATAAGTACTTATGATGCCCAATGGCCAGATCCATAAATGGAATTGCCATCCTTAGATTTGACATGTGGAAAGTCACTTGTGACTTGTTGTGAGGATAGTGGTTCAGAACATTGCTTATCAGATTTGACTTGCCCACGGTCATCCGTGAGGGAGTGACTTTGTGATCTTTTATTGATCAAATCTAACTTGACGTACTATCTTGTACGTGAAATTAATTAGTTCGAGATAAGTCTAACACATTTGTACATGGGATAAAATTAAGATGCATCGATCTATTGAAATGAACATTTGTTCAGAGATAAGTCTAACACATATTGATACCAAGATCCCATAGTGTCTTCTAGCCGCAAAAAAAGAAAAAGATCCCATAGTGTCTTTTTTCTTTCATTGATTAGCGTGAAAATCTTTGGAGAGATTAATCTTACTAGACAAAGTCGTAATTTATCACTTTAAACTGCAAAACGTCTCATATTTAGGAACCGAGGATGTAAAAAAATGACAAACATCAAATTTAACTCTAAATACATCTTACATTTAGGAATAGGGGATGTAAAAAGAAAAGAAACAGATAGATAGTTTATGTATGTGTGTGTACCTTATGTCCCTGAGAAGCTCGTTGAGCTTGATGGTGAGCAGGTCTACACCCATCTCGTTGATGCCATCTAGCGGGTCCTCTTCCTTGATGCCTTTTGCGTTATCTGGTTTCAGCTCCACGATCTGCTGAAGCATGCGCTTCAGCAATCCCTCGAGATCCTTATTGCCGTGGAATGCCTGGGACACAGAAACTAGCGCTTGGCGTTGGAACGATCCCTCCAGCTTCCGGCACACCTCCATCGCCAGTGTAGTCTTCCCGAGCCCCCCGAACCCCACGATGGAGAACACCTTGAGCTTCTTGTCATGCTCATTCTCACTCACCTCCTCCACCTTCTCTGCTAGTTTGTTAGCCTTGTCCGTGATGCCGACGAGTTGGTCATGGCCGTTCGCTGCCAACCGGCCGAGCGCATGGCCGGGAACCGGTGCTGGAGCAGGTAAAGAAGAAGTAGAGCCACGTAGTAATGCCTCACGGCTGACGCCATAACGCGCATGCCGTTCGCTGATCACCACAGCACGAGCGCGGAGCGCCTCAATCTCACGAGCTAGTCTACGGCGAGGGAAGAGCGTCGAAAGCATGCGCTTGGACCAGACGAGAAACCGGTCTTTCGGCCGGCACCGAATGCGGAGGATGTAGAGGTGCACACAGTCCTCCGCATCGTAGGCCAGCTCGCGCACCTGCTTCATCCACACCCGGATGCAGTGGTCCACGGTACCTTCCTCAGCATCAGACAGCATGCGGAGGATGGCGTTCATGGTGTCCAGCTCGTCGCTGAGCTCAGCCACCTGGCCACCCACGCCGCGGAGCTGCCGGTACTCCTCGCCCACCAGCTCACCGACTATGGACGCAAGCTGCGTCGCCGCCTCCATTCTCCCTCTCTTGATTCTGCTGACCCTTTGGAAATGTGGATGGCTGGACGGGGGATGCAGAGTTTTGTGATGTGATTCGCAATTGCAGATGCTTTATGAATGACTGAGAACATAGCAAAGGAAGAAAAGACGAGTCGTTGGCTGGCACTGCATTATAGGAGTATTATGAAGCTAGTTGCACCAAAATGTCTATGGCTTGCTAAACGCACATGATCGACCTATATATGATATAGTCGTGTTTCGAAAGACTCGCCGTAGGAGTAGACTTCTCAAAATAGTTTTAGAGCATCTCTAACGGCTATAAGTCTCAATTTCCTCCTTCAGCCGCACCTAACCGATGTCTTTGTAGAGGAATAGGATGCAACTCTCAATATATTGATAGGTGCATATGCATAAGTATATATATAGTACATAGGGCAAGTCATATCCTCAACTATACACAAGGAGGAGACTTGGAGTATAAGAATACATGTGCTAAACACATATCTCAACACCCCCACGCAGTCGAAGCGACACCGTTGCTGACCCAGAGACTGGACCGGAATTCCTCGAAAAACGTCGTAGGCAAGCCTTTGGTCATGATGTCGGCAAATTGTTGGGAGGTAGGAACGTGCAGAACACGAACATGGCCAAGAGCCACCTGATCCCGAACAAAATGGATATCAAGCTCAATGTGCTTGGTGCGACGATGATGAACCGGCTTGGCGGAGAGGTAGACGGCAGAGACGTTGTCGCAGTTGACAACCGTGGCCTTCTCAACAGGACACGAGAGCTCGTGAAGAAGCTGACGAAGCCAGGAGCACTCAGCAACAACGTTAGCCACAGCGCGGTACTCAGTCTCGGCGCTGGACCGTGAGACGGTGGGCTGCCGCTTGGACGACCACGGCACCAGGGATGGTCCAAGGAAGATGCAGTAACCCGAAGTAGAACGACTGGTGTCCGGACAGCCAGCCCAGTCGGCGTCAGAGTAGGCGACCAGATCAGTGGCAGTGGAGGCGCGCAGAGTGAGACCAAGATCCATAGCACCACGGATGTAGAGGAGAATCCGCTTAACAGCAGTCCAGTGAACGTCTCGAGGAGCATGCATATGCAAGCAGACCTGCTGAACCGCATACTGAAGCTCCGGTCGAGTGAGAGTGAGGTACTGAAGAGCACCAACAATGGACCGGTAGAAGCCAGCATCCGGAGCAGGAGTACCATCAGTAGCAGAGAGCTTGGCCTTCGTGTCGACAGGAGTGGCGGCCGGTTTGCAGTTAAGCATGCCAGCACGGTCGAGGAGCTCATGAGCATACTTCCGTTGATGAAGAAAGAAACCATCAGGATGACGCACCACCTCAACACCGAGGAAGTAGTGCAACGGACCCAAGTCCTTGATGGCAAACTCAACACGGAGACGATCAGTAAGCCGGCGAAGGAGCTCAGAAGTGCATGCTGTCAGGATGATGTCGTCAACATAGAGCAGCAAATACGCCGTGTCGGTGCCCTGGTGATAAACAAACAGCGAAGCATCGGAGCGTGTAGAGCGGAAGCTGAGTTGGTGAAGAAACGCTGCGATGCGCTGGTACCAGGCACGAGGAGCCTGCTTGAGCCCATACAATGAGCGTGAGAGCAGACACACATGATCGGGACACGCCGAATCAACAAACCCCGTGGGCTGCTGACAGAAGACCTGCTCCTAAAGATGACCATGGAGGAACACGTTGGAGACGTCCATCTGATGAACCTGCCAGGCACGAGAGACCGCCAACTGTAAAACAATGCGGATCGTCCCGGGCTTAACAACCGGAGCGAAGGTGTCGGTGAAGTCCACACCGGCGCATTGCCGGAAACCACGAACAACCCAACGCGCCTTGTAGCGATCAAGAGTGCCGTCGGGACGAAGCTTGTGTTTGAAGACCCACTTCCGGGTGATCACGTTGGCGTGCCGGGGACGAGGAACAAGCTGCCAAGTCCGGTTCTGCTGTAAAGCGTCGAACTCCTCCTGCATGGCGGCCATCCAAAGGGGGTCACGGAGAGCGGCCCGAACCGAGGACGGTAGCGGGGAAGGAGTGGACGTCGAGGCGGTGCGGACGTAGTCATCCGCATAGCGGGAGCTCGGGCGGAAGACATCGGTGCGCGAGCGGGTGACAGGCCCGGCCGTCGGAGCAACCGCGGGTGGCGGCGAGGCCGTGGCATCCATGACGGCCACGGGAGCGGTAGCATCCACGGCGTCCACGGGAGAGCCGGGCCGGGCTGGGGTCGAGGCCGCGTCATCGGAAGAGCCAGGCGACGACGAGGCGGCGATCGCGCCAGCAGCCAACCGGGGCGGGGTCGGTGCGCGCGACCAAGGCGAGGCGGGCGACCGAGGCGGGGTCGAGGCCGTGCCAGGGGAGGCCGCGCCAGGAGAGGCCGGCCCAGCCGGCCCAGCCGGCGACCCAGCATGCGGCCCAGCATGCATGGTGGGGGATCGGGACGACGTCGACGCGGCACCGGGCGACGATGGCGTCGAGCCAGAGGAGGGAGCCACGGATTTCCTCGATCCGGAGGAGGGCGCCGCGGGCGGGGGTGCCGGAGCACCCAAGGCTGGCAGCGGGCGGCGGCTCGGAGGAGAACCCGCCGCGGGAGGGGAAGACGGCGCCACCTGTTCCTGTGCAAAGGGAAACACAAGCTCATCAAAGTACACGTGCCGTGAGGTGATGACACGGTGAGACACAGGGTCATAGCAGCGATAACCCTTAGTGTTGGCCGGGTAACCAAGAAAGACACACGGAACAGAACGAGGAGCGAGTTTGTGAGGGGTGGCGGCGGTGGTGTTGGGGTAACAACGGCAACCGAAAATTCGGAGACTATCGCAGGAGGGAGGAGTGCCATATAAGAGATGGTGAGGCGCGTAATTCTAGCGCGGACGGCATGGCCGGAGGTTAAGAAGAAGGGTGGCGGTGGCGAGGGCATCTGGCCAAAACCGAGAGGGCATGTCGGCATGGAAAAGAAGGGTACGCACACACTCATTAAGGATGCGTAGGATGCGCTCGGCACGGCCATTCTGCTGAGAGGTGTATGGACACGTGAGGCGAAACACGGTGCCGTGGGAGGAAAGAAGATGGCGAATGATGAGATTGTCGAATTCTTTCCCGTTGTCGGTCTGAAGCGCGAGTATGGGTCGCCCGAACTGTGTGGAGACATAAGCATAAAATGCAATGAGAGTGGCGGAGAAATCGGATTTCCTACGAAGAGGAAATGTCCACACAAAGTGAGAGTAGTCATCCAGTATAACAAGATAATAAAGATAACCAGAATTACTCGGTACTGGAGATGTCCATACATCACTGTGAAGCAACTCAAACGGAAAAGATGCAACTGTGGAAGAGGAACTAAAAGGTAGGCGAACATGTTTGCCTAACCGGCAGGCTTCACATGAGTGAGCGGCCGTTTTATTACATGAAAAAGAAAATCCTCTCATTATTTGACGAAGTGAAGAAGTGCTAGAATGCCCGAGACGAGCATGCCAAAGATCGACGCCGGCGGAAAAAGCTCGAGGACCACCCGGAGATGACGGCAACTGAACTGGGTAGAGGTCGCCGGGACTGTCACAGCGGTGAAGAATCATCCTGGTGCGAGTGTCCTTAACAGAAAAGCCAACTTCGTCAAATTTCAGGTTACAAAATTGTCACGAGAAAGATTACGAATGGAAACTAAATTCTGAATAAGATGAGGAGAAACAATGACATTATTAAGAGAAAGAGGTCGAGAGTTAGAAGGAAAGGGTGCAGAATCGACATGAGAGATGGGAAGACCAACACCGTTACCGATGATGATGCGGGAGGGAGTGCAAGTGGGATGGATGGAGGAGAGGTTACCCGGATGAGCGGAATATGAGAGGTGGCACCGGAGTCCATAATCCAGTCACCGCCACCACCAGAGTAGGGTGGCGGCTGCTGCAGCGCCGCTAGAAGGGCCGGGTCGTAGTAGGGGGCGCCGTACGCGCCGGGGGCGCTGTACGCGCCGTAGGAGGGCGCGGCAGGAGGGGCGTCGTGCGCGCCGTGGGCGCCGAGAGGCGCGGCCAGGAGCGCCTGGTGAGTTCTCGGGCGGGGCCGAGGATGCCCGGGGTGGGGGGCCATGGCACTGGCATACTGTATGCATGCACGACCCCCGTCCAGGGGTTGTAGCCGCCGGCCCAGGGTGGCGAGGGCTGCTGCTGGGGAGCGCCACTGCCGCCTTTGCCTCCGCCTTGGCGTTGACCGCCGCGACCGCGGCGACGGTTGCTGCCGTTCCCACCGTTGCGCGGTTGTTGGGGCGGCTGCGGCGCCGGCGTAGGGTACGGGACGGCCGGAGGACGGGGCGCCGAGGGTGGTGTAGAGGCGCCGGCGGCGAGCGCGGTGTGGACGGCGTGGGTGCGGAGGTGCTTCATCCGCCGCTCCTCAAGGCGAAGATAGGCCACCGCCCGCTCGTAAGTAGGGTTGGCCATGAGGGTGGGGTTGGAGGCAGCATTGCCGAAGTCCTCGTTGAGGCCGGCGGTGAGCGTCGAGAGGAGAAGCTCGTCGCCCACCTTGAACCCGACGTCATTGAGCTCGTCGGAGAGGGTCTTGAGCCGGAGACAGAAGGCGTCGATGGTGGAGTCGTTCTGGTGACACCCAAAATATTCCTGCTGCAAGAAAACAATCCGTTGAAGCTTGTTGTCGGTGAAGAGGCCATTGATCTTGGTCCACCCCGTGTAGGCATCGTCCCCATCGCGAACGACAGTGTGAAAGATGTCCGGAGAGACGGCGAGGAAGAACCACCGGATGAGGGTGGCGTCGATGGCGAGCCAGTTGGCGTCGTGGGCGCCGGTGAAGAAATTGGCGAGACCGTCCACATGATCACGAAGGTTGTACTCACGGAAGAGGAGATTGAAGTAGGTTTTCCAGGCATAGTAGTTTGCGGAGGTGTGGGAGAGGATGATGGGGACGTGATCGAAGAGGTGGATGTTGCGGATGTCGGCGGCTTGGGGCTCATCGGGTTCGGACCCGTAGGAGGAGTCGAAGGGGTTGCTCGGGGGTGCGCTGGAGGAGGAGGAGGTGCCGAGGGCCGACATGGCAGCAGGAGGGGATGGCGGCGCGGGATGGGATCGGGAGGGGGTTTAGGGTTTCGGGAGGGAGGCGGCTCGGGGGGAGCGCGGGTGTGCGGCAGGGAGGGCGGGTGCGCGGCGGGGGAGGGTGGATGCGAGGCGGGGAGAGGTTGTGGTGGAGGGAGGGAGGAGGCGCGGCGGCCGGGGTGGCGGCGGCGCGGTGCAGCGGGAGCGGCGGCGGCCTGGAGGGGCGACGGCGGCGCGGCTAGGGCTGGGACCGATGGTTAGGCTGATACCATGTAGAGGAATAGGATGCAACTCTCAATGTATTGATAGGTGCATATGCACAAGTATATATAGTATATAGGGCAAGTCATATATCCTCAACTATACACTAGGAGAAGACTTGAAATACAAGAATACATGTGCTAAATACATATCTCATCAGTCTTAAACTGCCGGAGAAGGATAAAGTTTACTCGGCGGCCGAAAAAGTGAGCCTACCTCTCTCAAATATACTCTTCCACCCCTGCCAGAGCAGAAGTTTCGCCCCCCTCTCTTCCGCGGGCGTTGGGGGACCGGAATTTGATACTTGTGGTTGTAGATGCTTTAAGGTCCTTTAGCATGGAAAGCAAAACTAATTCTGCGACGGCGACCTAGACCGCGGTGAATCGGACAGACAGTGAGTGGGTGGCTCGAGTTACGGAGAGGGTTGAGTTTTCCATAAATATAGAGATGCGTTGTTGCAACTTGCGAAACGCAAGTTGGAGAAAGGTTCGCTCACCCCGTGCGGATAGACTGGGAGCGCTAAGCGGGAGGGCTGATGTACCAGCAGACGTGGTAAGCGCTATCGACCAATGGTATAGACAGCTCAAAAATATTAAATTTTTTGATATATACACACTTGCACCACCACCAGCCATGCCGAAACGCTGCACATGGTCGACCGGCTAACAGCATCGGAAGACTTGGCCGGAGTATGCGTTGCCCGGTCTAAATCTGGACAGACGGAGAGTGCAATTCTAAAATTAGTTCTGCAGGATGCAATCCGCATCCCAATACCAAACTTGCTATGGAAGATTGGAGGTCGCAGTTCGGGCATAGTCTATGGCCATGCTATCTACTCTCAGACTGGATTTTGTATACCAATCAGACCTGGTTCGTGCTGATTTTCTTTCTTGACTAGACTAGATGAATGGGAATGCTTATTGCGACTGCCGAAATACATTGACTTGACAAGATAGTGGGACCCACTCTCCACTGCCTCCTATCAAAATACTTGCAACTAATGGCTCTTCTCTGACCTTCCAATACAAAACCTCGTCTCTCTCTGATTATCTAATCAGGGTGGGCATTAAACAGATGAATCGAAGACCGAAACTGAAAATAATGTTCTTTTCCTGCTCATTTTTGTCTTCTTGCAAATACTTATCGGCCTTTCTAAGATATGTTATTGCATCGGGACAAGTATGTTCAATAGATGACATACCCTTCTCAAACCGACGAGGTTTCTTTTTCTTGATTGTCCACTTGAAAATTTTGTATAGGTTCTCTGCGACATGTTGAGAGCAAAAACGATGCACACACTCGCCAACACTTTCGTTCCACCCATGGCGTGGCTGCTTAAACACCCACTAGATCGGCAACGCGCCCTGGCGTGAGGGTGCCTGTCCAAGCGTTTTGGTCAAACATGTAATGTTAAGTTATTAGTAACTCAAGTTGTTATTTGGACGACGAAAAGGGCAATGAAAGCATGATATTATCATCGTGTGTCTAAATGGGACTAACAACGCCTGAATGAACTGGAGCTATAGATGTTAGATAGAACGTAACTACAAATATCGGTATTCGCTTAACGCTGCAACCTGAGAAACCTCGAACACTCACCCATGAAGCTGTTGCATCACAAAGTATAGATAAATGCTATACTTTGTGTACGTGAGCCCGGAGGGTTCATGTAAAGTTGTTGTAAGCCAAACAAAGCATAATTTAGCAATGCCTGGAGATGACTGTAAAGGCAGTAACTGTAGGGTAAAGATAAAACAGAATGAAATGAAAGGATATTAAAATAATTAAGGTAGATTTATATATAACAGGAATAATCACCGAAGAACCAGTTGGAAACAAAGATTGTTCGCACACTTCACGATAACAACAGGAATCCATAAGATATAGGTATTTATTGTTCGAAAGAGCATCAAAAGGGCAAAGCCTTCTGCAAACGTGTTGGGTACGATGAGCTGACGAAAGTTCACCAGATGCTATCCGTGGTCTCTAGGCACTGCTCCGATTTCATGCCAATATAACGTTGCCTTTTTGCTAACTTTACTGTGCTTGCGAGTGCTGTCTTCATAGCCCTTCTGGTGTTGTCGCGCCCTCTTATGTGTCGAGCAGATGCTGTATTCTGTATCTGGGTAGAATACGAGCTCATGTATCTGGCAGCATAGTACCATCCTCTGCATGCCTTCTTGATTGTTTTGTTTGCTGCATTCAGCAACCTCACCAGGTGCGTGACTTTATTTTCCAGCCTTTTAGCATGGATGTAGTGATAGTCCCTGATTTCCTTGCCACATACATCCTCCATAAACCTAATGGCTGCCATAGCAGCACTGTCTTCCGCTTCATCGCAGTTCTTTGAGATCACACCAGAAATTGAGGTTGGAACAAGCAAACCATCGATCAATTGTAATGATGAATTGAAAGTAACCGTCACACGAGACTCGTTGGCTGGATATGTTTTGTGATGATAAGTCGCAGGGGGCAACTTGAGAGCTTGCAGCATGAGGGCAAAGATGTGGGAAAGAGGAATCAGTATTACATAGTCATCTTCCTGCAGAGGAAAGAAAAAGGATAAAATAATTGGGGGACAAAGGTATAATCTCACAAGTTATTGCACTAATTTGTAGAGAAGGGAACAATAAATTTAAGTTAGGTTGACCAAACCAAATCAAGGTACTGTATGGAAAACAAGCTAAACTAAGGAAAGAATAATGCTAAAAAGCATGGTTCTCCACTAAGTAAATTGGCCTTGTGTTAAAACAAATAGACTCGCGATATAACAATTAGGTGCTGGTGCATTATTCGAATTTGTCAGGTACAGCCAGGATGAAATTATTCATTTAATGCAGTTCCCTTTTCTTTTCTTATTCACAAGCCATGTTAATAACCATCTACCAGCAACATAAGCAAGCATAGGATAAGAACTATATTGAACAAAGGAACAATTACCATCTACCAGCGTTACAAATAAGCATGTATCATTATGTACAAACACAACGATTTGAATATAGATGAACCAGGCTCGTTTAAGAAACAACTACCAGCTAACAACACGAAAGATAAAATAACCTATCTATGTATCTAGGCTAATGTACAGAGCATGTTATGTACAGAGCATGTTGTAGTTAAATCAGCACACTGTTTGAACGTGTGTATCATCACATTTGTATTGGTGATTGACCGTTAGTACGCACAGATCCTAGATGAGACATGTGTTTATCTTCAGAGATAGACGTGAGATGTTCTTTCAATCAGTTATGTTCCAGTCATCTTGTAAAATTAGAGAGGAGATGTGACGGGTGTCGGCTCACCTGCGCAAGCCCCCGCAGGCAGCCGTTGGTGGAGCAGGCGGAAGGTGCCATCGCGATCTGATCAGGGAGCTCGTCGGCGGCCATCGCCATCTGATGAGGAAGCTCGTCGGCGGCCATCGCGATCTGAAATCCTCATATGCAGTCACGTATTTACATGCCTGAGACACTGTAGATTTTATATTCAAGCATATAGTCAGAATTCTTGCCTACGCTGCTTCTTCTCAAAGCTGTCAACCACGGTGGCATGCCTTGCCATGAGCTTCTCCTGCATCTCCCTCTCCTTCGCAACCAAGCCCTCTAGCTGAAGCAACAATGCACAAAAAGTATGATTTATTTTTGGTAATCAGAATAAATGCGGAAAGGCGGTCAAGATTTAGATTGCACGACATAGCAAAGGAAAATATGTTTCTCAATTTCATTTTTTTATATACAACATAAATGCGGTCGCAGAAGTTTGTTGAGCAAACCTTTGGCCATATCTGATAAGACTGAGGGGATGACTATACAGATAACAACAGCCGCTTCAGTTCTTTTGCTAATTCCTTAAACTGTGCATCAGCAGCTTTACGAGCTGCTTTGCAAGATTTAGCGTCTCCAGTCCTAGACAAATCGTGCAATGATGTCTCTAGCTTATCATGAACAGCTAAGCACTGGTCAAAGATACCCTGGATTTGCTGAACAGTGGCTTGCTGCAGCTAGCCATGATTACTACATCCTCCGTTCATAAATATTTGTCATTGTAGAGATTTCAAATGGACTACCACATACGGATGTATAGACATAATTTAGAGTGTATATTCACTCATTTTGCTTCGTATGTAGTCACTTGTTGAAATCTCTAGAAAGACAAATATTTAGGAACAGAGGGAGTATGTAATTGCGAAGTTATTAACTTTCTCTTCATTTATAAAAAACATCAGGCACATAAGCCTAAAAAAACAGTGGAGATTACCTTGGGAAAAGATCACTTTGACCTTTGTCTTTCTACTTCAATCAATGAACCAAATTCTACTCTAGATGGCCCCAGATTGCCCATCATAACGTTAATAAGGTGTGTTTACCAGGTAACCGACTTTTAGTTCTATTAGGTATTAAGCATTGGTCGATGCAACATCTTGAGCAAGAATGGTTCCTTAAATAGAGAAGTTTTTTGGAAAAAATCACATGGAGAAAGCAAGGAATCTAACCATGCTGCCGAGGTGAAACATCTAACAACCCAAAAGGTGTTACCTACATCAGTGTTATACACAAGCATATATGATCCAAGCAGGATAAAGTATCAACAAAAAGAGATGGAATTACCTACAGGATTATGCATAGCAATCAAGGTGCATATTTGTATGTAGCTAAACAATGGGCAATCTGAATAGACTTGAGAGATTAGAAATGAAGCTCAACTCATTCTTGCAAGGAAGAAATTAACAAATTTACTGGGCAGATCCACTTGTGGCATCAGTCTTGCTAGCTAATAACCATGATAGATAATACAGGACGATCCTTCCCAATTGCTGCAACAAACCAAGAGGAAAATAGCTCAATTAACCCCGCTCACCAAAAAGAAGAAACGAGAAATAGAAATCCAAGAACTCGAATTTACACTGCAATGGGTGAATGGATAAAAAACACAAACGTGTAGTCGCACAATACGCACAGAAGGCGGCTCAATGGTGACCTTAATGAACCATTACAAATGCAGGCCCCATAAATACATAACCATCTTCTGATAATTAAATGTGTACATATAGTAAATCATCTATTTTTCACGAATACATGGTAATCAGTATAGGAGCTATAACCACAAAAAATATAAAAATAGAACAGAAAAACATGACAACACAGAGCTCTACAAACTAAAAATTATGGAGCTGAAAATTATACAGGCTGTCTCATACAGTAAAATTATGGAGCTGGAACCGATCTTTTGGTGTACTGTTTTTTAGAAATGGCAGTACAAGCTACAATCTGGACAGTACAAATGATATTCATGAACCCCCATATACAAAAGTTGCACACAGAAAAAAAAGAACAGCTTCTAACAGATTTTTTTTGCATCTAAGTAAAACTCATCGATTATCCTAAATACTCCTTGTCAATAATTATTCTACTAACTGATTGGCAACAATTTCTTTTGGTGCGCAATTCAAACAAAAAAAATGACAGTACAAGCAGATCTTTAGTACTCCAATTTCTTTCAGTTTTGACAGATTATTTTCAATTTCAAATCTTGGAGGAAAATGGCGACGGTACGCCTTCCTGGGTTATATATAACTTCAGAATTTCAGGTGAGAGATTCTGAGGATAACTGATGTCCATAATCTTTGCACAGTTGCAGAGTTGATATCACAAAAAAAATTCAATCCATGGTGGAAACTGAAGCACCAAGCAAAGTCCAAAACTGTATGTGCCCTTAACATCAAGAAGTTGGTATATAAACACCAAGTTATTCCTAATAGCATCTTCATTAAAAGTTCCACCAAAGTAGGACTTGAAGAGGGCCACTGCCTGATAATTTCAAATAATCTTCAGCGGAAATAACGACGAATGAGATGGACATATTAAATTGCTCATAAGAATGTTGATGTGCACATTGAGTAGGATATATACATTGAATTAGCACTGTAGTTTCATCACTGAATCATCTTTGTCCTAATGTACAAATTAAACCAACTCCTAGCCCAACCCCTCTCTTCCAAACAGGCCCTCAATAATAAATCATATAAAACACAAAGGGTTCTATTATTCATTTAGTCCTATCAAAGTATTCCCAACAGTGACGAACATGGAACATCACACCATCTAAACATTGAAAATTTCTAGCAGTACTTTTTAGTACCACATGCTTATATTCTGTTGAGTTTGGCGATTCTGATGTACCATCAACAGATATCCATTCATCGTGTTTCTACTTGTAAGGTTGACCCTAACAGCTTAACATGCCCCTTACATATGTCGATTTCATGAATAGGCTCACGAGAAACCGTTTGTTTTTATGGGTCAAGTCTTAACTATTGTGTTTTTGTTCCTTCCAGCAACTACTTAACCACACTACAGTTCTCGAGTGACCAAACTAAATTGAGATGTTTGAAACAACAAAACGGCCAAGATGGTGAGCAACACACCTTAAGTACATCACGACATGTGATCGGTCATCTGCCAATTCTCATCCTTTTGCTTGTCGAAGAGTTGTGGTATCATGTTGCTGGAGATCCAACAACAGTATCATCACTCTGTTGGCTGAGACATACATCAGCATCCAACATGCCTATCGGGCTTTGCGGCACATAGAACATTGATGATCCAACCGATTTGATGACCGTGGTTCCCATTGCTATCTTGTCCTGAATCAATTTGTAGCATCTTAACACTCGCTCCTACAAAACATCATTGCATTAACATATTAGGTAATGGTGGGCAAATGGTTTAGTTAATGATAACATTGAGACGATGACTACCTTGTTTATACACATGCAATTAGTTGTAGCTCTTTCAACCACTGAAGCTGCGCTCCCCAAATAACAACAAGTGCAACAGGTGCAGCAACCCAAATACAGCAAGTGCAACAGGTGCAGCAACCCCAATACAGCAAGTGCAACAGGTGCAGCAAACTATGAAGGTCTGAACCCAAAAATCAGCTCCTACAATCCACATTCTCAAACTTTAATAATTGATCGCTGCCAAATTTTACGCATTGATTGATGGATACTAAAAGTGATATTCGATTTAACACATTGATCTATGAATACTATAAAAGGGATCTGATTTAACTTTCATACCTTTAGTTGTGCTCGAGATGGGGTCGGTCACGGGTGAATGCGAGCATGGAGGGTGTGTCATGATGATTGAAGTTGTGAAGGAAGTAGTCAATAAATGAGCAAGAAGTAACCGCTCCATCCTTTTTATGCTCATTGCCATACAAAGGAAGACTTTGCCTCAACCACCTGTCAAGCAAAAACCATCGATTAATTGAGATGAAACCGAAAGACAGAACCTTTCAATACGCGGAGGTCTATCATGAGATGAGATGCATCACTCACTGACCTGCAGGTTCATGGGGAGTGGCACATAGGTCTCCTCCATCTTTGAAGCGAGACAAATGCAAGCCACTGCCAAGAGCCGTCCCACGCTTTGCCTTCCTGCCATGAGAAATCAATTTCTCAATGATTCCAACAACTTTATGGGATTTTAGCAGGGTTTCTTCAGTTGCTAATGAGATCATAGACTTACAGGAAGGGGATAGACGAAGAGGAACCTATCAAGGTAGTTGACAAACAACACCGCTATCAATGGCAAAGAATTTGCAGATTTAATCAGCTATCACGGCACCGTTGGTCATGACGGTATCATTGAGCAGCAATCCAATGAGAAAGGCATATTCCAAATCCGGCCCATCACATATCAGTACCAGCTAGAAAGGAACGAGTTGAATCAAATCAAGATGCGGGGGCTCACCTTCCAAATCCCATCTATGGCGTACTTTCTAACGGCGGCCAAATCCAGGCCCTCGAGCCGCGGCCACAGCATCTGGGGTACCCGAGCGCGAGCTCCTCCTCGGCGATGGGGACGGGGTAGGCAGCCATGGTGGGCAGGGTGGGACGACGGTGCCGCGCCCATCGTCGCCGCCGCCGCGTGCCCCTCCTCCTTCTACTGCTCCCCGGAGGCGCTCCTCCTCGGCGACGGGGACGGGGTAGGAAGGTGATCTAGGGTTTGGAAGGAGAGAGAGAGAGAGAGGGAGGCGCGGGCGGGGAGGAGGCCGGGCGGCGGCGTGGAAGGAGGAGAGGGAGTCGCTGGTGGGGAGGAGGAGGCAGCGCGAGCGGGAGAGGAGCCGGCCGGAGGGGTGGAAGGAGGAGGCCGGGCGGCGGCGGGGAAGGAGGAGAGGAGGCGCGTGGGAGGGGAGGGGAGAGGAGGCGCGCGGGGGGGGGGGGGGGGGGGGGGAGGGCGGCTAGGTCATCCCACAGGAGCGGGGCCCTTTTATACCCCCTGTATGTGGAATGACCAAAATGCCCTCGGCGGGGCAGCAAAATTACAGGCGGTGGCACGCTGGAGAGGGCGCTGCATCTCATTTTTTATCCGACGGTCGAGGGCGTTCGGGAGGGGGATCAGACGGCCGGAAACGCATCAAGGAGCCGATCCAACGGCCGAGAAGCTCTGAGCTCTGAGGAGGCTCAGGCATCCCTCCCTCTCATATTTCTGGATTTGATTGCTTTGTGGCGATCTGAAATCACACACATGAACTTTCCAACACCAATTACCTCCCTCTGCAACCATCTCATGAACCAGCCCCAGTTCATAGCGTCCTCTTTCTCAACAATGGCAAATGCAAGTGGTATTAACTTATTATTAGCATCATATCTGCAGGCCAATATCAACCGGCCCTTGTATCTTCCTGATAGAAATGATGCATCCACAGTTATTACAGGTCGAAGGTGGGGAACTGCTGCAATGCAAGGTCCAAACCCAAGCAACACATCGAAATTCTCTATGACTTCTAATGTCATGGGTTTTGGTAGAATAACATACTTTGTACCTGGATTTTTAACTCTAGTAGCCTCCAGGAAGGGGGTAAGAAGATTGTATGATCCTTCCCAGCTACCAAAAAGTTGTGCTATGGCCTTCTCCCTTCCACGCAACAATTTATTGTATGATGGTGTCACATTTCTATAACGTTGTTTGACCAAAACTAGCAAGTGGCCCGCTCGATGCGTGGGCTAGAATGTAGATCCGTCAAATATCACAATGCATAGTAATGATATTAAGATCAAAAAAAAATCTGAAACTTCGTGGCATTGATTATGAGCAAATGTTTTACATCCTTGCAAAGTTTGGTCACAAAATAAGATCAAATGATCTCCATATGAAATGAAATACAATCTCTCACTCCGCACTCAAGTACTTGTCAGAGGTCTCATACCTCTTAAAAGGGGCATGAGTCTGAAATATTATTTTCAGATCTTGGAACATCTCATATGCTCCATGGCGTTCAAAACATTTTTGAAGTCCCGATTCTAAGCCGTAAAGCATGGTGCACTAAACTATCAAGTAGTCATCATATCGAGCTTGTCAAACATTCATAACACATGCATCAGCTCCTGCAACAGGTCTGTCACCTAGCAGTGCATCAATGACATAATTCTTCTGTGCAACAATGAGGATAATCCTTAGAGCACGGACCCAGTCCGCATCATCGTTACTATCATCTTTCAACTTAGTTTCCTCTAGGAACATAATAGGGGAGCTACAACGCGAGCTATTGATCTACAACATAATTTACAAAAACTATCAGGACTAAGTTCATGATAAATTCAGTTCAATTAATCATATTACTTAAGAACTCCCACTTAGATAGACATCCCTCGAGTCATCTAAATGATCACGTGATCCATATCAACTAAACCATGTCCGATCATCACGTGAGATGGAGTAGTCTTCAATTGTGAACATCTCTATGTTGATCATATCTACTATATGATTCATGTCTCTATGTTGATCATGAAACTTAAAGTTTTTATGTGGTTTTTATTGGCAGACCGATTGAATACTAGGAATATGCTCAGAAGTCGACACTTTAACATCAATGAAGGATTCAACTGCGTCCTTTGTAACTCTGGGGTCGAAGAAACTATTGAGCATTTAATCTTCACGTGTTCCTTCAGCTCTTCCTGCTGGTTGAAAGTGGGGATCGCTTGGAACATGAACCACTCTAGAATAGAAGCCATCCAAACTGCCAGACGATCTTTTAACAGGGAACTTTTATTTGAAATTGTGGGGATTGTGGCCTGGAATATCTGGAAGGAAAGGAACAACTTTATTTTCAGGCACATACCACCATCTTTGGCATCTTGGAGAGAGAGAACCAAGGCAAATCTCCTTTGGCTCAAATTTAGAGTGGACAAAGCTCATTGGGACTTCATAACTTTATTTGCCTTAGCTTTGTAATTTTACTTTCTCCACTAATCTTTTCAGTCACCCACCCCTTGTATTAGTTTCCCCTAGTTGACACTTATCCTTTCCTCCTTGAGGGCTCTCCCTCAAGGGCATGTACATACTATGTAACTCCGTTTTGTTTTAATATATCATAGTAGGAGCTTCTCCTGCTGTTTTCAAGGTAAAAAAACTATATGATTCACGTTCGACCTTTCGGTCTCCAGTGATCCGAGGCCATGTCTGTACATGCTAGGCTCGTCAAGTTTAACCCGAGTATTTCACACGTGCAGAACTGTCTTGCACCCATTGTATGTGAACGTAGAGCTTATCACACCCGATCATCACGTGGTATCTCAGCACGACGAACTGCCGCAACAGTGCATACTCAGGGAGAACACTTATACCTTGAAATTTTAGTGAGGGATCATCTTATAATGCTACCGCCGTACTAAGCAAAATAAGATGCATAAAAGATAAACATCGCATGCAATCAAAATATGTGACATGATATGGCCATCATCATCTTGTCCCTTTGATCTCCATCTCCAAAGCACCATCATGATCTTCATCGTCACCGGCTTGACACCTTGATCTCCAACGTAGCGTCATTGTCGTCTCGCCAACTATTGCTTCTACAACTATCGCTAATGCATAGTGATAAAGTAAAGCAATTACATGGCGGTTGCATTTCATACAATAAAGCGACAACCATACGGCTCCTGCCAGTTGCCGATAACTTTTACAAAACATGATCATCTCATACAACAACGTATATCACATCATGTCTTGACCATATCACATCACAACATGCCCTGCAAAAACAAGTTAGACGTCCTCTACTTTGTTGTTGCAAGTTTTACGTGGCTGCTACGGGCCTCTAGTAAGAACCGTTCTTACCTACGCATCAAAACCACAATGATGTTTCGTCAAGTTTTCTGTTTTAACCTTCAACAAGGACCGGCCATAGTCAAATTCGATTCAACTAAAGTTGGAGAAAAAGACACCCACCAGCCACCTTTATGCAAAATAAGTTGCATGTCTGTCGGTGGAACCGGTCTCATGAACGTGGTCATGTAAGGTTGGTCCGGGCCACTTCATCCAATACTACCGCCGAATCAAAATAAGACGTTGGTGGTAAGCAGTATGACTATCATCACCCATAACTCTTTGTGTTCCACTCGTGCATATCATCCACACATAGACCTGGCTCGGATGCCACTGTTGGGGAACATAGCATGCAATTTCAAAAAATTTCAACGCTCACGCAAGATCTATCTAGGAGTGTGTCCACGTACCCTCGTAGACTGAAAGCGGAAGCGTTTGACAATGCGGTTGATGTAGTCAAACTTCTTCTTGTTCCGACCGATCAAGCACTGAACGTACGGCACCTCCGAGTTCTGCACACGTTCAGCTCGATGACGTCCCTCGAACTCTTGGTCTAGCAAAGTGCCGAGAGAGAGTTCCGTCAACACGACGGCGTGGTGACGGTAATGGTGAAGTGATCCGCGCAATGCTTCGCCTAAGCACTACGTGAATATGACCGGAGGCGTAAACTGTAGAGGGGGGCGCCGCACACGGCTAACACTGTTTGTTGTATGTTCTAGCGGTGCCCCCCACATAAATATAGGTTGGACGGGAGGAGAGGCAGCCAAGGGGGCGCCCCAAGTAGGAGGAATCCTACTTGGGGTCCTCCCAATTCGGCCTCCCCCTTTCCTATTCCTATTCGGAGTAGGAAGGAAAGAGGGGGAAGGGGGAATCCTATTCCCTTTTTCCTTTCCTTCTCCAATTTGGCCTTCCCATATGGGGGGGGGGGGGAGGGGAGCACCAGCCACTTAGTGGCTGGTGTGTTTCCCCTCTTGGCCCGTTAGGCCCATATAGCTTGCCGGGGGTTGCCCGGAACCCCTCCCGGGACCCGATACGTACCCGGTACCCCCAGAACACTTCCGGTGTCCGAATACTGTCATCCTATATATGAATCTTTACCTATCGACCATTTAGAGACTCCTCGTCATGTCCGTGATCTCATTCGGGACTCTGAACAACATTCGGTCACCAAATCACATAACTCATATAATACAAAATCGTCATCGAAAGTTAAGCGTGCGGACCCTACGGGTTCGAGAACTATGTAGACATGACCGAGACACCTCTCCTATCAATAACCAATAGCAGAACCTGGATGCTCATATTGGTTCCTACATATTCTATGAAGATCTTTATCGGTCAAATCGTAATGACAACATACGTTATTCCCTTTGTCATAGCTATGTTACTTGCCCGGGATTCGATCGTTGGTATCTTCATACCTAGTTCAATCTCGTTACCGGCAAGTCTCTTTACTTGTTCTATAATGCATCATCCCGCAACTAACTCATTAGTCACATTGCTTGTAAGGCTTATCATGATGTGCATTACCGAGAGGGCCCAGAGATACCTCTCCGATACTCGGAGTGATAAATCCTAATCTCGATCTATGCGAACCCAACAAACACCTTCAGAGATACATGTAGAGCATCTTCATAATCACCCTGTTACATTGTTACGTTTGATAGCACACAAGGTATTCCTCCGGTATCCGGGAGTTGCATAATCTCATAGTCAAAGGAATATGTATAAGTCATGAAGAAAGCAATAGAAATAAAACAAAACAATCATAATGCTAAGTTAACGGATGGGTCTTGTCCATCACATCATTCTCCTAATGATGTGGCCCCGTTTATCAAATGACAACACATTTCTATGGTTAGTGATACGTCTCCGTCGTATCTATAATTTTTGATTGTTCCATGCCAATATTATTCAACTTTCATATACTTTTGGCAACTTTTTTATACTATTTTTGGGACTAACATATTGATCCAGTGCCTAGTGCCAGTTCCTGTCTGTTGCATGTTTTATGTTTCGCAGAAAGTCCATATTAAACGGAGTCCAAACGGGATAAAAACAGACGGAGAATCATTTTGGAATATTTGTGATTTTTGGGAAGTAAAATCAACGCGAGACGGTGCCCGAGGTGGCCACGAGACAGGGGCCCACGCCCACTCTAGGTGGGCGCGCCCCCACCCTCGTGGGCCCCTCGTAAGGCGGTTGATGCCCTTCTTTGGCTGACAGAAAGCTAATTTTTGCAAAAAGATCTGGGCGAAGGTTTCAATCCAATCAGAGTTACAGATCTCCGGATATAAAAGAAACGGTGCCAGGGCAGAATCCCAGAACGCAGAAACAGAGAGAGACAGAGAGATAGATCCAATCTCAGAGGGGCTCTCGCCCCTCCCACTCCATGGGAGCCAAGGACCAGAGGGGAAACCCTTCTCCCATCTAGGGAGGAGGTCAAGGAAGAAGAAGAAGAAGGGGGGCCCTCTCCCCCTTGCTTCCGGTGGCGCCGGAGCGCTGCCGGGGGCCATCATCATCACTGCGATCTACACCAACACCTCCATCATCTTCACCAACATCTCCATCACCTTCCCCCATCTATATTCAGCGGTCCACTCTCCCGCAACCCGCTGTACCCTCTACTTGAACATGGTGCTTTATGCTTCATATTATTATCCAATGATGTGTTGCCATCCTATGATGTCTGAGTAGATTTCCGTTGTCCTATCGGTGATTGATGAATTGCTATGAGTGGTTTAATTTGCTTGTGGTTATGTTGCTGTCCTATTGTGCCCTCTGTGTCGCACAAGCATGAGGGATTCCTGTTGTAGGGTGTTGCAATACGTTCATGATTCGCTTATAGTGGGTTGCTAGAGTGACAAAAGCTTAAACCCGAGTAAGGGGATTGTTGCGTATGGGATAAAGGGGACTTGATGCTTTAATGCTATGGTTGGGTTTTACCTTAATGATCTTTAGTAGTTGCGGATGCTTGCTAGAGTTCCAATCATAAGTGCATATGATCCAAGAAGAGAAAGTATGTTAGCTTATGCCTCTCCCACATAAAACTTGCTATCGGTCTAGTAAAGTAGTCAATTGCTTAGGGACAATTTCACAACTCCTACCACCACTATTCCACACTCGCTATATTTACTTTATTGCTTCTTTATCTAAACAGCCCCTACTTTTTATTTACGTGTTCTTTATTATCTTGCAAACCTATCCAACAACACCTACAAAGTACTTCTAGTTTCATACTTGTTCTAGGTAAAGCGAACACTAAGCGTGCGTATAATCATATCAGTGACAGATAGGACTTGAGAGAATATTTATTCTACCTTTAGCTCCTCGTTGGGTTCGATACTCTTAGTTACCGAAAGAGGCTACAATTATCCCCTATACTTGTGGGTTATCAAGACCTTTTTCTAGCGCCGTTGCCGGGGAGTCATAGCGTGGGGTGAATATTCTCGTGTGTGCTTGTTTGCTTTATCATTAAATAATTTTTATTTTGCTGTTCTTAGTTGTTCTCTATCTTTAGTTATGGATATGGAACACGAAATACCAAAAAAATTAGGTGTAGTTGCTACTCATGGAGATGGGGAACCTCCTAAAAACCTCGATGCTCCTTATGCTCAAGATATTATGTACTACTTTGATAATCCTGAGAAAACCCCATTCAATTATGTTATAGGAAACACGTTGGATCAATGTGAATACTTTAGGGGTTATCGCTTGACACAAAAAGAGAAACTATTATGGGATCAAATTCATGTTACGTTGGTATGCTCGTCAACTATGCTTGATACATGATTATACTTGCTGCTCTAGGATGAAGGCTCCACACCTTCCCTTTTCATGCAAATTTAATGATAATGAAACCTTAACTTCTTATGCTAATTGTATCTATGATTACTGTGATGTGGAACAAATAGAAGAATTTGTTGCTTTTATGGGTGCTTATGAGATTGAATCTATGTTTAAAGAGTTTGATGATTTTGATGATTCAATTTACAGACCTGAAAATTTTGCATACTTAGATATTGCTATATAAAAATTATGAATACAATTACAATATTGATGCATTTATTGAGAAAGTCTCCGCTGTCCAAGAAGAGACTAATATTTTGCAGGAAGCTATGGAAGAAGAAATTGATGAAATTGTGGGCTCATTGGATGAAAAAGATGACGAGGAGAGCGAAGAACAAAAGGAGGAAGAGCGGATTAGCTACCCGTGCCCACCTTCTAATGAGAGTAACTCTTCAACTCATACATTGTTTAATTCCCTTCATGCTTACCGAAGGATGATTACTATGATGATTGTTATGATCCCATTGATTCTCTTGAAATATCCCTTTTTGATGATGCTTGCTATGCTTGTGGCCAAGATGCCAATATGAATTATGCTTATGGAGATGAACTTGCTATAGTTCCTTATGTTAAAAATGAAATTGTTGCTATTGCACCCACGCATGATAGTCCTATTATCTTTTTGAATTCTCCCAACTACACTATATCGGAGAAGTTTGTGCTTAGTAAGGATTATATTGATGGGTTGCGTTCTACTACTACACATGATGATTTTGATAGATATAATATGCACGTGCTTGCTGCTCCTACTTGCAATTATTATGAGAGAGGAACTATATCTCCACCTCTCTATGTTTCCAATATGATAAAATTGCAAGAAACTGCTTATACTATGCATTGGCCTTTACTTGGTATGCATGAATTGTTCTTTTATGACATGCCGATGCATAGGAAGAGAGTTAGACTTCGTTGTTGCTTGATATATGTTACTTTGTGCTCACTACTAAATTACAAATCATTGTTAATTAAAATTGGCTTTCATATACCTTGGGATCCGGGTGGATCCATTACTTGAGCACTATATGCCTAGCTTAATGGCTTTAAAAAAAGCGCTGCCAGGGAGACAACCAGGAAGTTTTAGAGAGTCATTTATTTCTGTGAGTGCTTTCATATAGTTTAAAAATAAAAAAATAAAGAGGGGAACCCAAAACTTTTCAAAAAGGAAAGTGAAAGTGAGAAAGACAAGCATTGTTGAAGTGGGAGCTAGCCTTGAACTTTGTTCATGCTCACGAAAACTTTGTGAATCTTAATTACAGAAACTTTTCATCAAAAATAATTATCCCCTTGTACAATTCGATTGTATTATAAAAATAATGTGCCAAAGTTTGTTGGTTTGTACGGTGCAGGACAGAAACTTTGGCTGTAGTGCGTGATTTTACATTTTTTACTGGAACGTCAAACGGTTCTGATTCTTTTTGCACTGTCTTTCTGTACATATTGTTTATGTTTCTGAATTTTGGTAGAATTGTTGGGGTACCATAAGTATGGTGAATGTTCAGATTGATACAGACTGTTCTGTTTTTGACAGATTCTGTTTTTGATGCATAGTTTGCTTGTCTTGATGAAACTATCAATTCCTATTAGTGGATTAAGCCATGAAAAAGTTATGTTACAGTAGACACAATGCAAAAACAAAATATGAATTGGTTTGCTACAGTACTTAAAGTAGTTATTTGCTTTATTATACTAACGGATCTTGCCGAGTTTTCTGTTGAAGTTTTGTGTGGATGAAGTGTTTGATCGAGGAGGTCTCGATATGAGGAAAAGGAAGAGAGGCAAGAGCTCAAGCTTGGGGATGCCCGAGGCACCCTGAGTAAATATTCAAGGATACTCAAGCGTCTAAGCTTGGGGATGCCCCAGAAGGCATCCCCTCTTTCTTCAACAAGTATCGGTATGTTTTCGTATTCGTTTCGGTCATGCGATATGTACAAGTCTTGGAGCATATTTTGCATTTAGTTTTCACTTTTCTTTTATGCACCATGCTGGTATGAGATAGTCCTTGGTCGATTTATAGAATGCTCATTGCACTTCACTTATATTCTTTGAGTATGGATTTATAGAATGCTTCATGTACTTCACTTATATCATTTGAAGTTTGGATTGCCTGTTTCTCTTCACGTAGAAAACCGCCATTTGTAGAATGCTCTTTTTCTTCACTTATATTTGTTAGAGCGTGGGCATATCTTTTGTAGAAAGAACTAAACTCTCTTACTTCACTTATATCTATTTAGAGATATGACAGGAATTGGTCATTCACATGGTTAGTCATAAAATCCTACATAAAACTTGTAGATAACTGAATATGATATGTTTGATTCTATGCAATAGTTTTGCGATATAAAGGTGGTGATATTAGAGTCATGCTAGTGGGGTAATTGTGAAATTGAGAAATACTTGTGTTGAGGTTTGCAAGTCCCGTAGCATGCACGTATGGTAACAGTTGGGTGACAAATTTGAAGCATGGGGTGCTCTTTTAATTGTCTTCCTTATGTGTGGAGGTCGGGATAGCGCGATGATTAACTCCTACCAACCCTTCCCCTAGGAGCACGCGTAGTAGTACTTTTCTTCGAGGGCAAGTAGACTTAGGCAATAAGTATATGAGTTCTTTATGACTACTGTGAGTCCATGGATTATACACACTCTTACCTTTCCGCAATTTGCTAGCCTCTACGGTACCGTGCATTGCCCTTTCTCACCTCGAGAGTTGGTGCAAACTTTGCCGGTGCATCCAAACCCCGTGATATGATACGCTCTATCACACATAAGCCTCCTTATATCTTCCTCAAAATAGCCACCATACCTACCTATTATGGTATTTCCATAGCCATTCCGAGATATATTGCCATGCAACTTCCATCATCATCATATACATGACTTGAGCATTCATTGTCATATTGCTTTGCATGATCGTAAGATAGCTAGCATGATGTTTTCATGGCTTGTCCTTTTTTGATGTCATTGCTACGCTAGATCATTGCACGTCCCGGTATACCGCCGGAGGCATTCATATAGAGTCATATCTTTGTTCTAGATATTGAGTTGTAAGTAAATAAAAGTGTGATGATCATCATTATTATAGCATTGCCCCAGTGAGGAAAGGATGATGGAGACTATGATTCCCCCACAAGTCGGGATGAGACTCCGGACTTTATGAAAAATAAAAGAGGCCAAAGAAGCCCAAATAAAAAAAAGAGGCCAAAGAAGCCCACCAAAAAAATGAGAGAAACAGAGAGAAGGGGCAATGTTACTATCCTTTTACCACACTTGTGCTTCAGAGTAGCACCATGTTCTTCATATAGAGAGTCTCTTGAGTTATCACTTTCATATACTAGTGGGAATTTTCATTATAGAACTTGGCTTGTATATTCCGATGATGGGCTTTCTCAAACTCCCGAGGTCTTCATGAGCAAGCAAGTTGGATGCACACCCACTTAGTTTCCAGTTTGAGCCTTCATACACTTATAGCTCTTAGTGCATCCGTTGCATGGCAATCCCTACCCCTCGCATTGACATCAATTGATGGGTATCTCCATAGCCCGTTGATTAGCTGCGTTGATGTGAGACTTTCTCTCTTTTTGTCTTCTCCACACAACCTCCATCATCGTACTCTACTCCACCCATAGTGCTATGTCCGTGGCTTGCGCTCATGCATTGCGTGAGGGTTGAAAAGGCTGAAGCGCGTTAAAAAGTATGAACCAAATGCTTGGCTGAAACCGGGGTTGTGCATGATGGGAGAATTCTGTGTGACGAAAATGAAGCATGGCCAAACTATATGATTTTGTAGGGATAAGCTTTCTTCGGCTATGTTATTTTGATAAGACATAGTTGCTTTATTAGTATGCTTGAAGTATTATTGTTTTTATGCCAAATGATAGACTATTGCTTTGAATCACTCGTGTCTTAATATTCATGCCATGATTAGACATATGATCAAGAATATGCTAGGCACATCAAAAATTATCTTTTTATCATTTACCTACTCGAAGACGAGTAGGAATTAAGCTTGGGGATGCTGATACGTCTCCGTCGTATCTATAATTTTTGATTGTTCCATGCCAATATTATTCAACTTTAATATACTTTTGGCAACCTTTTATACTCCCTCCGTTCCTTGATATAAGGTGTATAGATTTTTGAGAAAAAACCCAAAATATAAGGTGTATTGCGTTGCACCACTCGTTTGGATTTTTTTAGGGATTTGATTACACTTCCTTATATTAGGCAAACTCCTTTATTTTCTTATGTCAGTTAGCCAGGTGTAATCTCACCCAACACTTGTTAAATTATCCCTCCATGTGTGTTCTTTAATATCCGTGCCAAAAACTATACACCCTATATCTAGGAACGGAGGGAGTACTATTTTTGGGACTAACATATTGATCCAGTGCCCAGTGCCAGTTCCTATCTGTTGCATGTTTTATGTTTCGCAGAAACCCCATATCAAAAGGAGTCCAAACGGGATAAAAACGGACGGAGAATTATTTTGGAATATTTGTGATTTTTAGGAAGTAAAATCAACGCGAGACGGTGCCCGAGGTGGCCACGAGACAGGGGCCCACGCCCACTGCAGGTGGGCGCGCCCCCCACCCTCGTGGGCCCCTCGTAAGGCGGTTGATACCCTTCTTTGGCCGCAAGAAAGCTAATTTTTGGAAAAAGATCTGGGCGAAGGTTTCAATCCAATCGGAGTTACGGATCTCCGGATATAAAAGAAACGGTGCCAGGGCAGAATCCCAGAACGCAGAAACAGAGAGAGATAGAGAGATAGATCTAATCTCGGAGGGGCTCTCGCCCCTCCCATGCCATGGGAGCCAAGGACCAGAGGGGAAACCCTTCTCCCATCTAGGGAGGAGGTCAAGGAAGAAGAATAAGAAGGGGGGCCCTCTCCCCCTTGCTTCCGGTGGCGCCAGAGCGTTGCTGGGGGCCATCATCATCACCGCGATCAACACCAACATCTCCATCATCTTCACCAACATCTCCATCACCTTTCCCCATCTATATTCAGCGGTCCACTCTCTCGCAACCCGCTGTACCCTCTACTTGAACATGGTGCTTTATGCTTCATATTATTATCCAATGATGTGTTGCCATCCTATGATGTCTGAGTAGATTTTCGGTCTCCTATCGGTGATTGCTGAATTGCTATGATTGGTTTAATTTACTTGTGGTTATGTTGCTGTCCTATTGTGCCCTCCGTGTCGCGCAAGCATGAGGAACTACCATTGTAGGGTGTTACAATACGTTCATGATTCACTTATAGTTGGTTGCTAGAGTGACAAAAGCTTAAACCCGAGTAAGGGGATTGTTGCGTATGGGATAAAGGGGACTTGATGCTTTAATGCTATGGTGGGTTTTACCTTAATGATCTTTAGTAGTTGTGGATGCTTGCTAGAGTTCCAATCATAAGTGCATATGATACAAGAAGAGAAAGTATTTTAGCTTGTGCCTCTCCCACATAAAACTTGCTATCGGTCTAGTAAAGTAGTCAATTGCTTAGGGTGACAATTTCACAACTCCTACCACCACTTTTCCACACTCACTATATTTACTTTATTGCTTCTTTATCTAAACAGCCCCTACTTTTTATTTACGTGTTCTTTATTATCTTGCAAACCTATCCAAGAACACCTACAAAGTACTTCTAGTTTCATACTTGTTCTAGGTAAAGCGAACACTAAGCGTGCGTAGAATCGTATCAGTGGCAGATAGGACTTGAGAGAATATTTGTTCTACCTTTAGCTCCTCATTGGGTTCGACACTCTTACTTATCGAAAGAGGCTACAATTATCCCCTATACTTGTGGGTTATCAGTTAGGAAACTTAACTATCTTTGATTAACAAGCTAGTCTAGTAGATACTTACTAGTAGAAAACAGGGCTTTGTCTATGCATGCACACATGTCACTAGTAGAAAACACGGCTTTGGTTGGGGCTTTGCCAGCCCATTATTTCCGGTTCAGTCACGAACCAGGACACATGGGGGGCATAGTCCCGGTTCGTGCGCACAGGGGGCCGACCGGGCCTCGTGGGGCATTTGTCCCGGTTTGTCTGGACCCATTTGTCCTGGTTCAAGGCACGAACCGGGAGCAATGGTCCTCGCTCCTGGCCCACAGCCATTGGTCCCGGTTCGTGGCTGGAACCGGGACAGAAGGGTGGCCTTTAGTCCCGGTTCCAGCCACGAATCGGGACCAATGAGGTGGCTATATATACCCCCTCGCCGGCGAGCAGAGCACTCCACACTTCTCTGTTTTTTCTGGCCGGCAAGGGGAGAGCTTTGTGGTGCTCTAGCTCACCTCCTATGCACACGAGGTGTTCTATGAAATGCCCGAGCCACACTAGTTAAGCTTTCTCCTCTCGAAGCTCGACCTCAAAGCTCCATTTTCCTCGAGATTTGTCTAGGTTTAGCAGTCCGTCATGTCCCGTCCCCGTCTCTACCGCCGTTGATCGCCCGCGCCGATCTCGTCGCCGGCACCACCGTGGTGAGCCTCTTGTTCTTATCTTCTTTCTGAAAGAAAAAAAATTCTTACTTTAGATAAATACTTGTGTAATTTTCATACTTTTTTGATTGCTTGTTATTATATAGTGCGATGGTTTTAGTATCCGCCCCCGTCGGCCCTCGTCCTATCTACGATTAGGATGTGGTATATATATTATCTTTTATAACTATTTGGTTCATTTATTGTTTATGACAATTATGCCGACTAAGCGTGACATAGATTTTATTTATCTAGGAGGTATCACTACTGGAATTTGCTAATTTGCCATCCGCCAACTCGTTGCCGTTAGCTAGCGGACGGCAAAGAGAGGCTTTGCCATCAGCCACCAAAAAATGGACGGCAAAGAGGCAGCAAACGGTAACGGAGGGCTTTGTCACCCACGGCAAAGAGCGTGGGTGGCGGACGTACGGGGACGACCTAAGGGCCATTTCGTTGCCGTCTGCTGGCTGACGGCAGAACTTCATTGCCGTCAGCCAGCTGACGGCAAAGAGAGCAGCCGTTAGGTCGTCCGTTTCCCCCCGGCCCACCCCATTAGGTACGTTCTTTGTCGTCTGCTAGCAGACGGCAAAGAACTGACCTACTATAGAAACGGGGCCGCGCCCGTGGCCCCTCCCCTCTCTCTCTTGATCTCCTCTTCTCCCCCCGCGCCGCCGCCCTCGACCGCCGCTCCGCCCCGCCGCCCTGTCTCATCGCCAAACCGCCCCGCTGGCACGCCGCCCCGCCCCATCGCCCCCGCCCGGCGCCCCGCCCCATCACGCCCAGGCCCGGCTGGCCTCGCCGCCCCGCCCCGCACCACCTCTGCCGCGGCGCCCGGCTCGCCGCCCCGCCCCACACCACCCCTTGGGACGCGGCGGCGCCCCTCCCCCGCCGCCTCCTCCACCACCGCCGAGCCGCCCAAGGTTTGCCGCCCCGGCGGCGCCTCGGCCCGCCGCCCAAGGTGATTTTTTTACTGTTTTTGTGTTTAGGTTTAGGTTTTAGTGATAGGATTAGGTTACTGCCAGATTTAGGTTTAGATAGTTAGAAGAAGAAAATAATTGAAAAAGAAAAATAAGTAGAAGAAGAGGAAAAAGGTAAAAAGGAAGAGGGTTGCCGAGGGGATAGATGGTGGAGTCAGTGGGTCCTGCCGGTCCTGACGCCCATGCCGAGAACCTCCGGTCCGAGTGCTGAACCGTCGATCGTGCGTCGACTATTCTCGGCGTCGATGGCGGTCGAACACCATTGCGAATTAGATGGTTAATTAGGGGTTTCCTCGGTCGATGGTACCCTAAATAGTAAGTATCGCCAGTGCGAGGTACATGTGGCCGTCGGTGTGGAATACTACATCCACGTCCCAGAAGTGACACAGGGTCCTGCGTCCAGCAGCAACAGTTCTCGGCTGGTCACCGGGATAAAAATTAGCCTGAGACTATTACTTTGCTTGCTCCTTCTTTGTTTAACTTATCTTCAGGCAAGTATCTTGTTCAGTCGGAGGCATTACATGCCTACCAGAACCCCACATCAGTTACAGAGCCAGAGCCGGCACCCCAACTTGATCCTCGACGACAGTCTGTTTATCAGCGGGATTCAGAGGAGGTTGCTAGCCAGTGGCACCCCGAGGCTCCATCACAGTACGACCCCAGTTACAACTTCGGATATCCGCCAGGCCAGCCGTGGCCATAGACCAACTTAGGCCAAAAGCCTAAGCTTGGGGGAGTACGTATTTTCACCGACATTACGTTTATATTCACACACTCATGCCAGTTGTCGGTGCTCATACTTTTCATTGTATCATCCATGCTAGTTTATTTTCCTTTTTATGCTTTCTTCTTGTGTGTTTGAAAAATCTTAAGAAAAAAATTAGTTGTAGCTTTTAGCTAGTTTACTTTCTTGCTTGTAATAGTATTAATTAAAAAACACAAAAATATTTCTCGTTCTTCTTTTGCTTGTTGGGAGCTTTCCCGTGTAAATAGTTTTATTTCTTTTCTTGTTTTTTGGGGGTCGAGAGGAGAAGACCATAATGAAAATGTTGAAGTGGTTCTTATGTGCATTGTTGTTGATTTAACCAAGAGCCCATATTGCCTTGTCTTCTCCGGTTTATTGAATGCTTGCAGATTCCAGCTTAGTCCAAAGCACGTGCACTATTATTATTATCATCATTCGGTCGTGCAAGTGAAAGGCAATTATGACGATATATGATGAACTGCTTGATATGAGAGAAGCTGGTATGAACTTGACCTCTCTTGTTTTTGTAAATATGATTAGTTCATTGTTCCTGATTCAGCTTATTATGAATAAACATGTTTGCAATGACAATTAGAGATTATAGTTGCTTATGCCATGCTTAATTAGCTAGGAGTTTATAATGGTTTATCTTGCGTGCCAACATGCTATTAAACTGATTGTGATGTGGTATAGTGGGGTGGTATCCTCCTTTGAATGATTCGAGTGACTTGACTTGGTACATGTTCACACATGTAATTGAAACAAAATCAACATAGCCTCCATGATATAGTGGATTATATCCTACTCGTGCTTGCACTCAATGTTTATTAATTTTAATGCATGTTCATGACTGTTCTCGCTCTCTAGCTGGTCGCTTCCCAGTCTTTTTCTAGCCTTCACTTGTACTAAGCAGGAATACTGCTTGTGCATCCACTTCCATAAACCCCAAAGTTATTCCATATGAGTCCACCATACCTTCCTATATGCGGTATCTACCTGCCGTTTCAAGTAAATTTGTATGTGCCAAACTCTAAACCTTCAAATGAAATTATATTTTGTATGCTCAAATAGCTCATGTATCAACTAGGGTTGTCTGTATCTTCCATGCTAGGCGGGTTATTCTCAAGAGGAGTGGACTCCGCTCCTACTCACGAGAAAATGGCTGGTCACCGGGATGCCCAGTCCCATGCTCTAAGCAACCCAAATCAAAATAATTGCAAACAAAACTCCCCCAGGATTGTTGTTAGTTGGAGGCACCTGTTGTTTCGGACAAGCCATGGACTGATGTTTGTTGGTGGAAGGGGAGTATAAATTTTACCATTCCGTTTGGGAACCGCCTATAATGTGTGTAGCATGAAAGATATCGAGATCTCTCGGTTGTTATGTTGACAATGAAAATATGCCACTCAAAATATTATTTATCTCTACCCCCCGGCAAATTCCTAAAAGGGGGCAAGAAGCCCACCACAACATGTAACCATGCATTCTAATTCTACTTATATTTTGTTTATACATATATTCCCTTTTAGTTCTCATATATATATATTAAATACTCATCTTCCATACAAGCAAATCTCACTAACATATGTCGCAACCAACTCCCGCAGCAACGCGCGGGGTATCATCTAGTTATAGTAATAATGGGTGTTTTTTCATGGCGATGCTTTTCAGACACGACAGACTGGAAAGGTTGCCAGCCATTTATTATCCCACCATTGACAACATCATGTAGTCCCGCCGCTTGCAGCAGCTCATGCAGTGACTGGTATAACCAGAGGGGAAGGGCGAAATGCAAAGAAGGTGCCAAGTGTGACTCGGTGTCCTACTGTGTTCCCGACGGCTGCAACTGTACACTGTGCGGAGATTTCAACTATCCGCCCATGGGTCCTATGAAGAAAGGGATATTAACCACCTAGGGTGTGTAGTTTTTGCAAGCATATAATGTGTAAGTCACAAGAGCATAAAACCCAATGACTGTGCATGCATCTTAGATCGTACATGGTTTTTGTTAGTGAAATATGATTTGAAATAGTTGTGTTTTCAAAGGGTATCGCAACAGAGGGTCACTTATAAATTCCTGTATTTCGCTTACTTTGCAAATGGGGTTCGCCGATTTTTTGTCCGAGGATCTCCGATAGTAAAAAGATCTTAGAGGGTGGGGACACGAGCAAGATGGGCCCAAACGAAAGCCCGAGGATGGCTTGGGCTGAAGCTGGGTTTTTAGTTTAGTTTTTTATTTGGTCTGGGCTGAAGCTGGCGGATTTGGGAAAAAAATAAGAAGATGATGAAATAGTTTGGGCCGAGACTTCTCCGTAGACCTGGCCATGGGATACCCGACCCGGCCCGAAAAAGCCCGACCCGGCCCGGCCCGACCTTGCCCATGGGCCAGGCCTGGGCCTGAGATTTCAGCCCGATGCCCGTGCCAGGCGGGGCTCATGCCCGACAAAATTGTGATTTAAGGAAGGGCCCGGCCCGAGGCCTGGCGGGCTTTTGCTCTGATGGGACGGGCCTGGGCCTGATATTTAGGCCCGACACCCGGGCCGGGCCGGGCCTGGGCCCATGTTTTTTGCAGCAGGCTTTGTTTAGCCCGGCCCGAAGCCCGGCCCGACCCAACATTTGGCGAGGTATACTTCTCCGTCAGAAGCAACTGGAAACAATGGACAGGCGAGGTCGCGAGGGACGACGGAGCGAGCGCTAGGGTCTGCGGCCGGTGCCGGCCAGAAGTCCCTCGCCCACCATCCCCAACCGTCTCTCCGTCGCCCCACAAACAGAGGCGACAGACACGGTGTTGCTAAACGAGCTAGCGATCCTGTCAGCTGGACCGTCGCGCCAAGGGGTTCCTCTGCATCGCCGAATCCTGCACTATGTAGATAACGGAATTATATTCACTAACCCAGGTTAATTTGCCGCCAAACCCCATCTCTTAGCATTTCTTCTTACTCTGTAGATAACGCAGAAAAAGGGACTCCCAACTCTCAGGTGTGCCAATGAGGCAACCAGTACCAGAAATTCCTCGAATTAGCTGCCTCAGTCGGAGAACAAAAGACACATGCTCATAAGCTCATTGCTAGTCGCCTTGCACATGTTGGCTAACCGGAATGGGCCGCTAAACTTCTCATCGAGGCATGGTTGTAATCGTGATTGTCGAACTGAACAAGAAAGTAGTATGTAGGAAGAATCAGGTTCCGCGATTATTTACGGGGTTCAGAAAAAGTGGAGGACTGTACAAGGGAAGGCAAACATTTCCCCTGTTTCACTGTATTCGGGACAGAAGTTTTGTTACCGATATGAAGAGTAACAAGTGGGACCTTTTTCTGTATTTTTTAAATTGAAATCAGGTGAGGCTGGCAGTATTTGCTTGCTGTGTGTGGTTTTAATCTAAGGTATCCTGTCTAATCTGTTGACCTTATGATGTAGGATTATTGGCTATAATCCTGGGGTATATTCAGTTCAGTGATTGGCCTTGAATATTACTACGACACCTAATGATCATTCCTTCATATTGCAACAGCTATTCACCGGGAGTATCGTTCATGTTCGAGGCAGGCTAGTCGCCCGTTTAGCCTTATGGTTCTAGAAGCCTCGGCGTGCTAAAAGGTGTTGTTGCAGTGCAGGCCTGGTACGCTCGACTTATCTCCCTCGTTTGTCTAGTGATTCTTGTTTGAGAAACGCAATTCTTAAGCTGCTGAAGACCTCTGTCTAGCTTTACAGGAGAAGAAGCAAATAACCAGATGGCAACGACAACTTACAGGAAAGAAGTAAGCATATCTGAAGAAAACCTCGAAAAACAACACTTGTGAACAGATACTGAACCAAAGTGAACCAAACCAACCTCCTGTAATCAAACAAAGTGACAAAACAGGATGATCACCACATCTAACTACATACCGGGCCACTGCACGCTGTCGTGTTTAACTACAACCTTGATCTGATAGTTTTTTTTTGGCGCTTCTCATTCATTGTCTTGTCGCAAATTGCTCTACTGCACAGTGCAATGCAGGACTGTCTTGTCGCAAATCTTTAAGGCTTGTCAATTTCTCCATGCCTTTGAGTATCTTACAATCTTTGTGTAGAAATCTCACCTGTAGTTTCTCGAGCTTTGACATTGATTTTTCCTTAAATCTGAGAACTTCCATAAAATCAATATCGATCTTCAGGTACGGGTTCTTGACCGCTGAAAAGTTGTGGGCAGTTTGTGCAAGCAGCTCTCTATCCACGAGTAGTACGCCTCCAGATTTGGCAGCTTACGCTACTGGAAATTTCAAGAATCTGGAGGCGTTTCAGTGTTTCAGGGTAATGATCTCATTAGTAGCACCATACCACACTTAAACTGCTGAGGACCCCCAAATGGCTTTACAACAGAAGACTTATTATGTGGTACACTGACGACGTTGTGGTAGATCACTATCTCATTTCTATCCTAATCGTTATTCAGTTCCAAACTTTCTGAAACCAAAATTTTACAGCAATAAAGCTGTTACAAGAGGGAAAAAAACTAAAGGCTATGTCCTGGAAAAAGGATCAAACAAACTAAAATTCAACAGATGAAGTTGAAATCGACGGCAACTGAGTTTAGGAAAATAAACATTTGCTGGAAAGGTAAAGCAGCATCCAAGATAATAACAAGAGTCAAAACTGCCGCAAACACTGGCTTTATTATACAATAAAATTCTTGTTTATAACAAATACAAGTCTTGAACTGCTGTATGCTGAGGACCTCCGGTAGTTTTACTTTTACAGGAGAAGAAGCAAAAAACACCGCAATGCTAGGGATAACAACCAGTTGGCAACAATAACTTACAAGAAAGTAAACGGATTTGCAGAAAAACCTGCATAAACAAAAACAACACTGAAACAAATAATGAACCAAGTACCAAAGCAACGTCCTGTAAGCCAGCTGAGTGACAAAAAAGATTGATCACTCGTATGTCACTGCAACCTTGATCTGACTAGATTTTGGGCGGTTCTCATTGAGTGTCTTTAGTTGCTTCAGTGTCTTCAAAGTTGGACCTCGGGAAGCGCGGGCGCATTATATTTTGAAATGGAGGGAGTACATGAATTGACTTCCTGTATGAAATTTTCTTATATACAACAAAAGTGTTTTTTTGTGAGGTATAACAGAAGTTTTTGTTTTGTTCTTATATCCACCGCCTTCAATATTTTCCAAAAAAATGTTTATAGTTGTGTTTCATGGTTGAGACTCTCTCGCTTCTCTTTCTCAATCCAAAACTCTCTAATCATCCCATCAAATATGCATATGCCAACCACGCAATTCCCCAAGTCTGTCAGTACCTTGCACAACGGCCAACTCTAAGAATTCTCCCTAAACATCACCTCGTTCCTTGCTAATGCGATTAGCACACACGCCGCCGGGCGTTCACAGACTGCCTGTCCATGCGTATGCTCGGCTCGGCCTGCTACACACACAGATGCACAACAGTAGCACGCAGGTGACCTTTCCCTAAATTGATCGTCTATAGATGGTTCCGGAAAACAGCACAATCTTCACTGCTACTTAGATGCATTGTAGCTAGTACTGTAGATGCGAATCCCAGCATTTTGAACCATTCGATGGACTATATCAACGGTTCACATTCACTGCCACTTGAGATTCAAAATTTCAAAACTGGTACACTATACATGACCAGGAAGCAACCTGAACCATTGATAGGGTCCATCAAATGCTTGGATTCCATGCTACAGTTCTAGCTACAGTACCAGGGGGAGCTACTGTTGTTCTCGGAACCATCCACAGATGTCAATGCTGGAAAAATCCACATGCCTGCTGCTGTTGTCGTCCATCCGTGCACGTAGCTGGCTGTCTCAGCCGCCTTGGCAGCCGGTCCATAAGCATCGGTAGCGCGCGTACTAATCGTGTCATTGTAGAGTGATTTGGGACGGAGTTTTTAGCTAGTTGTTGTGCAATGCACCAATCAGGCGAGGGAAGCCAATGCGTGCATTTGCACGTACATGTATACTAGTAGTAGTATAGATACAAAAAAAATTCTTGTGAGCTGGGGGGGGGGGGGGGGGGGGGGGGGAGGGCATCACCCAGGTTGGCCCCCATGAAGCTCCGCCACTGCCTGTAAGAACAATAACAAGTACCAAAACCAACTAACCCTGTCTGTGAATCAAACAGATGAAGCTGAAATTGAAGGGAGTTGAATTTAGGAAATATGCATTTGTTGGAAAGGTATATCGACGTCCAAGAAAACAATAAGAGTCTAGACTGACCTAATCTCCGGCTTTATTACAAAGTAATTATTCTTGTTTAACAAATACAAGCCTTAATCTATTGAGAACCCCAACTAGCCTTACAGGAGAAGAAGCAAAGAAAACCACAAAGGTGGGAATAACCAGTTTGGCAACAGCAACTTACAGGAAAGTAAAATGATTTGAAGAAACCCTCCAGGGACAACACCTGTGGAACAAACAATGAACCAAACCCAACCTGCTTTCAGCAAGCAAAGTGACAAAACAGAGTTATCACTCATATTGCACCACAATCTTGACCTGTTTGGACTTTTTGTGGTCCTCATTCATTGTCTTTAATTGCTTCAGCGCATAGTTCAATGCAGGGCTGTGTTTCTTGCCAATGAGCTTCACCTCTTTCAGGTTTGTCAAATGCTTGATGCCAACAACTTCCTTGGTGAATTCTCTCTCAGAAAATTGCATTGAAAGTCTCTCCAGCTTTGCCATTGATGCCTCCTGAAATCGGAGAACTTCCATTTGTTGAACATAGAAGTTCACGTGCAGGTCCTTGAGCTCCGGAAAGGTGGCAGTTTGTGCAACTAGCTCTGTATCCTTGTAGCAGTATGCCTCCAAGTGCATGCGCTTCAGATTTGGCAGCTTACATACTGGGTCGAACAATTGGTCACCAACCAAGTATGTCCAAGCAATGACAAACTCAACAAGGTTATACAGTGAGCTGACCCAGTCTGGCATTTTGTTAATGCCGCCGCCAATCCTAAGATATTGAAGGAACCACGGCTGCTGCGGGTCGAGGTCATTTAGGAAGTCCAGTGCATTGTTGTCCTGACCTTTCCCACCAATGCTGAGCCACCGGAGGGAATGCATCTTGTTCAGAGACTCGGCTAGCTTTTTCCTGACATCCTGGTGACAAGGATAATTATCATCGATGGCATCCATGTGTATACGTAACTCTCTCAATTGTTGTAGTTCTCCCAGCTCTTTGGCAGCATCAGCATCAGAACCAAAAGCCATTGCATTCACCACCCGTAGTGCCTTCATCCTACCCATGCCCTTGCGAGGAGTCCAACACCCTAAGTACCTGTCGGCCTTGTTATTGATTTGCAGGTGTTCCAGTTTCTCTAGCTTTGACACAGTTTCTGGTAGATTTTCAAGGGACGTCTCACGTACATCAAGCGTCTCCAAATTCTCTAGGTCACCTATTTCTGGAGGAATATCAGTGATACTTGTACCTTTCATGCTCAGGAACATTAGAAGATACATCCGACATACATGTTTCAAATGTTTGTTTTCTATGCCCATGCAGTCTTCGAGATCAAGTACTCTGAGCAAGCTAAATTCGCCCAGACGATCAAGCACCTGTGTGTGACCTTTGAGGTCAAACATGCTCAGTGATCGGACATGCTCCATCTTCATCCCCTCCGTGCCATTCTTCCTATCATGTGATGCTGCAATTTTGTTCGATTGATAGTCCACGGATCTCATCTCTTCTCCTGCATGGATGGACAGACGGCGAATGCTACTGTATGACATACCTTCGTACGGGCCACCTATTAGGCTAACAAAGTTAGCCTCCAGGGATTTGGACACCATGACCTCTAGTGTCATATCGTGTACCCGACATGCCTCCAATCTCCCATCATAGTGGGTGACTATATCATCTGCCCGATCAATCATGCTCCTACTCGCTAACTCGTTGTAGTAGCCTTCTGCAACCTCCATTAAGGTCAAACCTCGGATCCCAGCAACCAGCCCTTCTGCAATCCATCTCTTTAAGAGCCGATCCTTGACGATTACATAATCCTCTGGGAAAATACTGAGGTACATCATGCAACCCTTTAGATAATAGTGTAGGTGGTTATAGCTGAGAGTAATTATCTGCCTCATACCCTCAAGGGTAGGGTTACTCTCCAACTGGGAACCAATGGACTTGCAAACTCTTTCCCACATATCTTTGCTCTCTGATGATGTATAGCTTGACAAAATGCAAGCAATGCTAATAATGGCCATTGGCAGCCCACCACACTTTTTTAAAATTCTGCCCATTTCAGCTTTCAGATTATTGGGCAAAGTCTCACCCTTGGAACCAATTACTTTGCTGAGGAATAGAATCTTGGAGTCTTCAGTACCGAGGGGCTTGACCCGGTAAATGCATTTTTTAGCATCGCTGCATGCTTCGGCGACAGTCTCCATCCGTGTGGTCACAATGATCCTACTGCCGTTGTTGTAGTCTGGCAAACTGGATCTAATTGTGTTCCATGCTGCTACTGTCCATACATCATCTACCATAATGAGGTACCTGGGTTTATCAGAGGAAATTCTTGTTTAGAACGTGCGAAAAGCAAATGCTACCTAATTATAAATTGGCCTTAATGCCATAAGTACTTTCACTTAAGGACATCGACTCTTCATCTTTAAGACATAAGATAATCATATATAATTTCTTTTGTATATATTTATATTATACTACCTAATTATAGATTGGCCTTAATGCCATAAGTACTTCCTCGCGAGGACACTCACTCTTCATCTGTAAGACATAAGAGAATCATATAGAACTCCTTTTGTATGGATTTATATTATTGTAACGACTGTAGAATATTATGAATTTTTTAATGTCAAAGTGTTATTTTTACCTCAGTAATTAGAAAAGTTGGAATGCCACACTATTCTATTAAGGGTTCGCTAGATAAACAACTTACAACTTAGTAATTAGAAAAATAGGCACAATTAGAAATATCTATCGGTCATACTTTGTTAGTCAAATTTATGTCCGATTATGGGTCACGAACGTTATAGATATAGCAACACACTTAAGACACCATGAGACATTAAATGCTAGCATGATACCTTAAACGCAGATGGGATTTTGGTATGCGCCAAATCAATCCAGCACGGGGCGTAATGGTCGAAAATCAATAAAAAGTTGTAGTCATTGGTATACATGATCATAATTGTACGCATACTAAATAAAAATGAAGGGGTACTAGTTTAATGCCCGTGCTTTCCCATGGGTCAAACTGCACATCACCACAGTAAATTGAGGGGAATTGGCTGATGCTATTGCTAGCGACAGGAGGCAAGGGAAGTTATGTGTGGGGGCACCTGTAAGTGATGAGAGGATAAAAATTGAAATGGAAGACCATAAACAAAAAGCTTTTTAAGTAGGAAAGAACTGGTGGAGTTCGGCATCGAGATTTGCTACATCTACGTTCTGTTACAGGTTGAGAATACTTACATAAACCCGGCCCATCTGGTAAAAAGCCCTGAAAAGCCCTTAGGGCTTAGGGCCGTGGGCCGGGCCTCTTGTTTAAAATGCCAATATGCCAAGCCCAAGCCCGTCCAGGCCCTGCTGGTGGGCTCAAAACTCAGGCCCAAGCCCGACCCACGGGCAAGCCCATCGGGCCTAGGCCCTGGATTTAGGGCCGGTCCTGAGATGGCCAGGACTATTTTAGTGGCATGGAAACTTCCGTAGGGTAAGTATGGGGGTTTTGTAAGTATAGCATTTTTGGTTTGACAATACGTGTTGCTGCTTTTTTTTCTCCACTCACCAAAAAAGGCCGCATTTTTCTGATATGCAGATGATATTGTCGCACACACATAGACACCGATCGACCCTACAACACACAAGAAACAGTGGCTCACCGACCGGTGGTGGATCCATGGATGCTCGTCTCTGGCCCAGCATGGTCTCAACGTCATATTTGAGTAAGGATGGCAATGGGTTGATTTCGGGCAGGTAAGGCTACAAAAGCTGGTCGACTGGCCAGCTGCTCTCGTCCGATATTAAGAATATCCATACACACAATCCATGCCGATGTCCAAACCTGCAGGATACCCGGGCACCCATGGATATCCAAAGCAGATGCAAGCATCTGCTAATTGATGAACATCAGTTGAACTTTGGACTTGCAAGCATCGATAAACTAGCTCATCGCCCAAACCAGCACAGTACTTAGAGCATGGTTAATAGTATAGCCAACAACCGGCTATATAAATTTGCCATGTCATTTATAGTCAGCCTTATAGCCCACTTATACAATAGTTAGCTATACGGCTAGTCATAGTGGGGAGGAACTTTGAGCAGTAACATACACGTTATCCTATGCTATGTTACCATCACTGTAGTGGGGAGGAACATCATGCAAACCTCTATTTATTAGCTTATATACTCATACTGTCTTGGAATATGTGATGTCCCGGTAACTAGCTATGTTACCACCCCTCCCTCTTTCCTCATTAAATGTTTGCCACATCAGCTTTTTGTCCTACGTGGCATTGATGTTACTACTAAGTTCCTCCCCACTATGACTAGCCTACTAGTATACTACATCATTAATATATGGCCCACATGTTTGTCTCAAAAAGGGTGTTGGAGCTCGTGCTATAGCCGACTGAAAGTTTGTAGCCCGCTTCTCTTTTGTCTCCTCTTCTCTCTCATCCAACTCAGCGAATATATTATTTAAAATCTTACAACCCGCCTACGTCATCCTATTGTACTTGCTCTTAGCCATGTACCTAGGGTTGAGTATATTAAATTTCCATAGGGCCTACACATGTTTTGGAGCTATACAGCCATATTGTGATATACACGGGGTATGCATATAGAAAAATATGTGCCCATGGCCGACCAGAGAACTCGTAGGTACCCGTCTAAAAAAAATCCATGCACAGAAATTTCCTCTATACCCATGCCCAACGACCACGGTAGGTACGGTACTCAGATCCATGGATAAAATCGACATTCCTGGACTTGACCTACTCCCTCCTTCCATCTATATAGGGCCTAATGCGTTTTTCGAGGCTAACTTTGACAAAATATTAGAGCAATAATATATGACATGCAACTTACACAAAGCACACCGTTAAATTCGTGTGTGAAAGGAGCTTTCAATGATATAATTTTCACATTGTGCATGTCATGTACTATTAATCTTGTCAATAGTCAAAGGCGATCTTAAAAAACGCATTAGGCCCTACATAGATGGAAGGAGGGAGTATGAATGGTCACATTGAGGAAGTGATTCTGGATGTTTCTCCGTCAGATTTGACTTGCCCATGGTCATTCGCCAGGGGAGAGATTTTAGAACTTTTATTAAGCAAATATAACTTATGTGTTATGTTGTAGTACATGTACATGAGATGAGTCTGAGATAGGTCTAACACATGCGTACGTGGGATAAAATTCAAATAGATCGGTCATATACAAATGGGTAATAAATTTATTATTTCCTCTGTAATGAGGACTGGTTAATCTTTATATCAGGATCCATGAGAGGCTACATTTTTTTCCAACATTGACGTGAGGACGTTTTAGAGAGATTAATCTTTATAGTCAGACTAATAAGCTACTCCCACTGATCCATATTACTTGTCACTGGAACAGATGTATCTAGACGTGTTTCACTGCTAGATATATGATTCTGTTTGAGCGACAACTTATTTGGATCAAAGAGTGTAGTAAATAATAAAGTCCTAGTTGATGACGGTTTATTTGTCTTATATCACTTAAATTGCCAAAAAAATCAGTTGACGTACGAATTACCAAACATTCTATGCAGCAGACATATGTGTCATAATCATTTTTTTACAAAGATTATTTGATTAGTTAATCTTATTGATATATATGTTGAGATATATTTTATTTACACAAAGTTAGAGACTGCTATGAAAAAAGCGTCTAGCCAACTCATTCGATAGAACAGAATCCGGTGGCAGTGCACGAGCATTCAATCTCGGTAGGAATGAGTATTTTTTTTGACCTTGAGGAACGAGTATTTAGCTACTAATAATAATGGAAGAAAGACTGTTATAAAAATAATAAGACTACCCACAGTGGGAGTAACATAGGTAGTAACATCACACATATCTAGATAAAATAGATGATGCGGCAAGCAATAAATGAAGAAAAAGAGGCATGTGGCTGGTTTTAATAGTAATATCATAGCTAGTATCATGCATGCCAACTAGAAAAGTTTGATGAGGTGTCATAGAATTAAACGAAAAAAAGGGGGTTGAGTATCATAATAAATGATATACTACTATGTGTCATGCATGTCAATAAATAAAATACTACATGATACTAGTGTATGATATTATGCATTAGGGAGGTAGGATCATATACTAGTATCATGCATATGATACTAGTATATGATACTTCCCATTACAACCAGCCTAATAGTATGAGTAACATCACACATATCAAGGCAAGATGAGTCTATAGCTTAATAAATAAAGTGTTGCAAGTTACCACACATATGTTACTCCCCACTATAGAGGTAGTAACATAGAGTAGTAACATGGGTATGTTACTGCTCTATGTTACTACCCATTGTGGCTAGTCTAAGACTACCCACAATGGGAGTAACATAGGTAGTAACATCACATATATCTAGATAAAATAGATGATGTGGCAAGTAATAAAAATGAAGAAAGAGAGGCAAGTGGTAACATAGCTAGTTACTACTAGTATGAGTAACATCACACATATCAAGGCAAGATGAGTCTATAACCTAATAAATAAAGTGTTGCATGTTACTACACATATGTTACTCCCCACTATGAAGGTAGTAACATAGAGTAGTAACATGAGCATGTTACTACCCTATGTTACTACCCATTGTGGCTAGTCTAATGGAAGAATTATAAGGCTCAGTTCAAAAATTTCATCAACCAAGGTAGGATGTGAATAGTGGAACAATTTTTGTAGTTTGCAGAAGTACTCAATTAGTGCACTCATTTTCCTTAAAAAATGTGTTTACCAATGCATTAAATGCAATGCATGCATGTGTGGCCAATAAATGATGAAGAACTTTTACATACATTGGTTAGTTTTTTCTTAATCTTTGCATGCAACAATTTAGTGCACCTTGAAATCTGAACATATGATGGGAATCAATACAACTGAGACTTACATATAAACGGAAAAACTAAAGTTTCCATATAAGCTCTATAAACCAGAAGAGAGGGAGTAGATAGTTCGTGTGTGTTTGTGTACCTCGTGTCCTTGAGATGGCCATTGAGCTTGCGAGTGAGCTGGTCTACATCCATCCTGTCGATGCCACCTAGAGGGTCCTCTTCCTCGATGCCTTCCGGGTTATCTACTTTCGGCTTCACGATCTGCACAAGCACGCGCTTCAGCAATCCCTTCAGATCCTCAGTGCCCCGGAATGCCTGGGATACGGACACTTGCGCCTGGCGTTGGAACTTGCTCTCCAGTTGCCGGCACACCTTTCTCGCCAGCGTAGTCTTCCCAAGCCCCCCGAACCCCCAAACGGAGAACACCTTGAGCTTCATGTCACCCTCGTTGTTACTCGGCGCCACCATCTCGGCCAGGGCATTAGCCTGATCATCGATACCGATGGGATGGTCAGGGTCGTTCGCTGCTGGTCGGCCGAGCGCATGGCCAGGCAGTGACGCGGGAGCGGTTAAAGAAGCAGTGATTCGCAGTAGCGCCTCACGGCTTACACCGTAACGCGCATGGCGCTCGCCGATCACGATAGCACGAGCGCGGAGCGCCCGGATCTCACAAGCCAGCCGACGACGAGCGAAGAGGGTCGTGAAAATGTGCTTGGTTTTGGACCAGAGGTCTCTCGGCCGGCATCGGATGCGGAAGATGTAGAGGTGCACGCAGTCCTCGGCGTCGTAGGAGAGCTCGCGCACCTGCTTCATCCACACCCGGATGAAGTGGTCCACGGAGCCGTCCTCGGCGTCGGACAGCATGCGGAGGATGGCGTTCATGGTGTCCAGCTCGTCGCTGAGCTCAGCCACCTGGCCACCCACGCCGCGGATCTGCCGGTACTCCTTGCCCACCAGCTGCCCCACCATGGTCACAAGCTGCACCGCGCCTTGGCCCTGCATTCTCGCTCTCTTGATTCTCTGGACGTACTTGCCTACTTGGGAGGGTGTATGGCTGGATTGGAGTTTGGAGATGGAGAGTTATGTGCTGTGCTCTGCCAGTCGGATGCCTTTTATCCTGGAAAGAGAACATAGTTGGTACGTTGAGAACTTAAGGACAGAGCACCTAATCGGTAGTGGTGCTATAAAAAAGACGAGTAGTTGGCTGACCGGCGCATTATATTGAATGTACTCTAATTAACATGAAGCAATTAACTTGCACCACCACCAACCTCGTGTGGCAAAGGTGGCGAGCACTCTCAACACCAAATAATCTCACCTGCTAAGATAGTACGCCCCCGTCTCCACTACCATCACCTACTATGTTCTATAGTTAATTCATGGCCCCATAACCTCATGCTAACATTGCGTGGGAAATAGCAACCTCGTCATACACTGTGGGTAAACGGATTTTCTAACGTTGCTTTAGCGGGTCTCACTTTCCACTACCTCCTTTCAAAATAGTTTATTTAGGACCGTTTGATTTCTAGCCACAGTTCGTTATACATGTGTTAATTAGTTAGCAATCACCAATCAACGTGCACACTGGCATGAAGAAATCAGCGTAAGGAGGCACCCATCTAAGTTTGTTTCTGTATTTTTTTTCTTTCCATCAATTGCTCAAGGGAAATAACATCGGTCCAGGATACAACCAACCACAAAGCAAATGAAAGAAAAAAGAGAAGTGAGTTGGTGCATTATCAGAAAACCCACCACAAGTGATTGACAAGTCTGTATTCGTATGGGCTTCTAAATGTGTTTTTGGGTGTAGAAGCGCAAACCTAAACAAACACTCAAGAATTGAAAACACTTTCCATAAGTGTGTCCCAAATAACACTAGGAAGCTGGAAGCACCCCTCTCGGCATTAGCAGCCCTACCACATTCTCGAGCCCATAAAGAAAAGATTGGCCTCATAGTTCATGTTATAAACAAAGGAAAAGCCAGCCGTATATATAAGCAAACACACAAGTTTTTTTGACTTAGGGTATCTATTAGCCTTCTTAACTCCTCAATATATTTCCTTTTAGGGAATTAGAGCAAAGAGCATCTCTAGCCCATCCCCCCAAAGTCACTTTTCATTAAAATTTTGCGGTTTGGGGAATTAAGCACTTGCTTGCCCATCCCCCAAAAGTCACTTTTCTTCAAACTTTTGTGGTTTGGAGAATTAAGCACTGGCCTGCCCATCCCCAAGACTTTAATCCCTAAAAATTATAGCCTATCATCCAAAAAAAAAACTACTCCACCACCCATTTTGTGCTTCGAGAAGGGCAAGTCCTAGAAAATTTGGGCAGCCCGCTCGTCCCTCTCAGCCTCGGCTTGTGGTGCGTCTTGGCCGCCCCCAACACTACCAGAGAGCCCTCAACACGGATATCCATATGCGCCACCCCCCATAGCTCCGCCGCTATCTCCCCCAGCTTCTCCTTCGTTGTCGGCACTAGAAACAGCCGGTCTCATAGTCGTCGTCACCACAAACATTTTAACTGTCGCCACCGAGCTCTGATGTGGCCACGAACGGAGTCACCGGAGCATGGACACGCAGTAGGAGCACCATGTGCGAGCCAATGCTGGCCGATGGCATCGAAATCAACCTTCTTCACCGCCCTCGTGGCCGAGCTCCCCGCCGCTCCCTTCGGCTCAGCCATGAGCAACCCTCGTCCATACACACAGACGCTTATGCATCCTGTGTTTGGTGAATCATCACGATGTATCAGCGTCTCAGTTTGATCCACCCGCAAATCATGCACTAGCAGTGGCGAACCACCCCCCCCCCCCCCCCCCCAACACACACAGAGACAAATCCGGTGAGCCCACCAGTGGTGTTTTGTAGATGAAAATTCCCAGTTGTTCAAGGAACCTTACGCACACCTAGGAATCTAAATAGAGAATTCTTTGCTTCGCCTAGCCATGGAATCAAGCTAACATAAATCTCTCTTTGTCTGCAATTCAACACATGAATCCACTTGCTCATCTCATTTTGCGTACAGATGCACATAGAGGTTCTCTTGCAACACATGGATATGGGTTAATTTCGTAAAGATTTACGTAAACCAGATGCTTGATTGCCGTTATCGACCACCGAGAGACCAACTAGATGATGCTCTTGTATACACACACAAGAGGCAATAATAAATCAACGAGATGCAAGCCCAAATCAAGGGCATGCATACACAAATAAGGAAATTTTAAGAAGCTTCGCCTTGCACTCATAGTTCTTGTGATTTGGTCCATACTCCTTGGATAAGAAGTGTCATTATTTATTGTGGGAGCCATTGCATGGATGATATTCTTAGCAATTAGCTAGAGGAACAACCATTGAAATTCTTAGCAAAAGAGTCCAGAGGCTAAAAAATAAGCGGAAGTGGAACGGTAGTGAGCGGGCGGTACTACCGCTCGCACTACCGTTCTATTGACGCGCAACCCGACACGAAAAGTCGAGTCCCCAAAAGCAACAGTAGTAGACGCGGTACTGGACAACGGAAGTACCGCTTATAAGCGGTACTACCGCGGGAGAGCTACAAAGAAGCCCAAGCAAAATAGATGGATACAATAAAACCTGAACTGCCATAGATTCTACAAATGAGCTCCGAATAGAGCAAACTCAAGCTTGTTGGATAGATGACTACAAATACTATCCAACAGCGACACATTTTTATTAGAAATAAATTAGAAAGAGAAGTTGAACATCAAGGCCATGTGTGAACACGTGCTAGGAAACACAACGTCATAGAAAAACTGCAGGAATTAGATGACATCTCTTCCATATCAATAAAAATAAAGGCATGTTAAATTCCTTGGTGCAAAAGGTAGGCCTAATGTTGTTCTTTTCCTATTGTTTAGTGCACAACTATCTAGTCTTGGATCTAGGTCCAAACTTACACTTCCTTGCTATACTAGAATTCATGAACTTAATTACTGGTATATGTGTACCTAGAAACATATTAATGCATTTAATTGCCATTAATATGTTATCATTTTATTTTTCAATGAATTCCTCAGTTAGATTAGCAATCATTCATACCTCATGCATTATATAATGGTTGCTAATGCATAATTTCTCCATCACAACCTACCAAGACAACTATCGACATCTCATATCAACACCACAACATTACTAAGATGAGGGCAATCCTTACGCTACTCTTGACCCTCGCTTTCGTCATGCTACCATCAGGTATAGTACATTCATGCAAAAACTTACCCTAGAGATCCATCATAGCAAATTATAGTAGTAATGGGTGTTTCTTTAGCGGAGATGCTTTTCAGACACGGCATATTGGAAAGATTGCCAACTATTTATTATCCCACCACTAACAACATCGTGTACTCCCGCGCGCTTGCAGCAGCTCATGCAGTGACCGGTATAACCAAAGGGGAAGGGCGAAATGCAAAGAAGGTGCCAAGTGTGACTTGGTGTCCTACCGTGTTCCCGACGGCTGCAACTGTACACTGTGCGGAGATTTCAACTATCCGCCCATGGGCCCTCTGAAGAAAGTGATATTAACTACCTAGGGTTTGTAGTTTTTGCAAGCATGTGCATGGTGTGTAAGTCGCAGGAGCATAAAACTCAATGACCGTGCATCTTAGATCATACATGGTCTTTGTTAGTGGAATATGATTTGAAATAGTTGTGTCTTCAAAAGGTATTGCAACAGAGGATCCCTTACAAATCCATGTATTTCGCTTACTTTGCAAATGGGGATCACCGATTTTTTTTCCGAGGATCTCCAATAGTAAAAAGATCTTAGAGAGAGGGGACACGAGCAAGATGGACCCAAATGAAAGCCCGGGGATGGTTGGGCTGAAGCTGGGTTTCCAGTTAACAGAAAAAAAAGAAGATGATGTAAAATATGATTTGAAATAGTTGCGTCTTTAGAAGGTATCGCAATAGAGGATCCCTTATAAATTCATGTATTTTCTTACTTTGCAAATGAGGATCCCCCCCCCCCCCCCCCCCCGAGGGTCTCCGATAGTAAAAGGATCTTAGAGAGAGTGGACACGAGCAAGATGGGCCTAAACGAAATCCCGATGATGGTTTGGGCTGAAGTTGGGTTTTCAGTTACCGGAAAAAATGAAACAGTGGTTTAGTTTGGGCCGAGACTTCTCCGTAGGAAGCAATTGGAAGAAGTGGACGGGCGAGGTCGCGAGGGACGACGGAGCGAGCGCTAGGGTCCGCCGCCGGCGCCGGCCAGAACTCCCTCGCCCAACTTCCCCAACCGTCTCACCGTTGCCCTCTATCTTCCCAGCAAAGGGCTTCCTCCGTCTCTTAGCATTTCTTCTTACTCTGTAGATATCTTTCCCTACCGTTGTCCGTCATTATTACTTTTGCATAAAAGACCCTGTGGTTTCGCGTATTCAACCCGCAATCCATTATTAAGCTGCCACGAAAAACGGTTCGCTAGAAAAAAAATACCCGTACGCGTCTGCCTCCTCGCCTCGCCTCGACCCTAGCCCGTGCCTAGGCCGAGCCAACCCTAGCCGCCGCCGCACCACTCGCCGCCGCGGCCGACCTCTTCCCGCTCGCCGCCCCGGCCGCACCTCTTGCCGCTCGCCGCTCCCGGCATGGCGCTCGAGCGCAGCTTCTGGATCAGGTCAACGCGGCGGCTCAAGAGGCTGGGGACGATGCGTCTGCTCGATGCAAAACGGCGGCGGCGGGATCCAGCGGGCGCGGGAGAAGGAGAGATCCAGCGCGGCGGCGCGAAGTCCTTGCAAGTGGAGGCAGGCCTCAGTGGCTGGCAGGGAGAGCTCCAAGGTCATGGCGGTGATTTGATTTTTCTGGTAGAGAAAAGAGAGACAGAGGAGGATCCAGGGTGGAGGAGAGGTAGGAGAAGAAGGACGGGGAAGATGGAAGGGTGCTGCAGGGGTGCAGCGGTGCAAGGGCACTGGTGCGCGTGAGGAGCGCCTCTCCTCGGGAGGATCAGGAAGCAGCGAGTGAAACTCAAATCCACTTCCGAGCAAGGTACTGGTGTAGAACTACGAAGAAGCAAGCTGACCAGATGCACACATATTAGCCGGCAACGACGATGAAAGAAGCCAACCAGATGTGCACGAAACTACACTACATCATGCCTAATTGAATCCTCCGATACGTGTTCCATTGGCTAATAGCCCATGCTAGCTAGCTAGCAACCATGTAAATTCTCCACGCTTGATTGATTCCTTTGGGACTTTATTAACTTCTATATGTTCTTCCCATGATTATCTACATAATGCTAACTGTTGATGTTTCTTTCACGCATACATGGTTTTGCTTGGAGTTTTTCCACTGGCAACGTCTGAACTCTGAATGTTATGAACTTAAGGATAAATCTTATAGCAGATCAAAATCATGGTCCACGCAAAAAAAAGGATCAGAATCATGGTTGTGCTGATTCCATTGGGGCTTCATGATGGTTTGTGTTCTTCTATTCAAATGAAAAAACCAAGATTATTATTGTAACTGTTACAGTTGTACTAGCAGGATTATCGTAGAAGCTGTGCCAATTTTCCATCAATTGATAACACAGTAAGGTAGTGAATCATCTTTGTAGACTTTACTATGCCTAGATTGGTTGACTTGGATCACATGTATGTCTTAAACTTTTAGACAATTCTCACTTTCTATGCTAAGCTCGAATTTGAAGATACAAGTTGAGTTGTGGCTTGGGACAGTGTGACTAAAAAACGAACCTTCAGTTTATGCAATCAGAAGAAAAGTGAATGATTTTTCAATGAAAACAGAATACTTCTGAGCATAAGGATGATAAAGTGCAGCAACCGACTTGGCTTATTGTTTTGGAAATCGCAACCGGTGCTCTCCTGCTTGTTTTTGTGATCACTGGTGCTGTTACTGCCTCCAGAAGCTGCAATCTAAAGCCTTCTATAAGAATATCATCATGGAGTAGATCAAAAAGTTGGAGGGATGAGATAACAGTACTGATTGGTTGGTATTAACTATATAAAATAAATTGATTATTTTGTCTAACATACATTGTTGCTAATTTGTTCATGCTTTCCTCAGATTCTGATATGCTGAAAAGTTTCCAAAGTTGAGTCACCAGGAACTTGAATTAGCGTGTGAGGATTTTAGCAACATAATTGGCTCAACTTCAGAGACTATAATCTACAAAGAAACAATGAAGAATGGACCTGAGGTTTCTGTCATATCATTATGCGCCTTTAAAGGTCATTGGACTAGCCAGCGTGAGCTCTTTTACCGAAACAAGGTAGTTCGTTTGTCTAAAATTTCGACTCGGAAACACCTTTTAACTCAAATAATAAATAAATAAAATGGGATGAACATTGTAGGTTATTGATCTGGCAAGGTTGAATCATGAGAACATAGCAAAGTTTCTGGGCTATTGCAGATAAAGTGACCCATTCTCGAGGATGTTAGTCTTTGAGTAAAAATCAAATGGGACACCTACACTGTAAGTCTTTCTCTTCAATTTCATTAGGACAGACTAAATATTTACATTTTCTATGTGTAGTAGATTTGATCTCATTTGTTTTCTTCCTTTATATGGGGAAGCAGCCCAATTCTCTTGGCTCAGATGAATGAAAATAGCCATCGGCATCACCCAAGGTTTAAGGTATCTGTACACCGAGTCGCAGCCTCCTTTTAATATATCGGAGCTGAATTCCAATTCAGTATACGTTACAGAAGATTTTATGTACAAACTGAACTTTGAAATCCATTCAGACAATTGCTCATGAGCTGACAGAAATCATTCTTATGAGCAGGCTGACGACGTCGTCTATTGAAGCCCTACCGGCGACATGACGGGACAGCTCCGACTTGTACGTGGGTGTGGGAACGCGGATCCGCGTTGCCAGTCTACACAAGGCCATGCTCAACGCGCCGGCGCAGGGTTCATCGCCCGTCTTTGTCAGATAAGCAAAGCTATCCACCTTTCCTCTTTCTCATCAGATCTGTTTTATTGTGATATTGCATTTAAGTCTATCAATTTTTATGTTTCTTTCAGTGTTAAAGAAAATGGAATTTACCTGAATAAATTGCGTGTATAGATATGTAGAGGATGAACTCAACAAGCGGATCTTTCAAGGTTAATTAGCTTTGCACATTTTATTAAATAGATGCAATGGCATAGCACCTTCAGTATCATGCTTGCACTCACATGTTGTTCCAACAACACTATTAATGCTGCCCAGAATTGCCATGCCTTTAGCTTTCACTATAAGTTCCTATGATGCTCCTTTTCAGGTGACTTTTCATGTGATTTCTACTTCTACAAATTAGAAAGTACCTTCAGATCAAAGCAGCGGTTTTGTAGATTTTCCGGGTATTGGTGCTACTCCATCTCCATCTAGCTTACGGTCTTTCGTCACTGATTCTGAGGTACGACGTTGTTTTACTTTTATGTTAAATCCCATTTAGCTAGGCACCTCCATTTATTGGTTCGGACTGAGCAAAGATCCTGTCGAGCAGTATCACTGACTGGAAGCATAAATTTTCAAATCAGTGATGGGATGAATCCTGTGTACTGGTGCTTAGCAGCTAGCGAAGTGCGGCTGGTATTTTTGGTCCGTATGTAGGTAGCTTCCTGATGTGCGTGGCTGTGTGTTCATTCACGACCTAAAATTATTTCTGTTGGCTTCATTTTAGTAAAGATGGAGTGGGGGGGGGGGGGGGGGGGGGACTACACCCTATATATGTAAGTTGACTGAAAATAATAATATGTTTCAGTAGCTATATTTCTCTGGTTCCTAACGTGGTTGTAGGCTAGATGTTCCTGTTGGTTTACCTTGCTGTAGAACTTGCCCCTATTCATTTGTTACCCATTTTGTGTAGCTATTAAGGAAGAAAGTAATGGACATTCACAGTTCAGAGTCTCCCCATCAGCATTTATTGGCAGGGGCCGCTGCTTTACAGAAGATGGATGTGAAACCAAAATCATATTCTACCAACTTTTATTTAGTGCATATTATCATTTAGCAGTACGTTGGCTATGCCTCCCCGTGATCAATGGAGATCTTCTGTAGATGTATTGCACTTTTGTCATGCGTTAAACTTCTCAATGGTTGGCCATGGAAAATCTTTGTAGTTCTCATTTTGTACATATGTTTCTGGTTTCAAGGAGAATTCTTACTCCTTTTGGAATTACCATCTTTAAACATTGTAGATTCCAATCTCTTGTGTATTTACATCAAAGACTGTTTTTCGATGCTTATCATGTACAGTACTAAACTCCCTGCCCCCTACTTCCTCTGTCACATTTGTGATGACACTGCAGAGCTTAATAAGTTAGTATATGCAAGTTCTGTACTTTGTGGTTGTATCAGCGTAATGAATTTGATGTTCCAGACTGTTGCATGTACCACTCAAACTCACTACATTGATCCTTTTTTGTTTTCCCCATGGCTCTCGCTCTGTCCTTGCACATATAGTTCAGAGAGTAAACAGGAACACTTGGCCATCACTGAATACACGAGTATGATATCCATATCATTTCCGGTAAAAAGGGGTTCAGATATTTAGCTCCTGTACAATCAGTATGATTTTATATCTATATGTTAACAAATAATTTCAGGCTGAAAAATATCACTAGAATCAGCATGAAAATTTGACCTCTTGGAACATGAAAACAGTGGCTTACTTCAGCAGACAAGCTTAAGAGATGGTTCACAATTAACATCTGAGTTCACAAATATGGCTCCTGATTTCCATCTCAGAAGTTGATGAATACAGATGTTGTTATGTTGATTACATCTGCGTGTGCGCAAAGTGGTCATAGTGAATTAAAAAAATAACAGAAACAGAGGGCCCTCTTTTAAAGTGCTCGCAATTGTTTTTTAGTTTGATATGTCTCCACAATATGGTTGTGTGCATTTCTCGAATACAGAGTCCCTATGATCTTCTTAACTTATCTGAAAAATATTATTCGACATTTCAGGCCTTGGATTACTGTCAGCTACGAGATGAAGTTCGGAGAAAGGGCCATTGTCAGCTTCTGTGTTGGTAGGGCGATTCTTAGGCGCACCAAGATACTGGTCCTGGACGAAGCCACTGCTTCAGTGGACAGTGCAACTGATAACCTGATCCAGAACACACTACAACATCATTTCTCAGGGTCAATTGTCATCATGATCGTGCATTGAATCACCTTGGTCCTTAACTATATAGTCTAGATTCTTGACAATGGTTAGCTATCATCTTACCCCTTCATATCATTACCCATTTATTTTGTGGACTGGTGAACACCGCCAAATAAAAATTGCAGGCCTGGCTGTGGAGTCTGGAGCAACCAAGGTCAGCCAAGTTGTTGGAAGACAAATTTTCTCTGTTCTCAAAGCTTGTGGTGGAATCCATGATGAGGTTGATACACAATTGAGCCAGCATCACAAATGTTATCAAAATGAAATTTTACCTTATCCAAATTGTGGTATGCAAATATTAGAAAGGTACTACGCCTCTCTGATTCATCAGATGTGGTATAGAAGCTGGCATGTAATATGTGAAATTTGTATAGCTAGGCGCACTACCGGGCATCGAAGGATGTGCTGGATCTTGACTTATTTCTGCAGACGGCGGCACACCATGAACTAACTGGAGGAGCCAAACTGGATTTGCAGGCTTCTGCAAAGTGCTAGCACCTAGAGATGATCTGAATTTTCCTCTTGTAAATGTCATGAGGCATGAGCCACAATCTCTTCATAGAACATTAAAACAAAACATTGATCCCCATGTGGGTACACAAACATTGTCCTTTTGATTTATTTTTCCAGTAGATGATTTTGGACCATGTTTTTTTTACTCCATGCCCTTTTGCTGCACTAATTTTTTGGGCGATGCTACATAAGTTATATTGCTATACTGAAGTGTTGATATTAGTATAGGTAGCAATAGAATGTCGGGATGGTAGCTCTAGCCTCTGCCAACATTCTGAAAATTGTAGCATCCTTTATACTAATATTAAATGTTTTTGGATGGTTCTTTTTCTTGAGCGGCTGCTCCCGTCCACGGCCTCCTTGATCTCAGGATCTGCTCCTTCCCCACGTCTGCCCACGAGGACAAGGAGGCACAGTGGTGGCCACTATCAGCGCCAGAAGGAGCGTCCATTAAGGCAGGATGTGCAAGTTCCTCTTTTTTCTAAGCTCAGGTTCCTCTTTCTTGCATGAGTTATTCTTAAGTATCGATTTGATTTGTAGGATTTACATTAGTTGGCCCAATCTGATTAACTTGAATTGTTTTTTGGTGGCCGATATAATTTTTGTGAGTTTTTGTTGTTCGCCCGTTGCAACGCACGGGCACTTTTACTAGTAATGTAAAAAGAAAGAACTTCCAACTCTCAGGCGTGTCAATGAGGCAACCATTACTCTAAATTCCTTGAAATAGCTGCCTCAGTCGGAAAACAAAAGACATGTGTTCATTGCCAGTGGCTTTGCACATGGTGGCTAACCGGAAAGGGCCGGTAAACTTCAACTGAAGCATGGCCGTAACGGTGATTGTCAAACTGGACAGGTAGTACTCTCTTCATTCCTAAATATAAGCCTTTTTAGAGATTCCAATACATACTACATACGGAGCAAAACGAGTGAATCTACACTCTAAAATGAATCTAGATCAAAGTTTTAAATAGCCGGCTATAGCCCAGCTATAGCTGTTTGAGCAGGTGCCGCTACGTGGCATAGCCTGCTAAACTTGCCTCGCTATAACTGATTTGGAGGGCCGCCGCTATTTGCCATAGCCCGCTATTTAAAACACTGATCTAGATACACCCGTAAAAGGGTCATCCTCCTTTTCTAAAAAAAAGATACGCCCGTATGTAATCCGTATTGAAATATCTAAAAGGTTTTTATATTTAGAAACGGAGGGAGCAGTATGTTGGAACAATCAGGTTCCACGATTATTTACAGGGTAGGGAGGGAGCAGTAGGATTCGGCGTTGATCTGAAGCCTTAGAAAAGCAGAAGCCGGAAGGCAAACACTTCCTGTGTTTCGCTCTACTCGGGACCAGAGGGGCGGAAGGTTCGTTATGGATATGAAGAGTTTTTTTTCTGTATTTTTTTTTTGCACACCAAATTATTGAAATCAGGTGAGGCTGGCAGCATTTGCTGGCTGTATGTGGTTTTAATCAAAGCTATCCTGTCCAATCTGTTGACCTTATGGTGTACTGTAGGAGTATTTGCCATTATATCCTGTATTCAGTTCAGTGGTTGGCCATGAATATTTACTATGACAGTCGACACCCAATGACCATTCGTCATAATGTGACAGTTACTTCACCCGGAGTACAGTTCGTGTTCGAGACATGCTAATTGTCTGTTTAGCTGTCCGGTCATAGAAGCTATCAGCTATGGCGTGTTGAAAGGTGCTGTTGCAGGCCTGGTGCGCTCAACTTATATCCCTCATTTCTCCTTGTTCTTGGCTCTAGTTTTCCTTGGTATTAGTTTCCTGAACGTTTTTCTTCTCATGATTGCTTTCCTTGTGGTGTGCTCAGACAAGCTTGAATTGTACCAGGGTGGCGTCTTGATTGTTTGGTTCATTGGTTTCAGCTTATTTACAGTACAAGCTGGTTAAGTTGAGCTAGTCTGGTAACCAAAGTAGCAATCACAATCAAGAGAACTTAGTTCTTTTCCCCATCAATTTTGAATCAGAAGCATCACTGATAAATAACAATAACAATGAACCATATAATGCTCATATGAGTGGGGATGCACAGGAGGAGGAAACAAGAAGTGTCATTGTGTATCCACATAGCAAATGCAACACCGGTAAGAACAATAACAAGAACTAAACTAACCAACTCTGGCTGTGAATAAACAGATGAATCCTGAAGGTGGTATCGATCGGGTGCTGAATTTAGGAAATGTACATTTGTTGGAAAATAAATAAATCGACGTCCAAGAAAACAATAGCAGTCTAAACTGCCACAATATCCGGCTTTATTACACAATAATAGTAACTCTTGTTTGACAAACACAAGTCTTAAGCTGCCGACGACACTCAGCTAGCTTTACAGCACAAGAAGCAAACGACACCACAACAGTAGGGATAACCAGTTTGGTAACGAGAACTTACAGGAAAGAAGTACACAGGTCTGATGAAAAACCTCCAGAAACAACACCTCCGAAACAAATAATGAACCAAACGAACCTCCTCTGAGCAAGCAGAGTGGCAAAACAGAGTGATTACTCGTATTTTACTACAACCTTGAGCTGATCAAGTTTTGCGCGCTTCTCATTCATTGTCTTTAGTTGCTCCACTGCACTGTGCAATGCAGGGTTGTTTTTCTTACCGCTGAGCTTCACCTCTTTAAGGTTTGTCAAATGCTCGATGCCAGAAACTTTCAGAGAATCTCTGGTGGAAAAACATACTGAAAGTATCTCGAGATTTGCCATTGATTCTGCCTCAAATTCCAGATGGCAAAGATAGAAGTTCACTTGTAGCTCCTTAAGGGCCGAAAAGGTGTGGGCAGTTTTCGCAACCAGCTTTGTATCCTTGCAGCAGAACGACTCCAAGTACATGCGCTGCAGATTTGGCAGCTTACATAGTGGGTCGAGCAATTGGGCACCAACCAAGCCTGTCCAAGCAATGACAAGCTCAACAAGATTATTTAATGAGCCGACCCACTTAGGCAATTCATTAATGCCGGCACCAATCCTAAAGATATTGGAGGAGCCGCGGCGATGGGTCAAGGTCATGTAGAAACTTCAATGCATCCATGTCATCATATCCTACACTACCAATGCTGAGCCACCGGAGAGAATACATCTTGCTCAGGGACTTGACAAGCTTTTCCCGAACATCCTTATGGTGGGTATCATCAGGATTCCTGATGTCCATGGTTATACGTAACTCTCTCAATTGTTGTAGTTCACCAAGCTCTTTGGCTGCATCAGCATCACATCCAAAAACTACTGTATTCACCATCCGTAGTGCCTTCATCTTACCCAGGCCCTTGCATGCAATCCAACCCTTACTGTACGGGCTATCCTTGTTATTGATTTGCAGGTGCTCCAGTTTCTCTAGCTTTGACACAGTTTTCGGTAGATCTTCAAGGTACGTCTCACGTACATCAAGCGTCTCCAAATTCTCTAGCTCACCAACTTCTGGAGGCAACTTACTGATAACTGCACCTTTTAGGCCCAAGTACCTTAGCAGGTACATCTGGCAGACATGTATCAAATGCTAGTTTTCTATGTCCATGCAGTCTTCCAGGTCAAGTACCCTTAGCAGGCTGAACTCGCCCAGACGATCAAGCATCTGTGTGTGACCTTCGAGGTCAAACATGCTCAGTGATCGGACATGCTCCATCTTCATCCCTTGGATGCTATTCTTCCTGCTATGTGATGCTGCATTTTATTGGATTGAGATTCCACGGATATTCTCTCTTCTCCACCATGAATAGACAGGCGACGAATGCTACTACCATACGACACCCCTTCGTATGGACCATCTACTAGGCTAACAAAGTTAGCTTCCAGGTATTTCTTCTTACTCTCTAGATAACGCAACAAAGAGGCTCCCAACTCTCAGGCGTGTCAACCGGTATTATGAAATCCTTAAAATAGCTGCCTCAGTCGGAAAACCGAAGACACATGCTCATTCCCAGTCGCTTTGCAAATGATGGTTAACTTAACATTGAAGCATGGTCGTGATCGTAATTTTCAAACTGGACAAGAAAGTGTGTACAACGAATCAGGTTCTGCGGTTATTTATGATCATGGGGTAGGGAGGGAGCTGTAGGATTCGGCGTGGATCAGAGGCGTTACGGAAGGTTTGTTACAGAATCTACAGATATGAAGAGTGCCAACTGTGATTTTTTCTGTAAAATCTACTGAAATCAGGTGAGGCCGGCAGTATTTGCTTCCTGTATGTGCTTTCAATGTAAAGTACCATGTCCAATCTGTTGACGCTATGATGTACCATAAGTCCGTAGGAGTATTGGCCATAATCCTGTATTCAGTTCAGTGGTTGGTCTTGAATATTTCCTACAACACCTAATGACCATTCGTCCATATTGTAACAATTATTTCACCCGGAGTATCTTTCGTGTTCCAGACCTCCAGGCAGGCTAATGGCCTGTTTAGCCTTCTGGTTGTAGAAGCTACGGCGTGCTAAAAGGTGTTGTGGCGCAGGCCTTGGTACGCTCGACTTATCTCCCTCATTTGTCCTTGTTTTTGGGTCGAGCTTTCCTCGGTATTAGTTTCCTGCACTTTTTTTCTTCTTGATTTCATTGTGATATGCTTAGACAAGCTTGAATTGTACCAGGGTGGCATCTTGATTGTTTGGTTCCTTGGTTTCAGCTTATTTACAGTACGAGTCTGTTTAAGTTGAGCTAGTCTGGTTACCAAAGCAACATTGACAACCAAGAGAATTTTGTTATTTTAACAATTTTGAAATGGAACAACCATTGATAAATTAACCAGTCTGTTTATTCCATCCAAGTGCTACACTAGCCCACCTGGTACAATCAAGAGATGCGTCGCTGTGTATCCAGAACACACCGGATAGCTAAGTTAGTATAAGGATTCTATACTTGGTCCACAGGCTAATGCAATACCTGTGTGAACATTAACAAGAACAAAACGAGCCAACTTTTGCTTGTGACGAGTTATTTACCCAAAACCACCACACTTGGGGCTAGGGTAACAACTTGGTACCACATTCAAGTCAGGGCACAAAAAACCATCAGGAATGTGCCTAATGCGTAACGCAGAGCACTGATGCTGGAATTTAGTCGCGAAAACAGCAAAACCGACAGGTGGGGCCCGCCTGCCAGGCTGATGTGGCGTGCTTATGTGGACAATTTGCTGACGTGGACAAGGGTCCCACCTGTCAATGACTCAGAGTGTTTATCTATTTTCCTTTTTTTTCTTTTTCTCCTGGGCATTTTCTCCCTGGGCATTTCAACAAACAGGTAGTGGGCACTTACCTACGCACTGCACGTTGCCGGCGCCGCTCACCGTCCTCGCTGGTCGATGGTCATCCGACCTGGCCGCCACTGTCAGGCCGCTGGAGCTCCCCTTGCCACCCCTATCTTTTCCTTCCTCCCTGGCCTCTCTCTCTCAAGCAGGAGCCAGCTCCCATGCCCGCCGCCATGGATGAACTCGAGCTTGCCGCGTTGCCCGGTCGTCGCCGCACTGCCCCAGCCCTCTGTAGCGCCTGGATCCGACGAGTTTTGGTCGTGAACTCGCGCGCGCCATGGTGGACCGCCATGGCCGCGCCCGCGGGGAGGCCCTGGCCGCGCACGCTGTAACGGAGCGCCATGGCCGCGCCTGTGCTCGCGGCGCCCGCCCGGAGTCCCTGGCCGCGCGCACCGTCGTGGATGCCATGGCCATGCCCATGCTGGCTGCGCCCGCCAGGAGGCCCTGGTCGCGCGCGTGCTCAAGCAAGCAGCAAGTGGCGGCGGAAGCAAGAACACACGAGGAGACGTCCCCTGTAGTCGTGCTCCTCATCGACTCGGCGCCGGCGCCAGGTAGCGGTGTGGGCGGCGGGGTGGATCCTCGCCGGATCCGAGCGGCCGCTGGTGCCCGATGATGCATCCGCCTTCATGGAGGTAGACTGAGGTCCAGCGGAGCGGCACAGCGCGGATGGCAGGTGGCCGTGGCGGTGGGGCAGCTCGCCGGTGGTGGGGTGGCTCGCCGGGGTTGGGCTCCGGCGGCGGCGCGGGATATGGCAGTGGTCGGGTCTTTTGCTTTTTTGACAGGAAGAGAGGGGAGGAGATGCATCCGACAGGTGGGGCCTTGGGCCACCTCAGCCAATTATCCACATAGGTACGCCACGTCAGCCCGACAGGTGGGGCCAACTTGTCGGTTTCGCTGTTTTCGTTGGCAAATCAAACGACCAGTGTTCCGCGTTACGCATTAGGCACATTCCTGGTGGTTTTTTGTGCGCTGACTTGAATGTGGTACCAAGTAGTTACCCTAGCCCCAAGTGTGGTGGTTTTGGGTAAATAACTCGAATTTTACAGATGAAGGGAAATCAACGTCCAAGAGAAGAACAAGTCTAAATTGCAGCGAATTACAGCTTCATTACACAGTTATAATGCTTGTTTAACAACCACAAGTCATAAACTGCTGAGGATGCCCAGTTAGGTTTACAACACAAGAAGCAAATAATACCACAACGGTAGGTAGGGATAACCAGTTGGCGAAGTCAAATTACAAGAAAGTAACAGTTCAAAAGAAAAAAAAACTGCACAAACAACACATATGAAACATGTAATGAACAGACCAGCTTCCAGCAAGCAGAATGGCAGAACAGAGTGATCACTCGTATAACACTGCAATCTTGATCTGATCGGTTTCTGAGCGGCTTCTGTTCACTTTCTTTAGTTTCTCCGCTGCACGGACCAATGCACAGTTGCCTTTCTTACCTTCGATTACCACCTCTTTAAGACTTGCCAAATGCTTCATGCCTTTGATTCTCTTGGTTTGTCTTCGTAGAAATCTCACGTGGAGTTTCTCGAGCTTTATCATTGAACTTCTCTGAAATATGAGAACTCCCATACCTTCTAGATCGAAGTTCAAGTACATGTCCTTGAGCGCCGGAAATCTGTGGGCAGCTTTTGCAACCAGTGCTCTTTCCGTGTAGACGTACGCCTCCAAGTGCAAGTACTTCAACTTGGGCAGCTCACATATTGGGTCGAAAAGTTTGTCACCACCAAAGTATGTCCAAGCAATGGAAAGCTCAACGAGATCATTCAGTGACCCAACCCAATCAGGCAATTTGTCAATGTGGGAGCCGATCCTAAGATACTGGAGGAACCGCGGCGGTGGCTTGACATCATGTAAAAAGTTCAATGAGTTCTCTTGATGACCACGGTTACTGACGTTGAGCCACCTGAGGGAATATAGCTTGCTCAGGGACTCTGCAAGCATTTGCTTAGCATCCTCATTAGGAGGATCGCTGACAACAGCCATACGTAACTCTCTCAACTGTTGTAGTTCACCGAGCTCTTTGGCAGCATCAGAATCACAACCAAAAACTATTTCATTCACTGTCCGTAGTGCCTTCATCCTACGCAGGCCCCTGCGGGCAGTCCAACACTTCGTGAAAATGTTACCCTTGTTGTTGATTAGCAGGTGTTCCAGTTTTTGTAGCATTGACACAGTCTCCGGTAGATCTTCAAGGTACGTCTGACGTACATCAAGTGTCTCCAGATTCGCTAGCTCACCGACTTCTGGAGGCATCCTATTGATACTTGTACCTTTCAAGCTCAAAAACCTTAGTAAGTACATCCGGCAAACTTGTTTCAAATGCTTGTTTTCTATGCCCGTGCAGTCTTCCAGGTCAAGTACCCTAAGCAGGGTGAACTCGCCCAGCCGATCAAGCAACTTCGTGTGATCTTCGTGCCGAAACATGCTTAGTGATCGGACATGATCCATCTTCATCTCCTCGATGCCATTCATCCTACCATCCCACGCTGCAGTTGTGTTCCATGGAGAATCATGTGCCTCTTCTCCGCCGTGGATGGATAGGCGGCGAATCCTATCATACGACATCCCTTCATACGGACCACCTACCAGGCTAACAAAGTTACACTCCAAGGATTTGGACACCAGGACCTCGAGCATCATGTCGTGTACCCGACACATCTCCACCCTCCCATCGTAGAAGGTGACTACTTCACCGGACCGATCAATCATGCTTCTGCTCACCAACTCCTTGTAGTAAGCTTCTGCAACCTCCATCAAGGTCAAACCCCGGACCTCAGCAACTAATCCTTCAGCGACCCATCTTTTCAGGAGACGATCCTTAGCAATGGCATAATCCTCTGGGAAAATACTGAGGTACATCATGCAAACCTTGAGGTAATGATGTAGGTGGTTATAGCTGAGAGTAACTATATCTCTCATCCCTTCAAGGGTATGGTGGCTTTCCATGTGAGACCCAATCGATTTGCGAATTCTTTCCCACATATCTTTGCCCTCAGACTGTTTATGGCTTGCCAAGAGGCTGGCAATGCTAATGATGGCCATTGGCAGCCCACCGCACTTTTTCAAAATTTTGTCCATTTCAGTTTCCAGGCCCTTCGGGCAAGAGGCATCCATGGGACCAAATACTCTGCTGAGGAACAACTTCTCAGACTCTTCCAAATTGAGGGGCTCCATCAAATAAATGCAGTCTTCATCAACACTTCTAGCTTCACTACATGATGTGGCCACGGTCTCTAACCGAGTGGTCACAATGATTCTGCTTCCCTTGCTGTTCTCTGGCAACTTGGATTTGATTGCATCCCATGTTGGTATTGTCCATACATCATCGACCACAATGAGGTACCTAGTTTTGCAAACAAAGTTCCTTATTAATTAGGATGCATGAAAAGCAATATCTACCTTCATCATGACTATATCTTGCTTAATGACAGAAACACGGTAGCTTAAGGGAATCTACAAAGATGTGATATCGTTTTTGTTTTCGAGACATAAGATAATGGGTGTTAAAACATTTTTGTTTTCTACCTTAGTAATTACACAGCTGCATAACATTATTAAGATGCTCCTTTTTCTGAATCAGTACAGCGAGTACAACCACTTGTATTTAGCACATATTAGTTAGACAACATATATAGTTTCATAATACAAAACTGCACCATATTACAATGATACTTCATCCAGCACCAACACCTTGTTGTCTCTTCTACATTTTAGATGAATTGAGATGGAGAACAAATGCTGCATATTTTATTGGATAGGTCAAAGATAAAACTTTAGTCATCGGATGATCTTTGGAAGTGAATAATGATTCTTCTTTCCATTGAGAATGTATTTTGTTTTTCATGTGATTGCCAAGCTGAAAGCCAAAACTCGTTTTAAAACATAGGAAGGAAAACTATTTAGAAATTTAAAATTTAAAATTTGCTTTCCACACTCCCAAAATAATTATCTAAAATCATTTATATATCAAACAAATACAGTGCTATACTAAATAGAAATTTCTTTGTACAATTTTCACTTTTCTATCATTTGTTAGGAGAAATAATCTCAAGTCACTACTGGTCCATGTATGTCTTTTGGTCGTGCACCAAGTCCACCAAACAGAACATATTTCTATTGTACACAAGGGGGATGTCGGTGAGTAAGGATACCTAGTCAAGGACGGTACCCTATGGGAGTCCGTGGACCGAATCACCCGAAAGAGTGTCTAAGAACTCGAGTCACGCACCTGCTGCACCCGAGTAGGCACTCAGAGGATAAGGACGGGTATGCTATGTCGGGATCTGGCTATTATAGGATATGTGTTCTCCATATTAATACCGGGATCAGTTGATCATACCATATCCCCCAAAGATAGCTACCACAACTAGCATCCATCTACCTATATGGGAGACATATGGACCTCCGCCGTGGGATCATCAACTTCAGAGGCAACTTACATTTAAGCTAGCTCTTCGTAAATTAGATCTGCACCATTGTAATGTACTCATTGATCTATAAACCCCAGTAGGGAGGACGTAGGTCTATAAACCACCAGTGGCCTGAATTTGGGTAAACCCACCACATCACTTTTATCACCACTGAGATTCCTACGAGTACCACACATCCCTCTACTATCTTCCATGGTTCGGGGTTAATCATGGGATTGGTGTTCACGATCACCGTGGTGCCTGAGCATATAGCATCGATGACAATGACTATGACTTCCCCGACGCTCCCCTCCATCGTCTTCCTCGAGTAGGGCTTCTAATTTGACTTGAACCCTGCTGCAGAAAACGACATGCAACAGCTCGCCGAGGGCCTTGCCATCCTTGATTTGGGGAAGAGTATTAATCTTGTATCCCCTATTGAGCTCTTCTATGGCCCAAATGAACCTTTCTCCGGCAAGGCCTTTGTACCAAAAAGGGTCAAAGCTGGAAAGAAGGGGGAGAGCGGCAACAAGAACTTGACACAATTGCTAAGTCAGCAACGCCGTCGAACACACGTTGCACGACGTGTGGAGATGGTGGTTGCGCCGCCAAGGGTGATCTGGATGAGTTTTCCAAGCAGCTTAACGATGAAGACTTCGACGATATTGTGATGACAATGATCTAGCCTTGAAGGAGAGTGCGAGATGGCTTGCCCTAGCTAGGGTTCATATAGATAAAAAGTCAGTCAAAGTGCTTGGAATCTGGCACAAGAAATTTCTTCCGCCCCGTCGGGCCTAACCTATTCGTTTTCCAGGTAGCCTGCCCTTGACGATTGGAAAGGATGCTGATGCAGGGGTCGTGGTTATTCAGGAGCTGGTCGGTGTTGTTAAGTCCATATGATGACTTTAGTACTATGGAAGATGTGAGCATAGTGCATATGCCAGTTTGGCTATAATTCCAGCGGCTCCCTGATGGTTTTTCAAAAAGGAGCTTGCCAAAAAAAACTTCTAAGAAACGCAAGGCAAATTCTAGAGGTGAGGTTGAATGACAATTCATGTGGAGATTAAGTTCGTGTCCGTCATGATGTGCGGCAACCTAACAAAGTGGGTTAGTATAGTCCGTGGTAAAGAGCGACAAGTGTTCTTTGGTAGATACAAGAAGTTGGCTTGATTCTGTAAAGTGTGTGTTCTGGTCGGCCAAGACTACAAAGATTGGTGCAGGTGTTCATGAGGACAAGGATCTCAGGTATGGTGACTGGTTGTAGGTTGAACCTCCAAACAAAGTTAAAACTGATGGCGGTTCCTCCTCGGCGAGCCATGGAAATTCGGATACTTAATGGAGGTGCAGATGTGAATAAGATTCCGGGTGCAAATAATGAAGTGGTAGATCATGTGACAACTCATACAACGCGTAGTCCAAGGAAAACTGATGTGACAGATTATGGAGTGAAGACTGAATAAATCAGCTCATATCCAAGGGATAAATCCAGATTGGGTGTGAAATGTTTCACTTAACAAAGGGTATTGACTTTGATGAAATATCTTCTCCAGTGTTCAAGATGTCTGCAATCTGAATTGTGCTTGGCATGGCTGCTACCATGGACATGAAAATTGAGCAAGTTCATGTGATGTCAACATTCTTACATGGTTACACACGCGCGCGCGCGCGTGTGTGTGTGTGTGGTCAAGGAGCACTTATTTGCAAATTGAAGAAGTGTTTGCATGACTTGAAGTAAGCTCCTCGACAGTGGTACAAGAAGTTGGGGTCTTTTATGACCGAGCTTGATTCCCATAAAGCACAACCTAATCATTGTGTATTTATGGAGAGGTACGTTGAGGGTGGTTTTATTACTCTCTTGCTATATGTTCATGACATGTTGATTGTTGGAAATGACACAAAGATGACTGCTCTCCTTAAGAAGGGCACCAAGTAAATCATTTGATGTGAATGATTCGGGACTAGCTAAGCAAATATTTGGCATGAAGATCAAGGAAGTTGTTGCCGCTCTCACATGAAAGATACAATGAGAAAGTACTTGAAAGGTTCAATATGAAGGATGCAAAACTTATGAACTCTCTGCGTCCTCGGTCGCTCGATTTGGTGAAGAACAGAGGGCGAGGGATGGAATTGGAAGGAGGAGGAGGAGATCCCCGCAGCATGCAGTGCCAAATACCGTGCTCGCCGTCCCCATCGCCGTGTCCCGTGCTCACAGTCCTCTGGTCCCATCAGCGGCTCGCCATTGTTGACCGCACCTGCAGTTGGCTCTCTGTCCCGGCCATGGTCGTCATTGCCTCCCTCCATTCCTCACCACCGCAACACCCCCAGCGCTGCCAGGCGATCCTTTCCCCTTCCCCACTTTTTTCTTTTACCAGTGCATGAACTTACCCACCCACGCCATCTGTTTGGCAAAATGCTTCATAGAGCTAGATATATTTTTAACCTCATTGACATTTGCTTGTTACAATGCTTTATGGGAATAAAATTGTCTGACATCATACTAGTTCTGGTTTTACCAAAGATGTATGCTTTATGAGCAGGAGGACTTTATGACTTGACAAGTTTTTCCATTATAATGTTTCATGAAAAGATTGCATGATGAGAACAATGATCTGGGTGTCCATGCCGACTGGCGGCTACGGTGGTGACAGCGCATGTGCCCGAGGTGGCCTGCTTGCAGAGAGCCGGCTCTATGAGAGCAATTTGGTAAGGTTTCGGTCCTCGCTTCCTACTACCAGTGTGCTTGGTCACGCTGTGCTTCGTTGTTGCTGCTGTTGCGTCATTACAGAGTGATTTGAGTCTCCTGATTGTTTGATTTGGGAGAGCAAGAGATTTCCGCAGTTACTAGAGGCCACCAGGCTTGTTCCTGTACCCCTCTTGTAAAATGGTAGCTCATGGTTCTCTGTACAAGAATATTTAATATATATTTTTGTGAATCCATTTTGACTCTGATTAAGCAACAAAACATTCAGATAGAACTCAACATGCTTCATAATACTGAACATTTGTGGTCTCTGTTGTTATGCCTTCCTCTGTACGTTTGTGACAGTAGTAGAAAAGGGGGCAATGATCCAGGCAGGGCCAGCCCATTAGTCCCGGTTCAGTCCAGAACCGGGACCAATGGGGGCATTGGACCCGGTTCGTGAGCCCCGGGGGCCGGCCGGGCCACGTGGGCCATTGGTCCCGGTTCGTTTGGACCTTTTGGTCCCGGTTGGAGGGACGAACCGGGACCAATGGTCCTCGCTCCTGGCCCACCACTATTGGTCCCGGTTGGAGGCATGAACCGGGACCAAAGGCTGCCCATTAGTCCCGGTTCAGGCCACCAACCGGGACTAAAGGGTTGGTTCTCGTTGCGGCCAGAGTTTAGTCCCACCTCGCCAACCGAAGGGGGCTCAGACCGGTTTATAAGCCCCTCCCTCTCTGCCTTGTTGAGCTCCTCTCAAAATGAAAATAGACGACCTTATACAGGGAATTTGACCTAAATTCATACTGAATTTCTCTGAAGTTAGTAGAAATATATTATGAATTTAGGTTGAATTTTCTCTATAAGCGCATCTATGCTCATTTCTGAGTAGTTTTTATACAGTTTTTTTCTTTTCTGCTATATTTATTTTTTCTTTTTATTTCTAAGTTGTAATAAGTCATTAAAAATAAGCATCTATGCTCATTTTTTAGTAAAGTTAATCACAACTATTTTTTCTTCTATTTATTTCTGAATTGTAATAAGTCATTAAAAATAAGCATCTATGCTCATTTTTTAGTAAAGTTAATCACAACTATTTTTTCTTCTATTTATTTCTGAGTAGTTTTTTATATAATTTTTTTTCTTTTCTGCTATATTTATTTTTTTCTTTTTATTTCTGATTTGTAATAAGTCATTAAAAATAAGCATCTATGCTCATTTTTTAGTAAAGTTAATCACAACTTTTTATTCTATTTATTTCTGAATTGTAATAAGTCATTAAAAATAAGCATCTATGCTCATTTTTTTAGTAAAGTTAATCACAACTATTTTTTCTTCTATTAATTTCTGAGTAGTTTTTTATATAGTTTTTTCTTTTCTGCTATATTTATTTTTTTCTTTTTATTTCTGAGTTGTAATAAGTCATTAAAAATAAGCATCTATGCTCATTTTTTAGTAAAGTTAATCACAAATATTTTTTATTCTATTTATTTCTGAGTTGTAATAAGTCATTAAAAATAAGCATCTATGCTCATTTTTTTAGTAAAGTTAATCACAACTATTTTTTCTTCTATTTATTTTTGACTAGTTTTTTATATAGTTTTTTTCTTTTCTACTATATTTATTTTTTTCTATTTTTTTCTGAGTTGTAATAAGTCATTAAAAATAAGCATCTATGCTCATTTTTTAGTAAAGTTAATCACAAATATTTTTTCTTCTATTTATTTCTGAGTTGTGATAAGTCATTAAAAATAAGCATCTTTGCTCATTTTTTTAGTAAAGTTAATCACAACTATTTTTTTCTTCTATTTATTTCTGACTAGTTTTTTATATAGTTTTTTCTTTTCTACTATATTTATTTTTTCTATTTATTTCTGAGTTGTAATAAGACATTAAAAATAAAAAAGAGGCACAATGCTCGTTAATTAGCTTCAAGCCTTTCGGAATAGTGTAAACTGCACTCCACATAGCTGCGTGCAGTCTACCCTAATCCTCAAGGCTTGAAGCTAAGCAACGTGCAGGTGAGCATTGAGCCTCTTCATCGTCTCTGCACTCAGGGTTTATAAACCGCTGCGAATGCCTTTCGCTTGGCGAGGTGGGACTAATTAAAAACAGCTGCAGAAAGAATCAACTAAAAAATAGCTGCAGAAAATAAATAAGTAATTAGACGGGTGCATTGGTACCGGTTGGTGGCACCAACCGGTACCAATGCCTCTCTTTAGTTCCGGTTGGTGGCACCAACCGGGACCAATGCCCCTATTTTGTCCCGGTTGGTGCCACCAACCGGGACCAAAGGTCTTCGTTTCCCGCCCTTTGGGCTGCTGAAAAGAGGCCTTTGGTCCTGGTTGGTCGCACCAACCGGGACTAAAGGGGGCATTAGTCCCGGTTTGTGCCACGAACCGGGACCAAAGCGCCACGAACCGGGACCAAAGCCTTTGCTATATAAGTAGCACTTAGCAAAATTTGAGAACCGCATCCCCACTTTGATCTCTCCTCCTCCTCTCCGACGCCGCGCGCCGTCCCCTGCCGCCACCTCGCCGTCGCCGCCACGCCCCAACGCCGTCGCCGCCCCGCCCCGACGCCGTCACCGCCCCGCCCCGCCCCGACTTCGTCGCCGCCCCGCCCCGCCCCGCGCCGTCGCCGCCCGCCCTGCCGCCCCGACGTCGCCGCCCCGGCCCGCGCCGCCTCGACGCCGTCGCCGCCCCGCGCCGCACCTCGCTGTCGCCGTCGCCGTGAGCAACTTTTTATTATTTTTGTTAGATTTTTTTGTAGTTCATAGATTTTTTTGTTAGATTAAATGTGTAGTAATTTAGATATGTAGTTCATATTGTGTAATTTATATTGTGTAATTAATTTGTTCATATTATGTTAGATTTTTTTTCTGTTAATAGATTTTTTTGGTGATATTATTGTTGAATATGCATGTTTGGTGATATTATTGTTAATAGATTTTTTTGGTGATATTTAGATTGTGTAATTAATTTTGTTCATAGAATTTTAATGATTTTTTTGTTCATAGTATTTAGAATAAGGAAAAAAATAAGAAGAGCAAGTGTTTAATATAATTAGTTAGAAAATACTAGTTTATTTTTAGTAAGTACTATTTTATTTTATTTATAATAAGTGCTTCATATTAGTTGAACTAGCTACTTGATTTAATAAACTAATTTATTTTACTATATATAGAAGTAGTTTGTTTTTAGTAAGTACTACTTTATTTATTTATAGTAAGTGCTTAGTAGTTGAACTAGCTAGTTGATTTAGTTAATAAAACTACTTTATTTAACTATATATAGAAGTAGTTTCCGCATCGACGTCGGTGATGCCTATCCCGCATCCTCGTCGTCGTCGACTCGGTGGTGGAGGCCTGCTTGATCAGGGCCATGTTCGGGACTAGGCTCCGTCGGGCTGGTATTGGAAGGTGCTACCTTCCGGGGGGCGTAGGTTGGTGAGGAGGCAGCCCGTTGTTGACCCGATCCTTGTCTGGTGGCGGCCGCGTGGGCCAGTGACGGTGCTGAGGCTTTCGGACACCGCGGAGGTGGTACGTCACCGTGTTAGCGAGGAGGACGAGCACGTCTGTTGCTACATGGTTGCATTGGAGGGCAGGTTCGACAATACCTGGCAGGTTCTTCAGAGATCTCACTGGAGCTATGATCCTGTGATGGTTCCTTACGTTTGGGTGTCCACCGCCCGCGACGATACCCGTCGGGCGTTACGGTTCTAATTGTATTAGTGATGTTATATTAGTGGTAATATTCGACGATGTACAGACACCAAGAGATGATGTACTTTTGCTTATAATTATTGAATGCATGCTAATTTGAATACTAATTTATTTTATGATTTGGTTTTGCTTATTTTATGCTCATATTGGATAAGTTCTCCTTCATTCCCGTGTGCTAGACAATTTGGTGTAATAATGCACTAGGGAATGAAAGGAGGAGCTACGTACATCACCGCTAGTCAACCAGTGATTAATAATCTAGTTTAATATTTGAATTACGAACATAGGCCGGAAATGTCGTACTCGGACGACGAAAACCGCCCGGGGGAGTGTGACTAGTGGCACGACGACCGAGGTATGTGCGACAGGTTCATTGAGCTGGACAAAGATCGATGCTTCAGCATTAAGCTCGTGGAGAGCTTCGATGTTCATACGGTACGCAACGGCGACAATAGTTTTTTCGTAATTAAGCACGACTTCAACTATTTTAACGTGTATTTTTCATCTTTTCCAATTCGACTAGCTTATCCCATGCTTTGCAAGACGTTATGTCTTGGAGAGGATGGGTTTTGAAGACCATGAAAGTATGGAAACCAAAAAAATTATCCTAAGTATTCATCATGGTGTGGATTTTCAAGTAAAGCTGTACAATGCTCAGAGAATAACCCATTTTGGTTGCAAAAATTGGGAAGCACTTTGCAAGATGTATGGTCTTGATGAGGGTATGCTTGTCACCATGGATCTTGGTGATCCTACAATCGAGCAAGAGGGACCTTCGATTTGGGTCCTTGTGGATACACCTCCAATTCTTCCCCCATGTGAGCTTAACATAGTTATTAAGTAATTTATATTATTTATTTCAAAATAGTTGACAACTTATTTCCGTTGACAGCTTATTTTCATTCTTCAAAGAATGCCCGACGCGCTGCTTCAATGGCTCGATATGAAAGACGACCAGCTCTACAACTTTTGGTGCCATATCTTCCAAAACCAAGTTGTGTACCATCCGGTTCGCGACCCCTACTACATCTGCATTTAAAATATTTACTATATTTCGTACGTTTCAGATATAGCACATCCCTTCTTATTTTGACTATATGAGATCCGCACTTTGACACCTGAAATTCCGTTACGAGTAGATACTTCCGCAGGAGCATAATCGATTTTCTGGTTAAATACATTACAAGATGTTTTTCCATACTTTCCGCATTCAGTTCTAGCTATTTCCGCACCTTGACGTGGTGGAAGTCATCAGTTCAAGCCTGATTATCCCTAAACCCAATGTGAGTTTTTTCTATTTTGACTTACTCCCTCGCCACGAGCGAACGGGAACGGAAGATGGTAGACAGAACCTACTACACCGAAGGCTCCGAATTAACTTATCAGGAGAAAAATCATCTGGTCGCATTTTGTACTGATCTTGAGAATTACAATATCTACAATCAAACTCCTCAACATTATGGTCAATACGTGCCACTAATGCACGTGTTGAACTACGGTAACTACCATGGAGATACCCTGGTAAGATTTTTTACTATTATGACATCTGTGCATCTTTTTGCACATTTCTAAAACTAGTACATCATTGCTAACTACGAAGCTATTGCTATGTTTTTCAACAGATAATCCCGAATAATTGTGTGCCTCATCTGATGTATACGCACAGTACCCTTCATGTTTTGAACATACAACCAGGTCTTCCTACGAATCTCGACTGTCCATACCGGGTTTCTAAAAGAAGTGGAGACATGACAATCAAAGAATGGAAAAAATATATGGACAGTCGTAGGAGCTTCTTGGAAGCAAAAGGCAGCGAAGGGTAAGAATTGGAGACAGGATGATCGCCATTCTTCATAATGGAGAGTCATGGTCTATATTGTTTTATGCTATTTTACCTTAAGGGTGTTTAGGTCCTACCTGATACTGATGATCATGTGCTAAGAACAATTATGTAGGGTTGGGTTCGATGACTGTGAGGATGATGATCGTATGACTTATTATTAATAACGAGTAGAAGTTGTATGATGATGCATGATTAGTAGGACTTGTTATTATATATGATGATGTATGATGCGAGCATGCATGAGTTGTTATATCAGCGGGTGAAATGAACATAGCAGCAGCGTTGGTAAACCAAGGACGAAGATATAAGAGAGGACAATTCTCTCTATTAGCTGGCTAATAACAACCTAAAAATAACCCCCAAAACCCCTAAAGCAGCCACTTTTCTAAAAAAAACCATGAACTTTTGGTCCCGGTTGGTGCCACCAACCGGACCAAAGGCCCCCCTGACTGGGCTCGGCGGACCGGCCACGTGGAGGCACATCTGTCCCGGTTCGTGTTTGAAACGAGACTAATGGGTGGAGGTATTAGTAACGACCCATTAGTCCCGGTTCATGAACCGGGACTAAAGGCCCTTACGAACCGGGACTAATAGGTGTTTTTCTACTAGTATCTACTTCTTTACTGTTATAGTGTAAAATTACTTAATAAGTCGATGGCGAGATCAAGTTTGTTATGACTTGCAATAAGAAAAAAAAATTCCCCAGGTTGAGCTTTCTCTTGAAGCTGCACAATTGGCTCAAAGAAATGCTACTCTCGGAGTAAGCGACTCTTCACCAAGCAAGTTTAGGACAGAATTTAGTAACTACCCTGTGACATTAGGAATCTGTGATGTGATTGACATGTTTTACCTCTTACAGCTGTTTGTTTGCAATTCTTTGTATAGCTTGAGTACAAACTTGACGCAAATGCGGGTGGCACTGAATAGTTGCCAGAAGACCTCGCTACCCCGTTGGGCGCCGACTAGGAAGATTAGACGTAGTGTTTCAGAAGCTACCAATCGACCGACTCCACCGATCAACCAAAATACAGCATCACCATCGACCAGGGAGTTGAGTGATTAATCACCATACCAAAGCCAGAGAAGGTGGGAGACACTGCAATTTGTACTACTCCATTTTTATATACAAAGCCACAAACTCATATTGCAGGTACTAAGGTAAAATTTAATACATATGTTGTAACGCAGTTTTTCTTTTCGTTTACTGGGATGATTAATACCCCGTATGCATGCAAGAAAACTGAGTGAAGAAAGTAGCTTAATGTCATCATGAATGCATACATGTAAGTATTAAAGAAGTTGCTAGTACAAGGAAACATCATTATTTTTTGCCGTGATTACTGTCGATGCCCTTATCTAGATGTAAAATATATATTCCATAGTGGCCTTGTATAAGTAAATGGAGGGAGTATATTTCTCTTTTGGGAAGTGGCATGTACTGTACCGACTAGGACATGAAGAAGTGAGGGCAATGCGTTTGCCCTTGCAGGAGGCGCAGCCGGAGGTGCAAGGAAGTGGCGGCTAGGTCGACGGGCGTCCAACGGTCCAGGTCAAGCGCTCGCGGAGGGTGGTGGTCGGAGCACATTGGGAAACAGGGATGCGGCGGCGAGTTCAACGACGGCGGAGCCGGTCAGCTACGTCGAGTTGGTGGCGGCAGGTAGAGAAATGGCCGACAGCTCAACAAGGGCAAACAGATAGAGAAATGGCCGACAGCTCAACAAGGGCAAACAGATAGAGAAATGGCCGACAGCTCAACAAGGGCAAACAGAACGGCCGCTTTCTGATGGGCCAGCGTTATTTTGGAAAACGGGAAAATGACTAGAACTACCCTCACAAAATCAACGGCAGATTATTGTATACTGCTACCTCCCATCTTTAACAGTACAGGATACCATAATAAAGTTTCGAAACTGCTCTGCGGATGATAGACTGGCTGCACGACGCCTGCACGATGCTTATCCAGCCGCCTGCTCTGCTTTCAAGATTAGCATGGACGCACTGATATGTTGTGTTGGACATAAATCATTCACTGCGGATCGTGTGCATAGCAATGCTCAATTTTTTTTAAGTAGGAAAGATTCCATTGATCTTCGTTTTGTTGGGGGGATATGGGACCACCATCTTTACTGACTTACCGTCGGGGATGGTCCTCTCTGCCACACTCAATAGTACGTCCATCTTCATAATCATTATCATGTTCTCTTCATCCGTGTGTTAGTAATTAATGTGCCGTTTGCACATGAGTTTGATAGGAATTGGATAAATGCCAACTATATGTAATAGTGGTTTGATGTTAGATTATAGTCTCTAGTTTTACTATTGTTGGTGCAACTTTGCTTTATCTAATGCTTGTTACTACCGAGCGGTCAGCTTGGTAAGTTACCAACAAAAAATTGCAATATAGTAATGCTTGTTACTAGGATGAGGGTAGAATGATTTCAGACTTAAACCGTACTTCCTCAACTAAAACCATGACACTTATTTTGGATCAGACGGAGTATATGTTATAATTATGCTAATGTGGTCTGCCTGTACCGTAAGGGCGAATTACGACCGAGATATCAATGGGCAGGATTACAGTTCAAGGAATACATGTGTTTATTAAGTGTTAGTATGTTGCTTTAGTAGTCTTTTAAAAAAACAGTAACAAGAGCGCCATTTTTTCTATTAGCAGAAGAGAATACGGTAAGCAAGTACGCACCTAAACCCTAATTACACTAGGCTTTGCTTAGAGAAAGAAATGAGACAGTTTATTAATGAGCTGCCATCATCTTGAACTGCCTTGCAAAATCAAGCTCTCTAATTACATCGAGATTCGGTAGCCCTAGAAAAGGACTATCTTAGTTTTTTGCAAAATAAGATCTAGATCTATTATAAAGGTTCATCACAAGTAGAAAACACGTCGAACATAATAAAAAATACATCGAGGTCTCTAACCGCAAAAGACCACTGCCATCATCTACACGAGCCGCCGACGCGTTGTTGTCACCGGTCCCCTAGCGAAGCCGGCTGGGCCTTGTCAATGATAGCCGGGAAGTATTTGTGCACGTGTCCGTAAGAACAAATTCCCTGAGCCGCAGTCATCGTCATTGAACCCTTGAATAGATTTAAGATCCGAAGCAACTGACACCAAATCTCGCCGATCGCGCACACACAAGAGAAACAGTAACCTTGCCGTCCCAGGGAGGCAACAGGATTTCAGAGGAGCTCTGTTGACTACATCCATGGATGAGCTCAAGGATCAGAGGATCAGAACCCGGAAGACAAACTCAAAGAAGAAGTGCCATCACCTGCAAGGACTAAAATCTTTAACCTAAACTATTAGCTGGAGTGAAGTCTAACCTAAACCCTAATTACACTAGGCTTTGCTTAGAGAAAGAAATGAGACAGTTTATTAATGAGCTGCCATCATCTTGAACTGCCTTGCAAAAGCAAGCTCTCTAATTACATCGAGATTCGGTAGCCCTAGAAAAGGACTATCTTAGTTTTTTGCAAAATAAGATCTAGATCTATTATAAAGGTTCATCACAAGTAGAAATCACGTCGAACATAATAAAAAATACATCGAGGTCTCTAACCGCAAAAGACCACTGCCATCATCTACACGAGCCGCCGACGCGTTGTTGTCACCGGTCCCCTAGCGAAGCCGGCTGGGCCTTGTCAATGATAGCCGGGAAGTATTTGTGCACGTGTCCGTAAGAACAAATTCCCTGAGCCGCAGTCATCGTCATTGAACCCTTGAATAGATTTAAGATCCGAAGCAACTGACACCAAATCTCGCCGATCGCGCACACACAAGAGAAACAGTAACCTTGCCGTCCCAGGGAGGCAACAGGATTTCAGAGGAGCTCTGTTGACTACATCCATGGATGAGCTCAAGGATCAGAGGATCAGAACCCGGAAGACAAACTCAAAGAAGAAGTGCCATCACCTGCAAGGACTAAAATCTCTAACCTAAACTATTAGCTGGAGTGAAGGTATCATACTTCCGCTCCCTGCAACCGGCCACCGGAGCGGCAAACACAGGGAAGACGAATCCACAAGATCGCCGGTAAAGTCTGAAGGGGAGGGTTTGTCCTAGCCGTTGAGGGGAAGGGGAGAAAACGCTTGAAGAATAAAGTCAAGAGGACTACCTTAGTTATCCTTCATATATTCATAGTGTCATGTCAGGAGGTAAGACAACAAATTCTCAGTAAATTTAGGAACCCATCACGCCCTTCCATGGTTTAACTATTCGCATGCATGCAGTGAAAGATAATCACACTCTTAACTATTTTCTCCCTCAGGACTCACTCAAATTTCTCTAATTTGCATGTGCCCTCCAGACATTAATTAACCCGGTAAACGCGAAGGCAAGCTGACTTTCAAGTTTCAACAGACATTAATTTTTGGCAAATTTTAACATGGTCTCTCTTACCCCCCCTAGATATGAGGTAAGAAGGTAAGAGTTAATCAGGCCACCAGTTAATGAGATCAATGACTCATATCTATTTTATATAAAAAAAAAGACCAACCCAAAGGCTAACCCTTGTTGGCATTTTTTTTTTATAGGAGAAACTCCACGAGCACCGCGCGTCCGAGCCAGGACCCGAACTCGGGCGGGCTGGCAGCAACCCCAGCTGCCTAGCCAATGGGTCGACGCCCCGTCCTCACTCAGATCTATTTTATACTCTTACCTCTCATGTGAAAGGAGGAGGTAAGAGGGATCATGTTAAAATTGCTTTTAATTTTTATCTTGATACCTGTAATTTACATTTATGGCCTTGTACAAGTCAGATTAGGGTGCTCTAATCTATATGCCGTTATATCCAGACCCCGCCAAATGAGTGTGGCTAACATTTCGTTCCATCTGAAAACTTTTCGAGACCAATCTTAATAGACTCAGACAGTCAGACTGATAGATTCAAATGAAAAGGAATACAGAGAAACTAATAAATATATAGAGATATACTGTACTATATAGATAGTTTGTGTGTAGTGTTTTATACTTACCTCATGTCCTTGAGAACCTTCTTGAGCTTGTCGGTAAGGTCGTCTACACCCATGCTGTCGATGTCATCCGGTGGATCTTGTTCATCGTCGCCGTCGATGCCTATCTTTCGTGGCTTGACGATTTGAAGAAGTATGCGCTTCAGTAATCCCTCCAAATCTTTCGTGTCGCGGAACGCCTGGGACACAGACACTTGAGCTTGGCCTTGGAAGTCGGCCTCCAACTGCCGGCACACCTCCATCGCCAGCGTAGTCTTCCCGAGCCCCCCGAATCCCACGACGGAGAAAACCTTGAGCGTCATGTCATTGTCAGTCACCGCCTTCACCATGGCGGCCAGTCTGGTAGCCTTCTCCGTCATGGCGACTAGATGGTCAGGGTCGTTTGGCAGCAGCCTGAGCGCATGGCCGAGCACAGGCGTGGAAGCGGAAGGAGAAGTAGAGCGGCTCAGCACCTCACGGCTGAGCCCGTAACGTTCCTGGCGCTCGCTGATCACGACAGCACGGGCGCGGAGTGCCTTGATCTCCAAAGCAAGCTGGCGGCGAGAAGAAAGCGTACCCAGCATGCGTTTCGACCATACGAGGAAGCGGTCTCTGGACCGGCACCGGATGCGGAAGATGTAGAGGTGCACGCAGTCCTCGGCGTCATAGGCGAGCTCGCGCACCTGCGTCATCCACACCCGGATGAAGTGGTCCACGGCGCCCTCTTCTGCTTCGGACAGCATGCGGAGGATGGCTTTCATGGTTTCCAGCTCGTCGCTGAGCTCAGCCACCTGGGCACTCACGCCGCGGAGCTGCCGGTACTCCCTACCCACCAGCTGCCCGACGATGGACACAAGCTGGGCGGTCGTTCCTTCCATTCTCCCGCTCTCTTGATTATCGACTCTGTGGGGAGGGTGGATGGCTGGATCGGAGATGCAGAGTTTTGTGCTACTCTTCGCGATTTGCAGATGCTTTATCAAGACTGAGAAGATAGAAAAGAAAGAAAAGACGAGTCCTTGGCTGACGGTGCATTAGAGCAACTCCAACGGGGCGACCCATTTCTTCCGCTGGCGTCCGTTTGGGTTGGCGCGGATACAAAAGTCGGTCCAACGCGCCGACCCAAACGGACACACGTCCGCTTGGCATCCGCCTGCCGACCCATTTCCGGCCCATTTTTGAACCGGATTTGCGTCGGCGTGGATATGAGGCGGACACGCGCGGGTGCCTTCTCCTCCCCCGGGCCCGCTGGACGGTGGCAGCCTCCACCATTTCCCTTCATTCCCCCCCCCCCCCCCCAAAACCCTCCCGCCTGTGTGCGCTCCCGCCCCACCCCTGCCATGGACGACGAACTCGACGCCGCCGCCGGCCTCGCCTCCTCCGGCATGCCGGCCGCCACTCCGGCAAAGGCAAGCCTCACGCACCCCCCCCCCCCCCCCCCGCAAGATCACCGCGCCCAAGCCGAAGAAGTTGCTGACGCCCAAACAGCGGGCAAAGGAGTCGGCCAAGAGGAAGGACCGGAGGCACGCGGCAGACGCGAGGGATGAAGCCATCGCGAGGACTGCCGTCGCCGCCGCCACCGCGCAGCAGGAGGTCACCAACGCCCGCGTCGCGGCGGCAACGAGGGAGGCGCTCTATATGCTAGGGTTAAACCCTGGCCAGCACGGCCTCGTCAACGCCGCCGTGGCCGCGGCTAGCACCGGCTCATCCGCCTTCCCTCAGACGGTGCTGCCCGACTCGCCCCGCGCGTCGGCTGGCACCCCGGTGCCCGGCTTCCACGTCTACCTGCAGGCCTCCCGCCTCTCTGGGGAGTGCTCGCCCGAGGTGAGCGTGGTCGCGCCTTCCACGCCCGCGCCCGCGCCCATCGACCTCAACGCCACAATGGTGGCCGGTGGCTCGTCAACCGGAGGCACGAGGAAACGCGTGCGGCAGACGCCAGCTGACGTGTTGCCGGGCGCACGCATCCGGTTTGACGGAATGCCGACCGCCGCCGCCGACGACTACATGTAGAACATGATCTTCGAGGGTGGTGCGCAGGCCGCTGGCTTCGATCCCGACGAGACACAAAGCCAGGATGGCCGAGGGGTGTTCACGCCGTCCGTTAGCTACAATGAAGATCAGGCGGCCTTCATGCGTGATCTGGTCGGCCTGGACCTGGAAGGCTTCCCTCTCGACCATGAGTTTCCGGAGTACTACGGGCTAGAGGAAGAGGACGAGTGCGACATCGAAGGGTGGCCTTTGTTCGAGGACGAGCTCGCCAACCATGCCACCGGGGCGAAGCCGAAGAGCAAGAGCAAGCGGACTAAGGCATACACGGCAGCCGAGGACAAGCTTCTTTGCGAGTGTTGGAGATGCATTGGGCAAGACCCCAATACGGGCGCCGAACAAAAGCATTCAACTTTTTGGATTCATGTCCACCAAGAGTTCCATGAGCGTAGGAAGTTTCCGCCCTACCAAACAGTAAGCGCGCCCGGGTGGGTGTCCATTTCGAAGCGATGGAGAATGATCCAACAAGAGTGCAACAAGTTTTGTGCCACTCTTGAGTGCGTCAAGGCCCGCCCCATGAGCGGCATCGGCATGCAAGACATGGTATGCTAGCAAGCCGCCCTCTTTTGTGTCATCAAGTTTATACTTGCGTGTTCGTTTGCATACCATTTGCCAATATGCTTGCATGAAATACATTTGCCTTCAAGATTTGGAGGCATTCAAGGTCCAACACAATGGCAAGTGCTTCAACCTCTCCCATTGTTTAGGGTCATCAAAGACGAGGAGAAATTCAAGGCGCAATATGCCGCCCTCAAGTCGCGTGGTGGTAAGCAAGCCATGGAGGAGGTTGGGGACGGCAAGAAGGCTCGGTCGCGGGGGAAGACCAACTCGAAGAAGGAGGACAAGCGGGATGCGGCATCGATCGCCTTGATCGCAACCGTGGAGGGCATGATAAAAAAAAAGGACTCAAAGGAGGAGAAGCGCCGGTAAGAAAGGGAAGAGCAAATGAACGCCTTCATGGAGATCCAAAGGAGTAGTCTTGAGATGGACGCGGAGAAGCAAGCAAGGATGCTTGAGATGGAGGTGGAAAAGCAAGCCAAGATGCTAGAGATCGAGGCTGTCAACGCCAAGACCAAGGCGAAAGAAGTGGCTCTCGCGAGCATGATGACCGGGGTGGAGATCATGAAGGTGAATCTCAACACCGTGTCGCCAAGGAAGAAGCCGTGGTTCAAGAAGATGCAGGCCGACATGCTCAAGTTTGACGATGTGATGCCGGCAGGTGTGCTGGCATGACCACGGGGGCCGCGATGGCGTGGTCGAACTCAAGTCCCTTTTTTGTGTACTGACATGTGTGCCGGCCGGCTGGCGAGTGCGCCAGCATGAACTGTGGTGATATTATTTGAAGCCGGCATTGTTTGCCGGCGCTGGCATGATGCCGACATGAGACATGGCCGTTGGCATGATCGGCCGTGGGCCTTTAATTGAGTGCGGACATGAAATGGGTCGGCGCGTTGGACGCACTGCCGATCCAAATCTAAAACAGAGCAGACATCGGGCGGGCGGCCGACCCAAAAGGACAAAAAACGGGTAAATTCGTCATCTGTTTGGGTCGGTCCGTTGGAGTTGCTCTTATGTTACGAAGCAAGTTGCATCATGACCAGCCATGTCCAGCTACAGGCACATGATTGATCTAAAATATAGTCGAGGGGAGAGGGAGCGGTTGACTGGGGCACGGAGATGTCTGCGATCCAGCGGTGAAGAATTAGCGCTAATTATAAGTGAGTAGACAGGAGAGATAGGGAGAGGTGAACGTGGTCAGCGCTCTCGACCAATGATATACAAACTTGCAATCACTACAACACGGTAGAGCATCCGAGGCGTTCTAAAATGCCTCTAGAGCCCACCAGCAGTGCATTATGTTACGAAGCAAGTTGCATCATCAACAGCCATGACCAGCTAGAGGCACATGATTGATCTAAAGTATAGTCGAGGGGAGAGGGAGTGGTTGTCTGGGGCAGGGAGATGTCTGATATCCAGCGGTGAAGAATTAGCACTAATTATAAGTGAGTAGACAGGAGAGATGGGGAGAGCTGAACGTATTCAGCGCTCTCGACCAATGATATACAAACTTGCAATACCAGCGGCCTTGATATACAAACTTGCAATACCAGCGGCCATGCATGCGCTGCACATGGTCGACCGGCTGCTATAGATCCGTTGGCCGGTCTATAAATCAGTTGTATTTTTTTATGATAATAAGTGTCTCATTTGTATCGTATAAAAATCATAGTAAAAGCCACGTAAACACTGACCTGACAAAAATAAAAAAAATAAAAAGCTAGCTTTTTCACAAAGTAACACCAACCAAAAAAGAAAATTATAATCAAGACCGAAGAATCCTCTAAGTTTGACACCAACGTCCGTCACATGCCCCTGGCACCATCACAGCAGCCACGAAAGAAAAAATGACGGATCACCTTCTCACCCGAGCTCGATACGGCTCCATCGCTGATATGCAGTTTTATGGACCTCCAAGGTGGCTCACCAAAGGTGAAACCATTACCGTTGAATGAATCAAATAGAGGCAACGCCCACGACATTGCGATCGAACTCCAGCTCACACCCTTGCACAACTAAGATGTCGAAGGAGGAAACCACACGTGCCATCCACGAACCATGAACCCTGTGAAATATGAGGCTAAAGCGTATGCAATTAAGCAGGGACACGTGTGTGTTATATAAGGGCACAAGATTACAGAGAAGGTTAGGAGGTTAGGGTTGTGGATTGATCTACAAGGAACCTAGCTAAACCAAATCAGATCTCAACAACCCTGACCTATCCTAACACGGTTACAACAAACACACACACACACACACACACACACACACACACACACACACACACACACACACACACAATCTATAGCTATATGCGGTTTATAGATACACCGTATTATACAATGCTTTACACTACCCTTCAATCACAACTTATCTAAGTTGAGATTGTGTCGAAAAGCTTCTAGCTGCCTCAAAGAAAGAGTTTTAGTAAAACCATCTGCAACCTGATCACCCGTAGTGAGAAACCGAACATTCAACAGTTTATTGGCCACTCGTTCTCGAACAAAGTGATAGTCTATCTGTATATGCTTTGTTCTAGCATGAAAAACATGATTAGCAGTCAAATATGTAGCACCAAGGTTATCACACCAAAGCGATGCAGCCCAAGGACGATGAAGGCCCTATTCTGTCAACACATTCTGCACCCAAATAATCTCAGCAGTTGCATTAGCTAAGGCTTTATACTCAGCCTCCGTGCTTGACCTGGATACAGTAGCTTGCTTAGAGCACTCCAGGAAACTAGATTACCTCCAAGAAATACTACAAAACCTCCTATAGACCTTCTGTCATCAGGACAACCTACCCAGTCAGCATCAGAAAAAGCACTGACAAGAATGGAGTCAGACTTGCAAAGTTTACGTCCAAGACCCTGCGTTCCTTGAAGATATCTAAGGATCCTTTTTTAATGCAGTCTAATGAACAGAAGTGGGAGCATGCAAGAACTGACAGACCTTATTAACTGCATAAGAAATATCTAGCCGAGTCAAAGTAAGGTACTATAGTGCTCCCACAACACTCCTGTACCGAGTGGAATCATCTGGTGCAAGTAGTTCCCCATCATGAAGACATAATTTTTTAGAGAGAGTCAAAGGTGTAGGCGAAGATTTGCAACCTTTCATCCCAATGCAATGAAGGATTTCTTGCACATATTTCTCTTGTGACAACAAAATACCACTTGCAACCGGCTTCACCTCAATTCCAGGAAAGAACTGCAGAGCCCCTAAATCCTTGAGCGCAAAATCCATACGTAAGTCCTTGAGAAGGGACTCAACTGCTGCAGGAGAGGAACTTGTAACAACAATATCATCACCATAGATAATCATAAGATGATGATTCCATGCCGACGATAGAAGAACAATGAGGTATCTCCTTTTGATGCAATAAACCCAAGAGACTGTAACTTGGAATATAAACGAGAGTACCAAGCTCAGGGTGCCTGTTTCAAACCATATAGAGCATTATCAAGCTTGCAAACATGATGTGGTGAGCTTGAACTTTCATACCCAGGAGGTTGCCTCATAAAATCTCTTCCAAAACACCGTGCAAAAATGCGCTCTTTACATCTAGTTGTCGAATGCACCAATTTCTAGAGACTACAACTGAGAGAATTAACCTAATGGTGGCAGCCTTCACTACAGGACTGAAAGTATCTTCATAGTCAAGTCCATACATCTGTTTGAAACCTTTGGCAACCAAACGAGCCTTGTACCTGTCTATGGTGCCATCAGACTTCCTCTTTATTTTGTACACCCATTTGTAGTCAATCACATTGCTACCCCTGATTGGTGGAACCAAATGCCAGGTTTTGCTGTCCATGAGAGCCAAGTATTCCTCATCCATGGCCTTCTTCCACTTCTGATCAACAAAAGCTTCATGTACATTCTTTGGTTCACTTGTGGCACAAAAATACCCCCAACGAACGCAACCATCTTTATAAACTTTGGGTTTAACAATACCACTTTGTGACCTGGGTTTGCAGACGCACATCAGGAGGCGGAGCCGGTTGTGCGGCTAGAAGTTGTAGTCGATTTTGTGGAGCGGAGATGGCAAAGTCGGACGCAACAACAGAAGATACAGACCCGACCACAGCAGATCCCGAGGCAAACTCCTGCAGTGAGCCAGCGAGATCTGGCACAGCCGCTCGTGGGGGAACTGCCACTTGGCAGATCCTTGCTGGCCTCCCGAGACTGCAACGGTGGGAACACGTCTGAGCCCGCACGCACGGCACCGGGACCGCCACATGGGCCGCCCTAAGCAGCAGAAGCGGGCCGACCAGGGGAACGTGAGGGTGGCCAGCTTGTCCTTGGTGCAGATGACGACCGACTGGGGGACAGCGCGGCAGAGGGCCCTCCTGGCCGCCCACATGACACGTCTGGTGACACCGATCCCTTGGTAGATTGTGCTGCCGCTGCGTCAGAAACCGATCCCGAGGAGATACTCCCACCAGAATCAGCTCCGGGAGCTGCGCCCGGATCCTCTACTGCATGCATACCTTGCTGCATAAAATCAATATTATTTTCACCTGTTTCTTCACTGATTTCTTGCCATGTTCCCTGCACACTTTCAGCATGATTATCACCAAAAGTATTAGATATTGACATAGGGCCCGCAGCTGAATCCACTCCTTGAAGCAAGCTAGATGGCAGAAGATGAGGGGGTAAAAGGACAAGTTCTTTGCGAAGTTGTGCGCCGACATTGGGATGGAGTTTAGCAAACGGAAAGACTTGTTCATCAAAAACAACGTTGCGAGAAATGTAGACATGTCCAGAGGAAATATCTAGACATTTATATCCTTTGTGAAGACTACTATAACCCAAGAAGGCACATTGCTTGGAGCGAAACTCAAGTTTGTGCTTGTTGAAAGGGCGCAAATTGGGCCACACGGCACACCCAAAAATGCGAATAAAAGTATAGTTTGGTTTAGTACCAAATATACGTTCTAGGGGAGTTTGATTTTTGATAACTCTACAAGGAACACGATTGATAAGATAGACAACGGTGAGGAACGCTTCGTCCTAAAATTTCAGTGGCATGAATGCATGAGCCAAAAGGGAGAGACCAACTTCCACGATGTGCCTATGTTTTCTTTCAGCGGATCCATTCTGTTGATGAGCATGGGGGCATGACACATGATCAACAATGCCAATGCACTCAAAGAAGGAGTTTAACCTTTGGTATTCATCTCCCTAGTCTGTTTGCATAGCAAGAATTTTGCGATTGAAAAGACGTTCAACATGAGCTTGAAAGAGGTGAAATTTCTCAAACACATCAGATTTATTTTTTAGCAAATAGATCCAACTGAACTTGCTGAAATCATCAACAAAACTAACATTGTAATTTTGTCTGCCTACAGAAATGGGTCCAGGACTTTGCAATAGCTACCTCCTCCGTTCGGTCACCGGAGCCATCATCATGGTCTCCTTCTTCCTCCGCCATTCGGTCACTAGAGTCGTCATGAACATTTCCTTCCTCCTCCATTGTTCGATCACCAGAGCCGTCATCCTCTCCTTCCTGACCATCGGTGTCGTTGAGATACGACAAGACATCACGTCCGCCGCTGATTATGTCGCCCAAAAACTCTTGTTTCAAATCTCTTTGATCCATAGTTTCTACAAATATTACAACATGGCAATTAATATACAAACATGAGAGATGGATAGATTAGTGGCAAACATAACCTAGCTAATATCACAACAAGGAATCATATTAGTGGCCTCGACGCTTCTACAGTTTTGGTGGCCTCGACAACGCTTCTAAGGTTTGGGGTACGGTGGCCTCGATAACACTTCTAGAGATGGATAGATTAGTGGCAAACATGTTGAAGAGTTGACGGAGTTTTCTAAGAACAAAAAATACTACCTATCACATCTCAATCCCGGTTTGGGTGGACTCGAGAGTTTGGTCGGGCGAGAGGGGGTTGATCGACGTCCCCACTCATATCAAAGTTATCGGTGATATGTTTCGAGGGAAAATACAACACTTGATAAGTTTTGAATATATGAACATTTTAAGTTAGTAACTTATTAACATTTCGAGAGAAAACTTTCTATTAACAACATTTTAACTTAGTAACTTAGTAACTTAGTAACGTTTCGAGAGAAAACTTAGTAACTTAGTAACATTTCGAGAGAAAACTTTCTATTAACATCTCTCTCTCCCTCCTCATGCATGTCCGACGTCCCCCCCCCCCCCCCTCATGTCGAAGTTATCTGGGAGGGGGTTAGATCGACAACGACATCCGGATCCATACATACATACATGGACATAATGTTCATCCATCCATCCTTCCATATTCAATATGTTCATATTCTACAGTATCACCAAAAATATCGATGAACATAAAAAATTCTAAAATTTGCATATTCTTTGCATATGAACATACATACATTTTCTTTTTTTCTTAAATGTAACTTTTGCATATATGAACATACATACAATTTTTTTTTCTTCTAAAAATGCACATATGAACATATACATAGAACATACATACATAAAACTTTTCTAAAAATGTAACTTCTACATATATATGAGCATATACAGAGAACATAACATACATACATTTTTCTAAAAATACAAAAAAAATTCATCATATGAACAAAAAAAGCATACATCATCTATCATCAACATCATCATACCTATCATCAACAACATCATCATATATGAACAAAATTACATGAACACAAGAAGAGGACAGGGAGGAAAGGGGGGCCGGCCGGACAGTAGCGCAGGGCGGCGCGGACCGTCGGCGAGGGCTTGGGGCAGGGGCGCGGTGACAACGTCGGAGGCAGGGGCGCGGCAACGGTGTCGAGCGTGTCGGCGAGGGATAGGGGCAGGGGCGGCGCGTGATACGTCTCCGTCGTATCTACTTTTCCAAACACTTTTGCCCTTGTTTTGGACTCTAACTTGTATGATTTGAACGGAACTAACCCGGACTGACGCTGTTTTTAGCAGAAGTGCCATGGTGTTGTTTTTGGTGCAGAAAATAAAAATTCTCGGAATGTCCTGAAACTCCACGGAACACCTTATAAAAAATAAAGAAAAATCCACGGAAAAGATGAAGACCAGGGGGCCCACACCCTGCTCGCGAGGGTGGGGGGCGCGCCCCCCTACCTCATGGGCCCCCTGGTGGCCCTCCGACGCCAACTCCGACTCCATATATTGGCTTTCGGGGAGAAAAAAAATCAGAGAGAAGAAATAATCGCGTTTTACGATACGGAGCCGCCGCCAAGCCCTAATCTCTCTCGGGAGGGCTGATCTGGAGTCCGTTCGGGGCTCCGGAGAGGGGGATTCGTCGCCGTCGTCATCATCAACCATCCTCCATCACCAATTTCATGATGCTCACTGCCATGCGTGAGTAATTGCATCGTAGGCTAGCTGCACGGTGATGGGTTGGATGAGATTTATCATGTAATCGAGTTAGTTTTGTTAGGGTTTGATCCCTAGTATCCATTATGTTCTGAGATTGATGTTGCTATGACTTTGCTATGCTTAATGCTTGTCACTAGGGCCCGAGTGCCATGATTTCAGATCTGAACCTATTTTGTTTTCATAAATATATGTGTGTTCTTGATCCAATCTTGCAAGTCTATAGTCACCTACTATGTGTTATGATCCGGCAACCCCGAAGTGACAATAATAGGGACCACTCCCGGTGATGACCATAGTTTGAGGAGTTCATGTATTCACTATGTGCTAAAGCTTTGTTCCGGTTCTGTATTAAAAGGAGGCCTTAATATCCCTCAGTTTCCAATAGGACCCCACTGCCACGGGAGGGTAGGACAAAAGATGTCATGCAAGTTCTTTTCCATAAGCACGTATGACTATATACGGAATACATGCCTACATTACATTGATGAACTGGAGCTAGTTCTGTGTCACCCTATGTTAGGACTGCTACATGATGAACCACATCCGGCATAATTATCCATCGCTAATCCGGTGCCTAAGAGTTTTCCATATACTGGTTTACACTTATTTACTTTTCTGTTGCTATTGTTACAATCACTACAAAATACCAAAAACATTACTTTTAGTGTCTTTACTTTTGTTACCGTTACCACCACTATCATATTACTTTGCTACTAAACACTTTGCTGCAGATACTAAGTTTCCAGGTGTGGTTGAATTGACAACTCAGCTGCTAATACTTGAGAATATTCTTTGGCTCCCCTTGTGTTGAATCAATAAATTTGGGTTGAATACTCTACCCTCGAAAACTGTTGCGATCCCCTATACTTGTGGGTTATCAGCGCGGTGACGGTGTCAGGGGCGGCGACGACGACGCCAACGATGGGGCAGGGGCGACGACGGGTGATACATCCATTTTGCATCATGTTTTCGTATTGTTATTTATGTTGTTTTATTGTATAATAATGCTTTTTGGAGTAATTATAATGCCTTTTCTCTCATAATATGCAAGGTATACACAAAGGGGGGAATTCTGGCAGCTGGAAATCTGGACCTGAAAAAGCTACGTCAAGCTACCTATAATGCACAACTCCAAATGAGCTGAAACTCCACGAGAATTTTTTATGGAATATTTAAGAAATATTGGAGAAAATAAGTACCAGAGGGGGCCCACCAGGTCGGCACAACCCACCAAGGCGTGCCTGGGCCAATAAGTACCAAAGGGGGCCCACCAAGTGGGCACAACCCACCTGGGCGCGCCTGGAGGCCCAAGCGCGCCCTGGTGGGTTCTGCCCTCCTCGACCCACCTCGGGTGCCCATCTTCTAGTAGATAAGTCATTTTGACCTAAAATAATTGAGGAGAGGGCTTTCGAGATGAAGCACCGCTGTCTCAAGGTGGAACTTGGGCAGAAGCACTTTTGCCCTCCGTCAGTGCGATTCAGCCGGGGGAACTTCCCGTTCGGAGGGGGAAATCATCGTCATCATCATCACCAACAACTCTCCCATCTTGTGGAGGGATATTGTTATCGCTTGAAGCTATGTCGGTATTTCCCCAAAGAGGAAGGGATGATGCAGCACAGCGGTGGTAGGTATTTCCCTCAGATATGAAACCAAGGTTATCGAACCAGTAGGAGAACCAAGCAACACAACATAAACAGCCCCTGCACACAAATAACAACTCCTCGCAACCCGACGTGTTAAAGGGGTTGTCAATCCCTTTCGTGGTACGGCGCCTCAAGATAGGCAAAGGACGTGAGGTAAATTTGTAGATGGGATAAATAGATCGCGAACAAATAAATTGCAGCAAGGTATTTTTGTATTTTTTGGATTAATAGATCTGAAAATAAATGCAAGGAAAAAGTAGATCGCAAGGCAAATATATGAGAAAGAAGACCCGGGGGCCGTAGGTTTCACTAGTGACTTCTCTCGAGAAAAATAGAAAACGGTGGGTGAACAAATTACTGTCGAGCAACTGATAGAACTTCAAATAATCATGATAATATCTAGGCAATGATAATTACATAGGCATCACGTCCATGATTAGTAGACCGAGTTCTGCCTGCATCTACTACTATTACTCCACACATCCACCGCTATCCAGCATGCATCTAGTGTATTAAGTTCATGGAAAAATGGAGTAATGCAATAAGAACGATGACATGATGTAGACAAGATCCATTTATCTATTGCGACAGATATGTATCCCGTCTTTTTATCCTTAGTAGCAACGATACATACGTGTCGTTTCCCTTTCTGTCACTAGGATCAAGCACCGTAAGATCGAACCCACTACCGGGCACCTCTTCCCATTGCAAGATAAACATATCAAGTTGGCCAAACAAAACCCAAATATTGGAGAAGAAATACGAGGCTATAAGAGATCATGCATATAAGATATCAAAGAACTCAAATAACTTTCATGGATATAAAAAGATATAACTGATCATAAACTCGAAGTTCATCAGATCCCAACAAAAACACCGCCAAAAGACTTACATCATATGGATCTCCAAGAGACCATTATATTGATAATCAAGAGAGAGAGAGAGAGAGAGAGAGAGAGAGAGAGAGGAAGCTATCTAGCTACTAACTACGGACCCGAAGGTCTACAAAGAACTACTCACGCATCATCGGAGAGGCACCAATGGAAGTGGTGAACCCCTCAGTGATGGTGTCTAGATTGGATCTCATGGTTCTGGACTCTGCGGCGGCTAGATGAAAATTTCGTCGAATCCTATAGGGTTTCTGGAATATTGGGGTATTTATAGAGCAAAGAGTCGGTCCAGGGGGCACCCGACGTGGGCACAACCCACCAGGGCGCGCCTGGGCCTCCTGGCGCACCCTTGTGGGTTGTCCCCTCCTCGGGACTCCCCCGAGGTGCAACCAGGACCCGTTGTGTTCCTTCTGGCCCATAAAAAAATCATCTTAAATTGGCGTGGCATTTGGACTCGAGCTGATATTGATTTCCTGCGATGTAAAAAACATGCAGAAAGCAGCAACTAGCACTTGGCACTATGTCAATAGGTTCGTACCAAAAAATGATATAAAATGACTATATAATGATTATAAAACATCCAAGATTGATAATAAAACAACATATAATAATAAAAAAATTATAGATATGTTGGAGACGTAAGAGCATCCCCGAGCTTAACTCTTGCTCATCCTCGAGTAGGTAAGTGATAAAACAGAATTTTTGATGTGGAGTGCTGTTTATCTTGTCATATCATATTCTTTTCTTGGTAGCATGGACATTTGGACTTTTATGTGATTCAAAGCAATAGTCTAGTTTTGACATAATAATTTAGATACTCAAGCATATCAACAAGCAACCATGTCTTTCAAAATATCAATGCTAAAACAAGTTATCCCTAGCCCATCATGCTCAAACATTGATCCATTCATGAAACACACTCGAATATTTGCTACACCCAATACTTAAGTACAATCATATTGTCCCCTAGTTGGTGCTTTTATAAGAGAGGATGGAGACTCAATTTCAAAAATAAAATTGCATAAAGTAAAAGAAAGGTCCTTCGCGGAGGGAAGTAGTGATTCGTAGAGGTGCTAGAGCTCGAAGAAAAAAATGGAGATAAAAACATTTTGGGAGGTATATCCATCCCACCAACAAAAATGACTTGGAGCATCCCAACACTTCCCATGCTAGATATATCATTGGCGGTTCCCAAACATAAAATAAAGTTTATTCTATCCACCATAACTTTCACTTTACATGGCTAGCCGTATCCACGGGTGCCCTCCATACCAACACTTTCCAAGGAATTTATTATTTGACAACATAAAGTAAATTCATTTTTGCATTTCGGGACTGGGCATCCCTAATACCTTTGCCTTCCTCTCATGCAATGACCAGTGAATAAACACTCATCGTGAAAATAACACATCTAGCATGGAAAATATTGGCTGCCCATTACCGTTCCACGAGCGAAACAAACACACAAAAGAGAAGTTCATTTCGAAAATTAGAGATGGAACATGCAAATTTGCTTAGAACGGCAAAAGAATACCGCATATGGGTAGATATAGTGGACTCATGTGGCAAAACTGGTTTAAAGGATTTTGGATGTACAAGTAGAGGTCATACTTGGTGCAAAATGAAGGCTAGCAAAAAGATTGAGAAGCGACCAACCAAGAAATGAATAATCTCATAAGCAAGCATTAAGCATAATTAACACCGAATAATGCACCACAAGTAGGATATAATTTTCATTGCATGATTATTGACTTTCATGCATGCATAGGGAATCACAAACCTTAACACCTATATTCTTACTAGAGCACAATTACTCACCAACACAACTCACATATCACATCATCATATCTCAAAACTATTACTAAGAATCAAGTTTATTTTGTCCAATGATCTTCATGACATAATTTTTTCTTTCTTTATCCTTCTTGGATATCTATCTTGGGACTAATTTTCATGTGTTGCTTTTCATAAGCTCAAACAGATATAAGTGAAGATCATGAGCATAACATATTTTCTTTCTCTCAAAATAATTTAAGTGAAGCAAGAGAGAATTTCTTCAAAAATTTACTAACTCTAAAAAAAATTAAAGTGAAACAAGAGAGCATTTCTTGAAAAAGACTAAGCACACCATGCTCAAAAAGATATAAGTGAAGCACTAGAGCAAGTTCATTGCTGATAAAAATTTAAGTGAAGCACATAGAGCAATTCTAACAAGTCATGGAATAATTTTGGCTCTCTCAAATAGGTTTGTCCAGCAAGGTTTGATGACTTAAAACACAAAATAAAACAAGCAAAGACACATATCATACAAGACACTCCAAGCAAAACACATATCATGTGACGAATAAAAATATAGTCTCGGGTAAAATACCGATGGTTGTTAGAAGAAAGAGGGGATGCCACTCGGGGACATCCCCAAGCTTAGTTGGTTGCTCATTCTTTATCTTGGGATGCTGGGGCATTCCCAATCTTAGGCTCTTCTATCCTTCTTTCATCCATCTAAGATAACCCAAAACTTGAAAACATCAATCACACAAAACTCAACAAAACCCTTGTGAGATCCGTTAGTAAAATAAAGCAAACCACTACTATAAGTGCTGTGTCAAACCAATTATTATTTTGTTTTTGTATTATATATACTGTATTCCAACTTTTCTATGGCAAAGACTCATCAAAGAAAACCATAGAGCCATCAAAATAAGCACACAACACAAAGAAAACAGAATCTGTCAAAACAGAATAGTCTGTCGTAATCTGGAACTTTTGAATACTTCTGTAACTCGAAAATTTCTACCAAATTAGTAGGACCATAATAATTGGTATATTAATCTTCTAAAAAAATAATCAGGGCGAAATCTCTTTTATGTGATTTATGATAATTATATTTTTGAGCACAAAGTTTCTGTCTTTTTCAGCAAGATCAAACAACTATCACCCCAGAAGATCCTAAAGGCTTTACTTGGCACAAACACTAATTAAAACATAAAAACACAATCATAACAGTAGAATAATGGTTCTAAGACTCAAGAACAGAAAGGAAAAAGAAAAAATAAATTTTATTCATTGGGTTGCCTCCCAACAAGCGCTATAGTTTTACGCCCCTAGCTAGGCATAACGCGTAGGATCTAAGTTTTGTCATCCTTGGTGCTAGATCCATAAGATGCCCTCATGATTGATTCATATGGTGGCTTAATTATTGTTCTACGAAAGTGTTCCATACCCTTCCTAAAAGGAAATTGGAACTTAATATTGCCTCCTTTCATATCAATCACTGCACCGATAGTCCGTCAAAACGGTCTACCAAGAATAATTGGAAAAGACGGATTGCAATCAATATCAAGAACAATAAAATCTGTGGGCACATAATTTCTATTTGCAAGAATAAGAACATCATTAATTCTTCCCATAGGATTTTTAATTGTAGAATCCGTTAAGTGCAAATTTAAAGAGCATTCTTCAATATCGGTAAGACCAAGCACATCACATAAAGATTTTGGAATTGTAGAAACACTAGCACCCAAGTCACACAAAGCAAAACACTCATAATTTTTAATCTTGACATTGATAGTAGGTTCCCATTCATCATGCAATTTTCTAGGAATTGAAAATTATAATTTCAATTATTCTTCAAAAGCTTTCATCATGGCATCAACAATATGTTCAGTAAAAGATTTATTTTGTTCATAAGCATGGGGTGAATTTATCCTGGATTGGAACAAAGAAATACAATCAATCAAAGAGCAACTATCACAATTAAAGTCTTTGTAATCCAAAATAGTGGGCACATCACTAGTTAATGTTTTGACCTCTTCAAACCCACTTTTATCAATTTTTCAACAAGATTTTCACCCTCTGAAATATTCGGACGCCTTCTACCTAAAGTTGACTCTTCTCTAGTCCCTTTTTCATCAATCTTAATTTTACTAAACAAGGAATCAATAGAGGAAACATCAATAATTTTAAGATCTTCATCACTTTTATCGTCTAACGAGACTAGTCTAGCAGCCATTTGATTCACTAAAGTGGCTTGTGCTTCGGATATTTTTCCCAACAAACTTTCAGCAAAAGCATAATTAGATTGAAGATTGCAAACTTCTCTACTAATATCATCAAGTTGTTTTGTTATAGCTTCTAACACAATGGAGTGTTCCTTAAGTTCTTCAGTAAAATATTTATTCTGCTCAAATTGTGTAGTCATTTATTCCTTTGTACTTTTCTCAATTTCAAGCAAAATATTTGGATAAGGAACATCATAGTATTTTCTTTGAGGCATCATGACTAGGCAAACAAGAACGCACACAGAAACAGATCTGGCAAGAAAACGGCGAACGGAAAAAGCGAGGCGAATAAAACCGCAAATTTTTGTGAAGTGGGGGAGAGGAAAACGAGAGGCAAATAATGTAAACTGCAAGGAGATGAGATTTGTGATTAGGAACCTGATTATGTTGAAGATCCCCCGCAGCAACAGCGCCTGAAATTCCTTTTCATGTCGCTTGAAGCTACGTCGGTATTTCCCCAAAGAGGAAGGGATGATGCAGCACAACGGTGGTAGGTATTTCCCTTAGATATGAAACCAAGGTTATCGAACCAGTAGGAGAACCAAGCAACACAACATAAGCAGCCCCTGCACACAAATAAGAACACCTCGCAACCCAACGTGTTAAAGGGGTTGTCAATCCCTTTCGGGGTACGGCGCCTCAAGATAGGCAAAGGACGTGAGGTAAATTTGTAGATGGGATAAATAGATCGCGAACAAATAAATTGCAGCAAGGTATTTTTGTATTTTTTGGATTAATAGATCTGAAACTAAATGCAAGGAAAAAGTAGATCGCAAGGCAAATATATGAGAAAGAAGACCCGGGGGCCGTAGGTTTCACTAGTGGCTTCTCTCGAGAAAAATAGCAAACGGTGGGTTTACTGTTGGGCAATTGATAGAATTTCAAATAATCATGATGATATCCAGGCAATATTCATTACATAGGCATCACGTCCAAGATTAGCAGACCGACTTCTGCCTGCATCTACTACTATTACTCCACACATCGACTGCTATCCAGCATGCATCTAGTGTATTAAGTTAATGGAAAAATGGAGTAATGCAATAAGAACGATGACATGATGTAGAAAAGATCCGTTTATCTATTGCGGCATATATGGATCCCATCTTTTTATCCTTTGTAGCAATTATACATACGTGTTGGTTCCCTTTCTGTCACTGGGATCAAGCACCGTAAGATCGAACCCACTATCGGGCACCTCTTCCCATTGCAAGATAAATAGATCAAGTTGGCCAAACAAAACCCAAATATCGGAGAAGAAATACGAGGCTATAAGAGATCACACATATAAGAGATCAAAGAACTCAAATAACTTTCATGGATATAAAAATATATAAATGATCATAAACTCGAAGTTCATCAGATCCCAACAAACACACCGCCAAAAGACTTACATCATATGGATCTCCAAGACACCATTATATTGATAATCAAGAGAGAGAGAGGAAGCCATCGAGCTACTAACTACGGACCCAAAGGTCTACAAAGAACTACTCACGCATCATCGAAGAGGCACCAATGGAAGTGGTGAACCCCTCCGTGATGGTGTCTAGATTGGATCTCATGGTTCTGGACTCTGCGGCGACTGGATGAAAATTTCATCGACTCCTCTATGATTTCTGGAATATTGGGGTAGTTATAGAGCAAAGATTCAGTCCAGGGGGCACCCGAGGTGGGCACAACCCACAAGAGTGCGCCTGGGCTTCCTGGCACACCCTGGTGGGTTGTCCCCTCCTCGGGACTCCCCCAAGGTGCAACCAGGGCACGTTGTGTTCCTTCTGGCCCATAAAAATCATCGTAAATTGGCGTGGCATTTGGACTCCATCTAATATTTATTTCCTGCGATGTAGAAAACATGCAGAAACAACAACTGGCACTTGACACTATGTCAATAGGTTAGTACCAAAAAATGATATAAAATGACTATATAATGATTATAAAACATCCAAGATTGATAATAAAACAGCATGGAATGATAAAAAAATTATAGGTATGTTGGAGACGTAACAGCTATCTTCATCAACATCTTCAACAACACCAATTCCTCTCAAACCCTAGTTCATCTCTTGTGATCAATCTTTGTACCGGAACTATAGATTGGTGCTTGTGGGTGACTAGTAGTGTTGATTACATCTTGTAGTTGATTACTATATGGTTTATTTGGTGGAAGATCATATGTTCAGATCCATTATGCTATTTAATACCCCTCTGATCTTGAGCATGATTAACATTTTTGAGTAGTTACTTTCGTTCTTGAGGTCATGGGAGAAATCATGTTGCAAGTAATCATGTGAACTTGATATGTGTTTGATTTTTTTATGATATGTATGTTGTCATTCTCTTAGTGGTGTCATGTGAACGTCGAGTACATGACACTTCACCATATTTGGGCCTAAGGCAATGTATTGTGGAGTAGTTATTAGATGATGGGTTGCGAGAGTGACAGAAGCTTAAACCTCAGTTTATGCGCTATTCTGTAAGGAACTGATTGGATCCAAAAGTTTAATGCTATGGTTAGAATTTATTCTTAATACTTTTCACGTAGTTGCGGATGCTTGCGAGAGAGTTAATCATAAGTAGGAGGTTTTTTCATGTAAGAACATCACCTAAGCACCGGTCCACCCACATACCAAATTATCAAAGTAGCGAACACAAATTAAGCCAACATGATGAAACTGACTAGATGAAATTCCCGTGTACCCTCAAGAACACTTTGCTTATCATAAGAGACCGTTTTGGCCTGTCCTTTGCCTCAAAAGGATTGGGCTATGATACATCTCCGTCGTATCTATATTTTTTGATTGTTCCATGCCAATATTATACGACTTTCATAAACTTTTGACAACTTTTTATACTATTTTTGGGACTAACATATTGATCCAGTGCCCAGTGCCAGTTCCTGTTTGTTGCATGTTTTTTGTTTCACAGAAAACCCATATCAAACGGAGTCCAAACGGGATAAAAACTGACAGAGATTTTTTTGGAATATTTATGATTTTTGGGAAGAAGAATCAACGCGAGACGATGCCCGAGGGGGCCACGAGGCAGGGGGCGTGCCCCAGGGGGTTAGACGCGCCCTGGGCCCTCGTGGCCACCCCGTAAGGCGGTTGATGCCCTTCTTTCGCTGCAAGAAAGCTAATATCCGGATAGAAATCGTGTTAAAATTTCAGCCCAACTGGAGTTACGGATCTCCGGGAATATAAGAAATGGTGAAAATGCCAGAATCTGGAATGCAAAAACAGAGAGAGACAGAGAGACAGATCCAATCTCGGAGGGGCTCTCGCCCCTCCCACACCATGGAGACAATGGACCATAGGGTAAACTCTTCTCCCATCTAGGGAGAAGGGCAAGAAAAAGAATAAGAAGAAGGGGGGCTCTCTCCCCCTTGCATCCGATGGCGCCGGAACACCGCCGGGGGCCATCATCATCACCGCGATCTACACCAACACTGCTGTTATCTTCACCAACATCTCCATAACCTTCCTACCTCTATATTCAGTGGTCCACTCTCCCGCAACCCGCTGTACCCTATACTTGAATGTGGTTCTTGATGCTTCATATTATTATTCAATCATGTATTGCCATCCTAGGATGTCTGAGTAGATTTTCGTTGTCCTATCGGTAATTGGTGAATTTCTATGATTTGTTTAATTTGCTTGTGGTTATGTTGCTGTCCTATGGTGCTCTCCGTGTAGCGCAAGCGTGAGGGATTCCCGCTGTAGGGTGTTGCAATACGTTCATGATTCGCTTATAGTGGGTTGCTTGACTGACAGAAGCATAAACCCGAGTAAGGGGGTTGTGGCGTATGGGGTAAAGGGGACTTGATGATTTAATGCTATGGTTGGGTTTTACCTCAATGATCTTTAGTAATTGCGGATGCTTGCTAGAGTTCCAATCATAAGTGCATATGAGCCAAGAAGAGAAAGTATGTTAGCTTATGCCTCTCCCACATAAAACTTGCTATCGGTCTAGTGAAGTAGTCAATTGCTTAGGGACAATTTCACAACTCCTACCACCACTTTCCACACTCGCTATATTTACTTTATTGCTTCTTTATCTAAAGAGCCCCAAGTTTTTATTTATGTTCTCTTTATTATCTTGCAAACCTATCTAACAACACCTACAAGTCCTTCTAGTTTCATACTTGTTCTAGGTAAAGCGAACGTCAAGCGTGCGTAGAGTTTTATTGGTGGTCGATAGAACTTGAGGGAATATTTGTTCTACCTTTAGCTCCTCATTGGGTTTGGCACTCTTATCGAAAGAGGCTACAATTGATCCCCTATACTTTTGCGTTATCAAGACCTTTTTCTGGCGCCGTTGCTGGGGAGTCATAGTGTGGGGTGAATATTCTCGTGTGTGCTTGTTTGCTTTATCACTAAGTAATTTTTATTTGCTGTTCTTAGTTATTTTCTAGCTTTAGTTACGGGTAGTGTCGGGGATATGCCCCGCAGCTTAAACCGGCCGGAAGGATAAACCGGCCGGACTTGGCGATTCACAGGCGACCTGCACAGACCAGACAGTTTACAGCTCATTGGTAATCCGGCAGGCGGGCCAGAGGAGCAACAAGACCCGGTGGCCCGACGGGCGGTTCATGAAGGCCGGTTCATCTATGGTGTGCCGGTTTAAGATGAAAGGAATATTTGCCTTACAAGGAGTTAAGACTAGGACTTGTATCCGGTTTGTATTAGAGATAGACTAGTCCTAATCTTAATAGGACTCCACATGTAACCCGCCCCTTCAACATATATAAGGAGGGGCAGGGCTCCCCAAAGAGGGACCAGTTACAAGCTACAAGCAAGAAGAAACAATCTCTAGGGCTAGACACAACTAGAGGAGAGCCGGTTTACGGCGACTCCCTCGTGATGATAATGAGAGCTAGACTCAAACAGCATGTAGGGTTGTTACCGGATGATGTTTCCCGGGGCCTGAAGCTGTCTAAATCCCTATCTTGTGTTGCGTCTCTCGATTCCGCTCAACCCCTCTCAAGCTACCACATAGATGCGTTGGCCTCGCGACCAAGTCCTGACACTAAGGACATCTTCCGTGACAATTCCACGACAGTTGGCGCCCACCGTGGGGCCTGCGCACGATGGTATTGAGTTCTTGGAGGGAATTCTTTGAAGGATCGAGAAGTTCGCAATTTCCGGATAACAAGCGCCGGTCTGGAAGGATCTACGTCAGCATCAAATCCATCAGCCGGCACACAAAGGTTTACATCGTGGACGAATTCTGCGGTGGTCGTTTGTCCGATCCGCCGGATTGCAGCACTCCACCCCTCGACATGAATTTCATGTTCCGAGGCGTTTTGGTTAAACTCTGGCCCCTACCTCGACCCGGCCTCAACTGGTAAGTCTCCATAGCAATGTCAGGGAGCAAACGTAAGTCTCCATAGCTAGCCATGACCCGTCCCGGAGGAGATGTGAGCATGGATTTGAATTCAACCGCCCCGGTTTTCTCCACCACGGGCCGCCCACACCTTGCTGAGGCCTCAGCTGCTCTCGCTTCGTTCGGCGACAAGTCGCCGCTCTGCTGCTGTGCTGTGCCACCTACTCTGGCCCGGCCTTGTATCTGTTTCAAACCGGCTATGTATCTGTTTCGAATCGACTGCTACCATGGATTCAACCGGCAGCCTTTGTTTCCATCACAGATTCGACCCGCCGGGCTCCGACTCTGCCTCGGCCACGCGCCGCCTTTGTCGCCTGACGCACCAAGCCGCTGCGTTGACTCGAGGATAGGGTGACAAAAAACAAACGCAGGAGCAGCACATGCATTAAATTCAGCAAGAGCCACACATGCATTAAAAACACAACAGCAGGAGCTGTCGGCATCAGTCAAAAGATGAGGCACTGCAAGGAAAGAACCAGGGAGTATTTGGCTTCTCTGGCGCGTCGCACTATTGCTCCACGCTCGAGTCTAAAGCTCGAAGTCCCGAAGCAGTTTCTGCTGCTAGTCCACCCATCAGCAAATACCGCTTCAGCTAGCACTTGGATGCGTGAAGAAATATCAAGTCAGTTTTCTAATCTCCCTTTGCTACACGGAGGAGCAAGCATCTCAAAGGCGCAAATTTCTAGGCCAGTCATGAAAACAAAAAATCTCTCACGGGAAGCTTTTTCAAGTGGCCTAGTCACATCAAGTGTCAGTCTACAGCTACTATGTCTACACACAGTGAATATATTCTCGGTTGGGGACGATCAGCGTAGCACTACGCACTGAACAACTCCGACCACACACGCGCCTTGAACAGAATAGGAAATCATCAGCATACTTGATACGTAGGCTGTCTGATACGTCCAACATTATCTAGTACTAGTATCCGTGTTCATCCGGAAGATAAATCAGGTGCTATCTGTTCTCAGTATTTTTAGCACGTATCAATTTTTATTACTCTGTCTTTTAATATATGCAGGACAAAGTCCACTACAGAAGTGACGTCATGCCATAGACATGAGGCTTGCACCGATTTAAACGTCATAGCCAACTCAAGCGCCTGCACCTGCTACCACGATGCGGCTGACTCGTCCGTCCGCGCCCGCGCGTGCTGGGCTCCAACATCGCGCCCGCTCTCATAAGCCGCCAGACGGACGCTCACAAGTCGCCACCCCCGTGGCCCGGTCTACATCAAATTTTCCCATCTGCGAGGCTGACCGCGCCTACGATTGATTTGACTGTCCGCGCGGCTTACCGCGCCTGCGATTAACTCGCCCGTCCGCACCGGTTTACAGCGCCGCGGCCAACTCATCTCTTGTCCGGACGAATCAGGTGATATTCATCCAAGTTTGTTTTAATAATACATATTATTTTTGTCAAGGAGCCGTTTATCTTTGCCTTGGTCTGCAACATTGTTTATACAGAGCAATTATTTATGACAAAACGTGATATTATACCGCGGAGATGGAGGCACGCCAACGTCTTTTGGCACAGGTGGCCATCATTATTCAACGGACTCCCGTACCGGTTTACAACGCCGTGGCCGTCTCTCGCGACCGCGCCGGCTTACAACAAGGAGTACAACTTGCCTGTCCGCACCGGCTTACAACGCCATGGCCGGTTCATCTGTCTGTGCCGCTTCAGATGTAGCGGTCGACTTTACAGTCCGTCTCTCGCGGCCTGGTCTACATCGTCACACCTGGCCGCGCCTGTCTGCGTGAGCTGTTCATTTGAGTATGAGCAAGTCACTACTTGGGAAGCCCGGTTTTCTCTTCCAACAAATTTGAGGCAAATTATCATATATTATCAACCGCCGTCTGCACTGGATGGTTCAATGGGCAGGCGCACAAGTCACCACCAATATAGTTTTGGTTAAATTCAAATCGCCAGTTGGAAGGAACTATTGGCCGAGTTGCTGACACGGCTCATACGGGATCATTTATAACCCGCCGCAGTCACCTCAATCTTCTGTGGATTCACATCGGGCTATCAACACCGATGGTATACAACTTATGCCGGTTTATATCACGGTCAAATATGGAGAATCTCAAGCCAGCTCTTCAAGTCACCTTGAGACTCGGGGGCTACGATGATATGACGCAACAAGTCTTGCCAGTTTCAGCAAATTTAAAAACCCCAGGACAATGGAGGGAAAGATAACCCGGTCCCGGAGGCTACTGTTATTTGAAGGCTGTCAGAAAATTTCCGGCTTTGAAAGTATATGACAATTACAAAATCCCGGCTCAATGAAGAAGTTCCGGGTCATCAGAAAAGATTCCGGTTTAAAATCCGGCTCAAGGAAGCCAGTCTCACTGAAGCTCTCAAATCCGGTTTAAGAGTTTCCGGTTCAAAAAGGAATTAACTTCTCGCAAGTTCGAGTTTAAAGGCCGTCAGAAAATTTCCGGCTGAAAATGAAGATTCCGGTTTAAAATCCGGTTCAAGGGAAAGATGTCTCCCACAAAGCTTTGAAGCTCTCCATATCCGGTTCAAGATCCCGGTTCAAGAAGAATTTATCTCTTGCAAAAAAGTTAAAAATTACCGAAGAGGACCTGCTGCCATGATGCGCGGTTCAAACATGGGTATCATGCCTTATTGGCCTAACATATTATTGATCACATGGGGGCTTCTGCTTCATAAAGCGGGGTCTCTGTTCTTTTTTACATCATGCGTGATTACATGGAGTGGCTCTTTTTTTTTGAAACGGCCTCCGGTTTATCCCTTGACATTTGCTTTTTATATATCACTTGGGGCCTTGGTCGTGTCCGAACCAACGCGACACCTCTTGATAGGCGACAGCCACCAGATCACTTGGGGACATGGTCAAGTCTGAACCAGTCACGCCTCTTGATCGGCCTAAGCCCACAAACTCACTTGGGGGCTTGGTCGAACCCGAACCATTGCCACGCCTCTTGATTTGGCATATATGCCACGAATCATTTGGGGACCTGGCTGACTTGAATCATTGTCACTCCTATTGGGGGCTTGGTCCTGTCCGACCATGGTAACACCATCTGATCAGCTCAGTATAGCATGTTTTTTGCAAATGGTTTTATTATTGCCTTTGCTTGAAATTTTCTTTAATAAATATTTCTTCTTTGTTGCGTTCTTAAACCGACAAAATTCGCAGACCGGTTCGACTGTCAATTGACGGATCACGGTCAATTCTTAATCCGGAGACTATTTGCCCGGTTTGATTTTTTGATTTTATGTTACCATCTTATTATGGAGTAAACCGGTGTTAATTAACCTGGTTTGACTTTCAATTACAAGTTGTCAGTACATGATCAAATCGTAATCCGAAGACTATCAGCCCGGTCTGGTTTCGACTATAAGTCGCCAGTATTATATATGGTTAATCCGGTGTTTATCACAACCCGGTACGGTTTTATCATAAACCGTCACAATATGGAAGGAGTTATCAGTACTCAAGATTGGGATTATCACCCTTACTACATAAAGTTGGTAAACCAATGATGTAATTCAATGTCACAGGTATGATATATTTCATATTTGATTATTCTTAAGTGCAGCCTTGGTTATAAACCTGGGTTATATGTTGGGCATTATGACCCGTCCGGCGGTAAACCGCCAGGACACTTTAAACTTGTTGTATGCAGAAACAGGTTGAATAAAGCATGATCATAAATTATCCGGTGTTTATTAAACCGGCCCGGCTTTAAGACGATAAGTCACTAGTATATGATGAGAAATTATCCGGTGTTTGTTAAACCAGCCTGGCTTTGGACTATACGTCGCAAGTATATATTTGGATTGCGCCATTGGAATCATGCGCTTATAAATGATTGGGTTATATTATTCAAATAGCCAAAATTGGCTGAATTTTCATTATGATATTGGATGAATAAGGTTTTCATACCGGATTATATTATCTTGAATAGACAACATGGCTGGATTTTTATTATGGTTATTAATATTATGATTGAGGTTTTCAAAGTCGCTTTAGCGCAATGGATATTATTTTATCAATGAATATGATTTATTCTGCAATAGAAGGAATAGTCCCGAGTTGCTGCAGGCTTACAACCCGGCACTTGGGGCTACATTATTCAAATTGAGGTTATATGCAAGTCTCATGTCGCTGCAAGCATGCACCATGATGCTTGGGGGCTGCCAATTGCTCCTGTCAACAATTCAAGGTACAAAGCTTTTTATCCATTATATTGGAGGGTACATTGCTCAGTTGGTAAAGCACAAGGCTCTTAACCTTGTGGACGTGGATTCAAGTCCCATGATGGGGGTTACATCATATGATGTTATTTTTATTGAAGCATATGTCAAGTCCCAGCTCAATATTATCTTACTGAGCCGGCCCTTGGAGGCTACACCATTGCTGTTCAAAGTTTACATGATTATATTTACAAAGTCCCTGCTCATTATTGCATAATGACCCGGCCCTTGGGGGCTACACTGGTTGAAGTTTTTATGAGTATAAGACAATTACAAGTCCTAGGTTGCTGCAAGCTGGATAACCCGGCACTTGGGGGCTACATAATATGGAGTATTCAGTTTTTGCTAGTGACTGGGATGAACAACATGGATTTCTTTGATAGTGACAGTATTTATATTGAAGCAAGTCTTAAGCCATCACTTTGTTCTACTCAAGACTTGAGGGCTACAAGTGATAGTCTTATAAGAGGTATATTTTCAAGCTGGAGGTCAATTACAAGTATGAACCGGTACTATCAATATTTATAAACTGGCAAGTTTTACATTCTTAAACCGGCTGAAGATCAGATGAGGATTTCAAGGACCATTATTTTTGTTAAGCATTGGGAGCTGAATCAAAGGAGTTATTCTTCACAATATATTTTCTATGAGAAACTAATGTCAGCAAGTTGATTATGAAGCTGGCCTATTAAACCGGATTGTCTAGAAGGAGGAAATAACAAGGACTTAAGGATGATCAGGCGCCGGTTTACAAGAATTCTTAACCCGGAGCACAACCTGTCAAATTTGTTCTGGTGTTTATTTGCAGCATAAGTTTACCATGGATAAATCCAAGCTAAACTTGGGGGCTAATGTCGGGGATATGCCCCGCGGCTTAAACCGGCCGGAAGGATAAACCGGCCGGACTTGGTGATTCACCGGCGACCTGCACAGACCAGACGGTTTATAGCTCATTGGTAAGCCGGCAGGCGGGCCAGAGGAGCAACAAGACCCGGTGGCCCGACGGGCGGTTCATGAAGGCCGGTTCATCTATGGTGGGCCAGTTTAAGATGAAAGGAATATTTGCCTTACAAGGAGTTAAGACTAGGACTTGTATTCGATTTGTATTAGAGATAGACTAGTCCTAATCCTAATAGGACTCCACATGTAATCCGCCCCTTCAACATATATAAGGAGGGGCAGGGCTCCCCAAAGAGGGACGAGTTACAAGCTACAAGCAAGAAGAAACAATCTCTAGGGCTAGACACAACTAGAGGAGAGCCGGTTTACGGCGACTCCCTCGTGATGATAATGAGACCTAGCCTCAAACAGCATGTAGGGTTGTTACCGGATGATGTTTCTCGGGGCCTGAAGCTGTCTAAATCCCTGTCTTGTGTTGCGTCTCTCGATTCCGATCAACCCCTCTCAAGCTACCACATAGATGTGTTGGCCTCGCAACCAAGTCCTGACACTAAGGACATCTGCCGTGACAATTCCACGACAGGTAGGAAACGCAAAATACCAAAAAAAAAGTTGTACCTACTACACCAATGGTTGAAGAACCACTCAAAATCTATCACACTCCTGAAGCTTTTCACTCGGATCATCTTCGATCCCTATGTGCTCGTGCTGAAACCCCAACTAGCTTAGTTGAGGGAAAATCTTTAGATGAGCATGCTTGTTATGTGCGACACCGCATATCTGAAAAAGGGAAACTTTTACTGGATCAACTTCATCGTTTGCAATGCTATGCTTGAAATTTATGTGAAATATATGATTTTACTTGTTTTTCTGAAGACCCTAAGAAACACCTTCCCTAACAATGTGAATTTAGTGATAATGGAATCGTATCTTCGTATACTAAGGGTGTTTATAATTACTATGATGTTTAACAAATTGAAGAATTTGTTGCTTTTAAGGGTGCTTATGAAATTGCTTCTTTGATTGGAAAGTATGATGCGACTCTTTACAAATCTGAAAATTTTGCCATACTCAAATATTGTTATGATAATTATGCTTCCAATGCCTATGTTAAACCATATATTGATGACTCCTCCGCTGTCCAAGAAGAGACTATTATTTTGCAGGAGTCTATGGAAGACGGAATTGATGAAACTGTGAGCTCATTGGATGAAAAAGATGATGAGAAGAGCAAAGAACAAAAGGAGGAAGAGCGGATTAGCTACCCATGCCCACCTTCTAATGAGAGTAACTCTTCAACTCATACATTGTTTAATTTCCCTTCGTGCTTACCGAAGGACGATTGCTATGATGATTGTTATGATCCCGTTGATTCTCTTAAAATACCCCTTTTTGAGGCTGCTTGCTATGCTTGTGGCCATGATGCCAATATGAATTATGCTTATGGAGATGAACTTGCTATAGTTCCTTATGTTAAATATGAAATTGTTTCTATTGCACCCATGCATGATAGTCCTATTATCTTTTTGAATTCTCCAAACTACACTATAGCGGTGAAGTTTGTGCTTATTAAGGATTAATTGATGGGTTGCATTTCACTACTATACATGATGATTTTGATAGATATAATATGCATGTGCTTGCTGCTCCTACTTGCAATTATTATGAGAAAGGAACTATATCTCCACCTCTCTATGTTTCCAACATGATAGAATTGCAAGAAACTGCTTATACTATCCATTGGCCTTTACTTGGTGTGCATAAATTGTTCTTTTATGACATGCCGATGCATAGGAAGAGAGTGAGACTTCGTTGTTGGATGATATATGTTACTTTGTGCTCACTACTAAATTACAAATAATTGTTAATTAAAATTGGCTATGATATACCTTGGGATCCGGGTGGATCCATTACTTGAGCACTTTATGCCTATCTTAATGGCTTTAAAGAAAGCGTTGCCAGGGAGACAACCCGGAAGTTTTAGAGAGTCATTTATTTCTGTTGTGTGCTTTCATAAAGTTTTAAAACAAAAAAAATAAAGAGGTACCAGATGTATGGTGAATGTTCAGATCGCTACAGACTGTTCTATTTTTGACAGATTCTGTTTTTGATGCATAGTTTGCTTGTTTTGATGAAACTATCAATTTCTATCAGTGGATTAAGCCATGGAAAAGTTATATTACAGTAGCTATAATGCAAAAAAAATATGAATTGGTTTGCAACAGTACTTAGAGTAGTGATTTTCTTTATTATTCTAACGGATCTTACCGAGTTTTCTGTTGAAGTTTTGTGTGGATGAAGTGTTTGATCGAGGAGGTCTCGATATGAGGAAAAGGAGGAGAGGCAAGAGCTCAAGCTTGGGGATGCCCAAGGCACCCCAAGTAAATATTCAAGGAGACTCAAGCGTCTAAGCTTGGGGATGCCCCGGAAGGCATCCCCTCTTTCTTTAACAAGTATCGGTATGTTTTCGGATTCGTTTCGTTCATGCGATATGTGCAAGTCTTGGAGCGTCTTTTGCATTTAGTTCTCACTTTTATTTTATGCACCATGCTAGTATGAGATAGTCCTTGGCTCATTTATAGAATGCTCATTGCACTTCACTTATATCTTTTGAGTATCACTAGTAGAAAAGGGGCAATGGTCCAGGCCAAGTCAACCCATTAGTCCCGGTTCAATCCAGAACCGGGACCAATGGGGGCATTGGACCCGGTTCGTGAGCCCCGGGGGCCGGCCGGGCCACGTGGGCCATTGGTCCCGGTTCGACTGGACCTATTGGTCCCGGTTGGTGGGACGAACCGGGACCAGTGGGCCTCGCTCCTGGCCCACCACCATTGGTCCCGGTTGGTGGCTTGAACCGGGACTGTCGGTGTCAAAACCGGCGGATCTCGGGTAGGGGGTCCCGAACTGTGCGTCTAGGCAGATGGTAACAGGAGACAAGGGACACGATGTTTTTACCCAGGTTCATGCCCTCTCGATGGAGATAAAACCCTACTCCTGCTTGATTGATATTGATGATATGGGTAGTACAAGAGTAGATCTACCACGAGATCAGAGAGGCTAAACCCTAGAAGCTAGCCTATGGTATGATTGTTGTTCGTCCTACGGACTAAAACCCTCCGGTTTATATAGGCACCAAAGAGGGTTAGGGTTACACAGAGTCGGTTACAATGGTAGGAGATCTACATATCTGTATTGCCAAGCTTGCCTTCCACACCAAGGAAAGTCCCATCCGGACACGGGACGAAGTCTTCAATCTTGTATCTTCATAGTCTTGGAGTCCGGCCGATGATGATAGTCCGGCTATCCGGACACCCTCTAGTCCGGGACTCCCTCAGTAGCCCCTGAACCAGGCTTCAATGACGACGAGTCCGGCGCGCATATTGTCTTCAGCATTGCAAGGTGGGTTCCTCCTCCGAATAATTCATAGAAGATTGTGAACACCAGGATAGTGTCCGGCTCTGTAAAATAAATTCCACATACCACCGTAGAGAGAATAATATTTACACAAGTTCAATCTGCTGATGTATTTTGTGGCGTGACGTCACACCACTACCAAGCCTTTACTTGAATTGTTTTTATTATTACACCTCAGCGCGTTTAGCGAAGCGGTTTCCTTGGCACGTCTTGTCGAAGCAGAGATCGTGTTCCCCTTATTCCGGGATTCCCATCAATACGGACGTGGGTAACCCAACCGCGCCATTGATTGTGGCACTTGGGAGATAAGCGAGTTTTACCAGGCCGGTGGGGACGCATAGTCTTCGTCCGCCCATATATAAGGGGATAAGGATCCACCTCTTTTACCTACGCCTTCTTCCTCCTTTGCTTATCCATCTCCGCGCACTCGAGCTCCAGCGCCCCAGTCCGCACATCTCACCTCAACCTTCTCCAGCCATGTCCGGAGCGGGAGGCAAGTGGATGGCCTCCTCCGTTACGGAGGGGCACATCGAGAAGCTGCGCGGCGCCGGATACCTGTCCAGCGACATCGCGCACCGGCTGCCCGACGAGGGGCAGCTCATCCCCACCCCCAGGCCCCATGAGAGGGTCGTATTCCTCCCCCACTTCCTCCGCGGACTGGGCTTCCCACTTCACCCCTTCGTCTGGGGGCTCATGTACTACTACAGCCTGGACTTCCACGATCTGGCGCCAAACTTCATCCTCAACATCTCGGCGTTTATCGTCGTGTGCGAGGCCTTCCTCTGCATCCAGCCCCACTTCGGCTTGTGGCTAAAGACCTTCAACGTCAAGCCGAAGGTTGTGAAGGGCAGCCAAGCGGAGTGCAGAGGAGCCATGGTGGGCAAAATGCCCAACGTCACTTGGCTTGAGGGTGCCTTCATGGAATCCATCAAAGTGTGGCAATCGGGGTGGTTCTACATCACCGAGCCGCGTGACCCTAAATGGGCAGCGGCCCCCGAATTCAGATCTGGTATCCCTATGCAGCTCACCTCCTGGAAAGAGAAGGGCTTGCTATGGGGTAGTTCGGAGGAGCTGATCGGACTCCAGTCCTGTCTCCAGACCCTGGTGAACAAGAAGCTCAAGCTTGTCAATGTGATCCAGGTCATGCTCGTCCGCCGGATTCTCCCCTACCAGCAACGGGCCTTTAATTTGTGGGAGTTTGATCTGGCACAGCACTGGACCCTGAGCGGGCTCTTCGACACGACGTACGAAGCTGCCTGGAGGGTGCTGTTCAAGGGCGGAGAAGCCCCCGTATCCGCAACTAAAGATCGCGGATTCAGCACGCAGCGCCCGGCCGGCGAGGTAAGTTATGTCATCCTTTATGGGACACTCATTTCTTTCATAGTTTGACTCCATGTGGGATCTAAACTCCCAATGCCTTTAACAGGACTGGCGGAAGACGTCCGGATAGGTTAACTGTCCGGCTCCCCTTCCAGAAGACCCAGTGGACACCAGTTTGACGGGGCTGCTGGTCCCGTTACTTTACGTGGTGCCGGAGAAGAAGGCCAAGAAGAAGGCCACGGGAACCCGAAGGAGTTCCCGGCGTCAGGTGGTATCGGACTCATCGTCCGATGACTCCGAGGCGGGCACCTCTCCTGAGGATGAGGAGGAGGAGAAGAAAGAAGCCTCTCCCCCAGCGGGGGGAGAGAAGAAGAGGAAGGCCTCCCCAGCGAGGGAGGCCGAAGGGTCCAAGAAGGGAAGGACCCTTCCCCCGGACTGTTCCGCCAACGTTGGCGACGGCAACGAGGAGTGGCCTCCAAGGGCCAAGCCCCTGGCAAGATCGTAAGTATCCGGACCCCTAGATAGTTTATAATTTTTTATTTTGCCACACGGTGTCTTTCTAATGCCACACATGACCTATAGTCCGGCCAAGGCCGATCTTCCCGCTTCGTCCAGCGGGTCCTTAGACACGTCGGATATGGATTCCCTTACGACCGCCTCAACTCCCCGTGACGCTGACGACGCCGAGGTGGGGTCTCGAGAAGGGACCCGCCAGGAGGAGGAGGCCCCGGAGGTGCCGCAAGGCAACCTCCCGGACTCTGCACCGGACTCCGCACCGGAACCCGCAGTGGTTCCGGAGTCCGGCGAGCGGCCCCTTCGTAAGAAGGGCAAGACTGTGACACCGGCGGCCTCTGTCCAACCAAAGAGGCCGGATAACTTGCTGGAGGCGCTCAATGGCGCTTCCATCGAAGAAGAACACCGCACTATCATGAGTGCGGTGATTCAGAAGGTTCAGCTTGCCAAGGGCGGGTTGACCGAAGCCTGCAGCAGCCTTCTAATAGGCTTTGAGGTGAGAATTTTAAGATATGTAATATAATACCGCATAGACAGTAGCCCCTGATGCTCGGTTCGATGTTCGGATAGAAAAGCCGGACTGAGGATCTAAAAAGATATACGCAGGAGTTCTAAAAAATATGTCAATATGGGATTGCAGGTTGCGCTGCTAACCTCTGCCGCACTGACTGCGGAGGTCGATGCTTTGAAGCAGAACCTCGAGCGGTCCGAGAGCGAGCTCGGCCGTGCCAAGAAGCAGCTCGAGGACAAGGAAGGTGAGTAACACCGTATTAAATTTGTACCTTACAGAAAAGGATTTGGTTGCAAGAGAAATAACAAGGATAACATGGGTACTACAGGGGCCACGAATGAGGTGGCGACCCTGAAGGAGGCGGTGTCTGTGGCCGAACGCAATGTGGCCGCAGAGCGAGCCGAGCGAGAGAAGTAGGAGGCGCGGGTGGCGGAGGTGAAGCAAGAGCTCCAGGCTCTCATGGAAAAACATGAGAGTTTGGAGCGCGACTCAAAGACTCAAGAGTCCGAGCTTGCATCGGCTCTTGAGAGCGCCAAAGCCGCTAAGTCGAAGCCCACAAGGCCCTCCAGGAGATCGAGGATTTGAAGAAAATAGCAGCGGGTAAGGCATTTTTCATGCAAAGCAAGCATGTGAATGTGAATTACCTATTACTTACCCGAATTTGGAGCTCTCACTACTAGGAAAAGGCATGCTACTGGCGCACCAGTTTTGCCTTCTAATGGCGCACTACTGGTGCGCCACTAGCATCACGCCAATGGAATTAAATTCTAATGGCGCACCGCTGGTGCGCCATTAGTATCTGGTGTTCTAATGGCGCACCACGTAGTGCGCCATTAGTATTGCCCACAGTGCGCCATTAGAATTCTTTCCAGGGGGCCATATGTACCTATGTGCCTAATGGCACACCAGTGGCTGATGCGGCATTAGTGTGATTATCACAGTGCGCCATTAGTGTCTTGTGTGGTGCGCCACTAGTATGAATATTAGGGATTATGTTTTTTCTGTTCTGATATTTTCACATGTTACCAAATATATTATTGGACAGAATTTAGACAACACCACACAGCAACAGCAGATTCATCGAATACAATAGAAGATTAGTCTCCGAATACAAATCATCATATTAGTCTCTGAATTCAAAAGACCGAACAAAGATAGAACATTACAAGTCTCGAGACCGCGAGTAGCTAGTTTGTCTTCACATTACAAGTCGATATCGACCATCTAAACTACCATCACATAGAAGAGAGTTGTGGTCATCACGATGAGCATCATCGCGATCAAACTGGTCTTCATCCGGTTCCTCCAACGCTCCCTCCTCTCTCCCGCTATATAGCGGGCGTATCTAGATTCGGCCTCCGCCCTAGTGGTGTACCCTTTGTAACTGTTACCGCTGAAATGGTGAACCTGTCTCCGACACTCCTCCCAGTCGTCGTAGACTCCGGGAACCTTACCCTTGTACACGACATACGATGACATCTCTATGCACAAGCCAAACAACAAACAATACATAAGCAATATGTAAGTATGTAACAAAAGGATCGGAAGATAAAAGCAAGACATTAATAGCACGATTCATGGTCCTACTAATAAATAGCATCGATTACATCTAAGTTGAACGACTGTCCAAACCAAAGAGACATACGAATTCATTAAAGTTTAATTACAACATGAGCCAATCAATGTTTCAGAACTACACATCACTACTTTCGACTCGACTCATCGGACAGGAGCGTGGATGAAGCCGCCGTCTGTCGCGATGGTCATGAAATCGTGGTCGTTGTCACCCTGCATTTGTAGCATTCCATCTATCTCATTGTTGGACAGTTGATATCTGAGGAAGAACTGCGCCGACATATGAAGGACATCTTGATGGATGATGCCCGCAAAGTCCGACTGTATGCGAAAGATTTCTTGTCTGAGGTCCGCGTCCTGGATTGCCGACAAGTTCGCGGCCCAATCTTTGAGATTATCTGGTAGCAGAAGTTGATCATGGTCCCTTACGATCGCCCGCATGTGATGGAGGGCGTAGTAGGCATCCTTCTGACCGCCAGGCGGCTGCTTGACGCAGCAGAACTTCGTATTGTGTGAGAACATGTGCTTGCCGTACTTACGAACAGTCCTGGTGAAGGTGCCTCCTGATTTGGCGTAGCCGGGGAGAACATCATCAAGAACTTTCTTGACATTTGTGTAGTCTATCTTGGAGTTACGGTTCGGGTCGAAATACGTGGCCATGGAATATTTCGGGCTTAAGAGGATGAGTGTGCAATGTGTGTTACTACACAGAACACGGAATGTTAGAAAAAAAAGAACGATCGAAATGTAAGAAATCATATGTTACGGGGCGGTTAAGGGATGACTTACTCGGGAAAGTAAGCCACAAGGAAGTTATCCTTATCTGGGTTTGCCAGAATGACGCCTTCGAGGTGTGAACTCGCAACTTGGCGGTCCCCAACGCTGCTCAAGTGCTTGGCACGCATGTAGAAGGGGTCGACTATCACGATGTCCGGGGTCTTGTCTCTAATGATCCGCATCTCAATACTCAGCGAAAACAGCCGAACGAAGGTGTAGTGCAGCGGATGAAGGTTAAACATAGCTAAGATGTCATCAAACCACAGGACGATCGTACCCCCGATGTCGCCATCCACAAAGCCCTTGCCCTCTGGCACCTTGGCCACGAAAACCGGGTATGCCACATCCTTCTCTCTGAGACGCCGCTTCTCCAAAGAAGGAACACTGTCGTGCAGACTCCGCATAGCACCGGTTGCAGCATTTAGCATATTTGGCGGTAGCATCACCCTACCCGCCACATGCACCCTCCTCGAGATATCCTTAGGTGAAGGTGGCCCGTCCTGAGCACGGATCGAACTCGGTGATGGCTGGCTCGCACCGGCGCCCTTGTTAGTCTTTCGTTTCCGTCCCTTCTTCTTGATCTCCTGTAATGGGACCGAGTTCTGCTCACAGACCGCCTTCTTGAGCGTGTTGGGGCTGATAATATTTCGCACCTCAGCTATCTGAGGCTCGGTGAAGGCGGGAGCTGGAGGCGTCTCCTGAGAACTGAACGCCAGACGACGCCTATTGCAATTGGATTTCTCCGCCGTACCAGCTAGATTGCGGTCGTCTTGGTTGGGTTCTTGAGAAAGAGGCCCGCAGAACTCGTCAGCGTACCCATGTTCGGCAAAGTACTTATCGACTTTGGTAAATGTACCATCGTCGTTGTCGTCATCGTCCGGATCCTGTGCCATAGGGCTGTCCGAATCCTGTGCCATAGGGATGTCCGACATAGGGATGTCTGGCAGGTCCGGTAGCGTTGCGGCATTCTTGCCATGGCTTGGCGCCGGCACGACTGGCGGTCTTGTCTGTGGGGTGGTGTCCCCCGCCCCCAAACGAATCTGGCTCTTCGGCCAAAGCAGGGGCCAGTTTACGCAGGCGCTGAGGGTCATCTCATCTTCTTTGTCGGCCCCAGCGGGTCGAACCGGAGGTAACAGCTCGTCGCAGCCTGGCAGCACCCGAACCACTTCAACCCTATACATTGTGGGTGGCATCAGATTACAGTGGAACATGGGGTTGCCCGGTTGAATGATTCTGCCCTTGGCGACATCGACCAACTCGGCGCCCACGAAGTGCAGAAGAGTGCAAGGAACGTCGGCGGTGCCCTGCGAAAACATGTACAGGGCGTCAGGGATGCCCAGTCAAAGGCAAGGAGATTAAGTCATCGGCCGAGAGGCTTAGTTACCGTGATGCCGTCGAACTCAGCTAATGTCGAGGCACCGCCAACGGCGGGCGTGCAACTGACGGAGGGGGCGCTTGCTGGCGAGGTGCCGGCCGGCATACACCCGGGTGCATTAAGCTCCAATGCCCGTGCCGGCGCCGGAGACATGAATACCGCCTCCGCCAGAGACACCAATGGCGCCGCCGCCGGAGACACCAATGGTGCCGCCTGCGAGCTGTGCGAGTTGCTGGCCGTGAACCTGGGAACCGGGGGAGGCCCCTGTTGGCCGCCTGCAATCCACGTCGTCAGCCCATGAATCAACGTAGGCACCATGGCGTTGAGCTTCGTTCCCACCTGTTGTTCCACTTGCTCTTGGACAAGCTCCGGAATCCGCGCCACTTGTGCCTTGAGTGCTTCAACCTCGCGCGTTTGGCTTTCCGAGCTGGCCTTTTTTTCCTTCCGCACACCAGCGGTATAGTATGACCCCCATTTTGTGGACAAGCCTTTGCCGGCCACACGACCAGCTGACGTCGGCTTAGTGAGCTTATCCTTGTTTTTCATTATGTTCAACGCCCTATTTTAAGGGGTGTCGAAAGGGGAGCTCTGAGACGACCCCGCGCTACTACTTTCAGTGTCCTGCGAAAGGAACGTGAACCATTTAGAAATATTGGGGATTAATTAGAGTGCAACCATATGGAGCTAATTACGCGGGGGTGTATTCCTTACCAGAACAAGCTCAAGCGCCCTGGTCTTCGGATCCGTGGTAAGCTCCTTTGTTATCGGGTCCTCCTTGTACCGGGCCCTGACATAGTTCCTGGTCTGCTTGTTACCGCTGTATTTCTCGAAGCGGGGCGGTAGGCCTTGCTCGGCACACTCCGCATCCTCCTTGTCCCATATAGGCTCCGCCACACTGTAACCGCCGGGACAGAGTTTGTGTTCCCCTAAGTTCAACTCCCGCATTTCTTTCCCCCACTGACTTGATTCGGAGGTTGCACTATTCGAGCACTTGATCTCGAACTCCTTGTACTCATCTTCGCTCATCAAAGGATATTTCGCCTTGATCTTCTCATAACTATCACCTTTATCAATCATTTTCTTCACCGCGCTTCTCCAAGTAGACAGGGCCGTGCTCATCTTTGTGAGGGCGGCACTGTTCACTTCATTCCCTGAGAGGCGTGTGTTTTCAAATTTGGCGGGGAACTTGTATCGTTCGTGCAGCTTCGTGAAGAGGAGGTTGCGCAAATTCCCTCGGTCCTTATGCCTAAGGTTCTCGGTGTTGATCGAGACGGTGCTCCGGAGAATGCACCCGAGCTGAACCGAGTACCCCTTGACTATATGTTTGGGCTCCGTTGGATTCCCGTCGGAGTCCACTTGAGTGAATTTCTCCTTGACGGTGTGGAGTGCATTCCGACGCCGGTCCTTCCTTTGCTTCTTCGATTGGCTGCCATCTGTGTGTGCGCCGCCATCATCAGTGGTGGCATCCTCGGCGGCACCATCGGTGGTGTCATCCCCGACGCCACTAGGGGTTGTGTAATCAGGATCGGTCTCTTCCGCGGCGTCCTCATAGCGGTGAGATTGTTCCTCCATCTCCCGGGACAGCTCCCAGAATTGCTTGCCGCCCGAACCATCGGCCTCATCGTTGTGGGCCATGTTTCGCTCTAAATAGGAATAAAGTTTGGTCAAAAAGTTGGTTATTGTCAGGGAACAAGATCATGGTCTCATCATTTAGGGTTTGTCGACACCGAGGCACCCTAAAAGCCTAAGCATTCATCATTTAGGGTTTGTCGACGCCGAGGCACCCTAAAAGCCTAAGCGTACATCATTTAGGTTGTCATCGACACCGAGGCATCCGGGGCAGCCAAGTTAAGTTTTCATCATTTAGGGTTTATCGATGCCGAGGCACCCTAGGTTGGGCCTAATCACTTGGCACTAATCACTTGGCTCTATTGCCACCTATGGTTTAATACAGCAAGAATAAAGGGGCAGTTGATCCTACTTAATTAAGTACTAAGATATCCCGGCCCATGCATTAGTAGCAAGTACCTCATATGTCCGATTTTTAGCAAAGTCATGCTAAAATTCACGGAAAATTTCAGCATGACCTTTGCTGAAAATAGGACATATGGAGTACCCGAATATGCCGGAACGGAAGTTAATCGACATTCCGGCAAACTCAAGGGCCTCTCGGGGTACCTGCAAAATCATCACGACACGAAGGGCCTCTCAAGGGCCTCAAGCAGCAGCGACGTCTCCCAGGACCCCATTTTTTTGCTAAATTTCTTTGAGCCACAATCAGAGCAGAAAATTCAGCATATTTCTATACAACAGCACTGTAAAGATGAAGAACAGTTCTACAGCAGCCAATTTATATACAATAGCATCTTTGGTCATACCAATTTCTGAAACAATTCAAAGATGAAGAAATTAACTATGTATAGTTTATTCTTTTTGTACCAAGAACTATTTTAGTTTATTATTTATTGTACCAGGGAGGAATATAAAAATCTTTTTTGGTATATATCCTAGTTATACTACTGCAGGAAAGGAGGATCATCATACACATATATATGTGCATAAAAATCATAAAAATTCAAAATCACTTGAAAGCTGATCACTCGGACCACACCACATGCCACATCATACATAGTACATAGAGTTGACAATTCAGTTGCAATCATGTAGTAATGGATTGTTCTACCTAGCAGGTTGTTGGAAATGGATTGTTCTACCTAGCAGGTTGATGGAAATTCAGTTGCTTTTTTCATTAGGGCTGGCAACAAGACATGGTCAAATTTCAATTAAGATTATCTATTGGTTCAAGACTGGAAACAAGACTTGTTCTACAAAATCAATTATCTATTGAGTAGTTCTTGTGCTCATCCAGTAGCAACATCTTTCATACATGATCAGTAGTCATGTACCAAATTTTTATTTAAACTGAATTTGCAAATCACCAAGAGCTCTACTAGTTTCAAACTAGATTTACACTAAATACACTAGAGTATTTGACCAGTAGTCAGTTACATTTACACTAGACTGAAGAAATTGCTGCATCACTAGACTGAAGAAATTGTGTTGTCAGTTAGGGACTGAAGAAAATGTGTTGCAGATTTTGATTTGCTTGCTGATCTTCGGTTAACTCCATAGAAGAGTTTTGTACTGATTCAGTTAACTGACAGCAAGTAACATCATGTTCTAACAGCAACAATTTCAGAGTACTACTCCAAAATCCTCCTAGTTGTAGCTCACCTAAATGGTTGAATTCAAAGAACTACAGTGGCCTTTAGTGATTGAGAGCTTAAAATTTCCAACAATCTGAACAAACAAAGTAAAAAAGGATCAGTATCTCATTTCAGCTGATTTATTCTTCATAAGCATAGGCTTTGTTTGTTGGAAACTAGCCCGTCACACTGAAATTTAACAGTAAACTAAATTACTGTCATTTAACAGTAAATTGAATTTTAAACTGAGTACTGGAGTAAACTTGCTGGAGTACAAATTTATGCATTACTCCATATATTTTGAAATACCTACTGCTATGAGCTATGTCAACAGGGCTACTCCAGTGCACATCACTGCCCAGAGCAAACTGAAACCCACTCTTCTCTCTCTACCCAATAGGCTAATCTATATGAATGCAGTTTTATCAACGGGCCATATATCGATAAGAACGATTGTTGCTGCCTATGAAGCACAACACAGATGTATGGCATGAACAAATTCAATCTACAATGAGACTGAAGCATCTAGAAGATCAAAGTAATCATGTCAAATTGCAAAAAAATTCATTTGTTTAAGAATGTTTGGCACTTTAACTAGAATCATGCATTGGTGCAAAGTTGCTCCTGTACACTATAACATCTGAAAGATGGAGATCACAGAGTTGCATCGGAAAGATGGGTTGGATCGAGGAAAAAAATGGGGGTGAGGGGGAAGATGGAATCGGGAGCTCTGTACCTGCGGCGGCTGCGGCTGGAGGACGGCGCCGTCGAAGAACTCGAGGGCGGGGGCACTGGATGCTCCTCTCGTTGATGGGGGAGGGGAGAGGCTGGAGGCAAACCCTAGCCGCCAAGCGCACGAGTGCTGCAGCTAGGTGGAGTAACCTCTGCCGGAGACAACGGAGCAGGTGGCCAACGTCGTGGTTGGTGAGGAGCAGGTGGCCGGCGTCGTGGTTGGTGAGGAGAGCGCGAGGAAGAGCGCCCCGTCCGAGGAGGTGGTTGGTGCCTTTGCGACCGGTGGCGGCGGAGGCCTAGAGGATGTGGAAGAAGGCGCAGACGGCGAGGAGGAGTCCGGCGAGAGTCGGGGCGGCGGTGGTGGGGGCGCAGGGGCGGCGGGGGTGGAGTCCGGTGAGGGTCGGGGCGGCGGCGTCGTGGGTCGGGGCAACGCGTGGGTCGATCTGGTGGCTTGGGAGAGAGGGTCGAAGGGGATCTGGCGAGAGAGAGGGGATAGCTAGGGGGAGTGTTCTAATGGCGCACCAACCAGTCGTGCGCCATAAGTATGACTATTCTAATGGCGCACCACCCCTCGGTGCGCCATTAGATTTTTGTTTTAATCTAGCCCACTAACCATATCTACAACCTTGTTTAAATCAGGAGGTCCTGGGTTCGATTCCCAGGCTCCGCAATATTTTTTTATGCATTTTAAATGCTATTTTTATATTTATTTGTGTTTAAATATGTTCAAACTTGTTTAAATCATAACAGTAATATTTTTTAATAAAAATAGTAATAATATTTTTAAAAATATGTTCAAATTTGTTACTTGAAAATATCATCGGCGGCGGCGGTGGAGCGGGGGAGGGTGCGTGGATCGAGATTGAGATGGAGGGGGAATCGAGATCGAGATGGAGGGGGATCGAGATCAAGTGTCCTCATGAATTCAAAAAGTGCCCATGAAATTTAAAAATATTCATGATATCAAAAAGTGTCCATGAAATACAATCGAGAAATGAAGACTACAATTTAAATACAATCGATCTTAGCTAGCTAACTGTTCACAATCTTCTTGTCCTTCTTTTTCGCAAATGGAGTTCTTCTGTGGAACGGACGTCCTTTAGGTAGGGTGGTCCTGCTTCTTCTTGTGGTGTGTGCTGCTACTTCATCGTCATCGTCATGTTCATTGGCTACTCCATCCATTCCGATGATCTTCCTTTTGCCTCTCCTCACGACAACACGACTGGGCTTTGACGGGTTGGTAATGTAGAAGCATTGGTCCACTTGGGAAGCCAGTACCCATGGCTCATTTTTCGCGGTGACGTTTGCGCCCGCGGTCTTGGATTTGGCTTCGGGTATAACCATGGTGGTCAAATATCGGTCTTCTTTTAGGACGCTCTTGGCCCATCTGACATGGAACATCGGCACCTTCTCTCCAGCGTAGCTCAGCTCCTAGATCTCCTCGATCCTTCCATAGTATCTGTCCTTGTCCTTACCGGTGTAGGATTCCATCATTACCCTGGAGTTCTGATAACCATCGCTCTTCATGTCCTTGTCCTCGGTGTAGAATGTGTAGCCGTTGATATCGTACGCCTCATAGGTCATCAGGTTGTGCTCGGCGCCCTGTGAGAAGGCGAATATGAGTTGTTCTTCTACGGAAGAATCTTCATGGGGCGCCCACGCGATCCGTAGATCGATCTTGATTGTCTTGCCTTATCCTCTAATATATCTCGCAAGTCTGGAGCATTCCCCTGTGGCCTTGTGCTTTTCGAGCGATGCCGGGGTACAGTTCTGATGGAGGGCCTAAAGGCCTCTCTGTCGTGGCCACAAGGTGGTCGGTCAGCCGTATTGTGCTCTGGTGATGCAGGTTTATATGCCTCCTCCTCTAATCGGGGGAGCAACTTGCGTTTGGGGTAACTTTTGGAGGGGCGTTCGAGTTCATGCTCTTCGGCCGCAAGGACTTCAGTCCATCTGTCGGCTAGCAGGTCTTGATCAACTCTAAGATGTTGCTGCTTTTTCTTTAGGCTGTTCCCGTGGCCATAAGCCTGCGTTTGAAACGCTCTTGTTCGACGGGATCCTCGGGCACGACAAATTCGTTGTCGTCGAGGCTTGCCTCGTCTCCGGAGGGAGGCATGTAATTATCATCCTCGACCTCTTCGTCTGCCGCTCTCTCATGAGGGCTGGCTTCTCCGTCCTCCTGTGCTGAATCTTGCTGGAGGGGGTTGTCGTCGGCGCTCTCTAGGGTGTTATTATCCCGGGTGTCGGAATCTCCATTCTTGCTGTGGCGGGATTTAGAGCGGCGCCGCTGATGCCGGCGCTTGGGCTGTTTCTTGGAGGGATCTGCCTCCGCTGCTTGTTCGCCATTCCCATCCTTTGGGATGTCCACCATGTATATGCCATATGACGAGGTGGTCTTCCAGTGCCCCGTAGGCGCTGGTTCTTGGTCGTCTCCGGCATCGTCGTCCATACCGTCGATGTCTTCGGAGTCGTAGTCTAGCATGTCGGTTAGATCGTCGACAGTGGCTACAAAGTGGGTGGTGGGTGGGATTTGAATTTCTTCGTTGTCCGCATCCCAACCATCCTGACCGCAATTCGGCCAGGGCTCTCCTGATAGCGAGAGATACTTTAGCGAATTCAGTATGTCGCCAAAAGGCGAGTGTTGAAAGATGTCCACGGCGGTGAACTCCATGATCGGCGCCCAATCGAATTCGATTGGAGGGGGCGCAGGAGGTTCGGAGTCCGGCAAGGAGTCCGGCACATCGGAGTCACGAGCGTCGCAAGGGACAAGGTCAGTATTCGGCTCCATCACCGTAGAGGTTGCAGCCCCTGAGGCAGTGTCTAGCCACCCATCCTCGATCTGCGCGGTCGGCTCCGAATTAAGAATCAGAGCGGACTCATGTGCGGCTTCCCAGGCAGTGTCCGGCAGCAGAGCTAAATCATGCCCATCGAAACAGTGCGGTGCGCTCGGCTATGGTTCGAATCCATTGAAGATCAAGTCTCCGCGGATGTCAGCTGTTAAGTTTAAGTTTCCAAATCTGACCTGATGGACAGGGGCGTAGCTTTCGATCTGCTCCAGATGGCCAAGCGAATTGGCCCGCAGTGCAAAGCCGCCGAACACGAAGATCTGTCCGGGGAGAAAAGTCTCACCCTGGACTGCGTCGTTGTTGATGATCGAAGGAGCCATCAAGCCTATCGGTGACAACACAGAGGAACTCTCAATGAAAGCACCAATGTCGGTGTCAAAACCGGCGGATCTCGGGTAGGGGGTCCCGAACTGTGCGTCTAGGCGGATGGTAACAGGAGACAAGGGACACGATGTTTTTACCCAGGTTCGGGCCCTCTCGATGGAGGTAAAACCCTACTCCTGATTGATTAATATTGATGATATGGGCAGTACGAGAGTGGATCTACCACGAGATCAAGGAGGCTAAACCCTAGAAGCTAGCCTATGGTATGATTGTTGTTGTGATTGTTGTTGTCCCACGGACTAAAACCCTCCGGTTTATATAGACACCGGAGAGGGTTAGGGTTACACAGAGTCGGTTACAATGGTAGGAGATCTACATATCCGTATTGCCAAGCTTGCCTTCCACGCCAAGGAAAGTCCCATCCGGACACGGGACGAAGTCTTCAATCTTGTATCTTCATAGTCTTGGAGTCCGGCCGATGATGATAGTCCGGCTATCCGGACACCCCCTAGTCTAGGACTCCCTCAGGGACCAAAGGCTGCCCTTTAGTCCCGGTTCTTGCCACGAACCGGGACCAATTAGTTGCCTATATATACCCCTCGCCCGCGAGCAGAGCACTCCCACTTCTCTGTTTTTCGTGGCCGGCGAGGGGAGAGCTTTGTGGTGCTCTAGCTCACCTGCTATGCACACGAGTTGTTCGATGGAATGCCCGAGCCACACTACTTAAGGTTTCTCCTCTCCAAGCTCGACCTCCAAGCTCCATTTTCCTCAATATTTGTCTAGGTTTAGCGGTCCATCACGTCTCGTCCCCGTCTTCACCGCCGTCGATCGCCCGCGCCGATCTCGTCGCCGGCACCGCCGTGGTGAGCCTCTTGTTCTTATCTTCTTTCTGAAAGGAAAAAAAAATCTTACTTGTATGTTTATATAGATACTTGTATAATTTTCTTACTTTTATTATTGCATCTTATATAGTGCGATGGTTTTGGTATCCGCCCCCGTCGGCCCTCGTCCTGTCTATGATTCGAATGTGGTATATATTATCTTTTCATAACTATTGGTTCATTTATTGTTTATGACAATTATGCGACCAACGTGACATAGATTTTATTTATCTAGGAGGTTGTTGAACCGGAAATTCCAACCGACCCTATTGTCGAGAGGTTAAATTTAGTTGAAGAAGAAAACAATTTCTTGAAGGAAAAAATTAGAAAAATTGAGGAGGAGAAGATGATATTGGAGTTGCATGTTGCGGATGTCGTCGATGATCACAAGATCAAGATGGATGCAATGCGCTTGAAGATTAGAAAGATTAGAAAATATGCCATTCATACCGAGGCTTGGTATCATTATGCCATTGGATCAGTTGTTACATTGGTTGCGATTATGATCGCATTTGATTTCGCATTGAAATGTTTTACATAGTTCCAGTGTATGGTTTAATTAATTTAGATGCTCTGCAGACCTTTATGTTGTTAGATGAGAACTATGTATGTACTTTGGTTTTAATGTGATGATGAACTTCTATTAATTTGGTCACTTAATTATCTATTCATGATGTTCTGTAATGATTTTTGACACACTTAATTATATATAATGCACGCAGATGAACCGCCAATGGATGTACGGTTCAAGACACACCTACGAGTACATTAAGGGCGTGCATGATTTTCTCGAAGTGGCAGAGGCAAACAAGCAGAATGGTTTTATGTATTGTCCATGCCCTATATGTGGGAATACGAAGTCTTACTCTGACCGGAAAATCCTTCACACCCACCTGCTTTACAAGGGTTTCATGCCACACTATAATGTTTGGACGAGGCACGGAGAAATAGGGGTTATGATGGAAGACGGCGAAGAAGAAGAGTACAATGACAACTATGTGCCCCCTGAATACGGTGTTGCCACTGAACATCAAGTGGAACCAGACGATGTGCACGATGATGCTGCAACGGGCGAAGCTGCTGAAGATCAAGAGGAACCAGACGATGTGCCCGATGATGATGATCTCCGTCGGGTCATTGTCGATGCAAGGACGCAATGCGAAAGTCAAAAGGAGAAGATGAAGTTCGATCGCATGTTAGAGGATCACAAAAAAGGGTTGTACCCCAATTGTGAAGATGGCAACACAAAGCTCGGTACCGTACTGGAATTGCTGCAGTGGAAGGCAGAGAATGTTGTGCCTGACAAAGGATTTGAGAAGCTACTGAAAATATTGAAGAAGAAGCTTCCAAAGGATAACGAATTGCCAGGCAGTACATACGCAACAAAGAAGGTCCTATGCCCTCTAGGATTGGAGGTGCGGAAGATACATGCATGCCCTAATGGCAGCATCCTCTACCGCGGTGCGTACAAGGATCTGAACGCATGCCTGGTATGCGGTGCATTACGGTATAAGATCAGACGAGATGACCCTGGTGATGTTGACGGCGAGCCCCCCAGGAAGAGGGTCCCTGCGAAGGTGATGTGGTATGCTCCTATAATACCACGGTTGAAACATCTGTTCAGAAACGGAGAGCATGCCAAGTTGATGCAATGGCACAGTGAGGACCGTAAGCCGGAAGTTGAGAGCACCCGCTGACGGGTCGCAGTGGAGAAAAATAGAGAGAAAGTACTGGGATGAGTTTGCAAGTGACCCAAGGAACGTATGGTTTGCTTTAAGCGCGGATGGCATTAATCCTTTCGGGGAGCAGAGCAGCAATCACAACACCTGGCCCGTGACTCTATGTATGTATAGCCTTCCTCCTTGGATGTGCATGAAGCGGAAGTTCATTATGATGCCAGTTCTCATCCAAGGCCCTAAGCAACCCGGCGACGACATTGATGTGTACCTAAGGACATTAGTTGAAGAACTTTTACAGCTGTGGAATGGAAACGGTGTACGTACGTGGGATGAGCACAAACAGGAGGAATTTGACCTAAAGGCGTTGCTGTTTGTGACCATCAACGAATGGCCCGCTCTCAGTAACCTTTCAGGACAGACAAACAAGGGATACCACGCATGCACGCACTTTTTACTTGACACCGAGAGTATATACCTAGGAAGCTGCAGGAAGAATGTGTACCTAGGCCATCATCGATTTCTTTCGACCAACCATCAATGTCGAAAGAAAGGCAAGCATTTCAAAGGCGAGGCGGATCACCGGAAGAAGCCCGGCATGCGTACCAGTGATCACATACTTGCTATGGTCAATGATTTACACGTAATCTTTGGAAAGGGTCCCGGCGGACTAGCTGTTCCGAGTGACGATGGGGGACACGCACCCATGTGGAAGAAGAAATCTATATTTTGGGACCTACCCTACTGGAAAGACCTAGAGGTCTGCTCTTCGATCGACGTGATGCACATGACGAAGAACCTTTGCGTGAATCTGCTAGGCTTCTTGGGCGTGTATGGGAAGACAAAAGATACAACTAAGGCACGGGAGGACTTGCGACATTTGCATGAAAAAGACGGCATGCCTCCAAAGCAGTATGAAGGTCCTGCCAGCTATGCTCATACCAAAGAAGAGTAGGAAATCTTCTTTGAATGCCTGCTTAGTATGAAGGTCCCGACTGGCTTCTCATCGAATATAAAAGGAATAATAAATATGGCAGAGAAAAGTTTCAGAACCTAAAGTCTCATGACTGCCATGTGATTATGACGCAACTACTTCCGGTTGCATTGAGGGGGCTTCTACCGGAAAACGTCCGATTAGCCATTGTGAAGCTATGTGCATTCCTCAATGCAATCTCTCAGAAGGTGATCGATCCAGAAATCATACCAAGGCTAAGGAGTGATGTGGTGCAATGTCTTGTTCGTTTCGAGCTGGTGTTCCCACCATCCTTCTTCAATATCATGACGCACGTCCTAGTTCATCTAGTTGACGAGATTGTCATTCTGGGCCCCGTATTTCTACACAATATGTACCCCTTTGAGAGGTTCATGGGAGTCCTAAAGAAATATGTCCGTAACCACGCTAGGCCAAAAGGAAGCATCTCCATGGGCCATCAAACAGAGGATGTCATCGGGTTTTGTGTTGACTTCATTCCTGGCCTTAAGAAGATAGGTCTCCCTAAATCGTGGTATGAGGGGAGACTGACTGGAAAAGGCACGCTTGGAAGGGACTCAATAATATGCAGGGACGGATATTCTTGGTCTTAAGCACACTACACAGTTCTACAGAACTCTACCTTAGTGACCCCATATGTCGATGAGCACAAGAACAGTCTGCGCTCCAAACACCCGGAGCAGTGCGACGACTGGATTACATGTCAACACATCAGGACTTTCAGCAGTTGGTTGGAAGCACGTCTCAGAGGTGACAACACTGTTTGTGATGAGCTGTACTTGTTGTCCAGGGGACCATCTTTGACTGTATTGATTTGGAAAGGATACAAGATAAATGGGAATACATTTTACACGAGAGCACCAACCAAAACATCGGTGTCCGCTTTGATGCAACAACCGAGAGGGGAAAGGACTCATATTATGGTTACATAGTGGACATATGGGAACTTGACTACGGACATGATTTTAAGGTCCCTTTGTTTAAGTGCAAATGGGTCAATCTGTCAGGAGGCGGGGTACAGGTAGACCCACAGTACGGAATGACAACAGTGGATCTGAAAAATCTTGGGTACACTGATGAACCGTTCATCCTAGCCAATGATGTGGCACATGTTATCTATGTGAAGGACATCTCTACTAGACCGAGAAAGAGAAAAGATAAGGGAGCGAATACATCATACGATGAGCCAAAGCGCCACATAGTTCTTTCAGGAAAAAGGGACATCGTGGGAGTGGAGGGCAAGACAGACATGTCTGAAGATTATGAAAAGTTTCATGAAATTCCTCCCTTCAAAGTCAAAGCTGACCCCAGCATCCTGATAAACGATGAAGATTATCCATGGTTACGGCGCAATAAGCAAATGACAGAAGCGAAGAAAAAGTGAAGACTTTCTCCTGCAACTATTATGATGATACCATGCCAACTTTGTAACAGACGAGTATGATACCATTGTCCGTTTCGTACATGCACATGCTATGTGGGTGAATTTATGATACCATGCCAACTTTCAACTTTTTCAGATTTCATTTGAAATGCTTTAATGTCTTATGGTTCGGCCCTCGTAATAATTAAAAATAGAAACAATAAGTATTTTGTTGTAAGTAGAAACAAAATAAAATAAATAAATAAATAAAGAAAGAAAACAAAAAAACAAAAAAATGGTTTTCAAATTTGAAAATTAATGGCACTAACAGAAAGTTTATAATTTTTCTAACACTAAAAGAAAAAAAGAATTAAAAAATAAAGCAAAAATTAAAGTGGGCATTAGTCCCGGTTGGTTTCACGAACCGGGACCAATTCTCTTCATATATAACTAGCACTTAGCAGTTTCTCCAAAATCCATCCTTTTCTTCTCCGCTCGACGCCCGCTGCTCTGCCTTGTCGCCGTCGCCGCCGAGCCGTCAGGCTGCTCCACCTCGTCGTCGCCACCGCCTCCGACGCCGTCAGGCTGGTCCACCTCACCGTCGTTGCCGCCTCCGACGCCGTCAGGCTGCTCAACTTTGCCGTCGCCGCCGCCCTTGACGCCGTCTGCCCCGACGCCGGCACCGCTCCCCGCGCCCTGACGCCGCCCGCCGTGCCCCGCCACCCCCCTGTGAGCACCTGCCTCGCGCCCCTGCCTTGCATCGCTCCCGCACCCCTGGCCTGCCTCGCGCACCTGCACCCCTGCCCTGCCCCGCCGGCGCCACCTCTACCGCCATGCCCCTCTGCCCGGCTCTGTTTTTTTATTAGTTTAATTTTTTTCATATATATACAATGTATGTGTATGTATGTGGCTATATGTTTTTTTTTCATATGTTGCTATATGTTTTTTTATTTTTATTAGTTTATTTTTTTGTTCATATGTGATGTATATGTGTATGTGGCTATAATGTATATGTGTATGTGATGTATGTGGCTAGAATTTGCTAAATATATATGTTAAAAATGTTTTTTTGTTCATAGAAAGTTTTTTGTTCATATATAGAAAGTTACAATTTTAGAAATGTTTTATATATGCAAAAGTTACAATTTTAGAAAAAGAAGGATAGGAAATAAGAAAATAAAAAGAGGAAAGAAAGAAGAAGAGGAGGGGAAAAGAAGAGGAGAAATAAATAAGAAGAAGAAAAAAGAAGAAAAAGAAGAGGAGAAGAAAAATGGAATAGAGGAGAAGAAGAAAAATAGAAAAAAAATTATATTTTTTCTTCTTCTCCTCTATTCCTTTCTTCTTCTCCTCTTTTTTTTTCTTTTTTTTTTCTTCTTCTTCCTTCTTCCTTCTTCCTCTTTTCTTCCTTTTCCTTAATTATTTTCCTTTCTCGAGGGAGAAGAAGAAAAAGAAGAGGAGAAGAAGAAAGAAAGGAATAGAGGAGAAAGAAGAAACTTCAACACGAGGGGGGGGGGGTACCGATATCCCCTCCCCGATAACATTGTTTTCCCATGTATATGTATGTCGCGTCGTTGTCGATATAACCCCCTCGAGATAATTTCGACATGAGAAGCGGTCGATATATATACCCCCTCTCGACCGTGATAACTTATACAACGGCAGCACCCCCCTCGACCCTCTCGCTCGACCAAAACTCTCGAGGACACCCAAACCCTAGAGAGAAAACAATGTTGGTCTCCTACCCCCTCCCGCCGCGCCCCTACCCGACAAATTAACTCTCTCGAGGCCACCCAAATTTACCAAGTTAAAAGAGCGTTGTCGTCGAGGCCACCCCAAACCCTTGAAGCGTTGTGTCGAGGCAACCCCAAACCCTAGAGAAGCAGCGTCGAGGCCACTAACATGATTCCTTATTGTGATTAGCTAGCTAGTTCTACGTTTGCCACTAATATATATATATATATATATATATATATATATATATATATATATATATATATATATATATCCATCTGTACCATGTTTGAATAATAATTAACATGTTGTAAATATTTGCAGAAACTATGGAGTACTCCCGAGAAGAAGAAACAGAAGCGATGTTGGGGGACATAATCGCACAAGGAAGTGATGAAGTTGTGTCATTTCTCAACGACACCGATGGTCAGGAAGGACTGGGTGAAGAAGAGGGCTATGTTCATGATGGCTTCGGCCCATTAATGTCGGTACAAGAAGAGGACTATGTTCATGATGGCTCCGGTGACACAATGGAGGTACAAGAAGGAGACCGTGCTGACTGCTCCGGTGACCGAACCGAGTTCGGCCATATATATATATATATGTATATATATATATATATATATATATATATATATATATATATATATATATATATATATATATTAGCTAAGCCCGTGCTGTCTAGTTAATTGATGCATCCATTGTTTCGGTATATGCACACATATTAATTACTCTCATATTTCTTCCTTATAATTTCTAGCCCTACGGATCGAGCACAACTTCGGTAAGGAGACGAGGCCGGAAGAAAAAGTTGAGCTTGGATGAAAAGTTTGAGATCATAGAAATCGCGCCCGACGGCGAACCGATTGAACCCATCCGGACAAAGAAGGCATTTTCTGCTCAGTGTGGGGTTCTTGTTAGGGACAAGATCCCGATCAGCATCCAGCAATGGTATAAGCCTAAGGAGGAAGACCCTGAGGTGTCTTATGTCAATGATATGCAGAAAGAAGATCTTTGGACTCAGCTAAAGGCAAATTTCACCCTACCGCCAAAGGAGGATCCGGAGAAGCCAGTTAAAGAGCAATTAATCAAGTATTGTGCTCTTAAGAAGATGGCAACCCTATTCAGGAGGTGGAGGAAAGAGCTGAACAAGTTTGTCGACAAAAAAAAAGACACCGGAATTCATCGGCAAATATGAGAAGATCAAAGATCACTGGCCCGCATTTGTGGCCCACAAGACATCAGAAAAGAATAAGAAGATGTAGGCGACAAACAAGCAAAATGTTGCGAAGAAGAAGCTTCACCATCGCACGGGGTCAGGTGGCTACCTCAAAGCCCGGCCTAAGTGGTCCAAGGCTGAGAATGATCTACTTGAAAAAGGGATCAAACCAGAGACAATGTACTGGCCAGACCGTTGCCGGACTTGCTTCTTCGGGGCTAGAGGAACCTTGGACCCTGTATCAGGGAAGTGCCATCAGACGGACGAGCAACTGCAAATACCAGTCAAGAACCTTCCACACTATATCGATGTAGCGCAGCGAGGGACGTTCATTCCAGACAGGGAGAAGGACGAGCTCACATTGGCCCTCGGGAATCCTGAGCACCCTGGACGGACACGAGGCACGCCAGGCTCCATTCCATGGAAGGTTGGTTTTCCGGACGCAAGGGGTTACAAAACCCACGAGAGGAGGAAGAAACTAGAGCAGGGCCAACTGTAGGCGCTACATGAAAGGGTAATGGGGCCAGAGGAACCAGAAGAGGAACGAGAAGGAGCAGATCGTAGCAAACGACCTGTCGAAGCTTCCCCCAAAGCTACCCCGCCATCTCAGCGGAGAAGCAACGTGGCTTCCACCGAGCTGCTTCAGCCGGAGCATGTCTTGACGGCTCCTGCCAGCTATCCCGTGGATGCTATCACGGAGTCTCAAAATTGCCACATTATGACGTGATGGATGAATTTGAAGGTCAAGGCGGCTGTTGGCTCTGTTTATCCTACTAGACCCGATGCAACTTATCACTGTCGGCCGATTCCAGAAGGATATGCTAGGGTGATGGTGGATGAAATAACAGAGGGATTTGAGGACCTCCTGCTTGACCACCCTACCGGTGAAGGGGAGACTAGGCTGGGTTCTGCTCTGAAGACTCCATGCCTATGACGGAAGGAGCTCATCAACATTCCAAACTGGACGCCTCTGCCTCCTCCTCCTCCTCCGGCAAGTCAGGGCACTCCGCCTCGTCCACCGCCTCCTCCTCCGGCGAGTGACGATCAGGGCACGCGTGGCGGCACTCCGCCTCCTTCTCCGGCGCGTGGTGGAACTCCGCCTCCTTCTTCGCCTGCGCCGGCGCTCCCTAGCAGCGAGCAGCCTCCTCCTTCTCTGCCTCGCCAGCAAGGGCGAAAGAGACTCGCTGCCGCCCCGGCTGCTCCGGCGCGTCGTACTCCTTCTCCTCCGCCTCGTAAGCAAGCACGAAAGAAGACAGACGCCGCAGCCGCTCCGTCTGCTCCGGCGTCCAGCAGCACAACCAGAGGCGGAAGGCAATATAGATACGGTCCACCTATCAAGCCTCTAGAGAAGTTACCGTACGAGAGGACCGAGGAGGAAAATGATACGATCGTGCGGACCCACGTGAAGGAGTCTTTGAAGGGGTGAAAGCAAAGAGACATCCACCTCCGGAGGAGAAGGTAGATCCGGTGAAAGCAAAGCACACTCTCGATGCCCTGAGGAAACAGGCAAAGTCTCCGCCAAGAACCAACTATGAGCGCATTACTGAACAGACATATCTCCAAGCGGAGCGGTCGGGAAGTACTGTCAGACATCAAAGGTCAAGAGAACGAGCAGCTGCGAAAAAAATTGACCAGCTCGGCGAACAAGCAAACCAATCATGCCCCCCACTCAATGTGTCTAGCGGCAACATCATCGCTAATGCTCCGGGGATGGTAGCTGGTTATGGCAATCTACAAGATTACCTGCCTGACGATCAACTTCCTGATTTCATGGAAGTGGACCAACACAGATACGAGTACGGGAAGCCTCTCATCAAAGATGAAAAATCTCTAACAACGATGATGCGAAGATTCCATACTTGGTACATGAAAACCTGCAGAGAGTCTGGGGGGACGAATAGTTTGTATCTGAACATTAAAGAGGAGCACGACCTCGTTGGAACTGATCTGTTGTGTGTTCCATTTGAGGAGTTCTTCGCGTTCTTCAATCAAAAGGCCCTCGATAAATTAACGGTCTTTTGCTAGTGCCTGTAAGTACTATTTCTGTCATTAAGTCTCTATATATAGCTCGACTCTTTCATTGCATGTATTTATAATTAATTATCCTCAATATATTATGCAGATTGAAGATCGTCGAGTGCAAAAAACAAGAAATTTATGATATTGGGTTCATTAACACAAATATCATAGATGAATTTCTGGTTAAAAAGCACGAAAAAGAGGCCGAGGACAACTTGCTATGATCGTTGATCAAAAATCAAAACAAAGATACCATACTCTTTCCTTACAACGGCAAGTGAGTGTTACTGTCGTGTGTATATTCGGTTTCCCTTATTACTCGAGCGAGGTTATAGTAATGTAATTGATGAGTTATGAATGCGTGCGCAGGTACCACTATGTTCTTCTGGAGATTAAGCTTGAGCGGGGACTAGTAACCGTCTTAGACTCGAGACGGAAAGATCCCAAAACCTATGCGGACATGACTGAAATGCTCAACAAGTAAGTTCAATCAATCATTATCTCACCATATCGGCAACTTTTTGTTCATTTCCTGATATCTCAAGTAATAATAATACTTTCTTTGTCTTGCAGGGTTTGGAAACAGTTCACCGCAGAAGCTCTGGGACTGCCGAAGGAGCTGCGATATACATACCCGAAAGTAAGTACTACTGGCTAGCTAGTTGCGGGCATCTCCCGTTGATTCTATAGCTATACTTTCATCAATGCCATTTATAATGCTTCATTATAAGTTTGATTCACCTCTATTTCTCGTAAAGTGCTTGTGGCAGGAACAAGGGAATGATTTCTGTGGATACTACATGTGCGAGTTCATCCACAACGCGACTTTGAAAAACAAGCGGGGCTACTCTCAAAGACAATATGAAGTGCGTAAGCAATAATATTCACAATTTCATTTTATTACACCATCATTTCTGTTGAGTTTCATTCATATATATGTATTAATTAACTCCCTTCTTCAAATTAGACGTGGCAGATGCGGAATGAACTCCTAGAACTAGATCGCATGAAAGCAATTCAAGAGGAATTGGCGGGATTCTTTCTTGACCACATCATCAATAAAGCCGGAGAATACCATGTGGAAGTTGATTTCAATTGCTAGTGGATTGTAATTAAGAGATCTTACATATTGTACATGTATGTAGCCAGTAGCGTCGGATACATGATACGAAAACTTGTTGTTCGACCAATCTCTCAGAGAAGGAGAGGTCGATCGATCACTTCTCTCGGTATGCATGACGAACTTCTGTACTCAATGGTTCTCTCGATCACTTATGTATATAGTACGTAGCGTCGACCAAGCACGGACATAAGAGAGGACACTTCTTTCTATTAATTAGCTAGCTAACACAATATATGAAACACCTAAATTAACCCCCCAAAACCCCCAACCCCCCCCCCCCCTTTCCAAAAAAAACAAAAACCACAGCCACTGGAATGCTGACGCGTGGATGCCTTTTGGTCCCGGTTGGTGCCTCCAACCGGGACCAAAGGCCCCCCTGCCTGGGCTTGACGCACCGGCCACGTGGAGGACCATCTGTCCCGGTTCGTGTTTGAACCGGGACTAATGGGGTGAGGTATTAGTAACGACCCATTAGTCCCGATTCATGAACCGAGACTAAAGGCCCTTACGACCCGGGACAAATGTCCTGTTTTCTACCAGTGTATGGCTTTATAGAATGCTTCATGTGCTTCACTTATATCATTTGAAGTTTGGATTGCTTGTTTCTCTTCACATAGAAAACCACCATTTCTAGAATGCTCTTTTGCTTCACTTAAATTTGTTAGAGTGTGGGCATATCTTTTGTAGAAAGAGTTAAACCCGTTGTTGATCAGCAACGTCGGTGAAATCCAAAGATGAAAGAAGTGGTAAGGATGGAAATATTAAAACTTCTGGAAGCAGGTATAATCTATCCTATAGCTGATAGTAGATGGGTGAGTCCTGTTCATTGTGTCCCTAAGAAGGGAGGTATTACTGTTGTTCCTAATGATAAGAATGAGCTTATTCCACAAAGAATTTTCACAGGCTATAGGATGGTAATTGATTATAGAAAATTAAACAAATCAAATAGAAAAGATCTTTACCCTCTACCTTTTTTTGATCGAATGTTGGAAATATTATCTAAGCACGCACATTTTTGCTTCCTTGATGGATATTCTGGTTTTTCACAAATACTTGTTTCACAACCTCATAAAGAAAAGACCACTTTTACTTGTCCTTTTGGAACTTATGCTTATAGGCGTATGCCTTTTGGTTTATGTAATGCACCTGCTACCTTTCAAAGATGTATGATTGCTGTATTCTCTTATTTTTGTGAAAAGATGGTTGATGTTTTCATGGATGATTTTTCCGTTTATGGGAATTCTTTTGATGGTTGTTTAAGCAATCTTGACCGAGTTTTGCAAATATTTGAACAAACAAATCTTGTCTTGAATCGGGAGAAGTGCCACTTTATGGTTAACAAAGGTATTGTTTTGGGCCATAAAATTTCTGAAAGAGGCATTGAAGTGGACCAGGCCAAGGTTGATGCAATTGAGAAAATGCCATGTCCTAAAGATATCAATCGTATACGTAGTTTCCTTCGTCATGCTGGTTTCTATAGGAGGTTTAGAGAGATGAAAAGAATTGGTCATTCACATTGTTAGTCATAAAATCCTACATAAACTTGTAGATCGCTGAATATGATATGTTTGATTCCTTGCAATAGTTTTGCGATATAAAGGTGGTGATATTAGAGTCATTCTAGTGAGTGACTTTGGATTAGTAGAAATACTTGTGTTGAGGTTTGTGATTCCCGAAGCATGCACGTATGGTGAACCTTTATGTGATGAAGTCGGAGCATGATTTATTTTTTGATTGTCATCCTTTGTGTGGAGGTCGGGATCGCGCGATGGTTAACTTCTACCAACCCTTCCCCTAGGAGCATGCGTGTAGTACTTTGTTTCGATGGCTAATAATTTTTTGCAATAAGTATGTGAGTTCTTTATGACTAATGTTGATTCCATGGATTATACGCGCTATCACCCTTCCATCATTGCTAGCCTCTTCGGTACCGTGCAATGCCCTTTCTCACCTAGAGAGTTAGCACAAACTTCGCCGGTGCATCCAAACCCCGTGATATGATACGCTCTATCACACATAAGCCTCCTTATATCTTCCTCAAAACAGCCACCATACCTACCTATCATGGCATTTCCATAGCCATTCCGAGATATATTGCCATGCAACTTCCATCATCGTCATATACATGACTTGAACATTCATTGTCATATTGCCTTGCATGATCGTAAGATAGCTAGCATGATGTTTTCATGGCTTGTCCGTTTTTATGTCATTGCTATGCTAGATCATTGCACATCTCGGTACACCGCCGGAGGCATTCATATAGTCATATTTTTGTTCTAGTATCAAGTTGTAATATTGAGTTGTAAGTAAATAAAAGTGTGACGATCATAATTATTAGAGCAGTGCCCTAGTGAGGAAAGGATGATGGAGTCTATGATTCCCCCACAAAGTCGGGATGAGTCTCCGGACTTTATGAAAAATAAAAAAATGCCTAAGAAGCCCAAATAAAAAAAGAAAATAGAAAAATGAGAGAAAAAAGAGAGGAGGGGGCAATGTTACTATCCTATTACCATACTTGTGCTTCAGAGTAGCACCATGTTCTTCATATAGAGAGTCTCTTATATTGTCACTTTCATTATAGAACTTGGCTTGAATATTCCGATGATGGGCTTCCTCAAATGCCCGAGGTCTTCATGAGCAAGCAAGTTGGATGCACACCCACTTAGTTTCCAGTTTGAGCTTTCATACACTTATATCTCTTAGTGCATCCGTTGCATGGCAATCCCTACTCCTCACATTGACATCAATTGATGGGCATCTCCATAGCCCGTTGATTAGCCGCGTCGATGTGAGACTTTCTCCTTTTTTGTCTTCTCCACATAACCCCCACCATCATATTCTATTCGACCTATAGTGCTATATCCATGGCTCACGCTCATGTATTGCGTGAAAGTTGAACAAGTTTGAGAATACTAAAGTATGAAACAATTGCTTGGCTAAAACCGGGGTTGTGAATGATTTAAATACTTTGTGTGGTGAAGATGGAGCATAGCCAGACTATATGATTTTGTAGGGATAACTTTCTTTGGCCATGTTGTTTTGAAAAGACATGATTGCTTTATTAGTACGCTTGAAGTATTATTGTCTTAATGCCAAACCATAGAATATTGCTTTGAATCACTCATGTCTTAATATTCATGCCATGATTAGATATATGATCAAGATTATACTAGGTAGCATTCCACATAAAAAATTAGCTTTTTTATCATTTACCTACTCGAGGACGAGCAGGAATTAAGCTTGGGGATGCTGATACGTCTCCGTCGTATCTACAATTTTTGATTGTTCCATGCCAATATTATACAACTTTCATATACTTTTTTCAACTTTTTATACTCCCTCCATTTTTATATACAAGGCCACAAACCCATATTATCGGTACCAAGGTAGAAATTAATGCTTATTTAAGCCAATGTTGCAAGCTTGTCTTTTCTCCTCACTCGATGTGTTAATTAATGTGTATTTTTCTCTTCAACGCACAACAAGACAAACCTCTCACTCCTCGTTGGTTGATTAATGTGGTACCTGAAAACCAAGCTTCTCACTCCCACATGCATGCAAGGGGTATTAATACCCTCGGTTGCTAATACGTGGCAAACCTCATCAATTTTACCTTGATTGATGTTAGTGGCCTTGTATAGTTGCAAATTGTAATTTTGATAGTGGCCTTGTATACAAAAATGGAGGGAGTACTATTTTTGGGACTAACATATTGATCCAGTGCCAGGTCCTGTTTGTTGCATGTTTTTTGTTTCGCAGAAAACCCATATCAAACGGTGTCCAAACGGGATAAAAACTGACGGTGATTTTTTTTTTGGAATATTTATGATTTTTGCGAAGAAGAATCAACGCGATACGATGCCCGAGGGGGCCACGAGGCAGGGGCACGCCCCAGGGGGTCAGGCGCGCCCTGGGCCCTTGTGGCCACCCTGTAAGGCGGTTGGTGCCCTTCTTCCGCCGCAAGATAGCTAATATCTGGATAGAACTCGTGTTACAATTTCAGCCCAATTGGAGTTACGGATCTCCGGGAATATAAGAAACGGTGAAAAGGCCAGAAACTGGAACGCAAAAAACAGAGAGAGACAGAGAGACAGATCCAATCTTGGTGGGGCTCTTGCCCCTCCCACGCCATGAAATCCTTCTCCCATCTAGGGAGAATGTCAAGGAAGAAGAAGAAGAAGAAGGGGGGCTCTCTCCCCCTTGCTTCCGGTGGCGCCGGAATGCCGCCGGGGGCCATCATCATCACCGCGATCTACACCAACACCGCCATCATCTTCACCAACATCTCCATCACCTTCCCCCATCTATATTCAGTGGTCCACTCTCCCACAACCCACTGTGCCCTCTACTTGAACATGGTGCTTTATGCTTAATATTATTATCCAATGATGTGTTGCCATCCTATGATGTCTCAGTAGATTTTCGTTGTCCTATCAGTAATTGGTGAATTGCTATGATTGGTTTAATTTGCTTAGGGTTATGTTGCTGTCCTATATTGCTCTCCGTGTCACGCAAGTGTGAGGGATTCCCGCTGTAGGGTGTTGCAATACGTTCATGATTCTCTTATAGTGGGTTGCTTGAGTGACAGAAGCATAAACCCAAGTAAGGGGGTTGTGGCGTATGGGGTAATGGGGAATTGATGCTTTAATGCTATGGTTGGGTTTTACCTTAATGATCTTTAGTAGTTGCGGATGCTTGCTAGAGTTCCAATCGTAAGTGCATATGATCCAGGAAGAGAAAGTATGTTAGCTTATGCCTCTCCCACATAAAACTTGCTATCGATCTAGTAAAGTAGTCAATTGCTTAGGCACAATTTCACAACTCCTACCACCACTTTTCCACACTCGCTATATTTACTTTATTGCTTCTTTATCTAAACAGCCCCTAGTTTTTATTTACGTTCTCTTTATTATCTTGCAAACCTATCCAACAACACCTACAAAGTCCTTCTAGTTTCATACTTGTTCTAGGTAAAGTGAACGTCAAGCGTGCGTAGAGTTGTATCGGTGGTCGATAGAACTTGAGGGGATATTTGTTCTACCTTTAGCTGCTATTGGATATACTCTTGATGATCTTAAGGGCATTAGTCCCACTCTATGTCAGCACAAGATTAATATGGAACCTGATGCTAAACCCGTTGTTGATCAGCAACGTCGGTGAAATCCAAAGATGAAAGAAGTGGTAAGGATGGAAATATTAAAACTTCTAGAAGCAGGTATAATCTATCCTATAGCTGATAGTAGATGGGTGAGTCCTGTTCATTGTGTCCCTAAGAAGGGAGGTATTACTGTTGTTCCTAATGATAAGAATGAGCTTATTCCACAAAGAATTTTCACAGGCTATAGGATGGTAATTGATTATAGAAAATTAAACAAATCAAATAGAAAAGATCATTACCCTCTACCTTTTTTTGATCGAATGTTGGAAATATTATCTAAGCACGCACATTTTTGCTTCCTTGATGGATATTCTGGTTTTTCACAAATACTTGTTTCACAACCTCATAAAGAAAAGACCACTTTTACTTGTCCTTTTGGAACTTATGCTTATAGGCGTATGCCTTTTGGTTTATGTAATGCACCTGCTACCTTTCAAAGATGTATGATTGCTATATTCTCTTATTTTTGTGAAAAGATGGTTGATGTTTTCATGGATGATTTTTCCGTTTATGGGAATTCTTTTGATGGTTGTTTAAGCAATCTTGACCGAGTTTTGCAAATATTTGAACAAACAAATCTTGTCTTGAATCGGGAGAAGTGCCACTTTATGGTTAACAAAGGTATTGTTTTGGGCCATAAAATTTCTGAAAGAGGCATTGAAGTGGACCAGGCCAAGGCTGATGCAATTGAGAAAATGCCATGTCCTAAAGATATCAATGGTATACGTAGTTTCCTTCGTCATGCTGGTTTCTATAGGAGGTTTAGAGAGATGAAAAGAATTGGTCATTCACATTGTTAGTCATAAAATCCTACATAAACTTGTAGATCGCTGAATATGATATGTTTGATTCCTTGCAATAGTTTTGTGATATAAAGGTGGTGATATTAGAGTCATTCTAGTGAGTGACTTTGGATTAGTAGAAATACTTGTGTTGAGGTTTGTGATTCCCGAAGCATGCACGTATGGTGAACCTTTATGTGATGAAGTCGGAGCATGATTTATTTTTTGATTGTCATCCTTTGTGTGGAGGTCGGGATCGCGCGATGGTTAACTTCTACCAACCCTTCCCGTAGGAGCATGCGTGTAGTACTTTGTTTCGATGGCTAATAATTTTTTGCAATAAGTATGTGAGTTCTTTATGACTAATGTTGATTCCATGGATTATACGCACTATCACCCTTCCATCATTGCTAGCCTCTTCGGTACCGTGCATTGCCCTTTCTCACCTAGAGAGTTAGCACAAACTTCGCCGGTGCATCCAAACCCCGTGATATGATACGCTCTATCACACATAAGCCTCCTTATATCTTCCTCAAAACAGCCACCATACCTACCTATCATGGCATTTTCATAGCCATTCCGAGATATATTGCCATGCAACTTCCATCATCGTCATATACATGACTTGAACATTCATTGTCATATTGCCTTGCATGATCGTAAGATAGCTAGCATGATGTTTTCATGGCTTGTCCGTTTTTAATGTCATTGCTATGCTAGATCATTGCACATCTCGGTACACCGCCGGAGGCATTCATATAGTCATATTTTTGTTCTAGTATCGAGTTGTAATATTGAGTTGTAAGTAAATAAAAGTGTGACGATCATAATTATTAGAGCAGTGCCCTAGTGAGGAAAGGATGATGGAGTCTATGATTCCCCCACAAAGTCGGGATGAGTCTCCGGACTTTATGAAAAATAAAAAAATGCCTAAGAAGCCCAAATAAAAAAAGAAAATAGAAAAATGAGAGAAAAAAGAGAGGAGGGGGCAATGTTACTATCCTATTACCATACTTGTGCTTCAGAGTAGCACCATATTCTTCATATAGAGAGTCTCTTATATTGCCACTTTCATTATAGAACTTGGCTTGAATATTCCGATGATGGGCTTCCTCAAATGCCCGAGGTCTTCATGAGCAAGCAAGTTGGATGCACACCCACTTAGTTTCCAGTTTGAGCTTTCATACACTTATATCTCTTAGTGCATCCGTTGCATGGCAATCCCTACTCCTCACATTGACATCAATTGATGGGCATCTCCATAGCCCGTTGATTAGCCGCGTCGATGTGAGACTTTCTCCTTTTTTGTCTTCTCCACATAACCCCCACCATCATATTCTATTCGACCTATAGTGCTATATCCATGGCTCACGCTCATGTATTGCGTGAAAGTTGAACAAGTTTGAGAATACTAAAGTATGAAACAATTGCTTGGCTAAAACCGGGGTTGTGAATGATTTAAATACTTTGTGTGGTGAAGATGGAGCATAGCCAGACTATATGATTTTGTAGGGATAACTTTCTTTGGCCATGTTGTTTTGAAAAGACATGATTGCTTTATTAGTACGCTTGAAGTATTATTGTCTTAATGCCAAACGATAGACTATTGCTTTGAATCACTCATGTCTTAATATTCATGCCATGATTAGATATATGATCAAGATTATACTAGGTAGCATTCCACATAAAAAATTAGCTTTTTTATCATTTACCTACTCGAGGACGAGCAGGAATTAAGCTTGGGGATGCTGATACGTCTCCGTCGTATCTACAATTTTTGATTGTTCCATGCCAATATTATACAACTTTCATATACTTTTTTCAACTTTTTATACTCCCTCCATTTTTATATACAAGGCCACAAACCCATATTACCGGTACCAAGGTAGAAATTAATGCTTATTTAAGCCAATGTTGCAAGCTTGTCTTTTCTCCTCACTCGATGTGTTAATTAATGTGTATTTTTCTCTTCAACGCACAACAAGACAAACCTCTCACTCCTCGTTGGTTGATTAATGTGGTACCTGAAAACCAAGCTTCTCACTCCCACATGCATGCAAGGGGTATTAATACCCTCGGTTGCTAATACGTGGCAAACCTCATCAATTTTACCTTGATTGATGTTAGTGGCCTTGTATAGTTGCAAATTGTAATTTTGATAGTGGCCTTGTATACAAAAATGTAGGGAGTACTATTTTTGGGACTAACATATTGATCCAGTGCCAGGTCCTGTTTGTTGCATGTTTTTTGTTTCGCAGAAAACCCATATCAAACGGTGTCCAAACGGGATAAAAACAGACGGTGATTTTTTTTGGAATATTTATGATTTTTGGGAAGAAGAATCAACGCGATACGATGCCCGAGGGGGCCACGAGGCAGGGGCACGCCCCAGGGGGTCAGGCGCACCCTGGGCCCTTGTGGCCACCCTGTAAGGCGGTTGGTGCCCTTCTTCTGCCGCAAGATAGCTAATATCCGGATAGAAATCGTGTTACAATTTCAGCCCAATTGGAGTTACGGATCTCCGGGAATATAAGAAACGGTGAAAAGGCCAGAATCTGGAACGCAAAAAACAGAGAGAGATAGAGAGACAGATCCAGTCTTGGAGGGATTCTTGCCCCTCCCACGCCATGAAATCCTTCTCCCATCTAGGGAGAATGTCAAGGAAGAAGAAGAAGAAGAAGGGGGGGCTCTCTCCCCCTTGCTTCCGGTGGCGCCGGAATGCCGCCGGGGGCCATCATCATCACCACGATCTACACCAACACGGCCATTATCTTCACCAACATCTCCATCACCTTCCCCCATCTATATTCAGTGGTCCACTCTCCCACAACCCACTGTGCCCTCTACTTGAACATGGTGCTTTATGCTTAATATTATTATCCAATGATGTGTTGCCATCCTATGATGTCTCAGTAGATTTTCGTTGTCCTATCAGCAATTGGTGAATTGCTATGATTGGTTTAATTTGCTTAGGGTTATGTTGCTATCCTATAGTGCTCTCCGTGTCACGCAAGCGTGAGGGATTCCCGCTGTAGGGTGTTGCAATACGTTCATGATTCGCTTATAGTGGGTTGCTTGAGTGACAGAAGCATAAACCCAAGTAAGGGGGTTGTGGAATATGGGGTAATGGGGAATTGATGCTTTAATGCTATGGTTGGGTTTTACCTTAATGATCTTTAGTAGTTGCGGATGCTTGCTAGAGTTCCAATCGTAAGTGCATATGATCCAGGAAGAGAAAGTATGTTAGCTTATGCCTCTCCCACATAAAACTTGCTATCGATCTAGTAAAGTAGTCAATTGCTTAGGCACAATTTCACAACTCCTACCACCACTTTTCCACACTCGCTATATTTACTTTATTGCTTCTTTATCTAAACAGCCCCTAGTTTTTATTTACGTTCTCTTTATTATCTTGCAAACCTATCCAGCAACACCTACAAAGTCCTTCTAGTTTCATACTTGTTCTAGGTAAAGTGAACGTCAAGCGTGCGTAGAGTTGTATCGGTGGTCGATAGAACTTGAGGGGATATTTGTTCTACCTTTAGCTGCTATTGGATATACTCTTGATGATCTTAAGGGCATTAGTCCCACTCTATGTCAGCACAAGATTAATATGGAACCTGATGCTAAACCCGTTGTTGATCACCAACGTCGGTGAAATCCAGAGATGAAAGAAGTGGTAAGGATGGAAATATTAAAACTTCTGGAAGCAGGTATAATCTATCCTATAGCTGATAGTAGATGGGTGAGTCCTGTTCATTGTGTCCCTAAGAAGGGAGGTATTACTGTTGTTCCTAATGATAAGAATGAGCTTATTCCACAAAGAATTTTCACAGGCTATAGGATGGTAATTGATTATAGAAAATTAAACAAATCAAATAGAAAAGATCATTACCCTCTACCTTTTTTTGATCGAATGTTGGAAATATTATCTAAGCACGCACATTTTTGCTTCCTTGATGGATATTCTGGTTTTTCACAAATACTGGTTTCACAACCTCATAAAGAAAAGACCACTTTTACTTGTCCTTTTGGAACTTATGCTTATAGGCGTATGCCTTTTGGTTTATGTAATGCACCTGCTACCTTTCAAAGATGTATGATTGCTGTATTCTCTTATTTTTGTGAAAAGATGGTTGATGTTTTCATGGATGATTTTTCCGTTTATGGGAATTCTTTTGATGGTTGTTTAAGCAATCTTGACCGAGTTTTGCAAATATTTGAACAAACAAATCTTGTCTTGAATCGGGAGAAGTGCCACTTTATGGTTAACAAAGGTATTGTTTTGGGCCATAAAATTTCTGAAAGAGGCATTGAAGTGGACCAGGCCAAGGTTGATGCAATTGAGAAAATGCCATGTCCTAAAGATATCAATGGTATACGTAGTTTCCTTCGTCATGCTGGTTTCTATAGGAGGTTTATCAAAGACTTCTCAAGAATTTCTAGGTCTCTTACGAATCTTTTGCAAAAGGATATTCCCTTTGTGTTTGATGATGATTGCTTGGAAGCCTTTGAAACAGTAAAGAAAGCCTTAATTACTGCACCTGTTGTTCAACCACCTGATTGGAACTTGCCTTTTGATATTATGTGTGATGCTAGTGGTTATGCTTTTGGTGTTGATCTAGGACAAAGATTTGATAAGAAATTGAACGTTATTCATTATGCTAGTAAAACTCTAGACAATGCTCAACGAAACTATGATACTACTGAAAAAGAATTCTTACCAGTGGTGTTTGCTTGTGATAAATTCAAATCTTACATTGTCGATTCTAAAGTAATTGTTCACACCGATCATGCTGCTATGAAATATCTTATGGAAAAGAAAGATGCTAAACCTAGACTCATTAGGTGGGTTCTTCCGCAACAAGAATATGATTTGCATATTACTAACAGGAAAGGAGCAGAGAACCCCGTTGATAACTTGTCTAGGCTTGAAAATATTGTTGATCACCCACAACCTATTAATGATAGCTTTCCTGATGAACAACTAGCTGCAACAAATGTTTCTAATAGTACACCTTGGTATGCTGACTACGCTAATTATATTGTTGCTAAATACATACCACCTAGTTTCACATACCAAAAAAAGAAAAAATTCTACTATGATTTAGGACATTACTTTTGGGATGACCCACATCTTTATAAGAAGGAGTAGATGGTATTATTAGACGTTGTGTACCTAAGCATGAACAGGAACAAATCCTACGGAAATGTCACTCTGAAGCTTGTGGAGGACATCAGGCGGGAGACAGAATAGCTCATAAGGTATTGCGATCTAGTTTTTATTGGCCTACTCTCTTCAAGGATGCCCGTAAGTTTGTCTCGTCTTGTGATGAATGCCAAAGAATAGGTAATATCGGTAAGTGTCAACAAATGCCTATGAATTATTCACTTGCTGTTGAACCATTTGATGTTTGAGGATTTGATTTCAGGGGACCTTTTCCTTCCTCTAATGGGTATACACATATTTTGGTTGTTGTTGATTATATTACTAAGTGGGTAGAAGCTATTCCAACCAGTAGTGTTGATCACAACACCTCTATTAAAATGCTTAAGCAAGTTATTTTACCAAGCTTTGGAGTCCCAAGATATTTAATGACTGATGGTGGTTCACACTTTATTCATGTTGCTTTCCATAAAATGCTTTCTAAGTATGATGTTAACCATAGAATTACATCACTTTATCATCCTCAGACTAGTGGTCAAGTTGAACTTATCAATAGAGAAATAAAACTAATCTTACAAAAGACAGCCAATAGGTCCCGGAAGAATTGGTCTGAGAAATTAGATGATGTACTTTGGGCTTATAGAACAGCTTATAAAAATCCTATGGCTATGTCTCCATATAAAATGGTTTATGGAAAAGCTTGTCATTTACCTCTTGAGTTAGAACACAAAGCATATTGGGCAATTAAAGAACTCAAATATGATTTCAAACTTGCTGGTGAAAAGAGGATATTTGATATTAGCTCATAGATGAATGGAGAACCCAGTCTTATGAAAATCCAAAGTTACTAAAAGAAAAAGTAAAAAGATGGCATGGCAAAAGAATCCAAAAGCGTGAGTTCAAAGTTGGAGAATATGTTATTTTGTACAAATATCGTTTCAGATTCTTTGCAGGAAAACTCCTCTCCAAATGGGAAGGACCCTATGTCATCGAGGAGGTCAATCGATCTGGATCTATTAAAATAAATAATGCTGAAGGTACTAACCCAAAGGTTGTCAATGGGTAATGAATAAAACACTATATCTCAGGTACGCCAATTAATGTTGAAAGCAATATCATCCAAACTTTAACACTGGAAGAACACATAAAGGAAAGCTTCTGGAACACCCCAGAATCATAAAAAAAAGGGAGGTGCGTGATACGGTAAGTAAACGGACTCCGAAAAATCCGCAAAAATATTTTTTTCTTAGTTTTGGAATATTTAAAAATTAAGAAAATACGAAGCTTCCAGGAAAGTGACCTTGGTGGGCATGATACACCAGGGCGTGCCTGGCCAGGCACGCCCTGGTGGGTTGTGCCCACCTTGGGTACTTTCCGAACTCCGTTTTTCTTCCCTTCTGTTTGTTCTCCAAGATAACAAATCTTTATATACCTCCCGAACCTTCTCAGCTCCGTATCACGGAGAAATCTCATGTTTTCTTTTCTCTCAGTTTTCCTGTTAGATCTGAAATTATGTCGACCCAAGACTCGGAGGGTGAGAGCTACATTGCAGATTATATCACAAACTCCAAGGTCTATGGGGATGTGGAGCCATATGGCTGGACTTTGGAGGAGGAAGAAGACTATGATCCTAAGGGGAAGAAGGAGACGAGCTTGGAGGAGGATGAAGTTCCGTTGCCCCAACCTGGGGACATGCATATTGAATTTAAGAAGTCAAGTCTCCCCAACAAAGCAAAGAGGCCTAAGATCCAGTTTATCCCTTTTCGTCTCTTGCAGGAAAATAAGCAAGATTTATGCAAAAAGGTGTTGGAGCTTGAGTGGGAGATCCTGAACTGAAAGATGAGCATTCCGTCTTCAATCGTAAGCTAAGGAAGAAATACAAACCCACTACTTCATCACCACCACCTCCTTCTTCACCACCAAAAGAAAACTGAGTATCGGGTATGGTCACTCCCCTTGGATTTCATCAAGCTTGCGGGAGGTGCCCCGGTATCATATCATCTCCACTATCTTTTGCCTTTACTTTCTTAGTTTGATCCATGGTTATCTTTTGCTTTTAGATGAATAAAAGTTTAGTTCGATCCTTTCTTTTTGAGAGTTTTCTTAGTGATCAATCCATGTAATCGTGTGTGAGATATATAATAAAGTTTAGTTTGAGTTTTCCCTTCTTTACTTTCTTGTTTCTATAAAAAGAAAGGAAATAATTAAAAGGATCATATGCTAAACTTATGGTAGGTGATGACATTAGACAAGGAAAAGTATTAGTAGAATTTTTTTGTAGATTGACAAACATAGCATTGGTCAATGATGCATCTCATGGAAGAAATAATAAGGGAGAAGATTCACATACAAATACACTATCCTGGAAATCTTTTGTGATTGTGAGAACCCATCAAAATATTCTGTGCCAAAATTGTTGACGTTGGACAAGGAAGACAACTTAATGATTTATGTTTGTTCATATTCACATAGAAGTTATATTGTCATAGATCCTTCAACATGTGGTGCTTGCCCCTATTTTTGCTAGCCAAAAACTCCGCACTAAGTAGAGATACTACTTGTGCATCCAAAACCCTTAAACCCCAAATCTTGTTTGAGAGTCCACCATATCTACCTATGGATTGAGTAAGATCCTTCAAGTAAGTTGTGATCGGTGCAAAAAGGGCAATAAAAATTGCTTCTAAAAGTGTCAGATCATTTAGTGTCAGGGCACATTAAGCGTTGTACGAACTTGTGATGGCGAAGAATAAAAGTGCAGGCTGCATAATAAAGGTTGCCATCACAAGGGGCAATATAACGTGACGTTCTCTTGCACTAAGGGGTTGAGCATACAAACAAAAAGCGCATGGCAACCTCTTCTTCTCTCTATGAAGGGCCTATCTTTTATTTTCACGTATTTAATTTCATGCAAGAGTCAAAGTTTTCTCTCTATTCCTTTTATTTTATGTGGTGAGGAAAGATCTAGGCACATATATCCAGTTGAATATGGGTAGCATGAGTTATTATTGTTGACATCACCCTTGAGGTGAATGCATTGGGACATGCCTAAAGGCTCCAATACGTGATGGTTGAGTATGTGGACATGCCTAAAGGCTCCAATACGTGACCCTTCCTGAAAAGATGATGAATTGTAGTTGCAAAATTGACTGAGAACATAGTTTGTTGGTTTCCAATAGAGTTTATGCTTTATACTTCGATGTTGTGATGAATTGTCACATGTTCATGAGAAGTCTATGATAAAAGTACTATGATAAAAGTTTTATGTTAAAGTTCATTGTTGTTATAATAAGTAACATGATGATGCTATGTCTGTATTTTTGTTTTTTTGTTGAGACCTCTCTCTCTAAGCATGTGGACATGTTTTTCGATTTCGGTTTTCGCTTGAGGACAAACGAGGTCTAAGCTTGGGGGAGTTGATACGCCCATTTTGCATCATGTTTTCCTACTGTTATTTATGTTGTGTTATTGTATAATAATGCTTCTTGGAGTAATTCTAATGCCTTTTCTCTCATAATATGCAAGGTATACACAAAGGGCGAGAATTCTGGCAGCTGCAAATCTAGACCTGAAAAAGCTACGGCAAGCTACCTATTCTACACAACACCAAATGAGCTGAAACTCCACGAGGATTTTTCATGGCGGAACTTTGGATGAAGCGCCGCTGTCTCGAGATGGAACTTTGGCAGGAGCACTTTTGCCCTCCGGTGCAGCAATTCTGCCGGGGGAACTTCCCTCCCGGAGGGTGAAATCATCGTCATCATCATCACCAACAACTCTCCCATCTTGGGGAGGGTTATCTTCATCAACATCTTCAACAATACCAACTCCTCTCAAACCCTAGTTCATCTCTTGTGTTCAATCTTTGTACCGGAACTATAGATTGGTCCTTGTGGGTGACTAGTAGTGTTGATTACATCTTGTAGTTGATTACTATATGGTTTATTTGGTGGAAGATTATATGTTCAGATCAGTTATGCTATTTAATACCCCTCTGATCTTGAGCATGATTATCATTTTTGAGTAGTTACTTTCGTTCTTGAGGTCACGGGAGAAATCATGTTGCAAGTAATCATGTGAACTTGATATGTGTTCGATATTTTGATGATATGTATGTTGTCATTCTCTTAGTGTTGTCATGTGAACGTCGACTACATGACACTTCACCATATTTGGGCCTAAGGGAATGCATTGTGCATTATTTATTAGATGATGGGTTGCGAGAGCGATATTTTTAGGTTATTTGAAAAGTCTGTTTTAATCAAAAATAGATTTTGTTATGATTCTTTTTGCTATTGAAGAATAATATAGTTTTGTTTTAGTTGATCATAACAGAATATTTTAATTTATTATTTTTAGTTCATTCTTTTTGCTATTAGAGTTTCATAAAAGTTTTCTACTTCATTGTTTTTGCTATTAGTTCATTATTTGAGGTAAATGACCCTGAAATTGAAAAGCACTACAAATGAACTCTAAAAAGGTTGAAAGTTGGCATGGTATCATCATTTCACCCACATACAATGTTCTTAAAAGTTCAGAGGGTTACGGCAAAAATTGGATACACTTCATGTACAAAATGGACAATCTCTTTCGAAGTATCAGGGTTTCGTACGAAAACTCATCTGTTACAAAGGGATCTCATTTTTTTTAACTTATTTGAACTCCAGACTTTTTGTCTATTCAAAATGCACCATTGAAAGGCACATCATCAATTTTCAACCCTTTCTGACATCATTTGCTATTTTTCATGCATTCACTTCTTTTTTTAGCTAAATGACCCTGAAATTGAAAAGCACTTCAAATGAACTTTGAAAAGGTTGAAAGTTGGCATGGTATCATCATGTCAGCCACATACCATGTTCCAAAAAGTTGACACGGTTGCGGCAAAAACAGGATGCACTTCGTGTGCAAAATGGACAAATTCTTTTGAAGTATCAGGGTTTCGGACGAAAACTCATCTGTTACAAAGGGATTTTATTTTTTACTTATTTGAACTCCAGACTTTTTGTGTGCTCAAAATGCACTTTTCAATGCCACGTCATCAATTTTCAACCCTTTCTGACCTCATTTGCTATTTTCATGCATTTACTGATATTTTTGAGCTAAATGACTTTGAAATTGAAAAGCGCTTCAAATGAACTCTGAAAAGGTTGAAATTTGGCATGGTATCATCATTTCGGCCACATAGCATGTTCAAAAAAGTTGAGAGGGTTATGGGAAAACTGGATGCACTTCGTGTGCAAAATGGACAATCTCTTTCGAAGTATTAGGGTTTCGGACGAAAACTCATCTGTTACAAACGGATTTCATTTTTTTAAATTATTTGAACTCCAGACTTTTTTGTGTGTTCAAAATGCCCCATTAAAAGATACATCATCAATTTTCAACCCTTTCTGATTTCATTTGTTATTTTTCATGCATTTACAATTTTTTTTGACCTAAGTGACCCTGAAATTGAAAAGCACTTCAAATGAACTCTAAAAAGGTTGAAAGTTGGCATGGTTTCATCATTTCAACCACATAGCATTTCTAAAAAGTTGAGAGGGTTATGGCAAAAATTGGATGCACTTTGTGTGCAAAACGGACAATCTCTTTCGAAGTATCAGGGTTTTGGACAAAAACTCATCTGTTACAAAGGGATTTCATCATCACATTAAAACCAAAGTACAGTAGTGATCAAATGTTACTACTAAAAAAATAAATACATAAAGTTCATACATACTTCTCATTGAACAACATATATCTCTGTAGAGCATCTAATTAAAAAGTACATCGAAACTATGTAAAACATTTCAATGCAACAACATATGCGGTCATAATCGCAACTAAGGTAACAATTGATCCAACCGCATAATGATACCAAGCGTCAGTATGAATGGCATATTTTTATAATTTTCTAATCTTCAAGCGCATTTTATCCATCTTGACCTTATGATCATCGACGATATCCGCAACATGCAACTCCAATGCCATCTTCTCCTCCTCAATTATTTTCAATTTTTTCTTCAAGTAATCAGTTTCTTTTTCAACTAAATTTAACCTCTCGATAAGAGGTCAGTTGGAATTTCCAGTTCACATACCTCCTAGATAAAACATCTATGTCACGTTGGTCAGCATAATTGTCATAAACACTAAATGAAAGAAATAGTTATAAAAGATAGTATATACCACATCAATCATAGACAAGACGAGGGCCGACAGGGGCTGATACCAAAACCATCGCACTATATAATAACAAACAATATTAAAAGTAAGAAAATTATACAAGTAGCAGTCTAAATCATACAAGTAAGAATAATTTTATTTTAGGAAGAAGATAAGAACAAGAGGCTCACCACGGTGGTGCCGGCGACGAGATCGACGTGGGCGATCGACGGCGGTGAGGACGGGGACGGGATAGGAAGGACCACCAAACGTAGACAAATCTTGAGGAAATGGAGTTTGGACAAGGATCTTCGAGAGGAGAAAGCTTATAGTGTGGCTCGGGCATTTCATCGAACACCTCATGTGCATAGGAGGTGAGCTAGAGCACCAAAAAGCTCTCCCATGGCCGGCCAAAAAACAGAGCAGTGCACTGCTCTGCTCGCTGGCTGGGGGTATATATAGGCCTCTATTTAGTCCCGGTTCCAGACACGAACCGGGACTAAAGGTTGTGGGCCAGGAGCGAGGCCCACTGGTCCCTTTACGCTACCTCCTGTCAGATTCACTCATTTGCACCGAAACAAAGGTTCCTTCAAATCACTTTCATAGTCAAGTTCCCATATCCCCTCTATGTAACCATAATATGTGTCATTTCCCCTATTGGTTGGTGCATCAAAGTGGACACCACTCTTTTGGTTGGTGCTCTTTTGATCTTGGGCGATCGTGTAAAATGTATTCCCATTTATCTCATAAACTTTGAAAGTCATTATATTCGAAGATGGTAACTAGGATAGCAAAGTACAGGTCATCTTCAACAGCGTCGTCATGCATGGCACGTGTCTGCAACCAACCAGCAAAAGTCCTCGTTTGTTCAAGTGTAATCCAGTCATCAGACCGCTTCGGGTATCTGGAGCATAGAATATTCTTGTGTTCCTCCATATACGGAGCCACCAAGGCAGAATTTTGTAGAACTATGTAGTCTGCTTGAGTGAGAGAATGCCCGTCCATACATATTATTTCCTAGCATGCCATTTCCACCCAGTCTGCCCTTATGCCGCGATTGAGGAACACCAATCGGCTTAAGGCCAGGAATAAAGTCAACACAAAACTCAATGACCTCCTCATTTTCATGGACCTTGGAGATGCTTACTTCTGGCCTAGCACAGTTATGAACTTAATTCTTTAAGACTCCCATAATTGTCTCAAATGGGAACATATTGTGTAGAAGTATAGGACCCAGAACGGCAATCTCTTCACATAGATGAACTAGGACGTGCGTCATGATATTTAAGAAGGATGGTGGGAACACCAACTCGAAACTAACAAGATATTGCGCCAAATCATTCTCTAACCTTGGTATGATTTCTAGATTGATTACCTTCTTAGAGATTGCATTGAGGAATGCACATAGCTTCACAATGGCTAATCAAACATTTTCTGGTAGAAGCCCCCTCAATGCAACCGGAAGCAGCTGCGTCCTAATCACGTGGCAGTCATGAGACTTTAGGTTCTGGAACTTTTTCTTTGCCATATTCATTATTCCCTTTATATTCGATAAGAAGTCAGATGGGACCTTCATACAGAGCGGGCATTCAAATAAGATTTCCTTCTCTTCTTTGGTAAGAGCGTAACTGGCATGACCCTGATGTATGTCGTCTTTTCCGTGCATACATTGCTGGTCCTCTCGTGCCTCCGGTGTATCTTTTGTCTTCCCATACACGCCCAAGAAGCCAAGCAGGGTCACGCAAAGATTCTTCGTCACGTGCATCACATCAATTGCAGAGCGTACCTCTAGGTATTTCCAATAGGGTAGGTCCCAAAAGATAGACTTCTTCTTCCACATGGGCGCGTGTCCGTTAGCGTCATTCGGAACATATTGTCCGCCAGGACGCTTTCCAAATATTACCTTCAAATCCTTGACAATATCATGTACATCATCACCAGTACGGTGGCGAGGCTTTGTCCGGTGATCTGCCTCAACGTTGAAATGCTTGCCTTTCTTTCTTAAGGGATGTCTGCTCGGAAGAAATCAATGATGTCGCATGTACACATTCTTACAATTATCCAAATATATACTGTCGGTATCATCCAAACAGTGCGGGCATGCGCGGTATCCCTCGTTTGTCTGTCCTGAAAGGTTACTGAGAGCAGGCCAATCATTGTTGGTCACAAACAGCAACGCATGCAGGTCAATTTTTTTCTGATCGAGCTCATCCCACGCACATACACCTTTTCCATTCCACAGCTGTAAGACTTCTTCAACTAATGGCCATAGGTACACAACAATGTCGTTGCCGGGTTGCTGAGGGCCTTGGATGAGCACTGCCATCATAATGAACTTCTGCTTCATATGCAACCAAGGAGGAAGGTTATACATACATAGAGTCACATGCCGGGTGCTATGATTGCTGCTCTACTTCCCAAAAGTATTAATGCCATCTGCGCTTAGACCAAACCATACGTTCCTTGCATCACCTACAAAGTCCTCCCAGTACTTTCTCTCAATTTTTTGCCACTGCGACCCGTCAGCGGGTACTCTCAACTTCTCATCTTTCTTATGGTCTTCTCTGTGCCATCGCATCAACTTGGCATGCTCTTTGTTTCGGAACAAATGTTTCAACTGTGGTATTATAGGAGCATATCACATCACCTTGGTAGGGATCTTCTTCCCGGGGCGCTCACCCTCGACATCACCAGGGTCATCATGGCTAATCTTATAGCGCAATGCACCACATACCGGGCACGCGTTCAAATCCTTGTACTCACCGCGGTAGAGGATGCAATCATTAGGGCATGAATGTATCTTCTGCACCTCTAACCCTAGAGGGCAGACAACCTTCTTTGCTTCATACGTACTCTCGGGCAATTCGTTGTCCTTTGGAAGCATCTTCTTTTACATTATCAGCAAGTTTCCAAATCCCTTGTCAGATACACCATTCTTTGCCTTCCATTGCAGCAATTGCAGTGTGGTGCCCAGCTTTTTCTTGTCAGCTTTGCAATTTGGGTACAAAAATTTCTTGTGATCCTCTAACAAGCGCTAAAACTTCAGCCTCTCCTTCTCACTTGCGCGGTTTCTCTTTGCATTGGCAATGGCCCGACCTAGATCATCAGCGGGCTCATCTGATGCCTCTTCTTTTGCTTCTTCCCGCATTACCGGTTCAACTTCTTCCCCCTTTGTTGTACCGTCGTATTCAGGGAACCCATGGCCGGGCCCTACAAGTGTCAAGTGTTGAATCTTTCTAGTGATCATATGAATTATCATTAACTCCGCTGACATTGCTATGCAGGCCCCAGGAGCACAAACCTCAATCAGGATATGCTGGTAAAGCTGAAGGCGGTTTACACGCTCGTGGAACAACTTCACACAGGATCTCAGCGTGCCTTAGCCATAGTTGCCCTGTCAAACGAAGTACCCACACTCCTAGTTGATGTGCTGAAGAAACTTTCTGTGCTGCCCCAGCGATTCAATGAATTAAAGCGATCATCTGCAAGAGCCAGAGCCGTGGCTGCTTTAAGCCGGGCCAAAGCTTTGCTACCGGAGTTAGACCCGGCCGACATTGCCATTGGTTACCCAAGCATTAAGAAGAATGGCACATCATTTGAACAGGAAGACTTCACTGCTTGTGTAAAGGAAATATGCCATGTGGCCACCCTGATTGTTGATGAGGCAGATCTCACCAAATACCATCTGGTTTATGACACGGAAAATCAGAGGATGCCGACGCCGAATTATAAGGTGACAAGCCTGATCCCCCCTATCCGTAAGCGTACCTTCGCTGACCCGGCCGGGATAATTGATGATGAAGCTGAATTTGAAGCTTTGAGCGGCATTGACTGGTCATCATCAACCTTCCAGGACAGGGAACATGACGAAGGAGCGGAAGGGTTGATCTAGAAGCATCGGGCCAACAAGAGAAGTGATCCGTCAGGCGGCTCATACTTGTAGCCTTCTGCAAAAACAGTTTAATCATTTGGATTCGGGGAGTCATGTAATAGGGTAGAAATGACTTTGTTCTGTCGTGCCATCATGCACATTTTTGTGCTCAACAATGCTAAGTCGTCATCTTATATTCGCCCTTATTATACTTGGCATCTATTTTCCTTATGCATAAGAGAGTCCTTAAACTATCCTACACATAGAAATAGATCACAAGAACCCTTGGCGGTTTACCGCAAGGCGGGTCATCATATCTTACATATAACCACTAATACATAATAAAGGAATCACAGATTAGTCTGTTATGAATCATAACTTTGAAACAATATCATACCTATGACATTGAATTTGCACTGCCGGTTTATATGACCTGAACAGTAAGGGTGATAACCCAATCTTTAGAAGCCAACACTTCCACATGTTTGATGATTATTATATGCTGGCGACTTATCGTCCATAGCCAAGCTTTAACTATAAACCACATATATATGCCTTAAATCTGATCAAAAAGTCTCAAGACAAAACCAAAGATTTTTTCAAAAAACTTTAAGCCAAATAGAAAGAAAAAACAGGCTTCTGATTCGAATACGATCACTAAACCGGACCACAGGGGTTAAGCTAGGATTCGAATACGATCATGTAGCCTCCTAGTGGTTTTGGTGTTGCGCCAATCAAGAGGGTACCGACAGCTATGTTCTCTTTGGTTCGAATACGACCTATGTTTGAGCAGAAAGCCCCCAAATGACCTTAAGAGTTTTTGAATGACTCTGATTCGAATACGATCAAAGTCAGACCCAAAAGTGGTTAAGCTATGATTCGAATACGATCAAGAAGCCCCCTAGTGGGTTTGGCATTGTGTCAATCAAGAGGGTACCGACAGCTATGTTCTCTTTGGTTCGAATACGACCTATGTTTGAACAGGAAGCCCCCAAGTGATCATGAGTTTTGACGGCTATGATTCGGATACGATCATGAGCCGTACCAAAAGTTGTGATTCGAATACAATCAGTCCCTAATTGGTCTTGAGAATGATAATGATGAAGACATATGATCATTGAGGATGAAAAAGACAGAGGTCCTGCTTTATTACTTATCATAATATATACATCGTCAAAAATATGTACATCATGAGAGCCGGTGGCTCAAGTGCAGTAAGGCCGAAGATGAGCGATATTCCACGGCTGTCGGGTCTCCTCCTCCGACTTACGTGAGTCTTTGTGCTCTCGAACATCGATAAGGTAGTATGACCCGTTGTTCAAGTTCTTGCTGACCACAAAGGGCCCTTCCCAAGGTGGGGAAAACTTGTGTGCATCAGTTTGATCCTGGATGAGCCGGAGCAGCAAGTCACCTTCTTGAAAGGTTCTGGACTTAACCCGGCGGCTGTGATAACGGCGCAGGTCCTGCTGGTAAATCGCCAATCGGGCTGCTGCCAAGTCATGCTTTTCATCTAATAGGTCGAGTGCATCCTGACGCGCTTGTTCATTATCAGCTTCAACGTAAGCCGCCACGCGGGGCGAGTCATGACGGATGTCACTAGGGAGAACCGCTTCTGCTCCGTTAACCATGAAGAAAGGCGTGTAACCCGTAGATCTGTTGGGGCTAGTATTGATGCTCCATAGCACAGAAGGTAACTCCTCCACCCAACGACCCAGCTTCCGTTGCAAAGTAACTATAAGCCGGGGTTTGATGCCTTTCAAGATTTCCTGATTGGCTCTTTCAGCTTGACCATTGGATTGAGGGTGAGCTACTGATGAAACACCAAGCCGGATATGCTCACGTTGACAGAACTCCTCCATGGCACCCTTGGACAGATTAGTACCATTGTCAGTTATAATGTTGTGTGGAAAGCCAAAATGAAATATCACCTTTTTCATGAATTGAACCGCCATGGCTGCGTCACACTTACTAACTGGCTCTGCCTCAACCCACTTTGTGAATTTGTCAACCGCCACCAAGAGGTGGGTCTTTTTATCTTTGGACCTTTTGAAAGGTCCAACCATGTCGAGTCCCGAGACTGCAAACGGCCAAGTAATTGGGATCATCCTCAATTCTTGAGCCGGCATGTGAGCCCATCGTGAGAATTTCTGACAACCGTCACATTTACTGACGAGATTCTCCGCATCAGCGTGAGCCGTCAGCCAATAAAATCCATGACGAAAAGCTTTGGCCACAAGGGACTTTGAACCGGCATGATGGCCACAGTCTCCTTCATGAATCTCACGAAGAATTTTTTGACCTTCCTCAGGAGAGACACGGCGTTGAAACGCCCCACTGACACTGCGGTGATACAACTCCCCATTGGCAATTGTCATTGACTTAGACCACCGGGTCATCTGCCTAGCCAAGGTTTCATCCTTAGGCAACTCGCCCCGGGTCATGCAAGCCAAATATGGCACTGTCCAATCTGGGATGACGTGAAGAGCCGCCACCAATTGTGCTTCCGGGTAAGGAACAGCCAAGTCTTTCTTTGTAGGCAACTTGACAGAAGGGTTATGCACAATATCCAAGAAAGTGTTAGGTGGCACCGGCTTAAAGGATCAGCCGCCTCATTCTTTCTGCGATCAATGTGCTCCACTTGGTAACCTTCGAAGTGTCCAACAATGGCATCAACTTCACGGCGATAAGCCGCCATGAGGGGATCCTTGGAATCCCACTTGCCTGAGACTTGTTGAGCCACCAAATCCGAGTCTCCAAAGCACCTTACCTGGCTTAAGCTCATCTCCTTAGCCATCCGAAGGCCATGGAGCAAGGCCTCATACTCAGCTGCATTGTTAGTACAAGGAAACATCAACCTTAGCACATAACAAAATTTGTCACCTCGAGGGGAAGCTAAAACAACTCCAGCTCCCGAGCCCTCCAATTTCCTGGACCCATCAAAGTGAATAGTTCAATATGTGTTGAGGGAGTCCTGGATTAGGGGGTGTCCGGATAGCCGAACTATCATCTTCGGCCAGACTCCTGGACTATGAAGATACAAGATTGAAGACTCCGTCTCGTGTCTGGATGGGACTTTCCTTGGCGTGGAAGGCAAGCTTGGCAATACGGATATGTAGATCTCCTACCATTGTAACCGACTCTGTGTAACCCTAACCCTCTTCGGTGCCTATATAAACCGGAGGGTTTTAGTTCATAGGACGAACAACAATCATACCATAGGCTAGCTTCTAGGGTTTAGCCTCTCTGATCTCGTGGTAGATCCACTCTTGTACTACCCATATCATCAATATTAATCAAGAAGGAGTAGGGTTTTACCTCCATCGAGAGGGCCCGAATCAAGAAGGATGCCTCATCCCGTCTTTAAAGACGACACTGTTGCTAAAGGAGCTTTGGCTATCAGCCAAACTCTCCGGCTAGGTGGTTTCCTTATGACCGCCTGTCCGTCCACCGCGCCGACGATGACTTCTCGGGTCATCGAAAGCAATCTTCACATTAGCTCAGAACTCGCCGAGCAGTTAGATACGATGGAGCTCTCTTCCTTAAACGAGCTTTTGGATCGCATCGCCGTCCTGGGAGTCGCTATAGACTATGATCAGATTGGGCTTCAACCCGATCTGAGATAGATCAACTCTCCCCAGGTTACCCACCATGTTGCTGTGGTAGAGGAACAATACGGCGACCTTCTTCTATCTTAAGGACTAGCTATGTCCGGATTCCCGATCTCTCCATGCCGGATTCCCACGAAGGGGAGGATGTTACTCAAGCCCTGAACCTAAAGTCAGGCAGCGGGCTAGATTCATTGGACAACATCCAAGAACACAAGCTTCCAAGTTCGGAAACAACTTGGCCCCTGAGTTTTAAAGTGGACGGGGTTCCGAATTTAATTCCACCCGCCCACCCAAACATAAGCGATCTATCCCAAATCCGGCAAGAGCCCACAGAAACAGTACACCATTACAGGGCCAGATTCCTCCTGGTTATGAACAGGATAAAGGACTGCCGCGAGGAGGACGCAATGTCATTCTTTTGCAATAATTGTACGGACAAGGGAATCCTAAACGCCGTAAGTCGTCGTGAAATTACACGCTTTGCTGACTTGGCGTCCATAGTGCGAAAGTATTGTGTGGTGGAAAGCGCCTGGAAAACCGAAATCAATTTTTGGGACAATCCGGCCCTGAATACGACCCCAGTCAAAAATAAAAGGGTGCATCATCGCCAGGCACCTAGGTTAAATACCAAAAAGCAAAAACTCTCTATAGGGCATGGAACCGTATTGGAAGGATGGCTCAATGGACCCTGCAAAATTCATAGTACAGAGGGCGCCACTCCAACTCATAGCCGTAGAGCATGTTGGATACTACGGCAGGTGGCCAAAACTGGCGAAGAGCTTCTAACTCCAGAGCACAAGCCCAAGGATACCAGTACGGTATTAACAGTCTTCGAGACTTTCACATCAAATAATATGCGGAAGCAAACACTCCGCAGCCTTGCCAAAGTCTACCAAGTAGCAACAATAAACCCATGGAGTGACACGGCTATTACCTTTAATGCTAGTGACGAACCTAAATTCCGAACAGCCCGAGCACCAGCCGCATTGGTCCTCAGTCCAATAGTGGACGGCTTTCGCCTTACCAAGGTACTCATGGACTGTGGCAGCGGATTGAACCTCATCTACGAGGAAACCCTCCGAAAAATGGAAATAGACTGGAGCCGCATTGATCGAAGCAGCACAACCTTTAAAGGAATAATCCCCAGTCGGGAAGCATGCTGTATAGGAAAAATCACACCGGATGTGCTGTTCGGCACGCCGGATAATTACAGGTCCGAGGAGGTCACGTTCCAAGTGGCCCCGTTCAGCAGCGGATATCACGCTCTATTAGGGCGAGAGGCATTCACAATTTTTCAAGCTATACCCCATTACGGGTACATGAAGCTCAAAATGCCCGGGCCCAACGGAATCATCACTCTTGCTAGTGACCAGGACATAGCACTCCGCGCCGAAAATAAGACAGCCGCACTAGCCCTTGAGGCACTATCCGAAGCCCTAGCGGCCGAGGAACTCACTGCGCTGCGCTCCACGGTGAATAGGGACGATGTGATACTCGATAAGAGATCCAAGTCCACCTCCTTTAAACCAGCGAATGAAATAGTCAAATTCCAAGTCCATCCAACGGACCCTACAAAAAAGGCCTCCATCGGGGCACAATTAAACCCTGATGTAGACGCCACACTACGAGAATTCCTACACGAAAATTGGGACATTTTTGCCTGGCACCCTTCAGACATGCCAGGAATCCCATGCCGGCTGGCCGAGCACAGCCTAAACATCCTAAAAGGATTCAAGCTAGTCAAGTAGGAGGCCGGATTCATCAGAGATATAAAACATCCGGACTGGCTAGCAAACCTGGTGATGGTACCAAAGAAGGATAAATCCTGACGCCTATGTGTCGATTTGAAGGACCTCAACAAGGCTTGCCCAAAGGATCCCTTCCCACTCCCCCGCATCGATCAAATTATCGACGCTACCGCAGGACACGACTCATTGTGTTTCCTCAAGGCATACTCAGGCTACCACCAAATCAAGATGGCAGAGCCCGACCAGGCCGCAACGGCATTCATCACCCCATACGGCCCATTCTGCTTCAACACAATGCCCTTTGGGCTCAAAAACGCCGGCGCATGATTCAGACATGTCTGGCAAACCAGATCGGCAAAACAGTGGAGGAATACGTGGACGCTGTGGTCGTCAACACCAAGCACGTCGAAACTCTAGTAGACAATCTGAGGCTCACGTTCGACAATCTCCAAACATATGACATTAAGCTTAACCCGGAAAAATGCGTTTTCGGCGTACCAGCCGGAAAGCTCTTGGGCTTCATTGTATCCGGTAGAGGAATTGAAGCAAACCCAGCCAAGATCCGAGCTCTGTCACAATTGGATATCCCAAAGGACATCAAACAAATACAAAAATTGACGGGATGCGTGGTGGCTCTGAGCCGCTTTATCTCCCGTTTAGGAGAAAAGGCATTACCTCTTTATCGCCTCCTCCGACGCACCGAACACTTTGAGTGGACGGATGCCGCCACGGCCGGACTCGAAGAAATAAAAGCAATATTGGCAACAAACCCGGTCCTGGCCGCGCCCAACATGGGCGAACCAATGCTATTATATATCGCGGCAACTCATCAAGTTGTGAGCGCAGTGCTCATCGTCGAACGAGAAGCATACGGACACAAGTTTCCCCTTCAAAAACCAGTTTACTATGTGTCCACTGTCCTAACTCCATGCAAGTCATGGTACCCGCATTATCAAAAGATAGTGTACGCGGTGTTCATGGCATCCCGGAAGCTGCGACACTACTTTTGAGAGTGTTTGGTAACAGTAGCCTCCGAAGTACCTCTTAACGACATTATAAACAACCGCGACGTGACGGGCCGGATTGCCAAATGGGCCATTGATCTCCTCCCATTCAACATAACCTATAAGCCATGGCGAGCTATTAAGTCGCAAGTTTTGGCCGACTTCATCGCCGAATGGACTGAAGCCGAACTCCCTAAAGAGTACGGCGCATATTCCAACTGGATAATGCACTTCGACGGCTCCAAAATGTTGGCTGGTCTGGGGGCTGGCGTCGTTTTGACGTCCCCAACTGGAGATACGGTTCAATACGTACTCCCGATAATGTATACAGACTCCAACAACGCAGCCGAATACGAGGCCCTTCTACACGGCCTCCAGATGGTAGTCTCCATGGGCATTCAATGCCTAGAGGTGCGCGGGGATTCGAACCTCGCGATATCCCAAATAAATGGAGACTTTGATGCCAAGGATCCGAAAATGGCAGCTTATCGCAACGCCGTTCTAAAAATGTCAGCTCGGTTTGAAGGGCTTGAATTTCACCATATAGCCCGGGATAACAACCAGGCAGCAGACGTATTGGCGCGCATTGGCGCAAAGCGTGATGCCGTCCCTCCCAACATCTTCCTAGAGAGGATGTTCAAGCCATCCGTACTATGGGAGGGGGAATCCAGAAATAAGAACCCGGACCCAACCGCACTCCCCGACACCGAACATTCTGACACAATTGGTCGTTCTGCCAACGAAGTAACATCTTCAGCCCACGTAATAATGACAGTCATTGCCCCGTGGACGGAACCATTCCTAGCCTACCTAACTAGGCAGGAACTTCCTGAGGACCAAAACAAGGCCCGCTGCATAGTGCGGCGATCTAAAGCCTATAAGGTCCATGAGGGAGAGCTTTACAAGAAAAGCACAACCGGAGTCCTTCAAAGGTGTATCTCCGAAGAGGAATGGCGGAATCTTCTGGCTGAAATTCATGCCGGACTCGGCGGGCACGACGCTGCAGCCCGGGCCCTTGTAGGCAAGGCCTTCCGCACAGGATTTATTGGCCAACGGCCCGGGCAGATGCTCAGGACTTAGTCCAACGATGCGTCGGTTGCCAACTCTTTGCTAATCAAAGGCACATGCCCCCCACCGCCCTCAAAACTATACCCATAACCTGGCCCTTCGCGGTATGGGGGCTTGACATGGTTGGACCCCTTAAAGGAGGAACCCACAAGCAAAAATACCTACTGGTCATGGTGGATAAATTCACCAAATGGATTGAGGCCAAACCTGTTAAGACGGCCGAATCCAGACCGGAGATGATAGAGAGCGAAACGCCTCCCCCTACCGTACCGTCTTGCGAGGCGGGCGACCCTGAGGTGTTGTCGCGGAGGGTTTCTCCGAGTCCGGCGGGGCTAGAAGGCAGTCGTATGTCCCCTCCAAGCCCTCTGTGTCCGGCCTTCGAAAAAGGCCATCGGACGAGTCCGGCACCACCTGGTGTACGGTTGGAGGAGCTGAAGGATCTGCTCGGGCGAGCGTCTATCTCAGAAGATCACCGTGCATTAATGGGTACGGTGATTGAAAGGATTTCATCCGCTGAGAGCGGTTTGCACGAAGCCGTCAGAAGTTTACTAACAGGTTTTGAGGTATGCAAAATGATGTACCTTCTGACAGTTCCGCATATAAAATGTGCCCTGTGTAGATAGTAGCCCCTGAGGCTCGGTGTGTTGCCAAAAATGACAGCACGCCGAGGATCATAATCCCAGGTATAATGTGTCGCCCTTCCTATTTAGGTGGTGAAGGGTCCGGTGGCTTGCCGGACTGATGAATTTTTCCGAACTAAAGCGGCAACTTGACGTGTCGGAAGCCGACATCGCGCTTGTCAATAAGCGACTTGATGAGTCACAAGGTATGCAATTTCTCCGCGGACGCCTGGTAAGGGAGCTTGATGCCCGTGCCTTACAACATGTATGCTTGATGCAGATGGTGCCGCTGCCATGGAGAACCTTCGGGCGGAGCTCGCCCGAGCCAAGGAGCAGGCCAGAAAGAGTGATGCGGCTGCCTTAAAGGTTGCCGGAGAGCTAAAAGCCGAACAGGCTCCTCACTACCGAAACAAGAAGGAAATGGCCGAGATGGCCGTGAGTTGAAGAATGCTGCCGACGGCTGCAAGCTTCTTGAAAAATAAGATCGAGCGGTGCAAGAGGACCTGAAGAAGGCCACTACCGAGGCCAAGGATGCTCGCTCTGCGATGAGAGCTATGAAGGAGGAGCTGCGTCAGGCCGGAGATATCGCGGCTGGAAAGCCCTTTCTGCTGCGGAGGAAATTAATGGATCCTAATTATGCTCAGTTGGACCGGCTGTGGAGTGCGGAGGATGCTTATCTGGACTTGGCGGCAAGTGCCACAGACGCGGCCGAACACTTTCGAGATCAAAAAGATCACGAAATGGAAAAGGTTTTTTGGTCGCAGATCCATAATCCAGAGCGCCCACTTCCATTAACCGATCGCTTGGCGAATGGGCGGAGCTGAATAGGTTATCCGGTCTTGCCATGAAGGATGTCGTGAGTCTTTTGTGGCCGAAAAGGCCCGAGCCGAAGAGTTATTTTGGCTTGGTGCAGCAGTTCCTTGGTGCGGTGCCGCATATCAATGCAATGAGGAGGTCGGCATGCATAGAGGGTGCGTGGATGGCTCTTGCCCGTGTCAAGACATACTGGGCGGAGATGAAGGCCACCGATGTTGCATCCCCAGATTCGGACGGAAGCCGAGTACCTGTCGAGCACTATTTTCAGGAAGTTCTGCAGGGCGCTCGTTTAATAGAGACGCAGTGCTCGAAGGATATTATGTTCGAATAACATGTATTATTGTGAAACAATGCTTCGATGAAATATAAAAGCTTTTTATACTTGTGCCTTCAAGAATTAAAATACCTCCTATGCGGCCGTTAATGTATATGTGTATATAACCTGAAAGATGGCAGTCTTTGGCTTCAGCCCCCACGCATATAATGCGGGGGTGTTTGCAAAAGGCTTATTTTCACACTTAATCCAACGTCTTGGTCCCATAAAGGAGGGTGTAGCGTAGCAAACTAGGCAACCGGACTATAATGCTTTATCACTTTCACTTAGCCATAGGAGTTTGACAGTGGGGCTACTATATAGCCCCTAGGGGCACCGCGCTCACCCGAATTCGGGGCGCGTATGTGCCTGACCGGGAAACGTCCCTTCGTCAATGCGGAGGAATCCTATAGATTCCGGTGAGTCGTCGAGTGGTTAACTAGTCTCATGCTATATCATGACAGTCAGTTTTCGGCTTTCTCTACTGAGGTGCTCGCCTGGCCGAACTGGGGCACAATCGCAGTAGTTCTCCTGGTGCCGCCTTAGCTGATAGAGCGTAACGTAAGGCAGCAAAACATAGGAGCCGGGCAAACCCAACATTTGACCAAAGACATGATTCGGAGCTGATGCATATAAGGCCTAACTCGAGACGCCGAACACTCCCTAAGGTATTCGGTCTTTATGAAAACGGGACGAACAACGCCCTTGGTAATAAGCACCTGGTGTCCAGGTACGCGCAAAATACTGACGTGGCCCATGCCAAAATGCCAGCCTCCTCCTCGGTTATGGCAAGAAACCGGGGGGTGTGTATCAACAAGAGACAGTAAAAAAGGTTTACGCAGGGTCTTAATCTGAAAAGAATCCTTGTCGCGGGTCCCTACTGCATGTCTGCGCCTGTGTCTCCGTTGTGCCGTATCCTGGACGGGTGTAGCACGGTGTTCATCTGTAAAAGAGAGGAACTTAGTTGAAAAAGGTCATGCGAAAATGTATGTTATATTAAATAAACAAAGTACGATTCAAAAAATGAATAAGATTGAGCTTTATTGTCTCTTGTTGTATAGGCGCGGAGCCCCTTGTGCGGGGGTATGCGGCTAGTAAGCCCTTGTATGTTTACGCCGGACTCGTCTAACCGTGTCCGGGGTCTGGACGACCTGTTTAGGTGCTTTGATTAGTGAAGCCGGTTTAGTGTGTGGCTGTCAAGGCAGTCACACAATCTTCCGCACTCGAGGGACACTCGATATTTCCCTTTAAGGAGATGATGCCTTGTGGACCGGGCATTTTAAGTGTAAGGGATGCTTAATGCGGTATTGCATTAAAGCGGGCAAAAGCTTCGCGCCCTAGTAGTGCTTGGTAGCCACTTGTAAATGGGGCGAGGTGGAAGGTTAACTTTTCGCGGCAGAAGTTGTCGGGTGAGCCGAACACAACTTCTAGCAGTAGAGAGCCCGTACAATGGGTATATGGGCCTGGCATTACCCCTTGAAAGGAAGTGTTGCTATGGCGAATTTTGGTTGGGTCTATCCCCATTTTGCAGATTGTGTCCTGGTATAGCAGGTTTAGATCACTGCCGCCGTCCATTAGGACTTGTGTAAATTGGAGTCCGTCAATTATCGGATCTAATATCAAGGCAGTCCATCCTGCATTCCGGATACTTCTAGAGTAATCCTGATGGTCGAAGGTGATTGGGTTTAACAACTAGTGGCGGGACTCCTCTGTGATAGGCTGTATGGCACGTACCTCTATGGGCGCCGCTCTATTTTTCCCTTTTGTCACGAGAAGTGAGTTTACTATTTTGACTTCTTGTGGGAAATTCTTTTGTTTTCCGGTTCTCTGCTTGTGGGGTTCGTCATCGTCCTCACTTGGTGTGTCGAGCCCCTTGTGTTCGGCATTGAGTTTGTCGGACTGCTTGAAGACCCAACAATCTCTGTGGGTATGGTTTGCAGGCTTCCCGGGGGTACTGTGGATTTGGCATATCTTGTCTAGATTTTTTTTAAGTTAGATAGCTCGTCCATGTTATCCTTAGGGGGCAGTTTTTTATGATTCTGCCGTGAGCTTTCGAATCCGGCGTTGACTGCCGTGCTCTTCGGATTGTTTCCCTGGGTCCGGTGCTGGTCCTTTCTGCGTCGTGGTTTCTCGTTTCCATCCCTATCTTCGGATGTACTTGGGTCGCTGGTACTTCATCTTGCCAGCCAGCTATCCTCTCCCGCGCAAAAGCGGGTCATGAGGCTTGTTAATGCGGCCATTGTTCTTGGCTTTTCTTGGCCGAGGTGTCTGGCGAGCCATTCGTCTCGGACATTGTGGTTGAAAGCTGCTAAGGCTTCGGCATCCGGACAGTCGACTATTTGGTTCTTTTTAGTAAGGAATCTGTTCCAGAATTTTCGGGATGACTGTCCGGGTTGTTGAGTTATGTGACTTAAATTGTCTGCATCCGGAGGTCGGACATAGGTCCCTTGAAAATTTGCCCGAAAAGCATCCTCGAGCTCTTCCCAACTTCCAATGGTGTTTTCGGGGAGGCTTTTGAGCAAATGCCGGGCTGGCCCTTTGAGCTTGAGGGGTAAGTATTTTATGGCGTGGAGGTCATCTCCTCTAGCCATGTGTATGTGGAGGATGTAATCCTTGATCCAGACTCCAAGGTCTACTGTTCCGTCGTATGCCTCTATGTTTACGGGTTTGAATCCCGCTAGAAATTCATAATCCAGAACCTCATCGGTGAAACACAGGGGGTGTGCGGCACCCCTATATTTAGGTGTACCGTAATATTCGGATTCTTGATGCGTTGCATTGCTTACTAGAGCTTGCTTTCTTGGCCCGTAGATAGATCTAACTGGGCCATCTTTTTGATGCGAATCCGTGTGCGGATCGCGTTTCGGCTTGTGTGCGGTGCCGTTTGCCGCTCTATGTTTGCCATGGGGTCGTCTATCCGACCGGGTGGTCTCCTTGTTCTTTGATTGCGGGGGCTCTACGGCCTCCTCATCAAATTCGGGTAGTAGTTTTCGCTTCGGGTAGCTCTTTGTTCGGCGACTATCGCCGTATTTGTCTGCGGTGTTGAGTACTTTGCTCCATCTGATTCTGAGCACATCTTCCACTATTTTGAGCTTCCGCTTCTGCTTTTTCAGGCTACGCACAGTGGCGACAAGCCTTTTGTGGAGGTTCTTCTGCTCCAGCAACTTGTCCGGCGTGAGATCGTCCGGACTGTTATCTTCGCCGGGGACGAATTGTTTATCCATGTTGTCCTGTTCGGACGGTTGCTCGATAGCATGTTCGTCGTCCACCGGTTCGCCCTGCTCTATGGCTGGGTCTGTATGGCTGATGTCTTTATCGAGGCGGGATTTTGAGCGGCGCTTATGTCGCCGTTTTGACTACTTTTCGAGGGAATGAACCCTCGTGGCGTCCCGTTGTTCCTCGTCGTCGCTTCCTTTTGGTGTGTCCACCATGTATACATCGTGAGATGAGGTGGCTGTTTAGTGCCTTATAGGTGCTGGTTCATGCTTATCTGCTACATCATCATCCATACCGTCGATTTTTTCGGAGTCGAAATCGAGCACGTCGTTTAAACTTTGGACAGTGGCTACGAAGTGGGTGGTGGGTGGGCTTTGAATTTCTTCGTTGTCCGCATCCCAACCTTGTTGACCATAATCCGTCCAGGGCTCTCCTGATAAAGAGAGAGAGACTTTAGTAAATTCAGGATGTCGCCAAAGGGCGGGTGCTGAAAGATGTCCGCGGCGGTGAACTCCATGGTCGTTGCCTGTCGGTGTCAAAACCGGCGGATCTCTGGTAGGGGGTCCCGAACTGTGCGTCTAGGCGGATGGTAACAGGAGACAAGGGACACGATGTTTTTACCCAGGTTCGGGCCCTCTCGATGGAGGTAAAACCCTACTCCTGCTTGATTGATATTGATGATATGGGTAGTACAAGAGTAGATCTACCACGAGATCAAGGAGGCTAAACCCTAGAAGCTAGCCTATGGTATGATTGTTATGTGTCCTATGGACTAAAACCCTCCGGTTTATAGACACCGGAGAGGGCTAGGGTTACACAGACTCGGTTAAAATGGTAGGAGATCTACATATCCGTATCGCTAAGCTTGCCTTCCACGCCAAGGAAAGTCCCATCCGTACATGGGACGAAGTCTTCAATCTTGTATCTTCATAGTCCTGGAGTCTGGCCAATGATGATAGTTCGGCTATCCAGACACCCCCTAGTCCAGGACTCCCTCAGTAGCCCCTGAACCAGGCTTCAACGACGACGAGTCCGACGAGCATATTGTCTTCGGCATTGCAAGGCGGGTTCCTCCTCCGAATAATTCATAGAAGATTTTGAACACCAGGATAGTGTCCGGCTCTGCAAAAATAAATTCCACGTACCACCGTAGAGAGAATAAATATACACACAAGTTCAATCTGCTAACGTATTTCGTGGCGTGACGTCACACCACGGCCAAGCCTTTATTCGAATCGTTTTTATTGTTCCACCTCAGGGCGTTTAGCGAAGCGGTTTCCTTGGCACGTCTTATCGAAGCAGAGATCGTGTCCCCTTATTCCGGGATTCTCATCAATATGGATGTGTGTAACCCAACCGCGCAATTGATTGCGGTGCTTGGGAGATAAGCGAGTTTTATTGGGCTGGTGGGGACGCATAGTTTCGTCCGCTCATATATAGGGGATAAGGATCCACCTTTTCACCTACGCCTTCTTCCTCCTTTGCTTATCCATCTTCGCGCACTCGAGCTCCAGCGCCCAAGTCCGCACATCTCACCTCAACCTTCTCCAACCATGTCTGGAGCGGGAGGCAAGTGGATGGCCTCCTCCGTCACGGAGTCGCACATCAAGAAGCTGTGCAAGGCCGGCTATTTGTCCAGCGATATCGCGCACCGGCTCCCCGACGAGGGGCAGCTCGTCCCCACCCCTGGGCCCCATGAGAGGGTGGTATTCCTCCCCCATTTCCTCCGCGGCTGGGCTTCCCACTTCACCCCTTTGTCCAGGGGCTCATGTTATACTACGGCCTGGATTTCCATGATCTGGCCCCGAATTTTATCCTCAACATCTCGGCGCTCATCGTCGTGTGCGAGGCCTTCCTCTGCATCCAGCCCCACTTCGGCTTATGGCTAAAGACCTTTAATGTAAAGCCGAAGGTTGTGAAGGGCAGCCAAGTGGAGTGTGGAGGCGCCATGGTGGGCAAGATGCCCAACGTCACCTGGATCGAGGGCGCCTTCGTGGAAACCATCAAAGGGTGGCAATCGGGGTGGTTCTACATCACCGAGCCACGTGACCCTGAATGGGTAGCGGCCTCCGAATTCAGATCTGGCATCCCCACGCGGCTGACCTCCTGGAAAGAGAAGGGCCTGCCGTGGGGCGATTCTGAAGAGCTGACAGGACTCCAATCCTGTCTCCAAACCCTAGTGAATAAGAAGTTCAAGCTTGTCAATGTAATCCAGGTCATGCTCATCCGCCGGATTCTCCCCTGCCAATAGCGGGACTTCAACTTGTGGGAGTTTGATCCGGCACAGCACCAAACCTTGAGTAGGCTCTTCGAGACTACATACAAGAGGCCTGGAGGGTGCTGTTCAAGGGCGCCGAGGCGCCCGCATCCGCTACCGAAGATCGCGGGTTCAGCTCGCAGCGTCTGGCTGGCGAGGTAAGCTATATTATCCTTTATGGGACACTTGCTTTCCATAGTTTGACTCTATGCTGGATCTAAACTCCCAATACCTTTGACAGGCCTGGCAAAAGACATCCGAACAGGTTAACTGTCCGGCACCCCTTCCAGAAGACCCAGCGGATGCCCGTTTGACAGGGCTGCTGGTCCCGGTGCCATACGTGGTGCCGGAGAAGAAGGCCAAGAAGAAGGCCACGGGAACTCGGAGGAGTTCCCGGCGTTAGGTGTTATCGGATTCATCGTCCGATGACTCCGAGGCGGACTCCTCCCACGAGGACGAGGAGGAGAAGAAAGAGGCATCTCCCCCAGCGGGGGGAGAGAAGAAGAGGAAGGCCTCCCCAACGGGGGAGGCCGAAGGGTCCAAGAAGGGAAGGACCCTTCCCCTGGACTATTCCACCAACGCCGACGACGGCGACGAGGAGTGGAACTCAAGGGCCAAGCCCCTGGCGAGATCGTAAGTGTCCGGACCCCTGAATAACTTATAATTTTTCTTTTTGTTGCATTGCGTCTTCTAACACCGCATACAACCCTGTAGTCCGCCCAAGGATGATCTCCCCGCTTCGTCGAGCGGGTCCTTGGGTTCGTCGGATGTGAATAGCGCTTCACTTCCGACTGCCTCCTCCCCTCGTGACGCTGACGACGCCGAGGTGGGGTCCCAGAAGGGGACCGGCCAGGAGGGGGAGACCCCGGAGGTGCCGCAGGGCAACCTCCCGGACCTTGGGCCGGACTCCGTGCCGGAACCTTTGATGGTTCCGGAGTCCGGTGGGCGCCCCCTTTGTAAGAAGGGCCAGACGGGAAAACCGGTGACCTCCGTCCAACCGGAGGCGCCGGATAACTTGATGGAAGCGCTCAACGGCGCTTCCATCGACAAGGAACACCGCACCGTCATGTGTGCAGTGATTCAGAAAGTTCAGTCCGCCAAGAGCGGGCTGACCGAAGCCTGCAGCAGCCTTCTAACAGGCTTTGAGGTAAGGATCTTTTTTAAGATATGTAAATTAGTACTGCTTAGACAGTAGCCCCTGATGCTTAGTTCGGTGTTCGGAAAGAAAAGCCGAGCTGAGGATCTAAAACGATATACAGAGGAGTCTAACACAAATATGTCAATATGGGAATGCAGGCTGCGCTGCTGACCTCTGCCACACTTACTGCGGAGGTTAATGCCTTAAAGAAGAGCCTCGAGCGGTCCAAGAACGAGCTCGGCCGTGCCAAGAAGCAGCTCGAGGACAAGGATGGTAAGTAACACCTTATTAAAGTTGTACCTTATAAAAAAGGATTTGGTTGCAAAAAATGACAGGAATAACATGGGTATTGCAGGGGCCACAAATGAGGTGGCAACCCTGAAGGGGGCGGTGTCCACGGCCGAGCGCAATGCGGCCGCAGAACGCACGGAGCGAGAGAAGCAGGAGGCGCGGGTGGCAGAGGTTCAGCAAGAGCTCCAGGCTCTCGTAGAAAAACACGAGGATTTGGAGCGTGACTCGAAGACTCGAGAGTCCGAGCTTGCGTCCGCTCTTGAGAGTGCCAAAGCCGGTAAGGCCGAAGCCCAAAAGGCCCTCTAGGAAATCGAGGCGGTGAAGAAGATATCGGCGGGTAAGGAATACTTCATGCAAAGCAAGCATGTAAAAGTGAATTACCTGTTACTTACCCGAATTCGGAGCTCTCCAGCAGCATTCGTAGATCTGCCCCACAGCGTGTCCGATGCTGCCGCATTCTACAGAGCCGAGGAGGGGAGCTCGATGGAGAAGGTGTTCTGGTCTCAGTATGCTGAGGCCGGACATCCGGTCCCCCTGAGCGACCAGCTGAAGCAGCTGGTCGAGCTCCACAAGGCGGCCGAACAGGCCATGAAGGGCCTTATAGTTCGGCTATGGCCCAAGGAAGCCGTGCCTGGGAGCTACTTCGGTCTGGTGCGGCGGCTGGTGGACGCCTGTCCATGGGTTGACGTCATCAAGCACTCCGCCTGTATTGAAGGTGCCCGTCGGGCCCTTGCCCGCGCTAAGGTGCACTGGGAAGGATGGACGCCGAGAAGCTTGTGACGGACGCGCCACCTCCGAGCAAGGAGTATCGCACGCCCGAGATGTATTACAAGGGTGTCCTAAAGGGTGCCCGCATTATTGCGGGTGAGTGCTCCAAAGATGTAATCTTTCATTAGACTCGCGTGTTGTTATCCTGTGCGCTGAAACTTTGTTCATATGCGCTAAGCAACTTTTGTTAATTTAAAATATTACCTTCTGTGCGGCCATTTATCAAATCTGAGAGATGGCAAGTCGTTGGCTTCGGCCCCCATGCCACGAGTGCTGGGGTGTTCGGGATAAACTTGAGCGCTCTTGTTCCCATTTTTGGGTCCTTCTAGGGAGGCGCTCAACACAACGAACTAGGCAACCGGACTTATAATGCTTGAACACTCTCACTTAGCCATAGAATTCTATAATTTTAAATTTTGGCGAAGCCCCTAGTGTTCGGAAGGCCGAATTTGGGGCGCTATCCACGCCTGGGCCGGACAAAGCCGCTTCCTCGCTCTAGGCGGCATAAGTCTTTAGGGACTCGAAAAAACCTCTCGAACAGCGACCGGCTCTCGCCCCATCATGACGGTCAGTTTTAGCTTTCTCCACTAAGGTGCTCACCCAGCTCAACTAAGGCACAATCGCAGTGGTTCTCCCAGCGCTACCTTAGCCGATATAACGGAACGTAAGGTACCAAAACATGGGAGCCGGGCAAACCCAACTATCGACCCAAGACATGATTCGGAGCCCATGCATATAATGCTATAAGTTCGGGGTGCCGCACTTGTGAAAGTGTTCGGACTTATCACACCATAATTTGGGGAACTTAAGCCCCTGCTGTATTTAGCCGTACCAAAGCGTACGGATGCGACATGTCATAAGTGAACATATGTATAAAAAAGGAATGCCATGATAAAAAGATGCATCGTTTATTCAAAAAATACTGCAATGAGTGCAGGACGATACAAATAGTGCGATAAGCAAGGGGTGGGACTGTTTAACATGTCCCCCTCCAGGGGTAGGCTGTGGAATGGTATGTAAAAACAGGCATAATCCTCGTAATGGAGACCACCTGGATACTCGTCGTAGCTTTTCTGCTTCCCTGGCTGTTGCATCGTTAGTTCGGCAGATCCACTGCCGGACAGGGCTTCTGAAAACGGAGTCCTGAGAATAAGAGAGAAAAGAAAGAAAAAGGAATGACCAATTCAGGAGCCCCTAGTGTGGTTGATCCGCACTCTAGGCCTGCCGTGGTCGTGCCCCTCCCCCTATGCCATGGTATCTCCAGGGCGTAATGATGTACGTGTGGCACTGATCTCGCGATGTCGCGAGGGCTGGGGTTGGGGCCGCATTGCTACACGTGCTCGGAACGTGCCAGGGGGTCTTGTTGTAGGTTACTTCGGGCGCGCTTGACGGTGTTCGGTCGCTTAACGGCCGGATTCGAGAATTGCCTTAAGAGGCTGCTCTGTACTTCCGCCGCGAGAGCCGCTGTATGCTCCTCCGTACGGAAAGATCGTTCAGTGTTTCCGTTGACCGTGATAACTCCTCGAGGGCCTGGCATCTTGAGTTTGAGATATGCGTAGTGCGGCACCGCATTGAACATTGCAAATGCGGTTCGTCCGAGCAGTGCATGATAGCCGCTGCGGAACGGGACTATGTCGAAGATTAACTCCTCGCTTCGGAAGTTATCCGGGGATCCGAAGACCACTTCAAATGTGACTGAGCCGGTACAATTGGCCTCTACACCTGGTATGACGCCTTTGAAGGTTGTTTTTGTGGGTTTAATCCTTGAGGGGTCTATGCCCATCTTGCGCACTGTATCCTGATAAAGCAGGTTCAGGCTGCTGCCGCCGTCCATCAGGACTCTAGTGAGGTGAAATCCGTCAACGATTGGGTCTAAAACCAATGCGGCGAATCTGCCATGGCGGATACTGGTGGGGTGGTCCCTTCGATCAAAAGTGATTGGGCAAGAGGACCATGGGTTGAACTTTGGGGCGACTGGCTCCATCGCGTATATGTCCCTGAGCGCACGCTTCCGCTCCCTTTTGGGTATGTGGGTTGCGTATATCATGTTCACCGTCCGCACCTGTGGGGGGAGTCCCTTCTGTCCTCTATTGTTCGGCGGCCGTGTCTCCTCCTCCTCGTCGCTATATAGCCCCTTGTCATTACCTTTGGCGATTAGCTTGCCTGCCTGTTTAAACACCCAACAATCTCTGTTGGTGCGATTAGCTGGCTTTTCGGGGGTGTCGTGTATCTGGCACGAGTGATCGAGTATCCGGTCCAAATTGGATGGGCCTGGAGTAGTTCTTTTGAATGGCTTTTTCCGCTGACCGGGTTTAGAGCCTCTGAATCCGGCGTTGACAGCCGTATCTTCAATATTATCGTCGTTAATGCGGCGTTTGTGCTTATTGCGACACGACCTGCCACTGCTATCTTTCGTATCCGAACTACCAGAGTTTTTGGTTAGGTTGTTACTGCGGGCTAGCCAGCTGTCTTCTCCCGTACAGAAGCGGGTCATGAGTGATGTGAGGGCTGCCATTGATTTTGGCTTTTCCTATCCTAGGTGCCGGGCAAGCCACTCGTCGCGGATGTTATGTTTGAAGGCTGCAAGGGCCTCTGCATCCGGACAGTCGACTACTTGATTTTTCTTGGTCAAGAATCGAGTCCCGAATTGTCTGGCCGACTCGTCTAGCTGCTGAATTATGTGGCTTAGGTCATCGGCGTCTGGTGGTCGCACATATGTGCCCTGGAAGTTATCAAGAAATGCGGCTTCCAGGTCCTCCAAACACCCAATTGATTCTGCTGGCAAGCTTGAGTGGGAGGTACTTGATGGCGTGAAGATCATCACCGCGGGCCATGTGGATATGAAGGATATAGTCTTCGATCCAGACCGCGGGGTCTGTTGTGCCATTGTAGGATTCAATGTTCACGGGTTTGAACCCTTCAGGGATTTGATGATCCATTACTTCATCTATGAAGCATAGTGGGTGTGCGGCGCCTCTGTATTGGGCTATATCACGACGTAGCTCAAGCGAGCTTTGTCTACTGTGTGCGGCCCGGCCGGAATTGCTGTATCTGGCGTGACGATTGTCGTCGCGTATTGTGGGGCGCCCACGCGATCCGTAGATCGATCTTGATTGTTTTGCCTTATCCTCCAATATTTCTCGCAAGTCCGGCGCATTCTCCCATGGCTTTGTACTTTTCGACCGATGCCGGGGTGCGGCTTTAGCGGAGGGCCTAGAGGCCTCTCTGTCGCGGCCACGAGGTGGCCGGTCGGCCGTATTGTGCGCTGGTGATGTAGGTTTATATGCTTCCTCTAATAGGGGCAGCAGCTTGCATTTGGGGAAGCTTTTGGAGGGGCGTTCGTGTTCGTACTCTTCGGCTGTGAGGACTTCAGTCCATCTGTCGGCTAGCAAATCTTGATCAACTCTAAGTTGTTGCTGCTTTTTCTTGAGGCTGCTTGCTGTGGCCATAAGCCTGCATTTGAAATGCTATTGCTCGACGGGATCCTCAGGCACGACAAATTCGTCGTCGTCGAGGCTTGCCTCGTCTCCGGAGGGAGGCATGTAATTATCGTCCTCTACCTCTTCGTCTGCCGCTCTCTCGTGAGGGCTGGCTTCTCCGTCCTCCTATGCTGAATCTTGCTGGAGGGGGTTCTCTTAGGCACTATCCGGGGTGTTATTATCTCTGGTGACGGAATCTCCATTCTTGCTGTGGCGGGATTTGGAGCGGCGCCGCCGACGCCGGCGCTTAGGCTGCTTTTCGGAGGGGTCGTCCTCCGCTGCTCCATCGCCATTCCCATCCTTTGGGATGTCCACCATGTATATGTCGTATGACGAGGTGGCTTTCCAGTGCCCAGTAGGCGCTGGTTCTTGGTCGTCTCCAGCATCGTCGTCCATACCGTCGATGTCTTCGGAGTCGAAGTCTAGCATGTCGGTTAAGTCATCGACAGTGGCTACGAAGTGGGTGGTGGGTGGGCTTTGAATTTCTTCATCGTCCGCATCCCAACCGTCCTGGCCATAATCCGGCCAAGGCTCTCCTGTCAAAGAGAGACAGTTTAACAAATTCAGGATGCCGCCAAAAGGCGAGTGCTGAAAGATGTCCGTAGCGGTGAACTCCATGATCGGCGCCCAATCGGATTCGATTGGCAGGGGCGCGGAAGGTTCGGAGTCCGGATAGTAGTCCAGCGCCTTGGAGTCACGAGCTTTATGAGGGACAAGGTTGGTATTCGGCTCCATCGCCGTCGAGGTAGGAGCCCCCGAGGTGGTGTCCAACCACTCATCCTCGATTGGCGCCGTATGCTCCGAACCAAGGGTCGGAGTGGACTCTTGTGCGGCCTCCAGGGCACTGTCCGGCAGCAGAGCTAAATCATGCCCATCGAGACAGTGCGGCACGCCTGGATGTGGCTCGAATCCATCGAAGATCAAGTCTCCGCGGATGTCGGCCGTATAGTTCAAACTTCCAAATCTGACCTGATGGCCAGGGGCGTAGCTTTCGATCTGCTCTAGATGGCCAAGTGAATCGGCCCGCAGTGCGAAGCCGCCGAATACGAAGATCTGTCCGGGGAGAAAAGTCTCACCCTGGACCGCGTTGTTGTTGATGATCGAAGGAGCCATCGGGCCTATAGGTGACGACACAGAGGAACTCTCAATGAAAGCACCAATGTCGGTGTCAATACCGGCGGATCTCGGGTAGGGGGTCCCGAACTGTGCGTCTAGGCGGATGGTAACAGGAGACAAGGGACACGATGTTTTTACCCAGGTTCGGGCCCTCTCGATGGAGGTAAAACCCTACTCCTGCTTGATAGATATTGATGATATGGGTAGTACAAGAGTAGATCTACCACGAGATCAAGGAGGCTAAACCCTAGAAGCTAGCCTATGGTATGATTGTAATGTGTCCTATGGACTAAAACCCTCCGGTTTATATAGACACTGGAGAGGGCTAGGGTTACACAGAGTCGCTTACAATGGTAGGAGATCTACATATCCGTATCGCCAAGCTTGCCTTCCACGCCAAGGGAAGTCCCATCCGGACACGGGACGAAGTCTTCAATCTTGTATCTTCATAGTCTTGGAGTCCGGCCAATGATGATAATTCGGCTATCCGGACACCCCCTTGTCCAGGACTCCCTCAGTGCCCAATCGGATTCGATTGGCAGGAGCGCAGAAGGTTCGGAGTCCGGAGAGGAGTCCGGCACCTTGGAATCACGAGCTTCGCAAAGGACAGGGTTGGTGTTCGGTTCAATCGCTGTAGAGATAGCAGCCCCCGAGGCTGTGTCCAGCCACCCATCCTCGATCGGCGCAGTCGGCTCCGAGCTAAGGGTCGGAGCGGACACTGGTGCGGCCTCCAGGGCACTGTTCGGCGGCAGAGCTAGATCATGCCCATCGTGACAGTGCGGCGCGCTTGGCTGTGGCTCGAGCCCGTCGAAGATCAAGTCTCCGCGGACATCAGCCGTGTAGTGCAAACTTCCAAATATGACCTGATGGCCAGGGGCGTAGCTTTCAATCTGCTCTAGATGGCCAAGCCAGTTGGCCCGCAGTGCAAAGCCGCCGAATACGAAGATCAGTCCGGGGAGAAAAGTCTCACCCTGGACTGCATCATTGTTGATGATCGGAGGAGCCATCGGGCCTAAAGATGAGGACACAGAGGAACTCTCAATGAAAGCACCAATGTAGGTGTCAAAACCGGCGGATCTCGGGTAGGGGGTCCCAAACTGTGCGTCTAGGCGGATGGTAACCGGAGACAAGGGACACGATGTTTTTACCCAGGTTCGGGCCCTCTCGATGGAGGTAAAACCCTACTCCTGCTTGATTAATATTGATGATATGGGTATTGCAAGAGTGGATCTACAACGAGATCAGAGAGGCTAAACCCTAGAAGCTAGTCTATGGTATGATTGTTGTTCGTCCTACGGACTAAAACCCTCCGGTTTATATAGGCACCGAAGAGGGTTAGGGTTACACAGAGTCGGTTACAATGGTAGGAGATCTACATATCCGTATCGCCAAGCTTGCCTTCCACGCCAAGGAAAGTCCCATCCGGACACGGGACGAAGGCTTCAATCTTGTATCTTCATAGTCCAGGAGTCCGGCCAAAGGTGATAGTTCGGCTATCCGGACATCCCCTAATCCAGGACTCCCTCAAGCCCCCAAGCCGCCGTCTTGTATTTGATACAGCGAACCCGTCTCACCCGTGGACGACTCACCATCAGAGTAGATGGCCGTCTCACCGCCAGACACAGATCCTTCAGAAAATTCCCCTCCATGGATGCATCCCATGAAGGCACACTTCACGGCGGGCTGAGCCCGGGCGGGTCTCGCACTCTGAGCCGTCTCGACGATGTTGGTGCAGATGTCCGGCTCAGGGTCCGGCTCGCCGATCTTGCCGATGAAGATGTGGATTCCGCCGAAGGGGACCCGGTACCCGTACTCAATTGAGCGTCAAGGCCCCAGCCTACGTAATCGATGTAGAGCTGGCCGCGACGACTCTTGGTCATTCGGCCCACAGCGTATCCCTTGAGCCCTTCGAATCTGCCCTTCAAGAACTCAAACCCACCGTGCGCTGGCCCCACGGTGGGCGCCAACTATCATGGAATTGTCACGGCAGATGTCCTAGTGAAAGGACTTAGTCGTGGAGCCATCGCAACTAGGAAGCTTAAAGGGGTTAAAATGGGACAAAGGACACGGGAGTTTATACTGGTTTGGCCCCTTGTGGTGAAGGTAATGGCTTAATCCAGTTTGAAGTGGGATTGCTTATGTCTCGATTACCAGGGAGCGAATTCGCTTGACCTAGTTCTCGATCTAATGTTACTTGTCCTGAACCGCCGACGAGTCGTCCCTTTATATACAGAGGTCGATGCCCGGCGGCTCACAGAGTCCCGGCCGGCTCATAAACAGTGTCCGGCTCGGTCTCTCTCTATTCCTGCCTTACAATACAAGTTACATACATATGGCGGTTTATCTCTACGGGCCTTAAGTCGCCTTTGGGCTTTGGGCCCTTAACCGAACCGTCATCTTCAAGTATCGTCTTGGGCTTTGTAAATCGTCATAGGTATAATCCGGCCCCTCTTGGGCGGGTCATACCTAATAGTTATATCCCCAACACTAGCAGTAGCGCTGGTTTTTGGCCTATCAGTAGAGCGGGTAACCGCGCTACCGATACGGCACTACAGCTAAAGCTTAGCAGTAGCGCCTGCTGGCACCCTCCACTGCTATATCTACTTAGTAGTGGCGCTTTCTCAAACAGTCGCTACTGGTAATTACTAGTAGCGCTTCTCTCTGCCCGCGCTACTACTATTATTCCGTATTCTATTTCTTATAAATTTTAGGTTGTATTCCTATACCTTTATACAATTTTTCATATAGTAGCAACTTAGAGATTGTTTTTACATTATAATGAGTTATTAAATCATTAGGTGAAAGAACCGCGGATTAGTTTCAAACAGATGGATCCTAAATGACCAAGTCATGGATTATCACGATAATCCATGACTTGATCACTTAGGATCCATCCATTTAAAAACTCTTGCATGATATAATAACGTACTCATCCTCATGATCATCATCATATTAGTATGAAAACTCTTGCATCATATCATCACCAACAACACTAGCTAATAATCATCATAGTTATTGCCACCAACACTATTTAATCATCATAGTCATAGCTAATCACCACCAACACTAGCTAATAGTAATCATCATAGTCATCACCACCAACACTCATTCTAGCTAGCTAATCACTCCTACTGCTCTCTCTCGGGTAAAATAGCATAGAACATGTGGAGGGCTCCTGATTCATCATATTGAAGCATGCAGATGAACCTGTCTCCTAATTGTGTGTTGCGCTTCTGATTGCTGCCCCCTAGTACTTCTCTGCGATCCTTCACAATTTTGTTCCAGTCTTTGACTCTTAAGACATGGTCGCTTCTAGAAATCTTGAATGCAATCATGTGCAATGTAGGATGTCTTGGTTGTATGCTAACCATGGACATGCGACCTCTAACTTCGATCCACTGAGGCACAACTATCATCGGGAGTCCCTGTTGAAGAACATCGTAGTAACATACTTAGCAATGAAGTTTAGCTTAAAAAATAATGTATGCAAAAGATGCATTGAGGACAAATAGTAAAAATCTTACCATCTTTCCTAAATAGGTGTGACCGTAGTTCAGTACGAACACTATTGGTTGCACGTTTTGACTACTAAGATTTCTAAGTTTAGGAAAATAATTTGTCTTGACAATATGAAGATCCTCAAGCAATGAAACATAATGACTTGTCTCCGTGTAGTTTAGTTCAGCCTTGGGACAGTAGTAGGTCCTGTCTACCAAGCGCTGGACATGTTTGTTAGATTGGAGTTGTCAATAGAAATTAGTTGTCAAATATTTTTGAATAAACAATATCCAAGACATAAATATGGTTGAGAAACTTACATAATTGTAGAACATGAGGCGTCTGCACATCGACCCACATGTCGATGTTATCTTCAATATCATCTTCCGGACGAATATCAGAGGTTATAAGCATATGAGGCTCAAATGCATAAGCCTTGCATAGTGCTCTCCATTTTTTGCATTCAAAATGGGTGTAGGTGTCTGTATTGTATAATTTTGCGGGAAAACTATAACCATGATCGGTCCTCAAGCAAAATATTCTTACCTCCATAGTTTCCATAGTACTGAAACCAACCTTATCCAAGTGTCGTGGGGAACGAACACCTATGGGGCAGGGCCCCTTTTCGATCCGGCAAGGGAGCAGAGGGCGCACGAAGAGCAGATCGAGGTGAAGCACGCAAGGGATTTTACCCAGCTTCGGAGCTCTCCGGAGAGATAAAACTCCTACTGCTGCTTTGTGTTTCTCTTCTGTTCTTGCTCAAGAACGTGGGTGTGTTGTAGTTTCGAATGAGTCGAACCCCTTCTACGTGCGCATGGGCCTCCTTTTTATAGTCCAAAGGGGTCACCGACAGGTGGCAGCGTAGAGAGAGGGGTCAAAAAGTAAAAACGGGGGTTGGTACAACCGCTATCAACAGTGCCCGTCCGGTCGCCCAAACAGTGTAGGAAACGACCGTTAGGGGCGCCACCGATCGCCACGATGGCCTCCTTGTCATCTTCGCTTGCCACCTCGCACCGCTTGGCTGCACAGCTACCCGCCACGTGCACCAGGAGCGATCCTGCGGCGACACGTCGTCGGATGCGCTGGAGCGTGGGCGCAGAGTGGTGGCTTCGCCGCGGCAAGCGCCTTGCCGCGGTCGCTGTCTTGTCGCACCCGCAAGCTTGCCGCTCGCCGGGTCTTGGTTGGCCTTCCCGGCAAGCACCCCTTGCTGGGGTCTTGTCCTTCCCGGCAAGCTCCTCTTGCCGGGACTCTGTCTTCTTAGTTAACACTTTGTTCTTGAATGGCAGTAATAGGAATAACGAAGGATCTTGGCGGACGCCCGGCAAGCCTTGCCGCGGGGCGCTACGACTGCCCGTGCACAAGTTCGGGATACTAAGGTACCCCTACTTTAGTACACCGACAGGAGCCCCCGGGCCTGGGCCACACACGGTGCCGAGCGCTGTTGGGCCAGGCCCAAAACAGGGCACGGGCACACGCGGCCTGGGTCCACACTAAATCTGACTCTGTATCCACCGCGCTCCCCCGTAACGGCACGCGTCAATCGCGGCGTCGTGGGAGAGATCGTGGGCAATTCTTAATTCAGGAAATGCGTAACGTTCACCTCCCCTATTTATAAGCAGAGGAAATAGGGCCGTTCCCCCACCTTCGCCACCTGCAGTTCCGTCCTCCGAAAGCTCCGCCGCTCCCCTCCGCTTCCCAAGCCGAAAGAGAGCAGCGCTCCGCCGCCCGTCGCCGCCGTCGCCCTCAACACCTCCGCGCTCCCCCGCCGCTTCCGCCATGGCTCCAAAGACCGGCAAGGGCACGAAGTCGAGCACCAAGTCGGCCGAGGCGTTGCGGCTTGAGGCGCTGCGCAAGGAGCGAGTGCTTTTCCCCCCCGAGCTCACCCCAAAGGCGCTGCGGGAGGAGTTTTACCTCTTCTGGTCGACGGAGATGCGGGCGCATCCGCGCACGCCGGTGCTCTCTGCCAAAGCTTCTAAATCGAAGCGGTGCCCAAAAGGGTACCATTTCTTTCCTGTGTTCTTCTATTGCGGGCTCTGCCCACCTTTTTCCGATTTCCTCTGTGATATCATGAATACTTACGGGTTTCATCTTCTTGATTTCACCCCCAACGCCGTTCTGACAATGGCGGTTTTTGCACACCTCTGCGAGAACTTCGTTGGCATCCACCCAAATGTTGCTCTATTTTGCCACTATTTCACCCCCCGAGCCGAGAAGGGAGAGCCATTGGCTGGTGGAATCGCCTGGACCTCACGAATCGGCATGAAGGAGGTGTACTTGACGGGCGAGCTCCGCAGCAAGTGGGATGAATGGAGGGCGGAGTGGTGCTGGATTGTTGACGCCAATCCGCAGCCATTCACCAACCTGCGCCAGACCCGGGTAGTGCGCGGCGGCGACTGGAGCGCTCTGTCGCCGGACGACGCCAAGCTGAAGATTGCCACCACCCGAATCCTCCGGCTCAGGCTTGCCGGGCTCACAGCAGGGCAGTTGGCGCGGTTTTCCTTCGCCGTCGCATCGCCCCTCTACAGAAGAGGGGGAGGCCCGCCTGGATGTTTGGCGGCCCGGCGGATATCATGAGGCTGCGTCCAGGCCTCAACTTCAACTTCATGGTTCTGGAGCTTGACGAGATGCTGAGGGAGCTGTTCAAGCATGACGCCAACCATCCAGAGTGGTTCAGGCTGCCGCAGGGCGTCATTCCGTTGTGCAACAATTCCCAGCGCGATCGCATCTGCGCAATGATGCCAGAGTGCGATTCGCACGGGATCAGCGCAACTTGGATGGAGCCCGCCGACAACGTCGTGCGGCAATTCATCGATGGCTTGACGGAGATAGCAGTCAATGCCGACGAGCAGAGGCTCCTCACCCGCAACACCACCGACGACGAGATGCGGTACATCGCCACCAGGGCCGAAGAGGCGGCAGCAGCCGCCGCCGCGGGCGAGTTTGGCTTCACGTTGGAGGAGGCGGAGGCGGCTGAGGCGGCAAGTCTTGCCGACCGGGAAGACCTTGCCGGAGAGGTCATTGGCGAGGGGGAGCCCGAGGCCGAAGCGAGCGAGCCCGCCGGGGGCGCGAGCGGCCAGCCGTCCTCGAGCAGCTTGCCGCAGGCGGAGCCCCCAGCGCAGCCCCAATTCCAACCAAGAAGGCGCCTCCGTCGAGTTGAAGATCCAGCAGGGCGGCAAGCAGGCCAACAGCCGCAGCGTCGTGGGACGCGCTCCACCGCGGCAAGTACGGTTGCCGCAGGAGCATCTCAGGCCGTGCCGGCAACTGAGGCGGGGTCTTCCCGGGCTGCCACACCCGATCCTGCCGCAGCTCCCGGCAAACGTCCAAGGGAGCCCACTCCTCCGCCTCGCCGCGCAGAAAGGGTACCAGACTTCGACCTCTCTGTGCTGAGCTCCGACGAGGAGGAAGAAGAGGAGGAGGAGTAAGGCTTTCTTCTCACTGTGCTTGTATTTCTTCAATCTTTGTTGTTGCTTGTTTTGCATCTGATTTGCTTCTCTCTGAATCCCTGTTCTATTTCAGGACTCTGGCCGAGAGAGCGGCGAAGAGGGCCAAGGTCCCCGTGGTCGTCATCGAGGAGGATCCTGTTGTGACGGCAGAAGACACGTCCGAGACCACCTTGACGGACCCGGTTCCTTCTCCTCGCAGCAGCCCCCAGCACAGCCCCCAGCGTAAGTGTTTGGTTCACTTCCTGTTGTGGGGCACGCATGGGTGCTTCTTCTTTTGCTGACATCTTGATTGCTGATTCATTCGTGTAGGAGCAGAGCAGGCCCATCGGGGGCAATCAGAAACCGCCCCGGAGGTGCTGTCTGCTTCGACTATGCCGCCAAGGGGCGATTTCCCGACAATGGAGCGCTCCCCGGCAAGGGAGAGGTCCCCGGCAAGGGACGGAACCAGTGAGCCCTTGGTGGAGGAGCCCATGGTCACAGAGCCCAGCACAGGTAACCTTCCTTGTCGGAAATCTTCCCTTGGGTTCTTCTTCTGATCTTCTTTCTTCTTTTTTGGATATTTGCTTGACTTTTCTTTCCTCTTCCTATCCTCTGATCCCCCTCTCGCAGACCCGATGGAGACCGAGCCCACCGGTGAGGGAGGCGCACGCGGCAACACTGAAGATGCCGCCGCTGGCGAGGAAGAGGCCGGTGTTGATGAACCTGCCGACGAGGAAGCCGTCAAGGCTGCTGGCGCAGGAGCCGGCGAGGGGTCCGGCGATCGTACTGACGACCCGGAGGGTGCAGGAGCGCAAGGCGCTACACCGTCCGCCGACCCCTCCGCCGCTGATGCAGCGCCGGGCTCCGAGGAGCCCCAGCCAGGCGCATACTTGAAGGCCGGCGAGGGCGTATACATCAAGCTTCCCTGGGCGTCGAGCTCCAGGGCGCCGGTTGAAGGAGAGGGGTTTGATGGAGAAGTACTCGCCTCTGCTGGGCTGGCAGTGGTTGACGCGCCAAGCAGCAGCAGCGGCGAGTCCGAAGAGGAGCAGTTGCTCCGAAAGCTGGTGTCACTCTATCGCGCTCGGCAAGCGAAGCTTGAGTCCCGTGAAGCGCTTGTCGCGCGGGTGGGAGTTGACATAGAGAAGCATGCGGAGGAGCTCAAGAGCCGCAACCAGGAGGCCCTTCGATCCATTGCGGAGGAAAGGGCGCAACTTGACGAGGGAAGAAGGCGTTCATCCTGGAGAAGGCTGAAGCCGAGGAGCAGCAGAGGCTCACCGCCGAGGAGCTGTCCAGGCGGGAAGGCGAATTGACACAGAAGAAGGTCAATCTGGACAGCCACGAGGAGGAGCTCGAGGTCCGGGAGCAATCACTTGGCGGGGCACTCAAAGAGGCGAAGGATGCCGCCGCGGCTGCTGAGGCCGCCAAGAAGGAGTTAGAGGTGAAGGTGACGCAGCTGGAGGCGGACATGAAAGGGAAGAATGAAGAGCTTGCCACACTCCAGCGCAAACACGAGAAGGATGCACTTGCCCATGGCGATCTGCAAGTTCAACTCGCCGAGAAGATCAAGGAGCTGAACGCCGCCAAGGACTCGAGCGCTGATCTGGAGCTGAAGCTGGCCACCTTGACGGAGACGCTGAACGCCGCCAAGGACTCGAGCGCTGATCTGGAGCTGAAGCTGGCCACCTTGACGGAGACGCTGAACGCCGCCAAGAGGCGAGAGGATGACTTGAAGAAAGAGGTCAAGGGCAACGAGGAGCTGCTGACGAGGGCCGCCGAGAATCAGAACACTTTCAAGGCCATGGTGGAGCTCTGGACGAAGGGCCTTGTCAACATTGCTGCACCCATCGACGAGGAGTTGGCCGAGCTGGACTTGGCGGGCTTCGGGTACTCCACCCACGAGAACCTCCAGCCCAGCGCCAAGCTTACTCTTTTCTTCAAGGGCGTGGTGACGGCCCTCCAGCAACTCCGGGAAAGGATCCCGACGAAGCTGGCGGACGAGTCGCGCGCAATCTGCGCCAAGGTCTTGGAGAAGGTGTTGGTGAAGATACTCTTCCGCAACCCGGGCCTCGACCTCACCCGCGTCCTCAAGAAGCTGCCGGCGGGTGCCGATCTTGAAGAGCTCAAAGCCATTGTCGCACCCATTGTGGACAAGGTGAATGAGGTCAGGAGGGTTGACGGCGAGCGCGTGAATTAGGCCACCCTTTTTCTCCCTTCCTCCTTCTCGCCGCTGCTAGATATGTCATAGGAACAATCTATTAGAGCGCGGCAAGTTATTTATTGTAATATAACTTTATCCTGGGTACTATCTGCTATGTTACTTCCTTTATTCGATTCCATCCCTTGTATGTTTTTACCTAGGTTTTAGGGAACTTGCCGGCGCAAGCACACTTGCCGCGAGCGCTGAGTGCGGAACATCAGCAGCCTACTGGCGGTGTTGCCTCCGGCAAGAAACCTTGTCGGGACTAGTCGCGGCACACTTTCATTGTTGAGCGGACTCGAAACAAAGTAAGGGCGCAACTTAGCCACGAGCCGGTTCCTCCGCGCACAGGTTTTCCATACAAGGCACGGTTGTTCAAGGAATATAACTTAAAAATTTTAAACTGACTGTGCTCAAACTTTGGCAACTTAGCTTTTCTGTCGTCTGTGTCCCGGCAAGGCCATACTTCTTTGAACGACGCCCGGTCCACACCTTTATCCTCTCCTCCCCCCCCCTGTGAACTTGTGGGCGAAGGAACCTTCTTTTTGAGAAAAAGAAAGAAGAGAAAATAATGGTATGGGACCTTAAGGCTCGTTATTGCTTACCGGGGGTAAGTGCTGCACAAAGTGTCAGATAAAACATGCAAAAAAAAGAAAGAATGCATGAAATTTGACAAGATGTGCGAAGCACACATGAACTTTATTTATGCACGGGATCTGCGCCCGGCTTTGTACAAAGGGTTACATGCAACAGCAGCAAAGCTTGTACAAAAGGTGGTTGCCGGAACAGATTCCGGCAACCGCGCCTTATGGGTAAAACTTGCGAAGATGCTCTATGTTCTAGGAATTGCTCACCAGAAAGCCATCTTCGGTCTCAAGGCGGACAGCGCCGGGCCTAGTGACTCGTTTCACCTGATAAGGGCCTTCCCACTTCGGCGTCAACTTGTTGGAATTCTTGGCGGATTGAACGCGCCGAAGAACAAGGTCGCCTTCCTCGAAGCTTCGGGCATTAACTTTGCGGCTATGGTAGCGACGCAAAGCTTGCTGGTAACAAGCAGCTCGTACAGCAGCCTGAAGACGATCTTCCTCGAGGAGCAGCGCGTCATCTTGCTGCAGCTGCTCTTGCTCAAGCTCATCATAAGCGACCAAAGAACCACCGGCAGCTCCTCGATCCAATTTCTTCCGCACTTGCGCAGCCTGTCGAAAGTTCTGTTTTTGAGCCCACGCAGCACTTCAGCGTTTGCCCTCTCTGCTTGATCGTTGCTTCTCGGGTGAGCAACAGAAGCGAAGCAGATCTTGGTGCCAAGATCTTGGATGTACTGCATGAAGGTGCGGCTTGTGAATTGCGTGCCATTGTCGGTGATGATCCTGTTAGAGACTCCGAAACGGCAAAAAATTGACCTGAAGAACTTGACTGCTGACTGTGCTGTCACCTTCCTCACTGCTTCGACCTCAGGCCACTTTGTGAACTTGTCGATTGCAACGTAAAAGTACTCAAAGCCCCCGACAGCTCAGGGAAAGGGGCCGAGGATGTCGAGCCCCCAGTCCGAAAATGGCCAGGATAAAGGGATTGTTTGAAGAGCTTGAGCCGGTTGATGTGTCTGCTTGGAGTGGAACTGGCACGCTTCACACTTGGTTACTTGTGCAGTTGCATCCTAGAGGGCTGTCGGCCAGAAGAAACCTTGCCGGAAGGCTTTGCCGGCAAGTGCTCTTGCACCAATGTGGTGACCATATATGCCTCCATGTATCTCCGCCAACAGCTCATGTCCATCTTCCCGGGAAATGCACTTCAATTTCACTCCGTTGAATCTTCTTCTATACAGTATGTCATCGACAAACTGGTACATACTTGATTGCCGGGCTACTCTCTCCGCTTCTTCTTGCTCTTCGGGAAGTTCTCCTGTCTGAAGGAAATGGACGATCTGCTGTGCCCATGCCGGAGCTTGTGGCTCAACGACAAGGACTAAGGGCGCAAATGCTGCTGCGGGAACATCTGCTTCCACTGCAAGAATCTGCGATTCAGCCGGAGCATGATGCTCCCCGGCAAGCGTGTCGGGACACAGCTTGTTGGGAGCATCTGCTTCAACGAAACAAACCCTAGGGCTTGTCGGAGCAGACTGCTCCTCAACGCTCTTTGTGTTGATCTTGGGGACCTTCTTGACGGCGGCTTCGGGGAGCTCTGCCGAAAAGTAGTCGCCAGTAACCAACTTCCTCTTCTTGCTCTGCCTAGTTGACGGTGTTACAGATGGTTGAGTCAGCTTGAGCACAAAAATTCCTGGTTCCACAGGTAACTTGAGTGCGGCGCATTTTGACAGGCCGTCTGCAATATCGTTCTCGGTTCTTGGAACGTGTTCCATCTGCAGGCCATCAAAATGTTCTTCTAGCTTCCTCACTTCATCAATATATGCTTCCATCAACGGACTCTGATAATCTTTGTTTACTTGACGGACGACAAGCTGTGAGTCACCCCTGACAATAAGCTTCCTGATCCCAAGGTCTGCCGCGATCCTGAGTCCGGCAAGCAAGCCTTCATACTCTGCAGTATTGTTTGTTGCTTGCTCCTTGGGAAAGTGCATCTGGACCACGTACTTGAGGTGCTCTCCGGTGTGTGCGACAAGCAGTACGCCCGCACCGGCGCCTTGCAGCGAGAAGGCACCATCAAAGTACATGATCCACTCTTTGCTCGCTTCCTTGACGGGGATGCTCCTCTCTGGAGTTTCTTCATCAGGTGTTGGCGTCCATTCTGCTATGAATTCTGCCAATGCTCGGCTCTGGATAGTTGAGGTACTCTCAAACTTGAGGCCAAAGCTTGACAATTCTAGTGCCCACTCGACAATCCTGCCTGTTGCTTCTGGATTCTGCAATATCCTCTTCAACGGAAAGCGAGTGACCACTGTGATTTCATGTGCTTGAAAGTAATGGCGCAGCTTCCTCGAGGCCATGAGAAGGCTGAAAAGCAATTTCTGCACACCAGAGTACCTTGATCTAGCCCCCTGCAGAAGGGAACTGACAAAGTAAACTGGGTGCTGCACCATCTTCTTCTGTTTCTCTTCTTGTGGCTGCGCAGACTCATCCTTGTCGGGACCAGAGCTTGTCGGGGGAGCCCCCTGCTTGTCGCTGGATTCGCTTGCCGCGGTTGCTGGCTCATCATCCGCCTCCCTCTCTGCTACTAACGCAGCACTAACCACTTGATTGGTTGCCGCCAGATATAGCAGCAACTTCTCTTGTGGCTTAGGTGCGACAAGTATTGGAGTGGAGGATAGGTATCTCTTCAAGTACTGCAGCGCAGCCTCCGCTTCCGGAGTCCATTTCATTGGACCTGCCTTTTTCAAAATTTTGAAAAACGGCAAGGCGCTTTCAGCAGATTTGGAAATGAACCTGCTGAGAGCAGCAACACAGCCGGCAAGCCTTCGTACGTCCTTGACGCGCTTCGGTGCTTCGATCTGCTCAATGGCCTTGATCTTGTCGGGATTGGCTTCAACCCCCTTTGGGACACGAAGAACCCGAGAAGCTTGCCGGAAGGAACTCCAAACACGCACTTCTCGGGGTTCAACTTGAGATTGATCTTGCGCAGATTCGCAAAAGTCTCGTCCAAATCTTGGATCAGAGTTTCTTTGTCCTTGCTCTTGACCACTATGTCATCCATGTAAGCTTCTACATTTCTGTGCAGGTGTGGCTCAAAAGCATGACTGACTACCCTTGCAAATGTTGAACCAGCATTCTTTAGTCCGAAAGGCATCCGTACAAAGCAGTACGTGCCACATGGAGTAATGAATGTGGTTTTCTCTTCATCCTCTTCAGCCATGAAGATCTGATGATATCCTGAGTATGCATCAAGGAATGAAAGCAGATCACATCCTGCCGTGCAGTCGACAATCTGGTCAATGCGCGGCAAGGGAAATGGATCCTTGGGACAAGCTTTATTAACATCAGTGAAGTCAATACAAAGCCTCCACTTCCCGTTTGCTTTGCGCACGACTACTGGATTGGCTAACCACGTTGGATGGAGTACTCCTCGGACAAGGCCTGCTGCTTCCAACTTCTTGATCTCCTCTGCAATGAACTCTTGGCGTTCTACTGCTTGTTTTCTGACTCTCTGCTTGACGGGCCGCGCGTGAGGGCAGACGGCAAGGTGGTGCTCAATTACTTTCCTGGGAACACCGGGGATGTTAGATGGTTGCCATGTAAACACATCGACATTCGCCCGCAGGAAAGCAACGAGCGCGCTTTCCTATTTAGGGTCAAGCATGGCACTGATGGTGAAAGTACCACCAGTGTCGTCCTCCTTGGCGGCCACTTTCTTGGTTTCTGGTGAGGCTGTCTTTGCCTTCTTGCACTTGCCGTTGGAGCTCGATGGTGCGTCCTCGACGGTAGCGCAGCACTCCGAAGAGGTGGGCTTGCCGGAGTGGGCATCAGAGCTACTCTTGCCGGACTTGGTCTTCTTCTTCCCCCCGGGAGCTTCAGCGGCAAGTGGTTTGCGTTCTGCTGCGGCTGCTGCTTCCCGGTAGATCTTGTCGGTACAGATAAGTGCATCTTTCTTGTCACCATGGACAGAAATAACACTTATCGGACCAGGCATCTTGAGCACATTGTAAGCGTAGTGAGAGGCTGCCATGAACTTGGCAAGCGCTGGACGACCAAGTATCCCATTGTAGGGCAATGGGAAATCAGCAACGTCAAATGTAACTCTCTCTGTCCTGAAATTCAGCTCGCTGCCAAACGTCACTGGCAGCGTGATCTTCCCCTTCGGCTTGCTCCTTCCCGGGTTGATTCCTTGGAAAGTACCAGTCTCTTTGAGCTCGCTGTCAGGGATCTAGAGCTTCTTGAGCACTGCGGAGGAGATCAGATTTAGGCCGGCCCCGCCGTCAACCAACATCTTTGTAACCTTGAGGTTGCGGATGGTTGGCGAAACCAACATCGGCAAGCACCCGACCGCAGTGATGCGATCAGGGTGATCCTCAACATCAAGGACGATGGGCGTGCTGGACCACTTCAGGGGCTTGCGCGATTCAACGGACGGTTCTGCTGCGTTCACTTCCCGCACCCACTGTTTGAGTTGGCGGTGTGAGGTGTGCAGAGAAGCACCGCCGTCGACGCATAAAGCCTCCGTCGCCTTCTGAAACTCCTGCTCGTCAGTCTCATCCTCCTCCATCTCATCATATTCATCTTCGTCTTCGTCTTTGTCGGGGCCGCGGGGAGGCCTATCTCCTTGCCGCTGCTTGGCCTTGCCGCGGCGCCCTCCCCGGGTGGGACGCTTCTTACCGGATCCTCCGCCACCTTCCTGGGCCTTCTCCTTGTCGCGGCGCTCGTATTCAGCTTTCTGCAGCTCTACGAGCTGCTCAACCTTCTTGCAGGCCTGGAGGTCATGGCCCTTGGTGCGATGGATCTTGCAGTACTGCTTGCCGGAGCCGTCCTGCTTGTCGGCGGCCACCACAGCCTCGCCGGAGTCACCAGCCTTGGCCTTGTCGGCGCCGCCTCCGTTGCCGGACTGCTCAACAACTAGCACATCCTTAGCCTTCCTCTTTCTGTTGTTCCGCCTCCGGTTCTTCTTTGCTGGAGGGGCGTCCTCACTATCAGATCCTTCTGCTCCTGCGTTCTCTCCGGGGAGTTTCCTCCCCTCTTCAGCTTGTGCACACTTGTCGGCCAGAGCATATAGCTCGCTGACATCTCTAATTTTGCACATCGCCATCTCCTCCCTCATCCTGCGTTTACGCACGTTCTGATGGAACGCGCTGATAACCGCGGCAGGGTGGACGTCTGGGATGTTGCGCTGCACCTGGCTGAATCTCTGTATGTACTTGCGCAGGGGTTCTCCTTCCTTCTAGGCGAGCAGATGAAGGTCGCTCTCCTGGCCATGGGGTTTGTGGCCGCCTGTGAAGGCGCCGACAAACTGATGGCACAGGTCCGCCCACGAAGAAATGGAGTTGTCCGGCAAGTGTATGAGCCAAGATCTGACGTTGGGCTTGAGCACCAGCGGGAAGTAGTTGGCGAGGATCTTCTCGTTGCGCCCCCCAGCAGCCTGCACCGCGATGGTGTAAACGCTGAGGAACTCCGACGGATGTATCCTGCCATCGTACTTCTCGGGCACGTCTGGCTTGAAGTTCTTGGTACTGGGCCACTAGACCTGCCGCAGCTCACGGGTGAACGCAGGGCAGCCTACCGCGTACGGCAAGTCGCCTGGTTCCCCTGGCGCATGCATATCGACAGTGAGCCCAGCGCGCTGGTCAAATTGACGCCGCGCTTCTCTTCGACACTTGATGCGAGTGCGAGCGTATTCGTGTTGTCGTTCTTGGAGAACTTGGCGTTGATCGCGGCGAGCTCGCGGGTCCGACGACGCGGTGGAGTCGATGTCGAGGTTGGCTCGGCGAGTCGGCGATCTTGGCCTTCGGGGCGGGGAGTGCACGGTGGTGCCACCCCCAGCGGTCTTGTCAGCGTCGGCTTGCGCCTGGGCGTCTTGCCGGGGCTTTGATGCGCTCGGTTGCCGGGGCTTGTCGCCGTTGGCGAAGCCGATGAGGCTCTGAATGGCGGCCCTCCAGTCGTCGATCTTGTCTGGCGCTGGAGGGTAATCTAGAAGCAGCTGGGCTCGGGCCAGCGCTTCCTCTGGAGTCTTGGGTGGCGGTGGTGAACGACGCGAGGTGCGGGACATGCTCAAACTTCTAACAATGTTAGAAGGAGCAACATCTCGTCCAGGCGACCGCACTGCGCTCGTGCTAGCGTGTTGACGTGTATGTTGGCCTTGAGCGTCCCGTGACCCACCAGCTTGGCCTTGTTCCAACGCGAGTACGGTGCTAGGAGCACCGTGGCGTTGTCGATCCTGCACCTCCTGGGAGGGGTGCGGTGGATGTGCAGACGCTGAAGCTTGCGGGGCCTTGTCCTTGGACCGGGTGACGATGTGAGTCCCCCCGCCGGCGCCCGCTCCTCCGCCGGTGTCCACCCCACCGCCCGCTTGCTCCGATGGCGGTAGGATAGTCGTAGACGGATCAGCCACCTCCGAAGTCTTCTTCTTCGGTGGCATGTCGATGAAGATGTTGATGTAGCGCGCGCAGACGCCGGATCAGATACGCACGACCTCGACGCCCCCCTACCTGGCGCGCCAAAGATGTCGTGGGGAACGAACACCTATGGGGCAGGGCCCCTTTTCGGTCCGGCAAGGGAGCGGAGGGCGCACGAAGAGCAGATCGAGGCGAAGCACACAAGGGATTTTACCCAACTTCGGAGCTCTCCGGAGAGATAAAACTCCTACTGATGCTTTGTGTTTCTATTCTGTTCTTGCTCAAGAACGTGGGTGTGTTGTAGTTTTGAATGAGTCGAACCCCTTCTACGTGCGCATGGGCCTCCTTTTTATAGTCCAAAGGGGTCACCGACAGGTGGCAGCGTAGAGAGAGGGGTAAAAAAGTAAAAACGGGGGTTGGTACAACCGCTATCAACAGTGCCCCCTACCTAACTCTGACGGCAGGGGACAAGGGCATTTAATGCCCGTCCGGTCGCCCAAACAGTGTAGGAAACGACCGTTACGGGCGCCACCGATTGCCACGATGGCCTCCTTGTCATCTTCACTTGCCATCTCGCACCGCTTGGCTGCACAGCTACCCGCCACGTGCACCAGGAGCGATCCTGCGGCGACACGTCATCGGATGCGTTGGAGCGTGGGCGCAGAGTGGTGGCTTCGCCGCGGCAAGCGCCTTGTCGCGGTCGCTGTCTTGTCGCACCCACAAGCTTGCCGCTCGCCGGGTCTTGGTTGGCCTTCCCGGCAAGCTCCCCTTGCCGGGGTCTTGTCCTTCCCGGCAAGCTCCTCTTGCCGGGACTCTGTCTTCTCAGTTAACACTTTGTTCTTGAATGGCAGTAATAGGAATAACGAACGATCTTGGCAGACGCCCGGCAAGCCTTGCCGCGGGGCGCTGCGACTGCCCGTGCACAAGTTCGGGATACTAAGGTACCCCTACTTTAGTACACCGACACCAAGACACATATTCTTGCATGGCAGGGGATACGCTAGTAGAATAGTAAAATAAAAAATTATAAGTTGAAGAAAAAGATCAAAAGTCATGCTTAATTACGAAAAAGACTTGTCGTTGTGACTTACTGTATGCACTTCGAAGGTGTCATCCAGCTTGATGCTGAAGCGCCTACCACCAACTAGGGGAGGCCTATCGCACAGGCTGCGATCGTCTTCACAGTACTCACACATACCGAATTCCTTTTCGTCGTCAGACATTTCCTATGTTTATAATTGAAACATTAATTAAAGATCGACCGAAGGCAACTACCAGGAAGCTTGACTTTAGGTCTTTCGCGTCTTCCTTCCTAAACTCTCATCTCACGTATATGGTGGGCACTCCCTCTCTGATATTGCAACCGTTGGTGATGGTCGCCACTCCTCCTTACCCTAGTGCATTACAAATATCTAGCACAAGGAAAAGAAGGAGAAGTGACCCCCACGAAAATAGTCGACATTCTTCTTCCCTCATATATGGTGGACACTCCGTCACCGATTTTTCGACCGTCGATGATGGTCGCTAGTCCTTCCCCTAGTGCATAAAAAAGGTCTAGCACAAAGAGAAGAAGGAAAAGAGACCCTCACGACAACAGTCGGCATTCTTCTCTCATATATGGTGGAGACTCTCCCTCACTGATTTTCGGACAGTCATGTATGGAGCCCCGACAGACTTAATGTCAACTCGAAATGTCATTTAATTCTCTTTCTAGCAAATCCGGGGCACTCAATATTTCCTACATATTCTAGCACAAGTCATGCTTAAATTCACGGAAAAAATCCGGCATGACCTTTGTTAAAATAGGACATATCGAGAGCCTGAAATTTGCCGGGACGGAAATGAATCAACACTCCGGCAAAACAAAGGTCACTCCGAAATGAATGAATACTTCGCACATGAGCATAAAATGGTGCTCATTGCATTTCAATGGTTCAATATTGACAAAAACATTTTAATATATCTTATAATCCGAATATTTCATTTGATTAGGAAGCATAACTAAATACCCTAGTTCGTATGTAGAGGAAGGTGGAGAAGGAGGAGGTGGACTTTTAGCTCACCGACTCGGGTGTAGAGGAAGTGGGGGTAGCTCGGATGATGATCACTCCAAGGAGACACAACTAAGCCTGCATATTCCATCAAGTAAAATTTTAATTGGATCATCAAATCTCAAATAGCATTCTTTGATGACAAAGTGATAATGACATAAATTCAACTAGTTCTATTAATTCAACTAAGCACTTACTGAACATAAACTACTTTTATTAATTTTCTTACTAAATATAAACTAGTTCTATAGTAAAATTTTAATTAGATCATCAACTCTCGTATACCTAAATTTACTTACTAAAAATAAACTAGTTATATTCATTTAACTAGTTCAACTAAGCACTTACTATAAATAAAAATATTTAATTTTCTTACTAATTCAACTAAGAACAGTAATAAAATTTTAACCAGTTCTTACTAAAAATAAACTAGTTCAACTAGTTCTATTAATTTTCTTCCTAAAAAAACTAGTTCTATTAATTCAACTAGTTCTTACTAAAGATAAACTAGTTCAACTAGTTCTATTAATTTCCTTACTAAAAATAAACTAGTTCTATTAATTCAACTAGTTCTTACTAAAAATAAACTAGTTTAACTAGTTCAATTAATTTCCTTACTAATTCTATTAAAAACTTACTAAAAGACAATAAAAAAAACTAGTTAGATGAACTCTAAAATTTAACCCTAACTAATTTGATGAACTCTAAAATTTGATGAACCCTAACTAATTTGATGAACTCTAAAATTTAACCCTAACTAATTTGATGATCTCTAAAACTAATTCTATTTAACAACTACTGCTCTAATTAGCATCTAATTTGATGAACCTTAACTAATTAGATGAACTCTAAAATTTAACCTTAGGAACCCTAGCTAGGCAGATGTAGGGGAGGAGAAGGAGGAGGGAGTGCCCACCTCGGGCGCCGGCGGAGTTAGGGAGCGGCTGAGGGAAAGGGGCACGCAGCGTCGAGGTCGGGGACGGGGTCATGGCCCAGGCGCACGGCGGAGCGCAGCGACGTAGGGGGTGTCGAGGTCGGGTTCGGGGGCGGCGTCGAGGTCGGGGTCGGAGGCGGCGTCGAGGGCGTGTGGAGGGCGACGGGAGAGCGCGTGGCGTCCGGGCGACGACGGCGGTGACAATGGGAAAGAAGTACCGTGCATGGTTAAGTCAAACGTAGTTGTAGGGCATTCCAGTAAAAGCGCTACTGGTACATTAGCTATAGCTAAGTTAGCTGTAGCGCTGGATGGAAACAAGCGCTACTGCTAAGTTAGCTATAGCGCCTGTCCAGAAAGCACGTTGCTGCTACGTATTCCTCCTTTATTTTTATTTTTCATTCACATTTTCTTTTTTTCCTTTCCCTTTTTCTATTTCTTTCATTTTCATTTACTTTTCTATATGTTTTTCATTTTATTTTCCTTTCCTTAGCAGTAGCACTTTCTGCGTAAAACAAGTTGTTACAATAATCTTAGCAGCAGCACGCTTTCCTGAAGCATGCTACTACTATTGGTAGCCTGAAGAGAACCCTAGGGGGAATTGTAGTAGTAGCTCTTCCTCCATTAGATGCGCTACTGCTATGAACTTAGTTGTAGCGCGTTTAGACTACACGCGCTAGTGGTAAATTGTAGTAGCGTTTCTTTTTAGCACGCGCTACTGGTAAGTTTCTGTGTATAACGTTTTCCCTAGTAGTGAGGATTCGTCGTCCTCTTCTTCTTCATTGTCTTTCATCATAACCTCTCTTTCTCCGTGCTGGTCCAAACATTATAGTGGGGCATGAAACCAGGATCAAACAGGTAGACGTGAATGGTTCTTGACTTAGAGTAATTCCGATCATTCTTACAGCCAGCACATGGACAAGACATAAAACCATCTGCCCGCTTGTTTGCCTCAGCCACAGGCAGAAAAGTACGCACGCCATTAACGAACTGGGGAGAGCATTGGTCATCGTACATCCATTGTCGGCTCATCTTCATTACACAGCATTGAAAAGACCAAATTAATACAAGTTTATACATAAAGTTCATAGATAAAGTTCATACACACTTATTCTCATAAAACAACATACAAACTCTCAAGCTAAAGCATTTAAATGCAACAACAAATGCGAACAAGATGCACTCTCCTTCCCCTCGTTGCTGGTTTCTCCATAGATAGATCTTGGTGATGCGTAGGAAATTTTTTGAATTTTTGCTACGTTCCCCAACAGTGGCATCATGAACTAGGTCTATGCGTAGTTACTATGCACGAGTAGAACACAAAGTAGTTGTGGGCGTCGATATTGTTCAATATGCTTGCCGTTACTAGTCTTATCTTGATTCGGCGGCATCGTGGGATGAAGCGGCCCGGACCAACCTTACACGTACACTTACGTGAGACCGGTTCCACCGACAAACATGCACTAGTTGCATAAGGTGGCTGGCGGGTGTCTGTCTCTCCTACTTTAGTCGGATCGGATTCGATGAAAAGGGTCCTTATGAAGGGTAAATAGCAATTGGCATATCACGTTGTGGTTCTTGCGTAGGTAAGAAACGTTCTTGCTAGAAACCCATAGCATCCACGTAAAACATGCAAACAACAATTAGAGGACGTCTAACTTGTTTTTGCAGGGTATGCTATGTGATGTGATATGGCCAAAAAGGATGTGATGAATGATATATGTGATGTATGAGATTGATCATGTTCTTGTAATAGGAATCATGACTTGCATGTCGATGAGTATGACAACCGGCAGGAGCCATAGGAGTTGTCTTAATTTATTTATGACCTGCGTGTCAACATAAACGTCATGTAATTACTTTACTTTATTGCTAACCGTTAGCTGTAGTAGTAGAAGTAATAGATGACGTGGCAACTTCATGGAGACACGATGATGGAGATCATGATGATGGAGATCATGGTGTCATGCTGGTGACGATGGTGATCATGGAGCCCCGAAGATGGAGATCAAAAGGAGCAAAATGATATTGGCCATATCATGTCACTATTTGATTGCATGTGATGTTTATCATGTTTATGCATCTTATTTGCTTAGAACGACGGTAGTAAATAAGATGATCCCTCATTAAAATTTCAAGAAGTGTTCTCCCCTAACTGTGCACCGTTCTACAGTTCGTCGCTTCTAAGCACCACGTGATGATCGGGTGTGATGGATTCTTACGTTCACATACAACGGGTGTTGACGAGCCTAGCATGTACAGACATGGCCTCGGAACACATGCAATACACTTAGGGTTAACTTGACGAGCCTAGCATGTACAGACATGGCCTCGGAACACGGAGACCGAAAGGTCGAGCATGAGTCGTATAGAAGATACGATCAACATGAAGATGTTCACCGACGTTGGCTAGTCCGTCTCACGTGATGATCGGACACGGCCTAGTTAACTCGGATCATGTAATCACTTAGATGACTAGAGGGATGTCTATCTGAGTGGGAGTTCATAAGATGAACTTAATTATCCTGAACATAGTCAAAAGGATTTTGCAAATTATGTCATAGCTCACGCTATAGTTCTACTGTTTAGATATGTTCCTAGAGAAAAAATTAGTTGAAAGTTGATAGTAGCAATTATGCGGACTAGGTCTGTAAACTGAGGATTGTCCTCATTGCTTCATAGAAGGCTTATGTCCTGAATGCACCGCTCAGTGTGCTGAACCTCGAACGTTGTCTGTGGTTGTTGCGAACATCTGACATACACGTTTTCATAACTACGTGATAGTTCAGTTAAACGGTTTAGAATTGAGGAACCGAAGACGGTTTTGAAATGTCGCGAAACATATGAGATGTTTCGAGGGCTGAAATTGGGATTTCAGGCTCGTGCCCACGTCAAGAGGTATAAGACCTCCGACGATTTTCTTAGCCTGCAAACTAAGGGAGAAAAGATCAACTGTTGAGCTTGTGCTCAGATTGTCTAAGTACAACAATCATTTGAATCGAGTGGGAGTTGGTCTTCCAGATGAGACAGTGATGTTTCTCCAAAGTCATTGCCACCAAGCTGCTAGAGCTTCGTGATGAACTATAATATATCCGGGACATATATGATGATCCTTGAGATATTCGCGATGTTTGACACCAAAGTAGAAATCAAGAAGGAGCATCAATTGTTGATGGTTGGTGAAACCACTAGTTTCAAGAAGGGCAAGGGCAAGAAGGGATACTTCATGAAATGGCAATTCAGCTGCTGCTCTAGTGAAGAAACCCAAAGTTGAACCCAAACCCGAGACTAAGTGCTTCTGTAATAAGGGGAACAACCACTGGAGCAGAATTACCCTAGATACTTGGTAGATTAGAAGGCTGGCAAGGTCGATAGAAGTATATTGGATATACATTGTGTTGATGTGTACTTTACTAGTGCTCCTAGTAGCACCAGGGTATTAGATACCGGTTCGGTTGCTAAGTGTTAGTAACTCGAAATAAAAGAGCTACGGACTAAACAGAGACTAGCTAAAGGTGAGCTGACGATATGTGTTGGAAGTGTTTCCAAGTTTGATGTGATCAAACATCGCACGCTCCCTCTACCATCAAGATTAGTATTAAACCTGAATAATTGTCATTTGGTGTTTGCGTTGAGCATAGACATGATTGGATTATGTCTATCGCAATACGGTTATTCATTTAAGGAGAATAATGGTTACTCTAATTATTTGAATAACACCTTCAATGGTCTTGCACCTAAAGGAATGGTTTATTGAATCTCGATCGTAGTGATACACATTTTCATGCCAAAAGATATAAGATAGTAATGATAGTACCACCTACTTGTGGCACTGCCACGTAAGTCATATCAGTATAAAACGCATGAAGAAGCTCCATGTTGATGGATCTTTGGACTCACTCGTTTTTGAAAAGTTTGAGACATGCGAACCATGTCTATTGGTGTATATGCATGAAGAAACTCCATGCAAATGGACTGTTTGGACTCACTTGATTTTGAATCACTTGAGATATGCAAATCATACCACATGGGCAAGATGACTGAAAAGCCTCGTTTTCAGTAAGATGGAACAAGATAGCAACTTGTTGGAAGTAACACATTTTGATGTGTGCAGTCCAATGAGTGCTGAGGCATGCAGTGAATATCGTTATGTTCTTACTTCACAAATGATTCGAGTAGATGTTGAGAATATTTACTTGATGAAACACAAGTCTGAATTATTGAATGGTTCAAGTAATTTCAGTGTGAAGTAGAAGATCATTGTGACAAGAGGATAAAATGTCTATGATATGATCATAGAGATGAATATCTGAGTTACGAGTTTTGGCACACAATTAAGACATTGTGGAAATTGTTTTGCAATTAATACCGCCTGGAACACCATAGTGTGATGGTGTGTCCGAACATCATAGTTGCACCCTATTGGATATGGTGCGTACCATGATGTCTCTTATCGAATTACCACTATTGTTCATGGGTTAGGCATTAGAGACGACCACATTCACTTTAAATAGGGCACCACATAATTCCGTTGAGATGACACCGTATGAATTATGGTTTAGAGAAACCTAAGATGTCATTTCTTAAAAGTTTGGGGCTGCGACGCTTATGTGAAAAAGTTTCAGGCTGACAAGCTCAAACCCAAAGCGGATAAATGCATCTTCATAGGACACCCAAAACAGTTGGGTATACCTCCTATCTCAGATCCAAAAGCAATAAGGGATTGTTTCTAGAATCGGGTCCTTTCTCGAGGAAAAGTTTCTCTCGAAAGAATTGAGTGGGAGGATGGTGGAGACTTGATAAGGTTATTGAACCGTCACTTCAACTAGTGTATAGCAGGGCACAAAGAGTTGTTCCTGTGGCACCTACACCAATTGAAGTGGAAGCTTATGATAGTGATCATGAAACTTCAGATCAAGTCACTCCCGAACCTCGTGGGATGACAAGGATGCGTACTACTTCAGAGTGGTACGTAATCCTGTCTTAGAAGTCATGTTGCTAGACAACAATGAACCTACGAGCTATGGAGAAGCGATGGTGGGCCCGGATTCCGATAAATGGCTCGAGGCCATAAAATCCGAGAGAGGATCCATGTATGAAAACAAAGTGTAGACTTTGGCAGAATGGCTCGATGGTCGTAAGGCTGTTGAGTACAGATGGATTTTAAAAGGAAGACGGATAATGATGGTAAGTATCACCATTAAGAAAGCTCGACTTGTCGTTAAAATGTTTTCCGACAAGTTCAAGGAGTTGACTACGGTGAGACTTTCTCACTCGTAGCGATGCTAAGAGTCTGTTGGACTTATATTAGCGATTACTGCATTATTTAAGAAATCTTGCAGATAGGATGTCAAAACATTGTTTCCTCAACGATTTTCTTGAGGAAAGGTTGTATACAACCGGAAGGTTTTGTCAATCCTGAAAGATGCTAATAAGTATGCAAAGCTCTAGCGATCCTTCTAAGGACTGGAGTAAGCATCTCAGAGTTGGAATGTATGCTTTGATGAGATGATCAAAGATTTTGGGTGTATACAAAGTTTATGAGAAACTTGTATTTCCAAAGAAGTGAGTAGGAGCACTATAGAATTTCTGATGAGTATATGTTGTTGACATATTGTTGATTAGAAATGATGTAGAATTTCTGGAAAAGCATATAGGGTTATTTGAAAAGATTTTTTTCAATGGAAAGCCTGGATCAAGCTACTTGAACATTGAGCATCAAGATCTATGAGGATAGATCAAGACGCTTAATAGTGCTTTCAAATGAGTACATACCTTGACATGATCTTGAAGGTGTTCAAGATGGATCAGTCAAAGAAGGAGTTCTTGCCTGAGTTGTAAGGTACGAAGTTAAGACTTAAAGCTCGACCACGGCAGAAAAGAGAGAAAGGACGAAGGTCGTCTCCTATGCATAAGACGTAGGCTCTACAGTATGCTATGCTGTGTACCGCACCTGAAGTGTGCCTTGCCATGAGTCAGTCAAGGGGTACAAGAGTGATCCAAGAATGGATCACAGGACAGCGGTCAAAGTTATCCTTAGTAACTAGTGGACTAAGGAATTTTCTCGATTATGGAGGTGGTAAAAGAGTTCGTCGTAAAGGGTTATGTCGATGCAAGATTAACACCTATCCGGATAGCTCTGAGTAGAGATACCGGATACGTATAATGGAGCAACAATTTAGAATAGCTCCAAGTAGAACAGTTATTTGGAATAGCTCCAAATAGAACGTGGTAGCTGCATCTAGGAGATGACATAGAGATTTGTAAAGCACACACGGATCAGAAAGGTTCAGACCCGTTGACTATAACATCTCCCACAAGCATAACATGATCAAACCCAGAACTCATCGAGTGTTAATCACATGGTAATGTGAACTAGATTATTGACTCTTTGGGTGTTAGTCACATGGGGATGTGACCTTGAGTGTTAATCACATATTGATGTGAACTGGATTATTGACTCTAGTGCAAGTGGGAGACTGTTGGAAATATGCCCTAGAGGCAATAATAAATTGATTATTATTATATTTCCTTGTTCATGATAATCGTTTATTATCCATGCTATAATTGTATTGATAGGAAACTCGGATACATGTGTGGATACATAGACAAACACAATGTCCCTAGTAAGCCTCTAGTTGACTAGCTCGTTGATCAATAGATGGTTACGGTTTCCTGACCATGGACATTGGATGTCTTTGATAACGGGATCACATCATTAGGAGAATGATGTGATGGACAAGACCCAATCCTAAGCCTAGCACAAAGATCGTAGTTCGTATGCTAAAGCTTTTCTAATGTCAAGTACCATTTCCTTAGACCATGAGATTGTGCAACTCCCGGATACCGTAGGAGTGCTTTGGGTGTGCCAAACGTCACAACGTAACTGGGTGGCTAAAAAGTACATTACAGGTATCTCCGTAAGTGTCTGTTGGGTTGGCATGAATCGAGACTGGGATTTGTCACTCCGTGTAAATGGAGAGGTATCTCTGGGCCCACTCGGTAGGACATCATCATAATGTGCACAATGTGACCAAGGGGTTGATCACGGGATGATGTTTTACGGAACGAGTAAAGAGACTTGCCGGTAACGAGATTGAACAAGGTATCGGGATACCGACGATCGAATCTCGGGCAAGTATCGTACCGATAGACAAAGGGAATTGTATACGGGATTGATTAAGTCCTTGACATCGTGGTTCATCCGATGAGATCATTGTGGAACATGTGGGAGCCAACATGGGTATCCAGATCCCGCTGTTGGTTATTGACCGGAGAACATCTCGGTCATGTCTGCATGTCTCCCGAACCCGTAGGGTCTACACACTTAAGGTTCGATGACGCTAGGGTTATAAAGGAAGCTTGTATGTGGTTACCGAATGTTCTTCGGATTCCTGGATGAGATCCCGGACGTCACGAGGAGTTCCGGAATGGTCCGGAGGTAAAGATTTATATATAGGAAGTCCTGTTTCGGCAATCGGGACAAGTTTCGGGGTCATCGGTATTGTACCGGGACCACGGAAGGGTCCCGGGGGCCCACCGGGTGGGGCCACCTGCCCCGGGGGGCCACATGGGCTGTAGGGGGTGCGCCTTGGCCTACATGGGCCAAGGGCACCAGCCCCAAGAGGCCCATGCGCCTAGGGAACCCTAGAGGGAAGAGTCCTCAAGGGGGAAGGCACCTCCGAGGTGCCTTGGGGAGGATGGACTCCACCCCCCTTCTTGGCCGCACCCCTTCCTTGGAGGAAGGGGCAAGGCTGCGCCTCCCCCCTCTCCCTTGCCCCTATATATAGTGGAAGGGAGGGAGGGCATCCAGACCTGAGCCCCTGGCGCCTCCCTCCCTCCCGTGACACCTCCTCCTCTCCCGTAGGTGCTTGGCGAAGCCCTGCAGGATTGCCACGCTCCTCCATCACCACCACGCCGTTGTGCTGCTGCTGGATGGAGTCTTCCTCAACCTCTCCCTATCTCCTTGCTGGATCAAGGCGTGGGAGACATCGTCGAGCTGTACGTGTGTTGAACACGGAGGTGCTGTCCGTTCGGCACTAGATCATCGGTGATTTGAATCACGACGAGTACGACTCCATCAACCCTGTTCACTTGAACGCTTCCGCTTAGCGATCTACAAAGGTATGTAGATGCACTCTCCTTCCCCTCATTGCTGGTTTCTCCATAGATAGATCTTGGTGATACGTAGGAAATTTTTTGAATTTTTGCTACGTTCCCCAACAACATGTAGGATACAAATGTCCTACTAGCACATGATTCCATTCCCATCTGTAACCTAACCTTGTACACTATATTCAACACAATTTCAACAGCCGCCAGCTTGTAACGCCTCGGACATCGCCCGGGACTTATCGGACGGCTAGCTTGTAATGATGCAGAGATCAGGTGTTTAACCTCATTAAAAAAAGATATTATGGATGGAGATTCTGAGAACATAGTTGGTATGATTGAGAAGTATGAATTGGTATGAGGGACAGAGAGAGAATATAGCTGGTGTGACGGAGCGTTAGCATAGGATGAAGCAATTAACTTGCACCACGAACAGCCATGCCAAAGACGCTGCACATGATCGACTGACTACCTATGTATACAATATAGACTCGCGTACAATATAGACTCGGCCAGCGTATGTGTTGGCCTGTCTTAATCAGCTGTTCAATCTTCTATGTACTCCCTCCATTCCGATTTACTCGTCGTGGTTTTAGTTCAATTTGAACTAAAACCACGACGAGTAAATCGGACGGAGGGAGTAGTTAACTAATGGATGCATATTCCCCTTGTCAAAATTGAAAGGGAAAGAGCAACTTAATTGGGCATACCATATGTTCACACTCTGGAAAAACGAATGTTCTAACATTGCCCAAACTGGGTCAGCTCAGCTCTCATCTATGTTGTTTTTTTTGCGAGGATAAAGGGAGTTTTATTCCTTAGGTAATAGGATTACAATCAGCTGGCAGGAGCTCCTCAATACACGAAGGACCTCTTTAAAGCCAAACAGCAGTACACAGACTCAGTACGGCTGTAATTAGCCAGACAATGCGCTATCCTATTCTGAGACCTAGTAAGCTTTTAGGGAATAAACTCCTGACCTTCCATCAGAAACTTGATTTCTATTGCGAAGTGCCCATATGCCAACCGTGTAAGAAATACTTTCTGTCCAACTGCTCTCTAACCACCATCAGGACCTGGCATGGTCTCTGTCTAACCCTCTGCCCGGCCACCCAGGTCTGTCTACAGCCTCTACAGAGTACAGACTACACCACCACACCGCGCGATATCGGTGTTATCACACTATCTGTTGGCGAAAGGTTTACTTCTGCCGGGAAAGGTTTTCCATGACAGATTACCTTACCAACAGGCAAGTCGGCAACTTACGAGGCAGTTCGCTTCAATGGTCAGCTAACATACTTTAGATATACTCCCTTCGTCTCATAATATAAGATCTTATTACATCTAATATATGTGAGGGAGTGGTAAATATCTTCAGCTTTTCTCATTATTGCTCGATGATTGCTCATGGTGCCTGCCATGGCATGGATCTAAGAGAAAAAAGAAGGATTTTTCTCTCAGTCGATCATGTGCAGTGTCCAGCTAGGCATGGCTGTTGGTGGTGCAAGCTTGTATATCATTGGTTGAGAGTGCTTTGCTCGCCACCTTAATTACCTACTAGTATATGTTCTTTGTCCTTAATAACACAAACCATGTTCTCCGTACCTGATAAATGAGCATCTAAAATAGCGAACCACACCACAAAACTTTGCATCTCCGATCCAGCCAACCCACCCTTCGAGAGAGTCAAGAGAGCCGGGGAGAATGGAGGGGACGACGCAGATTGTGTCCATCGTCGGGCAGCTGGTGGGGGAGGAGTACCGGCAGCTCCGCGATGTAGCCGGCCAGGTGGCTGAGCTCAGGGACGAGCTGGACACCATGAACGCCATCCTCCGCATGCTGTCCGATGCCGACGAGGGCGCCGTGGACCACTTCATCCGGGCGTGGATGAAGCAGGTTCGCGAGCTGGCATACGACGCGGAGGATTGTGTTCACCTTTACATCCTCCGCATCCGGTGCCGGCCGAGAGACGGCTTCCTCGTCTGGTCCAAGCGCATCCTCACGACGCTCTTCACTCGCCGTCGGCTGGCTCGTGAGATCCAGGAGCTCCGTGCCCGTGCTGTCGTGATCAGTGAGCGTCATGCGCGTTACGGCGTCAGCCGTAAGGCGCTGAGCCGCTCTACTTCTCCTTCTACCTCTGCGCCAGTGCTCCGCCATGCGCGCAGCCAGGCAGCAAACGACCGTGACCATCTCGTGGGCATCACGGAGCAGGCTACCGAACTGGCCACGATGGTTAAGGCTGTGATTAACAGTGAGCGTGACATGAAGCCCAAGGTGTTCTCCATCGTGGGGTTCGGGGGGCTCGGGAAGACTACGCTGGCGATGGAGGTGTGCCAGCAGCTGGAGGCGGACTTCCAACGCCAAGCACAAGTTTCCGTGTCCCAGGCGTTCCGCGGCACAAAGGATATGGAGGGACTGCTGAGGCGCATGCTTCGTCAAATCGTGAAGCCAAAAGTAGATAACGCGCAAGGTATCAAGGAAGAAGAACCCCTAGATGACATCGACAACAAGGATGAAGACGACCTCAGTAACATGCTCAAGGAGATCCTGAAGGACATGAGGTAAATACACTCACAAACTGCCTATATATATCGACCTATCTGTTTGTGATTTTTTTTTGTGTGTTTGAATCTATCAGTCTATCTATTTAAGACACTCAGGAAGTTCCATGTTAATCAAGGAAGAAAACCAAGGTGTGGTTAGATCCGAGTCAACTAAGATTTAACAAAGTTTTAGTCAACTGCTGAGGCGCATGCTTCGTCAAATCGTGAAGCCAAAAGTAGATAACGCGCAAGGTATCAAAGAAGAAGAACCCCTAGATGACATCGACAACAAGGATGAAGACGACCTCACTAACATGCTCAAGGAGCTTCTGAAGGACATGAGGAAAATACATTCACAAACTGCATATATATATATATATATATATATATATATATATATATATATATGTTTGTGATTTTTTTGTGTGTGTTTGAATCTATCAGTCTGTCTATTTAATTAAGACACTCAGGAAGTTTCATGTTAATCAAGGAAGAAAAACAAAGGTGTGGTCAGATCCCAGTCAACTAAGATTTAACAAAGTTTTTGTCAAGCAACAGAAAATACAAAAAAATCTTTTTTTTTTGCACAGATCACGTAAGATCCCATGAATATAGCATCAACAACAGAGGCTTGATTAAGTCTAAGTCAAGTGAGATTTAGCAATCCCGGAAAATTAAATGTAAGCCAAACTCATTTGGGATGGGATCTAGATATAATTGCAATTAGATTACCCACACTAATTACCCTACAAGGGTATTGGTATTTTTAATTATCAGGAGTCTAAGAATTTGTTAGTTCACAATCTCTTTTTTTTGCGAGAAAAATTTCAATCTACTCATCAATCATGGCAGTAAATAGAACACTAGAGGTAAAAAAAATTACAACCAGGTCCATGGACCATCTAGTTATGACTACAAGGGCTGGAGCAAGCCGAAGGCGCGCCGCCCTCATCACCCCGCCCTCACTGGAGTTGGACAAACCTTGTTGTAGTAGACAGTCAGGAAGTCGTTGTGCTAAGGGCCCAAAGTACCAACGCACTAAACAACCATCGCCAATGAAAAGAGTTGTAAAACGGAAAGATCAAACCTGTAACCACACAAAAGAAGACAAACAAAAACTGGATCCAAATAGATCCACTGAAGACCAGCACCGATCGAATTCCGCGACATCCGATGGAGACATACTTCCACACATCCTCCGACGACACTATTTGCATCATCGAGGCAGGGATAGGATGTGGGAGACATTATTCTACTGGACATCGCCACTGCCACACAGCTCCAACCAAGACGTTGAACCTAACAAAAATTAGAACGGGATCCCTCCCGCCGGCGGGGGGCCGAGATCCTCTGCACCTCCACGGCCCAAAGGCCATCGGAGGTGGGGCCGGCGGTAGGAGGATGTGAGATGCAAAACCGTTGGGTTCTAGCTATGAGGCATGCTTTGTTTATTTCTTTTCTGTAGTTCATGTTCAACTTATATATAATGAGCTTCTCCCATTTTTCGCAATCCTACCCCCTGCTCATTCAAATGACCAGAAATGTTTGTCCCCAGATCCAGTTGCCAAATCTTCCCCGTTGGAAAGCCCTCTAGGTGACGCGTGGCTCTTTTCGCTCGATCGGCAACGCTACACACATACTCCCTTCTTTCCCGTTTATAGAGCTCATCCAAAAAATTGTTTTTCCGTTTCATAAGTTTCAATTCTACTACTTACCATCACCCCTTCGTACATGCTACATATGGGCTCTCCGCTAGGGTTTCCTTTGCCTCTTGCCAGCACCGCCGCCAATCCGCCTCTTCTCCTACGGCCCTAGGACCATGTAGGCATGCCATCGCAGGTCTGCCTCTTCTCCTATAGGGTCCTAGGACCATGGAGGCATGGTGGATCCCGGCCCTTGCTGTCGAGAGGGCTCCGTTTTTAAATGTCTCTTATAGTATTATTATGGTTTGTGCGAAGCTCGGGAAACCATGTGGAGGCCGCTTCTTGAAGATGGAATAAGATTCTCCTCGCCAGCCCCCTGTTCCGACGATGCTTCTAGCGTCGCTGGAGCGCGTGTGGAGTTGCTTCTCTGATGGATCTAGTGGGATTAAGTCGACCTTTGTCTTTGGTGGATCCAATTGGATCCGATCTTCGTTTGTCTGCGTATGTGTGTCTACAAGTTAGATCCTTCTGATCTACTCTTTTTTTCATTGGCGGTAGTTGTTGTTCTCGTGCGCTAGTCCTATAGGCGCCTTAGCACAATGACTTCCCGTTGTCTACTCCAATAAGGTTTGCCCGGCTCTTATGCGGGAGGAGCGATGACGGCGGCGGACCTTCGGCTCGCTTTAGTGCTTGTAGTCATCGCTAGGTTGTCTACAGACCTAGATGTATTTTTTTTTACTTCTGGTGTCTCTGTACTATATTGACAGATGGTGAATAGATCAGAAGTTTTCTCGCAAAAAAAGGTTCAGATTTTAAGGTGCATAAATAACTGTATGCAAGGATCAAGAGAAAACTCACCAATTCATATAAACCTTTTTGGTCATTTAGTAGTCCTGTATGCATGAGCTGTAATTAATGCATCGGTAAATATAACTTTTTGAGAAAAAAGCGTCCTAATTAAATATTTGCAAACTATGAAATTTATTTCATCACTTATCATCTTGGTTGGAGAGATTTTGAAATTGAGCTTTATAAGAGCATGGTTAATAGTATAGCGAGATGTTGGCTATATGCAGCTGCCATGTTATGCAACATCATTATGTGTAGTCAATCATACAATAAGTCCGGCTATTAGAATAATACTTTTTTGAACTTCTCTCTTTCCCTTTTATTATATTTTTTTCCTAGGAGCACGTATATAGCTAGACTTTTACATGAGAGCCCACTTCCATCATTTTACAATGTACCTCTGTTTCACATACGCAAAAATGCCATATAAGCGGGCTACAAGCCCACTATTGACTTGCTTTAAACAAGAAAGAGGGTATCCTAATCAAAGAAAAACGGGGAGTATCACCACTAAGCTACTTCCTCGGTCCAGGTGCCTCCACCTGGGTGCATAGGACATCTGACGAAAATCAAGTATTCCAAATGTATAAAGGGATCGTGAAACAATTAATTTAGCATAGTTAAGGGCATCCCCAGACCCTCAAACCACCCGAATATGTCTAAATAGCATAGTCCACACGCGTTGTGATATCCAATGCGGTCCTGCATTGGTCCGCAGGGTGGTCTGGACGCACTTTCTCCCGCAAAACGGAGAGAAACTAGGGGGTTGTGGCTGCCCGTAGTCATGTAGCTATACAGCGGATACAAACCAGCTGGTTGGTCTGTCGAGCCCGCCAGATATGAGCCAGGAAACTCTCTACTCCACCACCCTCGACGCTCAAGGCCGTTGCAGGACAGCCCACGGAGGCAGAAACTCCGAACCGGTGCATTGTTCGGTAACTCGCTGCTCCAAGCCAGCTCGCCGAGGAGTGGTGAGTGAGTTGTTCCAGGCCGGCACGGGGGGGGGGGGGGGGGGGGGGGGGGGGGAGGAGGGGCGTGGTGGCACGACATCGTGTTTTCCTAGGACGACGTCGTGTCAGATCGTTCCTCACATGTCTGTGATCGCACCATCCGTGCCAATGTCGGCGTAACCGCGCCCTGTCGACGGAGCAAGAAGCCGACTTCGCGGAGATCGATGAGGCGGCGGACAACACGTCCGTGTCGGCCATCGTCATCGTGGAGAAGTAGAACAAGGGAGGCCGCCACCCCTTGTGTCCAATGAAGGCCACCGCCGAGGCGATGTCGGCGTACACAACCAGTGTCTTACTCGGTGGCAAGCCACTGTCGTTCCCCCCTCCCGCTGAAGCACATCCCGGTGGTTCTACTTCGATGATCGGCGCTGCCGAGCATGGGGAAGCGAGCCGCCCTTTACGCTGAAGCATATATCTCCGGGACTCACGGCAGTCCAACGAGCGGGCTGCTAAACATGGGGAAGACAATGGAGATCCGTGCGGCCGACCATAGACTAGTCAAGGATATCCGTGTCGTGGGAACGGATATCTGCCGGCGTCAGCTGTTTACCAGTCAGGTATAGTCTTCAGTTAATTTTTTCAAAATATAATGAATTTCATTCAGTTTATTTGAAATTCACCGTATTTGAATTAATTTCATCCGGTTAATTTCAACGGCGGTTGAAATATATGCGGACAGCGTTGGATGAGCGGTCCTGCACAAGTGTCCATTTGGAGATGCCCTAACCACCAACGCCTCGCTTGCGCCATCACCATGCGCAAACTTTTCTGGCTAGCCTCCCAGTAAAACAGCAACTATTGTGCATGCATGCTCCCCTGTCAATCCGTTCGCTGCAGCGAACCAACATGTGGTTGGATGGTTAGAGGGACTATGGTATCCCCAGCCCACCAGGGTTCAAGTCTTGGTGCTCGTATTATTCTTGGATTTATTTTAGGATTTTTGGCGATGTGCTTTCAGTGGGAGGAGACATTCTCGTGACGAGGCGCCTACAGTGACTTCATAAACTTCGAGATAACATGCCAGCACGGTCTCTCGGAGGTGCTCATAGGGGAAAGGCGTGCGTGTATGCGTTCATAAGGGTTTATGTATGAGCGCTTGCATCTGTACTGATGTTTAAAAAAATCCGTTCGCTGCAGCGGAGAGTCAAAATGACCCCATATTAACTATTAGGAATTGATTGTTGTATCCAGCTCCGGGTAGGAAGAAAATTGGCCCGTGATTTGGGCTGAGATCCTCTGCAGTATTGTACGGTGCTGTAGTGTGGATGACATGTGAGGCCGGGTCCATACGGCAGTGACTGTACTGCATGGTCTGCTACTGCAAAGGATCCTAACCCCCGGGATTTGCCCAAGTCCTGGTCCGTTTTTTATATCAACCAATTTCTTCACGTCTACGATTTTCTTTTAATACAACGGAAGCGCTCATATACACGTGCATACACCCACCTTTATAAAGGCACACCCTACCCTATGAGCACTTTCGAAAGACTGGGCTGGTATATCATCTTGAAATTTACGTAGTTGCCGTAGGCACCTTATTGTTGAAGTAACGTCTCCCCCATTGAATGCACATCACTGAAAATCCTGAAATAAATGCAGGAATAAATGCGAGCAACGGAATTTGAACCCTGGTGGGCTGGGGATACCAAGGTCCCTCTAACCATCCAACCACAGGTGGTTCGCTCATATGGATCTTTAAAATGAGTATAAATGCCGTAGAAAAAGTGTTCTACGGTTAGCGCGGGCTGTGGCCGAACAGTAAAACATATTCGTTTTACGGTTCGGCCTTGCATGGTCTGTTCGACCATTTCTGTTTTACTGTTCAGCCTTGCGGGCTTTGTTCAGCCGCAGCCCGCGCCAGCCCTCAAACCGAAAAAACATATTAGACAAATTGACCGTAATTCCGATAAATGGCTACAAATTCAAACAATCAAACATAGTTTCTGTGAAAATTAAACATAGTTTTCATCCATGGCCCAAAATAACATCATGCAAAAGCCACCACCACCTCCATGACCATCATCATCATCACTCTCCACAACCACCGCCGAAGCCACCACCACCTCCATGACCATCTCATCATCATCATCACTCTCCACCACCGCCACCGAAACCACCACCCGTTTCCTCTTGCTTCCTTCTCTCCAAGATCTCCCTCCTTGCAATATCATGTCATTCTTTGGTGATGTCGTCCATCTTATTGCGGTTCATCTCATGATCTTGTTCTCCTCTTGAATAAGCTTGCCCAAGGCCTTGTTCGCCTCGGCAATGGCTCTTCTCTGTTCAATGGTGGCCTTGTGCAACCCCTCTTCCTTGAGTAATTGCCACTTCTCTTGCTTCTCTTGTGCCTTCTTGTCCGCCAACTCCTTCTTTGCCCCCAATGTCTTGGCCACCATCAACTCATTTGATTGCACCATGGCATCTATCTTGTCCTGCAAGCTTGATGCCTCCACTTCCCTCTTGATATTGTCCTTGGCCTTCTTGTTTCCATCGGGCTTGTTCTTGTTTCTTGGGCCATCATCATCATCATCATCATCATCAACCTTGGTGAGTGAACCTCTCTTCGGTGGCGATTCATTGTCAATCAACTTCCACTTCTCGCTATTTTGAAAGAATTTCTAGCAAAGCTCTAGTGTAAATGACTTGCCATTGGAAGCTTCCATGTCCTTGTACCTTTCTTGCGCAATTTTGTCCTACAAAATGGAAACAATGTCAAAGTATGTCACATGCAACCACTCCAATGGCTACAAATCATTTATGGACGTGAAAACAAACTCACATAATGGGCTACAATGGTACCACTTAGAGGTGCATTGCTGACTTGCTTGAAGCAACCACTCCAACGGCTACAAATGAGCTTGATCACATCCCAACGACCTTGGAGTGACCTATAGGTGTGTGCCGTCCTCGAGTCATACTTTTCCATCATTCAGAAGAACTGGTTCTCTATCCTTTGCCAATACCGCTTCTCGGTTTGGTCAGTGTCGGTGCACGCATCAGGAGACACAGATTCCCAAGCCTTGATCTTTCAATGTGTGTAGTTCTTAGACTCGCGCGCACTTTTGCTTGCGCTTGGTCAAACACCCCCTCCCCAATCTTCACCACCTCATCTTCTTCCTCACCGTGACCGTCCACACCACCATCCATCTCATTGTAGCCGTAATCACCGATCGGGGCTTAATCAATCTCGACGGCGTTGTCATCCACCATGTGCACAAACTCGGTAGTCACATCATGCAAACCGGTGCTACAATTTCACTCACAAGTCATGAACAATCGCAATGGCGGGAAGTGAAAACGACTAGAAGAAAATTAAAGTTCCATACCTTCCAACGAACACCTCGGGGGTGACGGCAACAGCGCCATTGGCGGGCGTCCTCGGGGAAGCTCTTGCGGTGGTGATCGGAGGAGGTGGTGCCGCGGTGCTTACAGTACCTTTTTGGCCGCCTTCTTGCGTTTCACCCCCGCCACCTTGCGCATCTTCACCGGCAGGGTGGGCATGGCCTGGACCGGATTTGCAGCGACGGCGAGCACGCGTGCCTTCCCAGCAAAAACTGTGGGAGCGCCGCTCTGGATGAAGAAGTTGCCCTGGCGCTTGCGGGGATGGGCGGTGGAGGCTTGAACGGCGGCGGCCGCAACACAGCTGGCAACGAGATCTGCTTGAGGGTTGTTGGTGCGTCCATGCCTTCCATGGTGACGGGTGACGGCTGGAAGGTGTCCATGGCGGCGCTACAGAGCCGGGGAAGGTGGTCCGGAGCGGCCGGAGGAAGATCAGTGACGGCGGAGGGAAGGAAGAACAGGAACTTTTGCGCGGAAATGTCCCTCCCGCCAAATCTCGCCAGCGATAGGGGTCACCATCGGGACGGCTTCCTGCCCCGTGTTTCTAAAGGTTGAGGGGGAGAATTTGCCGCGCCCCCAAAAAAATTAAAGGCTGCAGGCCGAGACGGTGTCTGTTTGGTCCACTTTTTTCGCGCAAAACTGTAAATTAACGGTTATTTTACAGTTCGGCGCGATATAAGAGGTCTGCTAGAGATGCTCAGCCCACCTAGCGAAAACCCGGAAAGATACCTGATACATGATACATGATCGTCCTAGTACCCCTCAACAAAAAGAAAAACATGATCGACCTAGTAAGTTTTTGTTTGGAAGGATTTTACCCTGATTTGTATTCGACAAGTTGTGGTAGTAAGAGAATACTGATAAGGCGGTCATAGCGGGAAGTATCATATAGTAGTATCATGCATATGATACTACATCCATATTGCATAGTATCATATGTTGATATCATAGATAACTTCATTTATTATCATGCAAGACACATAGTAGCACATCATTTAATATAATACAGTATCATGATATGATACTCAACCATCTCTTTCTTCATTTAATTTTATGACACCTTATTAAAATTGTCTAGTTGCAATGCATGATATTACTTATGATACTCCCATTACGGGTAGCCTAAGACTTTAGCAGCGGAGACGTCACTCTCAATCACACCTGAATCTATTATTAGCAAAGATAATAGAGTTATGATGGTTGAGATATTTGCAGTAAATGAAAGTGGTAATTACCTATGGCCGACTATTAGGCGGTGTCCGGCCGACCCAAACACTCGTCTGTTTTTATGTTATTTCATGGTAAATACATAATGATTTTTCTTCTTTCTAAACCACACAAGTGTAATAGACAATTTATGTGTTCCTGAGTTCTCGTTGGGTCAATATATCCGCTATGTAGAACAAAAAAGAATTGTGTTTGGTGGCACGACCAAAATACATGCATGGAATTAGTAGTTACATAAGAATTATTTCTCCTAATTAACTTTAGAATACAAAAAGTGTCCAAAAAAATTCGGGTTGTAGTATAATATTTGTTTGACGTAGATATGAGTTGTAGATGATGTTTGAATTAGGAAGCCACATTTTAATCTTTCCGTTTCTAGATAGTTTTCCTTGCTATGTTTTAAAACAAGGTTTAGCTTTCTGCCTTTCCTTGGGAATTACATGAAAAAAAATTCTTTTTCAGTATAAAAGAATCATTACACTTCAGATGATCCTCTGATCATTAAAATTTTCTCTTAGGCCAATCCTGAAAAATATTCATCATGTGTTCTTCATCTCAAATCCTTTAAAATATATAGAAGAGAAGCAAGGTGCTGGCATTGAATGAAGTGTTATTGTAATATGGTGTAGTTTGGTATTATGTAAATAGTGTCGAATTAATATGTAGTAGAATATAAATAGTTGCACTAGTTGTACAAACTCAAAAAGGGAGCAACCTCTACATATTAGTTACAACAATATAAATCCATACAAAACTTGTACACATATTAGTTTATGACTCGAAAACAAAGAATCAAGTGATATCACGTCTTTGTTGATGGCCTTAAGCTACCATGTTTATGTCACTAAGGAATACCTATCCATAATGAAGGTAGTTATCGCTTTTCATGCATTCTAATTAATAAGGAATTGCTTTTGCAAAACTAGGTACCTCATTGTGGTGGACGATGTATGGACAGTAGCAACATGGGATGCAATCAAATATAAGTTGCCAGAGAACAAACAAGGGAGCCGGATCATTGTGACCACTCGGATAGATACTGTGGCTGCAGCATGCAGTGGTACTAGCAGTGTTAATGAAAGTTGCGTTTATCGGATTAAGCCCCTCAGTTTGGAAGACTCCAAGAAGTTGTTCCTTAGCAGAGTATTTGGTCCCAAGGTTGCCTCTTGCCCCAAGGGTCTGGTAGTTGAGATGCACAAAATTTTAAAAAAATGTGGTGGACTTCCAATGGCAATTATTAGCATCGCAGGCCTCTTGGCAAGCTACCAATCATCGGAGAGCAAAGATATGTGAGAAAGAGTTCACAAGTCGATTGGTTCTCACATGGAGAGCCACCCTACCCTTGAGGGGATGAGGCAAATAGTTACTCTCAGCTATAACCACCTCCCTCATTACCTTAAGGGTTGCATGATGTACCTCAGCATTTTCCTAGAGGATTATGTCTTCGCCAAAGATCGTCTCCTGAAGAGATGGATAGCAGAAGGACTAGTTACTGAGGTCCGAGGTTTGACCTTAATGGAGGTTGCAGAAGCCCACTACAATGAGTTGGTGAGTAGAAGCATGATTGATCGGTCCAGTGATGTAGTCACCTTCTATGATGGGAGGTTGGAGATGTGCCGGGTGCACGACATGATGCTTGAGGTCATGGTGAACAAATCCCTGGAGTTTAACTTTGTTAGCCTAGTAGGTGGTCCATACAAAGGGATGGCGTATGATAGGATTCGCCGCCTATCCATCCATGGTGGCGAAGAGATAGAGGGCTCTCCATCTAACAGAACTGCGGCATGTCTTAGTAAGACAAATGGCATCGAGGGGGTGAAGATGGATCATGTCCGATCATTGAGCCTATTTGGTCCTGACAAACACAGAATGGTGCTTGCTCGTTTAGGCAAGTTCACCCTGCTCAGGGTGCTTGACCTGGAAGACTGCATGGGCCTAGAAAACAAGCATTTGAGACATGTCTGCCGGATGTACCTGCTAAGATTTTTGAGCATGAAAGGTACAAATATCGAGAAGATGCCTCCAGAAGTCAGTGACCTAGAGAATTTGGAGACCATTGATCTACGTCACACGCTCCTGGAAGATCTACCAGAAACTGTGTCAAAGCTAGAGAAACTTGAACACCTGCAAATCAACAACAGGCGTTACTTTTACGGTGATAGTTGGACTGCACGCAAGGGCCTGCGTAGGATGAAGGCACTACGGACGGTGAATGAAGTGGTTTTTAAATGTGATGTCGATGCTGCAAAAGAGCTCGGTGAATTACAACGGTTGAGAGATTTACGTAAGGCCATTGTCAGCGACCCCCCTAATGAGGAAGCTAAGAAAAAGCTTGCTAAGTCCCTGAGCAAGTTATATTCCCTCCGGTGGCTCAACATTAGTGACCGTGGTCCGGACAAGGATGTATTGAACTTTCTGCATAATGTCAAGCCGCACCCGCCATACCTCCAGTATCTTAGGATCGGCTCCCACATTGACAAATTGCCCGAGTGGGTCGAGTTTCTGCATGATCTTGTCGAGCTTTCTGTTGCTTGGACATACTTTGGTGGTGACCAACTGTTCAGCCCAATATGTAATCTGCCCAAGCTGAAGTACTTAGACTTGGACGCGTACTGCTACGAAGATAAAGAGCTGGTTGCAAAAGGTACCCAGAGCTTTCCGGCGCTCAAGGACCTGCACCTGAAATTTGAGAATGGAGCTGTGGAAGTTCTCCGATTTGAGGAAAGATCAATGGCAAAACTTGAGTCACTCAGAGTGAGATTCACAACCACAGATTCTAAGAGCGTAACTGGCATCGAGCATTTGACAAGCCTTAAAGAGGTGCAGCTCATTGGTAAGAAAAACAACTCTTCATTGGACGATACAGTGGGGCAGCTAAAGGCACTAAATGAGAAGCGCCCAAATCAGCAGCTCAGGGTTGCAGTGAAATACGAGTGATCACTCTGTTTTGCCACTCTGCTTGCTTGACGGAGGTTCATTATTTGTTTCACAAGTGTTGCTTATGCAGGTTTTCTTAGAAACTGCTTGCTTTCCTACTGTCTTGGTGTTATTTGCTTCTTATCCTGTTAGGTTGTTCCTCTGCAGTTTCTCACAAGAACCCCTGCACGCCGCCGTCTTTGGCCACCTCATCGGTGCCAGTAGGCTTTTTGGATGGTATAGAACTTAGTTTGGATTGTGAATGGCAGGGGTGTCGGTCATAGATCTTTGAAACAAAGAGAAGAGGGCGAGCTGGAATCAATGAACGGTGCTACTACTACTTGTTAAAGACCAAGTTGGCAAAGAAGAGGCTTTTATATGATTCCACTGCTTTTGATTCCACACGATTTGGCATCTGCCATTTCGTGGCAGGGTTGAGGGTTCATCAGGAATCTACATCCTGAGATAGGAGTCACCTCAGACTCAGAGTGGTCAACTGGTCATGGTATGAGTGGTACTATTGAAATTGACATTATGAAACAGCAGTGCAGTGCAGCACAGCTTAACTCCCAAATTTTGAGTGTCATGCAGATGTTGGAAATTCTCCCACAGGATCGGTCACATAAAATTGCACGCACACACGCGCACAGAAAACTGATAGCTAAGGGCCCTTGTCGTGCCCTCTTTTCTCTTTATTTCTTTTTCTATTTTCCCACCGAGATACAATCTTATGCAGTCAGGTCACGTATATATAGGTGCCTACCGTCGACCGACCCAAGGCAACATCATACACGGACAGGACTTCCTAACAACTCGGACAAAAACAATACGTACTACTACTAACTATTCCAGCCGGAACTAACTTGGAAACACATCAATCCGTCTTGGAGTAGACTAGCTAGCATACATACCATAAGTGACTCCAATTAGGACATATACCCCCTAATCCAAACACTCCAATTAGGACATACACGCCTAATTTTTGCACTTGCCTAACTTCAGTTTGGATTATTCTAACATTCACCCCTAATCCAAACACTCGGTTCTTTATTCGATGAGACACGCAGACGATCATCTGTTCTTCTTGTCACGTTGGTTGGCTCCGATGACGCGACTTACCGGACCGCAACTTCTGGCTTCTCGCGACCATGGCCACCACTTTATCATCATCTTTTTCATACCGACTTGTAGACTAGAACCAACGATTACCGGACTACCAGCCACGCTGCCGCATCTTAGCGTGCTACATGCAGACTAAACACATAGCCTCATGCAGGAACTCGACTTAACTGGTGCGCGTCCATCTTCCCGTTGATCTTCATCTTCTCGTCAGTTGCTTATGCACGGGGAGACACACCTATTCACCCGCCACATATTCAATCTTTCTCATTGTCGCCGATGCCACATCTTATCAAACGACACCTCCTCTCCAGCGGCAACACAACTCGCCATATACGTGCAACTCATCTCCACCGTATATGAACTCGCCGGAACTCCACGACCACGAACGGAAACGCAAGGCACAATTTCCTTTTTCCATCCGCTCTCGCTCGCAATTCTCCTCCGCCAGTGACGTATCTCAACTGCAGCAGAAGATTCACACACCTGAGCTCTTGGACGCACCTTACAAGAACTCGTGTGCACACCTCGACGACGGCTCCCAACTTCGGCATCTCCACCTTGCACCCTCCAACGATGATCTTTATGATTTCCTCGGTGTCACAACTTCGGCACCTCCATAACCATCAACGATCACCAACGCCTTGCCGACGACAACCCTGTCGCCTAACTTGCGACAACGTCATCGCCGCCTTCTTGTCGCCGCTCCGTCGAACGACAACTGCCCGATCCTCCTTGTCGCCGCTCGAGCGACAATTGCCTGCTCCTCCTCGTCGCTGCATCCCAGCGACTATATCGCCCGCTCCTCGTTGTCGCTACACCAGCGATTGTATCGCCCGCACCTCTTTGTCGCTACACCAACGACTGTATTGCCCGCTCTTCTTCGTCGCTACACCGGCGACTGTATTGCCCGCCCCAAGGCGCTAGTAGGTCTCCACCCCGGGGCAAGCACAACTTCCCCTCGACCTTGCTCTGATACCAATTGTTGGAAATTCTCCCACAGGATCGATCACATAAAATTGCACGCACACACGCGCACAGAAAACTGATAGCCAAGGGCCCTTGTCGTGTCCTCTTTTCTCTTTATTTCTTTTTCTATTTTCCCACCGAGATACAATCTTATGCAGTCAGGTCACGTATATATAGGTGCCTACCGTCGACCGACCCAAGGCACCATCATACACGGACAGGACTTCCTAACAACTCGGACACAAACATATTCCAGCCGGAACTAACTTGGAAACACATCAATCCGTCTTGGAGTAGACTAGCTAGCATACATACCATAAGTGACTCCAATTAGGACATATACAAGCCTAATTTTTGCACTTGCCTAACTCCAGTTTGGATTATTCTAACAGCAGAAACTGCAAATTGCTGCCTCTCATTTCTGTCCCAACTGTTACTCTGGGCACTAGTAGAAAACGGGCCTTTAGTCCCGGTTCTGGAACCGGGACTAAAGGGTCGAGACTAAATCCCAAACCTTTAGTCCCGGTTTGCTTACGAACCGGGACTAAAGGAGCTCCACATGGCCGTTGTCTGGAGCTCCACCTACTAAAGGAATTTTTTTTTAAATTTTGTTTTTCTGATTTTTTCTAATTTTTTTCTTATTTTCAAATTTATGAATTATTTGACAATTTAATCTCTAATCACCAACTCTAATCACCCTCATCACTGCATTATGAGCCACTCATTCCAAATTGTCTAACTTCCCGGCCGGTCACCCATCCTCTCACTACTCCAGCCTGAGCACGCTTAACTTTTGAGTTCTATTCCCCCTAGTTTCCAAGTCTGCACTTGTTGTTTTCCTGACAATACTAAGATTTCAATCCTATTAACCCTTAGGAGTTGAACTTGAGCATTAAGCTTTGTTTGTGTTTGAAACTATTATTCTAAATAATAATAATTATTTAGTAACACTAATATTTCTTGAATAAGTAGTTTGACCACAGTTTGACCATAGTTTGACCAAAAGTCAAAAAACTAAAAATAATTATTTATTAACACTAATATTTCTTGAATAAGTAGTTTGACCATAGTTGACTGGATTTAACAAAAAGTCAAAAAAACTAAAATTTGAGCATATCTTTTTTTCCTTTCAGAATTTGAGGATTCCAAAAATTTGAAACAGGCCTAAGGCGGTCGAAATCGGATGCGGATTTTCGTGCTGATTCTTTTGATATATTATGCGTTTTTTTCGACATCGCATGCAAAAAATATGGCCGTTTTACTTTTTCATAACACTTTTTTACAAAACATGTCCAAATTCAATTTTTTAATTTCCTAACTAGTAGATGTAGTAACATAACTACATCTTGTAGGATTTTAATTTTTGAAGTTTTTATCATTTTCTTTTGGTTTTTACAAAATTGAAAATGCGATGGGGGGAGTAGAGTTTGAATGTCTCATTTGAACCGGGACTAATGCCTTCCCGACGCCTTAGTCGCTCGAACCGAGACCAACTGGGACTAATGTGTATACTGAGTTTGGACGAAAGCCCTGTTTTCTACTAGTGGGGCCCGAGACTTCTCCGTCACAACTCACAAACAGCAATTCGAACAATGGCCGGGCAAGGTGCGAGGGACGACAGAGCGAGCGCTAGGGTCCGCCGCCGGCCAACCATCCCCAGTCGTATCTCCGCCGCCCTATATCTTCCCCACAAAAAGAGACGATGTTACCGTATGAGTGATTCTACCGGCTCGACCGTCGTACCTTTGCATCGTCGAATTCTCCACCGACCCACACTGCGACTCCCAACTGTCAGGTGTGCAACGAGGCAACCAGTATTATAAATTCTTTAGGCTGGTCATAATGAGAGTATCATAAGCGGTATCATTGCATGCCACTAGATTTTTTGGATGATGTGACACACAATTAAATGAGGAAAGAGGTGACGTGATATCGTATCATATTAAATGTTGTACTCTCTCCGTCCGAAAATACTTGTCGGAGAAATGGATGTATCTAGACATATTTTAGTTATAAATACATTCATTTTCATCCATTTCCGCGACAAGTAATTCCGAACGGAGGGAGTACTAGTTTGTGTCATGCATGGCAATTAATAAGGCAACCTAAGATACTAACTTATGATACTATGCATTACGAAGATAGTATCATACAGTAGTATAATAATATATGATACTCTCCATTACAACCAGTCTTAAAAATAGCTGCCTTGGTAGGAAAACAAAAGACGCATGCTCATTGGCAGTAGCTTTGCACATGCCGGCTAAAAGAGCCGGTAAACTTCTCACTGAAGCATGGTCGTAATCGTGATTGTCAAACTGGACAAGAAATTAGTACATGTAGGAAGAATCTGGTTTCGCGATTATTTACAGGGTTCAGAAACTGCAGAGGAAATACATCAATCATTATCCAAGTCTTTAGTCATGTATCCAACTACCAGCAGAAGAAAAAGAAAAGGCAAACACTTCCCCTGTTTCACTGTATTCAGGACGGAAGGTTTGTTACAGATATGAAGAGTACCAAGTGACGGTAGCGCGGGATATCTTCAACCGGTTTGGATGGCGATCATGTAATAGGATAGGCATTTAGTTTACCTATCTGTTTTTATGCCAGCCGGTTGTGGCTTTTGTGGTTTCTGCTTTGCAGTTGACGCTCTATGTGAGCTAGACGCTGCTTTTGTTTCATAACTGTAAGACCTTGTTGAGACATTGTTTACTTTTTAATAATAGAGGCCGTATGCATCGATCTGATGCAGAGGCCGGGGAATCCCCCCTTTTCGAAAAAAAAAACGAAGAGTACCAAGTGGGAGCTTTTTATGTAAAAAATATATTGAAATCAGGTGAGTCCGGCAGTATTTCCTTGCTCTATGTGGTTTAATCTAAGGAATCCTGTCTAATCATGCTTACCTTATGATGCAGGAGTATTGGCTATAATCCTGAGGAGTATTCCGTTCAGTGATTGGCCTTGAATATTCTAATGACCATTCGTTCATATTGCAACAGCTATTCACCGAGTGAATAGCAAAAAACTACCACATTACGGGCTATCGTTCCGAAAAACTACCGCTTTTTTAATTTTTCAAAAAACTACCACAAAAGTGGCTGGCTGTTCCAAAAAACCCAAGTGGCCGAACGGTTAAGTTTTAACTGGGGTTATGACATGTGTGGCCCGCCCGTCAGCGTTTTGTCGGCCACAGTGCTCACGGCGCGCGGGTGATGGCCGTTAGGGCGCACGGGCCGTCCCGACCAGGTCAAAACGGATCAGCGGCCCTCACTCTGTCTCCCTCGCGCTCACTCACTCTCACTCTCCCCCCTCACTCTGTTTCCCCTGGCCGAGCTCTCCATCGTCGCCGACCACCTCAGTTCCTCGTCGCCGGCCAGGATGCCTTCTTGGAATGATGGGGATGAGACCTCCGACGACAGCATGGGGGGCAACCTGATGGACATGGAGTACTTTGTAAGCCTCATCCTCCTCCTCTCTGTCATTATCTAGGGTTAGGGTTAGGGTTGAATCGATTTGGGAATGAGGGTTGATGAGCTGTATATTTGTATGGATGGATTCGTTGGGTTTGGTTATCTATTAGTTTTGATCTAGGGTATGGATGGCACTGTGATTTCTGATATGAACTTGAGCAAGGCAAAGCTTGACTCAAGTTGAACTAGTTGATGCATTGGTTCTGATCTACCTTTTACCGCATGTAGGACACACCTGACACCATCCCTGAGCCACTCGGGTGTGGTGCTCCCATGGAGGAAGTTTCCAAGTGTACTCTGCACCATATGAAGCCTAGGAAGTGTGTTGCGTTTGAAGGTGCTAACACTAGGAGGAGGTTCTATGGATGCCCTGTTCAGGTGAGTAATTGAGTATGCTGGGTGGATTCAGTTATGCCTAGTGGATTCAGTTATGCCTAGTGGATTCAGTTATGCCCAGTGGTTACTGAATTTCTACATTAACTCTGTTTGAAATGAATTTAGTACCGAATTTATGGTTACGTGTCCTCCTCTTTTTGAATTGAAGTTAATTAGAGCTGAATTTATGCATTTTCTGAAGTATGTGTTCTCTGATCAAACTACAGGGAGGTGTGAATTGTGGTGTAGTTCAGTGGGTTGATCCTGCCTGGCCTGATGTACTTAAGAACTGCCTCATCAAGTTGTGGGAAATGTTCCATGAGCAAAACCTTGGAAGGATTCAACACAAGCATGCATATGAGGATGAGGTTGCCAAGTTGAAGAAGGACTATGATCATCTCTGCACTGAGTATCATAAAATGGTTGATGATGTGAGCAAGATGTTTGACTGGTAGGATGGTGTTGGCAAGATTGACTACCAAAAAGCAATGGATGCTGAGAAATTTGAGAAGCAGAAGGAAGAGCTAGAGCTGGAGATGAAGATGGAGAAGCTAAGGCTAGCAAAAGAACAGAGGTGTATCCTTCAGGCCCAGGCAGACATAATTCACAACACCAGGAAGGCAATGAAAGAGATAAAGGTGGACAGGGATCTTCTTGCACAAGAGAAGACAGAGCTTGAGAAAGTAGTTGCTGATCTGCTGGATGCTGGCCATGGGAGCAAGGAAAAGCTTGAGAAAATCAAGGCCATACTAGAGGCTTGAAGATTTGGACAATGGTGGTTAAGTAAGTAAGGTGGCCTACACATATAACAGGCCTTGCAAGATGATGGTAGGAGTATATTTTGTGCAGTCCTATATGAACTGTTTAAGTTATGGTAACTAGAGTGGTGGAGAACCTTTGCTAAGTCTGGCTTATGTTATTGTACTGTTAAGAACCTATCTATCTTAAGTAATGCAGTGAAGAACTGTTTTATTTCTTTAGGTTGTTTTCCTGAAAGTAGCAATGCTGAACTAGTATATTTTTGGGCCTAAAACCATTATGTACACATTGTGGGCCTAGATTGGGCTGTTTTATTACTCCACCTACCTACGACCAACCATTAGTAGTCTATAAAGCCCACCCCTAGAGTGAAACCGCAGTCAATCCCCCATCCCCACCCTTCTCAACCCCCCAGCCGCCAAAGAAACCCTAGAATCCAAGGGAGAGATGGATCCTGGAGAGGTCATAGATGTAGAAGAAGAGGTGCCCAGGCAAGCCAGGCGCCAAGATGCAAGGAGGAGGGCGAGAAGGCAACTTGCTGAGATGATCCTTGCAGCACGCAACCACAAGGACATAGAGCAGTTCCTGGAGGCATTCCCCCGTGGTTCCAACCCTAGTGATGATGATATCATCTACTGGGCAAGGAGGAGGGCAAATTTCCATCCCTTTCAGGTCACTAGGCAGAGGTGGACTAGGATTCTGTACCCATGATGCTGCTGTTATGTTTCTGTGTTCCTAGATCTGTCTTTCTATCTATGTGATGTTTGAAGTTGGTGTAAGAACAATGTTGAATGAGCTATGTATGTGATGAATCAAGTTGTCTATGATGCAATGCAATGTATGAAGCTGGTGAAAAATGTTGAATGATCTATCTATGTGATGAATCAATCTGTCTATGATGCAATTTATGAGTGAATCTTTTAGGTTTGATCTCTCTTAGGGTTTGGTGCCTAGATGGGCAAATCTTGATGTTTTAGCTTTGATATGTTAGGTTTTGCTCCTAGATAGCCACTTTAGGGTTGGTCGACAAGTAGCCCCCAAAGTGGCCAAATGTGGGCACTTTGGGGTTGGTCGACAACTAGCCACTTTTGGGGTTGGTCGACATGTAGCCCCCCAAAGTGGCCAAAGCCACTTTTGGGGTTGGTCGACAACTAGCCACCCAAAGTGGCCACATTTGGCACCTTTGGGGTTGGTCGACAAGTAGCCATTTTTGGGGTTGGTCGACAAGTAGCCACCCAAAGTGGCTAAATTTGGCCACTTTGGGGTTGGTGGACAAATTTCCCCCCGAAGTGACCAAATTGACCTAATCATATCAATCAATTATCAACAAAATAAATCACTTGATCTACATAACATAACATAATTGTTTCAAGCAGTTCAAACATAGACCACATAACATCATTGTTTCAAGCAGTTCAAACATAGACCACATAACTTAGTTGTTTCAAGCAGTTCAAACATAGACCACATAACTTAATTGTTCAAATGAAAATAGAGTTGAGTGCCTAACAAGCAGAGTTCAAGGCATAACACAGATAGCAAGCATGCCTAACAATTAGTTTGGTGCATAAAGCAGAGTTGAGTGCAACACATTCAATGGTTGCCACTGGCTGTGAAATACAAAGCAAATTTTCTTGGGGCCTTCCTCTTCCTCTTAGAACCAACATCATCTTGACCTGATGTTGATGCTGCCCTTGGAGCATTGAAACCTCTTGCAGCTCTTGATGATCTGGTGTTCTTTGCTGGATATGATGCACTTGACCTGGTGTTCTTGGCTGGTGCTGAAGTAGGTGCTGGGTTCTTTCTCTTTCTTGATCCACCTGTTGAAACTGCAGTAGATGTGGTTGCCCTTGTTGAAGCAGATGTGTTTGCCCTTGTTGAAGCAGATGTGGTTGCCCTTGCTGAAGCTGTTGCTGGTTTCCTAACTGGTCCAGAAGCTGGAGCTGGACCTGATGATGGTGCTGGAGCTAGAGCTGGACCTGATGATGTGGCCCTAGCTGGAGGTGGCCTGGTTGGTGCTGAAGTTGCTGGGTAGGATGCCCTGTTTTCCTAAAATTAAAAACAAGTTGCAGCTCACAAGTTGTATGCATTAAAAACAAGTAGCAGATTTTCCTTGTTGAATTGGCTTAGTTACCTGGTGGTTGTTTTTCCTTGTCATAAACTTGGCCTTAAGTCTATCTCCACACATTGTCTACCTGTGGCCTTGCAGACCACAGTTACTGCATGTTATTGTGCCCATCCTTGATGTATCCTTTGGAGCTGGCACCTCAAATTCACCCTTTCTCCTAGCTGTCTGCTTCTTGCCTTTCTTCTCCCTAAAAACTGGTGGTTCTATGTCTGGTGTGTTGGTGTTGGGCCAGAATTCAGGACCAGGGACAGGGTAGATGATGTGCTGGTATGCAGCCTTATACATTGGCTTCTTAAAGAATGGATGCACATAATCTTCTGGGTGAACTTTTATCTTCTGCATTGCAGATATTGCATGGTGGTAAGGTGATCCAGTCATGTCCCACCTCCTGCAAGAGCAGCTCCCTACATCAAGCTTCACACAATATGTGTTCTCTCCACTAGTTACTTGCCAAATGTTGGGACCAGCCATGTTTGCTTCACAGTATTTAGCCCACTTCTTGCTTTCCTCAAGCTTCTCCATGTAATGTGAGGTTATTTCCCACCTACAGCTCTCTGTTTTCTCTCTGATGCCCTGGTACTTAACCATTAGTTTGGTCCTCAACCCTTCAAACATGGTCTTAATTGGTTTTGACCTAACATCTAGAATCATTTTGTTGAAAACCTCACTAAGGTTGTTCACTACCAAGTCAGTCTTGCACACATGATCCATTGCATATCTAGCCCAACACTCCTTAGGGATGCCATTCAACCACATGTAGGCTGGTTCACATGCTGCTTTCAAACCTGCCATTCCTTCTTTGTGACCATGTTCAGTGAAGGAATAGCTAGCTTTGTCAACCCATTTCTTAAGTTCTTCTGCTCTAAAGCCAGCTGACTGGAAGTTGGCATATATGTGTCTTAGGCAATATCTTTGTGGGGATTGAGGAAATACTTCATTAATTGCTTTAAGAAGGCCCTGTTATTTGATTACATAAGGTAGTAATGAGATAACTATAGCAGCATTGCTATGTGCATAAGAATAATACAGAGTCGGAGAAAAATACCTTCTGCCTGTCAGACATGATGGTGTAGTTCCCAAACTGGTTGCTGGTGCCAATGCAGATTCTAAGTTGGTTTAAAAACCAGGTCCAGCTAGGCCCATCCTCTTTATCAACCACCCAAAAAGCAATTGGGAACACATTGTTGTTCCCATCTCTCCCAGTTGCTGCCAATATCTGCTGGCCTATGGATAACTTGATGAAGCAACCATCAAGTTCTGCATAAACAGAGATAGTTAGGGCAAAATTGAATAACTTGATTATATTTCTAACATGATTAAATCACTGATTTGTACCTATGAAAGGCCTACAACCAGCAAGAAATCCATCTTTTGATGCCTGCAGGCAATAGAACATGTACTTGAACCTTGGTGTGGGGGCTAGGTTCAAAGGATCCTCAAAAGTTGTCACTATGCACCTGCTTCCAGGGTTTGTGTCAAGCACACATTGTAGGTAGTCCCTCAACCTCAGATACTACTTTCTATGATCACCTTGCACAACATCAACAACCATCAGTCTTGCCCTATATGCCAAACTCCTAGGTACATGCACCCCAAACTTCTTCTTAGTATGTTTGAGAACTGTCTCTACATCAGCCTTTACATTTGATCTAACTGTGTCCTCCACAGCTTCTGCAACCTATTCAGCAGTAACCTTTGTACTCTCTCCACAAGCTCCACAACTATGATCCATGTGGCACTTCTTGATTGTGAATGTATCTCATGGGCTACTTTGGATGCAGTCATGAAAAAATCACATCCATTCTTCCTCTCTGGGCACCAAACAATAACCCTTGATGATTCATTCCTATGGTACTGAAAGTTTCTCAAAGTCCTAACATGAAAATTTCTCAATGCCTTTCTAAACTCATACACATTGGTGAAGCAAAGGTCCTTGCATAGCTGCTCATGTGCATCAGGTACCTTTGGGTCATACCATTTCCTCTCTTTCTTCTTCTTCAATCTTCTCTTCCTTCCAGAAGGTAGTCTTGGAGTCTCCCCATCTGAGCCAGAAATGCCCACATCACCAGGGAAGCAATACTCATCAGCTTCAGGTACAAAATCTTGAAACTTTGGGATCTCTGGCTGACTGTGAGCTCTGGAAGTTGGACCTGGATTTGCTGCTGCTCTTCTCACAGGCTTGAGTTTCTCAGGCCTGCATTTTTCCACAACTATTTCGTCTCCACTGTCAGCCTCTTTCTCCTCCTGCCAAAACTCTGAAACATCACTGTCACCTTCAAACTGTGGTCTGTCTTCTACAGCATCTCTTTCTTCTTCATTTCCAATATTTTCTTCACCTATCTTCCAAGCCTTGTAAGACATCTTTATCCCTCTATAGTCACCCCTATCAATCTCAAAGTCTGACGATGATTTGTCAATATCATCATCCTCTTCACCAGCAGCCTGTCCATCATCATCTCCACCATGTGCTTCTGAAATGTTCAAGTTACAGCTTTGCTGTGTGTTCAAATTAACTTCAAGAGGGTGGACCACTCCATCTTGTGACAGACTTAACACAAAACCAGGACTCCCCACTGGACTGCCTATTGGAATTTGTTCTTCACAAACATTGTGAGCCCTGTTACATTCAACATCTCTATCTTCATTTGCCTTGAAAACAATGATATTGAGCACTGTTAAATCTGAGTGGTCTATCATTTCTTCAACTGCATCTTGACTGTCCAGAAGAAATAAACCTTCATGTCCAATCCCTTGTTCTTTTACCCAGTACATGTAGTCATCTGACCCATAGCCTTCAGTCTCAGTAAGTGCTATCAAGTTTAGAAATGTGATGTCTGAAACAGAAAACATCCTTTCCATATTATCTCTGCCCTGGAAATGCATCCTAACCTCCCAAATTTCATCATCCAGCCTGCATTACATAATATGTTATTTGAAAAGCCCAACTAACTAAGTGTTTTTTTCTACAAAAATTCAGTGCACACTAACTATAAAGTACAGTAATCAGTGCATGTTCATGTTCTAAGATGAATCACAGCAGCATCAACCTAGGGTTTGGTCAAAAAACTAACTAAATTATGCTATATATGTTGTTTGAAATGAACAAGCAGAAATGCAGAAACTGTTGAAGGAGCTCATAAGAGGAAAAAAAACTTACTCCACCCCTCCAAATGCAGAGGCCCAGTGCTGGGAGTTGGCCGGATCTGCCTGCACAGCGCTAGCAAGAGACCTCGCTGCTCTGTACTCATGCGAGAATTGGCAATCACCAGGCGACGGCGGTGTAGCCTGTAGCGTAGGAGCCTGCATCAGAGCTGCAGCCTGTGGTGTCCGCTGCGGCGGCGGCGGCGCCGCCAGCTGGGTTGCGAAGCTACCGCTCCCCAGCCAGTTATCAACCTTTGAGAACTCGCCGCCTCCATCCCCCCTTCCACCTCCACCCGTTGAATGGCCGCCATCGCCTAGTTTCGCCGCCGTCGCCGCCATCGGAGAGGGAGGCGCGCACGAGAGAGAGGGAGACAGAGAGGGGGAAGACAGAGTGAGGGCGGGCCGGATCCGTTTTGACCTGGTCGGGACGGCCCGTGCGCCCTAACGGCCGTCACCCGCGCGCCGTGAGCACTGTGGCCGAAAAAACGCTGACGGGCGGGCCACACATGTCATAACCCCAGTTAAAACTTAACCGTTCGGCCACTTGGGTTTTTTGGAACAGCCAGCCACTTTTGTGGTAGTTTTTTGAAAAATTAAAAAAAACGGTAGTTTTTCGGAACGATAGCCCGTAATGTGGTAGTTTTTTGCTATTCACTCCTACTCACCCGGAGTACCGTTCATGCTCGATTGTCGAGGCAGACTAATAGCCCGTTTAGCCTTATTATGGTTGTAGAAGCTGAAGCTACGGCGTGCTAAAAGGTGTTGTTGCAGGCCTGGTGCGCTCGACTTGTCTCCCTCGTTTCCTGCACTTTTGTCTTCTCATAAGTGCTTTCCTTGTGGTGTGCTCAGACAAGCTTGAATCGTACGAGGGTGGCATCTTGATTGTTTGGTTCCTTGGTTTCAGCCTATTTTCAGTACGAGTCTGGTTAAGTTGAGCTAGTCTGGTAACCGAAGCAGCAATGACAATCAAGAGAACTTCAGTTTTTTCCCCATCAATTTTGAATCAGAAGCAACACTGATAAATAACAGTAACAATAAAATATGTATTGGTAAATCATACTGTACTATACTCCTACTTATATAGGTAACTTGTGTTCTCGTGCATATGCTGCTCAAATGAGTAGCGTACAAGAGGAGCAAGCAAACAAGAAGAGTCATTGCGTATCCACAACACCCTAGATAGCAAATGCAATACTGATAAGAACAATAACAAGAACTTAAGTAACTTACTCTGCCTTTGAATAAACAGATGAATCCTGAATGTGGAATCAACAGGGAGCTGAATTTAGGAAATATACATTTGTTGGAAAGGTAAATCGACGTCCAAGAAAGCAACGGGAGTCGAAATTGTCTCAATCTCTGGCTTTATTACACAGTAACAATTATTGTTTAACAAGCAAAAGTTTTAAGCTGCCAAGGAACCCCAGTTGGCTTTACAACACAAGAAGCAAACACCGCCATAATGGTAGCGATACAACAGTTGGCAACGACAACTTACATGAAAGTAAACATATTTGAAGAAAACCTCAGGAAACAACACATGTCAAACAGATAATGAACCAAACTAAACCAGCTTCCAGTAAGCAGAATGACGACACAGAGTGATCACTCGTAGTGCACTGCAACCTTGATCTGTTTGTCCTTTTCGCGGTTCTCATTCAGTGACTTTAGCTGCTCCACTGCACGGTGCAATGCAGGGTTGTCTTTCTTACCTTCGAGCACTACCTCTTTAATGCTTGCCAAATGCTCCATCCCAAAGACTCTCTTAGAGTGTCTATGTAGAAATCTCACCTGGAGTCTCTCGAGCTTTGACATTGTTTTCTCCTGAAATTGGAGAACTTCCATACCTTCAATATCGAAGTTCAGGTACAGGTTCTTGAGCGCCAGAAAGCTGTGGGCAGTCTGTGCAACCAGCTCTGGAGCAACGTAGTAGTACGCCTCCAAGTGTATGCGCCACAGATTTGGCAGCTTACATACTGGGCCGAACAGTTGGTCATCAACCAAGTATGTCCAAGCAACGAACAACTCAGTAAGATAGTTCAGTGACCCGACCCATTCGGGCAATTTGCTAATGCGGGAGCCGATCCTAAGATACTGGAGGAGCCGGGGCGGTGACTTGAGGTCATGAAGAAGGTCCAGTGGATTCTTGTCCGAACACGTGCTGCGAATGTTGAACCACCGGAGGGAATATATCTTGCTCAGGGACTCGGCGAGCTTTTGCCTAACATCCTGATCGGTCGTGGCCACAGCTATACGTAACTCTCTTAATTGTTGTAGCTCACCAAGCTCTTCGGCAGCAACAACATCAGATCCAAACATTACTTCATTCAACGTCCGTAGTGTCTTCATCCTACCGAGGCCTGGGCATGCAATCCAGCAATTATTGTTATGTCTATGTGACTTTGCAGGTGTTCTAGTTTCTCTAGCTTTGTCACAGTCTCCGGTAGAGTTTCAAGGAATGTTTCACGCACATCAAGCGTCTCCAAATTCTCTAGTCCACCAACTTCTGGAAGCATCTTAGTGATAGCTGTACCTTTCAGGCCCAAATACCTTAGCAGGTACATCCGACAGACATATATTAGATGCTTGTCTTCCATGCCCGTGCAATCTTCCAGGTCAAGTACCCTGAGTAGGGTGAACTCGCCGAGACGATCAAGTACCTTTGTTTGACCTTCAAGGTCAAACATGCTCAGTGACCGGATATGTTCCAGCTTCATCCCATCGATGGCATTCTTCCTACCATGGCATGCTGCAGTTTGATTGGATAGAGAGTCATTGGATAGTACCTCTTCTCCGCCATGGATGGAAAGGCGCCGAATGCTACCATATGACATCCCTTCGTATGGGCCACCTACTAGGCTAACAAAGTTAGCCTCCAGGGATTTGGACACCATAACCTCGAGCACCATATCATGCATCTGACACCTCTGCAACCTCCCATCATAGTGGTTAAGTGTATCACCCGCACGATCAATCATGCTCCTACTCACCAACTCATTGTAGTAAGCTTCTGCAACCTCCATTAAGGTCAAGCCCCGGATCTCAGCAACCAGTCCTTCAGCTATCCATCTCTTCAACAACCGATTTTTCCCGATTATATAATCCTCCGGAAAAATACTGAAGTACATCATGCAACCCTTGAGATAATAATGCAGATGGTTATAGCTGAGAGTAACAATCTGCTTCATCCCCTTAAGGGTAGGGTGGCTCTCCATGTGAGAACCAATTGACTTGCGAACTCTTTCCCACATATCTATGCTATCTGATGATCTATAGCTCGCCAAGAGGCCGGCAATGCTAATAATGGCCATTGGAAGTCCACCACATTTTTTCAAAATTTTGCCCATTTCCTCTTCCAGGTCACTGGGGTAAGGGGCATCCTTGGAACCAAATGCTCTGCTGAGGAACAACTTCTTGGAGTCTTCAGAATTGAGGGGCTTAATCCGATAAATGTAATCTCCATCAACACTACTAGCCTCACTGCATGCTGCAGCTACAGTCTCTATCCGAGTGGTCACAATGATCCTGCTGCCACTGTCATTCTCTGGCAATTTGGATCTAATCACGTCCCATGTTGCTCCTGTCCATACATCGTCGACCACAATGAGGTACCTGGTTTTGCAATAGGACTTCCTTATTAATTAGAATGTGTGAAAAGTTATAGCTACCTTAACTACGAACATATCTTAATGGCAGAAACATGGTAACGTAGGGCATGTACAAAGATGTGATATTGGGGTATTCTTTGTTTTCGAGACATAAGATAATTGATGTACAAATTTTCTTATATATTTATATTATTGTAACAAGTATACAATATAATCAATTTTAATCTTAAATCATTTTCTATCATCTAGCATAGTAAATGCACAGCCACATAAAATGAATAGTACAATTCGGTTCTCCTTCGTTTCCATAAGACCTAACCCGCTCACTTTTATCAGAATCAGTATAGCTACTAGTGCAACCATTTATATACTAATACCTATTAATTTAAATTTTCAAATCCATATTTTCGTAATACCCAGCTCCACTATATTACAATGATGCATCTAGCATCAGCACCTTGTTCTCTCTTTATATTATTAAGGAATTGTGATGGAAACACAAGATATTTTTCTGGATAGTGTTTGATGGATTTTTGTACGCACTAAGACTATATTATTTGTATAAGCCAGGGTGGACCGGCATACAAATAAATACGAGCGTATATGTGAAAAGATAGATGTAACTTTGATTTATGTAAGTGCCACCCTATGACGTGTGGGTCCCGCGCGCCAATAAATTCAAAAAAATGGAATATATTAAATATTATACTCCATTTGTAGAGTTCATCATGTAGATTACAATGGTGCAGATAGTTTGATGGTTTGCACTTAGGTTTAAGAAAAAGAATCATCAGAAGAGGGTTATTTGCATGTACAAAGCTAGCACGTATTTTGTAATTGACATGGACCACGTCAAATTCTAGTAATTACACCTAATGGTTGCTCACGTGAGCCCGTGCCATGCAAATAACATATTCTATTGAAGGAAAGCATGTACACATAATCTTATGTCCCAAACCGTAAAGGAGCCAAAGCAGTTCGATCCGATTCCTACGGAAGAGTCATGTACGTATACGCCAAGCCAGCTTGGGATAAAACTGGAGGAAGTTTAAACGGTCACGCGATTGATAAACCGACTAGAGGAGCCTCGGCCAGCGCCTATATAAAGCGAGAGGCCAGCCCTCGTTCGGGGGCACGCACAAAGGGAGCCACCACACCCATCCATCCATCACGCACGCACAAGGGCCTCCGTCCTTGGGAACTCACGCACACATCCATCCATACATCAACCACGCACGTAAAAAACACATCCACGCCGACAGGCTCTACGCGCATCAGCCAAAGCTCTCGCCCTCAAGCACGCCGTCAACTCCACGCCTCTTTTTTCCCCTTCTCAATCTTCACCGTAAAAGTTTCGTCGACCGCGGGCGACGCCGAAGCTTCATCAACATGCTGATCTTTGCCAAAACCGTTGGCCTTGATGGTAAGTTATAAGATCTGATCGCATCAATGAGCTTTGTGTGATGGAAGAAGAATGATGTCTACTTGGCTATTCCATAAATCTTTATCATGGCACGACCGCCTCACCAAAGTCGACCATGTAAAAATATACAATCATGGCACGGCCGCCTCATCAAAGTCGCCCATGTAAACTATACAACCATGGCACGACCGCCTCATCAACGTCGCCCATGCGGAAATTTACATCCATGGCACGACCGCCTCATCAAAGTCGTCCATGTAAAAAATATACAACCATGGCACGGCCGCCTCATCAAAGTCGCCCATGTAAAATATACAACCATGGCACGGCCGCCTCACCAACGTCGCCCATGCGGAGTAGATGAAAATCCTCACAAAAATACATCGTCGATTGCTTCATCTATATCGGCGGTGTGCAACCCCTGATTCTTAAAATAAAGGAGAAAAGGCAATGCTCTATCAATGATCTATCTCAAATCTATGGCCTAATCTCCATGAGGTTATGATCAAATGCATCATACCCATCTCATGTCTAGTGCCGACAAGGCTAGACAAAATCATGTCCAAGTGCCAACACGGCCAGGTTACTATGTTCCATTAACATGTCACAATCCCAAACGGGATCGGACACTTCGTTGCTGGGCACCGACGAGGCGAAAGCAACATACACATATCCATGTTCGATGAATTCTTGGGTACATGACTGGGCACCGACAAGGCAAAGGTCACCGTCTTCATCAACAAATTCCGTTCTAAATACCGACATGGCAATGGCGTATCGTGACTGGGTTCAGGCAAAACAAAGTCACCCGCACCTACGCATCACCACCATCTACATCTTTTCTCCAAACATCACACATGCTTCATGGATGAGAGAATTTCACGACGACGACCGCGCGCAGCTTAATCGGAGGTTTTCTGTAAGCTTGACCTGCAGATGTAATTAACCGGACGCTTTGCAAAGGCACCGGGAATCAGCGGACTACACGCAATCTTTCCAAGTCAGATACTCCTTAAGCATAGTCGCAGAAGGCAAAAATAGGCAAACTCCAATGGGAGCATGTAACATTCATGTATTTGTAGTCGTACGACGATGAATAAAATACAGAGTTCCCATAATTTATTTCCGCGTTTGTCATGTATTTTTGTTTTTGTTGGACGAATTTTTGTACATAGTGAGCTCAATTTATTTGTTCGAGCCATGGCGAACCGGCATACAAATAAATACAAGTATATATGTGAGGAAAATATAACTTCTGTATGATGTGTGGGTCCCACGTGCTAATAAATTATAAGAAAAGGAATATATCAAATATTATACTCCATTTGTAGAGTTCATCGTCCTGAGTGCGATGGTGCAAACAGCTCATAAATTTGATGCTTGATTTTTGAAGGAATAATCATCAAAAGAGGCTGAAGATGAATGTACAAAGTTAGCCAGATTTGCAATCACGAGTGCGCGTTATATGGCCTCGTGCAGTCTCCAACTATCGGCGTTAATTAAAAATTAATTAGTTCCTTTGGCCGGTTGCCTAAACACGTGACAGACAAGACCCATATTGCCACGTTGCCGGTGATTTACTTGGAGCAGCAGTAATCCGTTTAGATACGATTTTGCATGAAAAAATCATGTACGTAGACACCAAGTCTGCTGAAGATAAAATCCTGCCAGTTTAAACTCATACTGCTTCAACTAACCAACGTGATGGAAGCCACGGCCAGCGTCTATATAAAGCAGGCCAGCCCTCGTTCAGAAGGGGGCACGCACACCACAAAGCAGACGCCGCACGCACGCACGCACAATGCCCAGCCAAAACTCTCCTCCTCTCTATATATAAACCTACGCCAGAAATACCCAGGCACTTGGTCAGAACCTAGGGCAAGGTCAACCATGCATCCATGACGCACAAAGAAACGAGCGCACCCCACAAGATTTTACGCTCGGCCGACGCCCTCGTCTCACGCCGAGATTCTCAGCACCAACTCCACGCACACACCACCCTTCCCCTCATCGATTTCGTCGATCGCTGGAGCACGCCTGAGCTTCATCAACATGCTGATCTTTGCACCAACCGTCGGCCTCGATGGTAAGTTACAAGATCTGATCGCCTCATTGATCTTTGGGTGATGAAAAGAAACAGTCTCAACTTGCCCGTTCAGCAAATATCTACCATGGCACGACCGCCTCATCAACGTCGCCCATGTAAAAATCTACAACCATGGCACGACCGCCTCATCAACGTCGCCCATGTGAAAGTCTACAACCATGGCACGACCGCCTCATCAACGTCGTCCATGTGAAAATCTACAACCATGGCACGACCGCCTCATCAACGTCGCCCATGTTAAAATCTACAACCACGGCACGACTGCCTCATCAACGTCGCCCATGTTGAAATTTACAATCATGGCACGACCGCCTCACCAACGTCGCCCATGTGGAAACCTGGAAAGCTACAACCATGGCACGACCACCTCATTAAAGTCGCCCATGCGGAGTAGAGATGAAAATCCTCACAAAATACATCGTCGATTGCTTCATTTATATCGACAGTGTGCAACCCTTGATTCTTAAAACAAAGGAGAAAAGACATGGTCTATCTCAAATCTATGGCCTAATCTCCATGAGGTTATGGTCAAATCCATCATACCCATCTCATGTCTAGTGCCGACAAGGCTAGACGAAATCATGTCCATGTGCCGACAAGGCTAGGTCACTATATTCCATCAACATGTCACAACCCCAAACGGGATCGGACACTTCGTTGCTGGGCACTGACGAGGCAAAAGCAACATACACATGTCTATGTTCGATGAATTCTTGGGCACATGGCTAGGCACCGACAAGGCAAAGGTCACCATCTTCATCAACAAATTCCGTACCAAACACCGAGAAGGACTTGCGCGAGAGCCGGCCGAAAGCAAGAACACGCCGAGGCTCTCGTCAAGTTTCTCATCTAATCCCACCTTAGCACTCGCTCGGAATACGCCGATTCGCTAAACAAAACAGCGACGCCGTAATACCGCGTAGATACTAAGGTACGCTCCATATACAGATCAACCTTGCACCTATCCTCTAAAAAAAAAAGAGGCCAGCCGCGAGAAGGGCACGACGAAACAAGAAGCCCAGGCTGGTCATCTCGCACATCGAGAACTTGCACGGGAGCCGGCCGAGAAGCAAGAACAAGCCGAGTTTCTCGTCTAAGTCTCTTCCAAATTCTACCTAAGCACATGCTGGAATTACGCCGATTCGTTAAACAAGACAACGACGCCGTAATACCGCGTAGATGCCGAGGTACACCACATCGATCTTACACCAACCTATCAAGTCTCTCACCATATCTCACTTAAGCTCTCGCCTGGACTGCTGATTCGCTAAACAAGACAGCGACGCCGTAGTACCGCGTTGATGCTATGGTACACAGAGAACTTGCACGGGAGCAGGCTAGAACCAAGAACACGCCGAAGCTCTCATCAAGTCTCTCGCACATATCTCACTTAAGCTCTCGCCTGGACTGCTGATTCGCTAAACAAGACAGCGCCGCCGTTATATCGCATAGATGCCGAGATACACCCCATACATATTGATCTTATGCCAATCTCTTCAAAAGACGGCGCCGCGACGTCATCTAATAAACCAAGAAAGACACACTATAGTGATTTCTCATGGACAACATGGTGAACCAAACCACGCTCATCTCCGTCGTTGGTAAGCAATCCCATCAAACCTTGTCATCTTGATCTAAGAAATATTTCCAAATCTTCGTCTTCTCGATCCTCTTTTCTGAAGACATATACTATGGTAAATCAATCCGGTGAACATGGTAGCACCTGGGACTGCACCAATGAGCATCAAATCCTCCATCATAACAAGTCTAAAACCATTGCTTCATGCAAACTGTGACGAGCGTTGTGGCTATGGCCAAGTATGAGGGAATCAAATACATACACATTAATTTGGTCCATCATGATGTGACGAGATTAGTAAAATATTATCTCGATTCCGCCCCTCACAAGGAGGCGAGGCTACAAATTATGCACTGATTTTGTCTCTCACAAGAAGACGAGATTAATAAAATATTATTCTGATTCCGCCCATCGCGAGGAGGCGACGTCCATACAATTCCACATTGATTTTGCTCCTGCGAGGAAGTGAGATCGATTTCGTTTTATTGGCAAGCATCATCCAATGCGTCTGTGATATATTCCGTATCGACATATTGGCCGAGTGTCGACGAGACAAAAGGCTATGCACACCATTATCTCCATCATACGTCTAGTGCCGACGAGGCCGGACAAAATTCTGGCCAAGTGCCGACGAGGCCAGGTCACCACTCTATCCACATGTCACACGCCTACCGGATTGGACACACCATTGCTGGGCACCGACGAGGCGATAGCAACATACACATGTCCGCGTCTGATGAATTCAGGGCATCACATGACTGGGCACCGACGAGGCGAAAGTCATCCCCTTCATCGACACATCCTGTTGGTCACATCAATATGGCGATAGTACTTGTGACTGGGTTTCGGCGAAACAAAGCCACCCGTACAAATATCCACATAAAATATCACATGCATATGGATGAGCAACACATGACGACGACCATCAGCGCAGCTTAATCGGAGGTATTCCGTGGGATCGACCCCATGGATGTAATTAACCGGTTGCTTGCAAACGCACCGGGAATCGGCGAACTACACAATCTCTTCAGTCAGATACTCCTTAAGCGCGACGCAGAAGGCAGAAGGATAATTCCAATGGAGCTTGTACAATGTATTTGTATTCAATACAATGATCAATAAAGTGCAATGTTCCGTATATGTATTTGTCCCTTTTTTCTGTCTATTTATTTCTTGTTTTCATAAAACAAGTGGCACGCCCGCGATTTTTACTACTTGTACGCATTAGGAAATACCCTCCCTAAAAAGGGGAGCGGCGCGTTTCTTTTTGGCGAAACAAAATGGCACGCCCGGTGGGACCTGATTCTCCTCCCATCTCTGCTGCGCTTCGAAGGTCGTCAAAATCCTTGGTTCTCTTGCTCATCCAAGGTCAAAGCATCGAGACGTTGAATAAAAGTACAACGTCATGTTCAAAGTACATGATTCTATACCTGCCAGATAAAAAAAATCCATCACGTGTTAGATGGATAACTTGTTCTTGCAACTTGATGCTCCATCTCACCTCACGAGCCTACATGATGAGATACAGATTGATCGATTCCCTCCTGGTGAATCCTTCACTTGCCATTACTATGACTGAGACTGTGTCATCATTGCAAAGGCTACTCCAATTTCTCCAAATTTCTTGTTCTAGAGTATCAATTAACAAGGTCGACGTTAATCCACTTGTTAAGGATTCTGCATGTCTCTCAATATGAAATACATATGGTTATTTTGGCTCACAAAAGCGTCATGTGATGATCTGCTACTAGTTCTCTCTGATGTCATGAAACAAGAAAGATTAACAAGTCCCAGAAGTACCACGGGATGAGTTCGCTACAGCTATGCATGTTTCTTGATAAGAAGAACAGAAAAAAAAAACGGAAGTGCATAGTCCTTCTCTCTGATGTCATTAAACAAGAAAGATTAACGAGTCCAAGAAGTACCACGGGATGAGTTTGCTACAGGTATGCATGTTTCTTGATAAGAAGAACAGAAAAAAAAAAACGGAAGTGCATAGTCCTTGGACACGCACGTATGCCATTTGTGTTGCATGTGTGTGCTAAACATGCATGCATGTCACGCGTCCTAGTTAAAAATATCAAGCTGACTTGGTCTATGAAAATAATATTACTATGGTTCTCAAGTTTTCGGCACATTCGGTTGTCTCTCTAGCAAACTATGTACGTGGCCATTCACGTGCACTAGCCATGCAAATACTCCTACCAATACTCCATGTGTGTACTAAAAAAACATGCATGCCATAAACTTTCAATCTTCTCTATTCGTCTGGTTTTTGGATGAAGTTTCTCTTGTTTCTCACCGTCTGAAACATTATACCGGAGATTTTAATTGAGTCTTTTATCAAGCATGTATTGTCTAGTGCTGGAAAAAGAAAATGCCATCTCCAACGTGCGCATGTGCCTTACTCGAATTTCTATCTACTGGAGAAGTATGAAAAAAATTCAGTCTACATTTGTACTGTGAGGGATGTCATATTGAGACTATGGTCAATACGCGTGAGTTGCAAAAAGGAAAATGGGCAAGGACCTGATTCTCTTTCCATCTCTGCTGCGCTCCGATGGTCGTAATACTCTTCAACCTTTCTGCGCTTGGCCAGCTCATCACAAGAGGAAGCCATGAAGAAACAAATTCAGCACGTATCATCTAGTGCTCACAAAATATATGTGCAAATGTGCATCCCAGCTTCCTTAACCTCAGAAGGCTTGATGGAGGATACACTATGCTGTCTTTGCTCCAAAATTATTTTTCATGATGAGGAGACCATGCCTAGTTAAAAAATAAATAGCCGGCGCATGTTGACAAGTACGTACCTGAAAAAAAGACATGGGGCAACTCTTGTTTTTTGGGGGTTCCTTAAGCCCGTAATATTTATCATTGTTCGCTCACTCTTGCAAGCGTCATTGCCCATTTCCTATGGATCTTTGTTCTAAAGGGACTTACACAATGTGATATGAATATGCCAAACTATGAAGCAAGAAATCTCTCACGCCCATATCTTCATGGGCATTCACCATTTTCTCGCCTAGGTCACAACACACCAGGCGATGCTTCTGAAAGAAAATCATTCCATGATGGAGCTGAGTTGAACAGTTTCCACTTTGCTAAGCCCATTCGCTTTTGAGAGGCTTTGACATCACAAATACATCATGATTAGCTTGCCACACGAGCGGGTCATATGAAAAGAATTCCCTGCCAACAATTGTGGGTTACTCTATATACAAAAAAAAATTTGTAAAGGCGTGATTTATTGCTTCAAAATACTCCTTGTTATAAAATTTGTGATCCATAAACCTTCACAAGGAAGAGGTTTCTTTATTCAAAATTCAAAATGGTGGTACACCTTAACTGCAAGGAGACTCGCCAGCTATCGTCAATGAATGATTGTTATTGGTCGTGCTTACAAACAACCTACACACATCACATCAAAGACCCATGTTAAGTGGCGGCTGTCAAAGCTTGTGGAGGACCGACTCGGTCTTATCTGAGGTGACAAGTCTACCATCGGTGTTGCATCTTCACTTGTTTAGCCGGGAGAAACTATAGGCAAAAGAGCAGAGAGGGCTACCTGTAGCAACACAAGTTGTTTCAGCGTGCAGCTTCTTGCCACCCCGGTGAGGCATAAACAAGGGTCTATATAAAATGCCTGCGAGGGTTCTAGTTTCCACAAAGATGGTTGGCTATCATCCAAGTTCTAAAAGTGTGTTCCCAAGCAAACATGGAAGAAGGTCCTACAAAAAAAGTTAAAGAAATCCTCCAAAGAGGAAATCTCATGAACACAAAGAAGGTCAAAAAGTTCTCACAAGAGGAAACAAAGTCATGGCCGTTGAAGCAACCCTCCAAATCAAAGAGGAGATGGCCCCATAAAGTTCAAAGAAGCAACATCGATCGAGAAGCCTAATCAAGCAGTAATGTACTCACTTGAAAGAAGGCGGATGATAGCTACTCACCACCCCTCAGCAAAAGTAATGGCACATTTCTAATAGCCTTTACTCCCACAAAATACCATATCAAACAGCCTTATCCTAAGTCCCTCGGGACAGCAGGTGCAATGCCAATGGGAAGCTCTAACCAAAGAGACGACTCGAAGAAGTCAACATAGCTTTGAAAGAGCCCCATAATAGCGTGGTGTTTCGTACACACACACAAAAAAAAACAAATCTATGAAATATAGACCATCACGATCATTTATACCTTAGGCGGTTGAGTCTTCCTACAACTCTAGCTAAACCTTTTCCATATTCTTGGTGCATACGAAGTTTTGCTATGCATGTGTTGTACCAAAACTGCGTAGTGGAGGATGTTCTATCAAACATGTTGAAAATTTCAAAGGCCTATATCCAGGCCTATAACATAAGTGAAGCATGAAATTATTCACTACTATTTTGTCCTCTATATGTACTTTTAGTACATGAGATCTCAAGGTTGGCAATGTGAAATGAGCAGTATGTATGCAAAGACATCCATGCAGTTGTTGGTTGATAAACAATATTGTGACAACTCAGCTCTAGTCATGTTGCGACTGGGGGCAAGATGTTAACTGAAATATTCACTCCAGATGCTATGTTTGTGTTTATATACACGATGGTGACTATACAAGCCCTGTATTGTCTCTTATTATGCCCGACCCCCTTTTTGGCATGAACATTTCTATATGGCACGGCTTCCGTCGACCATCAAATTTTCCTGTGTGGGAGAGATTATTACTTACAATATTAACATCTTGTGTTTGTACCATGAGCTTTCGGTCAAACATATTCAATTCAACATGTGGCATGAACGTTCGCTACACATACAAATCACTTTCCAATGCACTTCCTTAATGTAGCATAAAGATACACTACATCATACAACTTTGGTGGACTTGATAATCAGTGTTGTCACCAAACACTTCCGCAAGGGAGCGAATTTATCCCTTGGACGAGTATCGTCGAGGACATTCCGACGCCTAAAGTTCTAAATCAACCTATGCATCGTCACTGGTGGCATCGCCCTGACGATCACAACAAATGACACCAGGGGCAATACCATCCCCTAGTTTTATCATACTATCGTCGAGGACATTCTGACGCCTAAAGTTCTACATCAACCTATACATCGTCACTGGTGGCATCGCCCTGACGATCACAACAAATGACACTGGGGGCAGTATCATCCCCTGGCTTTACCATATATCGACAAGATTACGACGCCTAGATATATTCTACACCAATCTATGCATCATATTGGTGGCGTCACTGCCCGATGATCACAACAAAAGACACCCGGGGCAACACCATCCCCTCGTTCCCTCATAGCGTCGTCGACATTACGACACGATTTCCACTACATTGAAGTGCCGCTCTAGTGCAGTGACACTTCATATTATATGGGAGCAGTGAAGTGCGCCAGTGCGGCTAGCGCCGATCTGTGAAACCCTTCAAGTCTGATGGCTGGCACCAGACAGTATTACGGTCGCATCACACTTGATAAAAAACTTTACGCCAGTAGCAATTTCCTGGCAAATCAAAAGGCTTCAACCACTGGCTGGCACCATCATTGAATTTTGTCGCAGTGGGAATGAATAAAACCAATTTTTTTCAGCATGTGGTATAGGCATTTCGCCATATCAAGTGAAATTATATTCATCCTCACAGAGGAATATTAAATGATAGCATGGATATTCGCTACAAAAAAATTGGGCCAAAAAAAACGTTTGGTCAGCCAGTGCCGGCATACTTCACAATTGTATGTGCATTTTCTACCCTAACGGGCAAGACCATCAGTTATTTTATAACTGCAGTAAATTTATTTCATGGTCAAGTTTCTGCTGCATCATATGCCTCATGTGCACGAATTCAACTCTACTCTATGGGGGCATTACCCAATATTCTTCTCAATATAAGCCTGACAAACAAAATATACATACACGTTCAGTGCATGCATACAAAGTGCAAGGCAAGCATGTGTGCACGTGAGCACGTCAGTTGTACCATTTGAAGAAAAAAGGCCAGATAAAGTAAGTGCCTGGGTCTGGGTTGAGTCAATTCCCCATCCAGGACCTTTCTCTCTCTAAAAAAACGTTTTCACCATGGAAGAAGCACTATGTTGCAGTCCTCTCCTCTCCAATCTATGACTGCTGCCGTGAATCTTCAGCTCTGGTCGGCCCTTCCCCTCGTTCTCCATCTCTACATAACATCCTTGTTCATCCCTCTTCGAGCCGCCTCCACCGCCAGTCTCGGGGGGCAAAGCCAAGCCCGCTGAACTGAGACGGCTGTTTGGGCGAGTTGATGCGTGAGGAGCTTAGTAGCTCGACGGAGGCACGCACAAAGGGAGCCACCACACCCATCCATCCATCACGCACGCACAAAGGCCTCCGTCCTTGGGAACTCACGCACACATCCATCCATACATCAACCACGCACGTAGAAAACACATCCACGCCGACAGGCTCTACGCGCACCAGCCAAAGCTCTCGCCCTCAAGCACGCCGCCAACTCCACGCCTCTTTTTTCCCCTTCTCAATCTTCACCGTAAAAGTTTCGTCGACCGCGGACGACGCCGAAGCTTCATCAACATGCTGATCTTTGCCAAAACCGTTGGCCTTGATGGTAAGTTATAAGATCTGATCGCATCAATGAGCTTTGTGTGATGGAAGAAGAATGATGTCTACTTGGCTATTTCATGAATCTTTATCATGGCACGACCGCTTCATCAAAGTCGACCATGTAAAAAATATACAGCCATGGCACGACCGCCTCATCAAAGTCGCCCATGCAAACTATACAACCATGGCACGACCGCCTCATCAACGTCGCCCATGTGGAAATTTACATCCATGGCACGACCGCCTCATCAAAGTCGTCCATGTAAAAATATTCAACCATGGCACGACCGCCTCATCAAAGTCGCCCATGTAAAATATACAACCATGGTACGGCCGCCTCACCAACGTCGCCCATGCGGAGTAGATAAAAATCCTCACAAAAATACATCGTCGATTGCTTCATCTATATCGGCGGTGTGCAACCCCTGATTCTTAAAATAAAGGAGAAAAGGCATGCTCTATCAATGATCTATCTCAAATCTATGGCCTAATCTCCATGAGGTTATGGTCAAATTCATCATACCCATCTCATGTCTAGTGCCGACAAGGCTAGACAAAATCATGTCCAAGTGCCAACACGGCCAGGTTACTATGTTCCATTAACATGTCACAATCCCAAACGGGATCGGACACTTCGTTGCTGGGCACCGACGAGGCGAAAGCAACATACACATATCCATGTTCGATGAATTCTTGGGTACATGACTGGGCACCGACAAGGCAAAGGTCACCATCTTCATCAACAAATTCCGTTCTAAATACCGACATGGCAATGGCGTATCGTGACTGGGTTCAGGCAAAACAAAGTCACCCGCACCTACGTATCACCACCATCTACATCTTTTCTCCAAACATCACACATGCTTCATGGATGAGAGAATTTCACGACGACGACCGCGCGCAGCTTAATCGGAGGTTTTCTGTAAGCTTGACCTGCAGATGTAATTAACCGGACGCTTTGCAAAAGCACCGGGAATCAGCGGACTACACGCAATCTTTCCAAGTCAGATACTCCTTAAGCATAGTCGCAGAAGGCAAAAATAGGCAAACTCCAATGGGAGCATGTAACATTCATGTATTTGTAGTCGTACGACGATGAATAAAATACAGAGTTCCCATAATTTATTTCCGCGTTTGTCATGTATTTTTGTTTTCGAAACAAAATGGCACGCCCAGTGGGACCTGATTCTCCTCCCATCTTTGTTGCGCTTCGAAGGTCGTCAAAATTCTTGGTTTTGTTGCTCATTTGAAGTTACGGCGTTGAGACGTTGCACACAAGTTTAATGTTCCGCTCAAAGCACATGGCTTTATACGTGCAAAATACAACAAAACAAATCCATCACGTTGATGGATAAGTTGCTCTCTTAACTTGACTCTTCATTTTCGCCGATGAATATACATGGCGAGATACTGATCGATTGATTCCCTCCATGGTGAATCCTTTCCTTATCATTGTTGTTGGTAAGGAAAAACATGTTCCGGTGTCACCATTCTGAAGGCTCTAGTTCCGATCGCAGGCCAAATGCTGGTTCGGAGCATCACGTTAACAATTTCAAGGCAGATCCAAGTGTCAGAATCCAACATTACTCTCGGCAATGTTATACGCCATAGTTGCTTGCTCAAGAGAGTTATGTGAGGAAAGTAGAAAGCTTTGGATGCATCGAGTTCTCGGAAGATATATACATGTAGGCCTCTCCACTAGTGCTCTTTGTACTCATAAAAAAAAGCATGAGCATGCCTTCCATCCTTGGCACACTTCTCCATAGTCATCCTATATGAGGCCTTGCTTGGAGAAAGAAGAAATTATCAAGCTTCTGTTGACCAGTGCTAGTAAATGAGAAATAGAGTAATATATATACACGTATATACACTCCGATGAAGCAGATTTTTGTAAGCTTGTATCTGAGTAATGCAATTTCAGTGTTCTTTATCATTTGAAATCAGCGTGCGTGAAACAGATGGCAAGCTTTCCATCCGCCGCTCCACATGGCAATGTGTGAGTCGTTGGCTACTTAAAAAAAGTATATCCAAAGTTCAAGCCTTGCTTCTCAAAAGTATATCCACGATCCGTGTCGATAAACTAAGGTGCGAGCTATACATCTGCATACAGTATGAGCTAGTAGTACTCGTGCTTGCTCAAACAAGCTTGTACTTGATGGACTCACTGACAGTCTTATTCATGCAAATACAAGGTCCGAGAATATATTGCAACTCTTTCATCTGACAACTGCAAACAATCCATATGAAGTCCTGGATTTTGCAAATGTTCGGATGATCATGCTTCAGCAGAATGAAACTTTGTTGGGCGAAAGAGTATTCCCCTTGCTCTGCTCACCTTGCGTCGTCACATTATGTTCGGTGAAATAAAAGTTTGTCAATCCAAATTGACTAGGCCGGTAAAAAGAAACATGGGTGATGTATATCTCGTCAGTTCTCTATGTCCTACCAAAAATGCATGGGGGCAATCTCTCATTTTTGTTTGTGGGTTGCTTAAGCCCATAATATTTGTCATCGTTCGCTCTAGCAAGCGTCGTTCCCTATTTCCTCGGATCTTGGTTCTAAGGATACTTGCACAATGTGAGATGAATATGCCAAACTATGAAACAAGGAATCTCACGCCCATATCTTCAAGGGCATTCAACATTTTCTCGCCTAGGTCACAATACACCAGGCGATGCTTCTTAAAAAAAATCATTCCATGACAGGAGTTGAGTTGAACAAATCCCATTTTTCTAAGCCCATTTGCTTTTGAGAGGCTTTGAAATCACAAATACATCAAGCCTAGATAGCTACAAGAGCGGGTCGTGCCAGCCAACAATTGTGGATTTCTTTACATAAAGATGTGTGAAGGCATGATTTTTTGCCTCAAAATACTCCTTGTTATATGATCTATAAACCTTCACAAGGAAGAGGTTTCTTTATTCAGAATTCAAAATGGTGGTACACTTTAACTGCCAGGGACTCGTCACCTATCGTCAATGAATGATTGTGATTGGTCTTGCTTACAAACAACCAATACACATCACATCAACGACCCATGTCAAGTGGAGGCAGTCAAGGTTTGTGGAGGACTGAATCGGTCTTATCCGAGGTGGCAAGTCTACTATTGGTGTTGCATCTTCAGTTGTTTAGCCGGGAGAAACTATAGGCAAAAGAGCAGAGAAGGTCTTGTATTTTTGTTTTCGAAACAAAATGGCACGCCCGGTGGGACCTGATTCTCCTCCCATCTTCGCTGCGCTCTGATCGTCGTCCAACTTCTCTTGCTCTCTTTTGCTGTCCGGAAGAAAATTTTGGTTTGATGCATGAACCGATCTGCAAGTTCTCTTTGATGTGATAAAAAATAGAGAAATTCAGAAAGTATTTTGTGAGGGATCTGCTACAAGTTCTATTCGATGAAGCAAGAAACAGTAAAGAGAAATCCTAGAAGTACTATGAGTGGTCCTTAAAACAAAATGGATGTGCACAGGCCTGGTTCTGATAGGCATGCACGCATCCCTCTTGTGTTGCATCTACTTTAAAAAAAAAATGCATGCACACTCACGGACCTTCCTTCCCTTCTGTGCTATGGTTCTCAATGCTAAAAGAAATGCCTGATGACACAGAACTTCTATTCTTCTCCCTCTGTCTAAATTATCATACATAAGACATTTTGTGTCTGAAAGAAAGTTCTATTCCCTATGGTAAAATGAAAGAGATGAGATACTTGTCTAAACATCTGGCATGTATGCATGCATCATGCGCGTACACGAGTCGTACACATACCATCCTAATGCTCCATGTATGTACTAAACCTTGCATGGCACAAAACTTTTCCATCTATCCTCATGTCTTGTCTTCAACCTGACCATCCAAAATATCACACGATGGTACTTTGACTCGAGAAAGAAATTCCAGCACTCATGAATATTGGCTAGTGCGATAAAAAATAGCCTTGGTCCAACACCTATGCCTTGTCGGTGCTCCATTTTCTCAAAGAAGTGCACAAGATAATCTTTGAATAAAAAAAATCATCAATCAACATCCGTACTGAGATGTATGTTGTTATATTGAAGCTATGCTCAATATGGATGGGTAAAAAAAAAGGGGCCCAAGAATACCCATGGGAAAGAATATTTGTCTTGTACTTAAGCAATTGATTGATATGATCAGTTCTTGCTTATATAATGTTTTGATGAGCATGTATATTACAAAGGCATACTAATGGAAGGATTCCCTTTTGTAGGTGAGTCCTTCCCTGTCCTCACCATGGAGCAGGCTATGAGACAAACTTCGACTCCAAGTGTACTCCAGTTTGGATCGCTACCTCCTATGGTAGGCATCAAACATGGAAGCAAGACTCACTATCACCCGACGCTCGACCCGACGTTCCTCCATACCGCTGAAACAAAGAAGGCCAAAAAATATGCTGCTGCTAAGGATAAGGAAGAACGCCAGGCTCTTATCATTGAGGCTCGCAATTTGCTAAAAAACATTGCCGCCAATACGCCAAGCTCGCCTTCCACACTCATGCAAGAAAAGAAAAGTAAGCTCTTGGAGAGGCTCGATATGGCTACTTATCGCTTGTCTTGGTCTGTGCGCAATGCAAGATCAAACAAAAATGCTAACTCACTGCGCAACTATCGACGCAAGCGTAGTCAAATCAAAAAGTTACATGCTCAGTTGAGCGATGATCTTGCAGAAACTGATACTTCATCACTGGAGGATGAAACAAAATAGCCAGATCCAGTAAATGAGCCCTATGTCCTTTCCCCGGTTCAGTGGATCAACAGACCACATCGGATGAAAGAGCTTGTTAGGCAAGCAATCATGAACGAGTTCTGGACGCGCACTCTAAAGCGTGCCACTAGTTTTCCAGGATGTAACCCATCCATCGTCAATGAGTTGAGTCATTTCAGTCCAGCTGTGCTAGTCTCGGCGTGTCACATTACAACTGGCGATAACAAAAGTGAAAATAAGTTTGATGTACTATCCAATGAGGCACCAGCGCCTCGCTCTAATGATCTTCAACGCCAATTGCAACAGCTGCAATCTCAACTGAGAATGCTACAACAACAAGTAAATCAGCCACCCTCGCATGTCGGGGGCGCGCCAAGACACCATGCTCCTGGCCAATACAAATTCCAACCTCAGCCTCCATCTCGTGATGGGGTTAGGTCAAGGTTTCAAGCTCGTGGAAACTTTTCACAAGCACCTGAATCATCGCAGCAGGGTGAAGCTAGACGCCATGTTCCTAGTTATCGTCCACAACATGATCGCAATACTTGGGCACCTCGTCGCAGCTCGCCTACTACTTCGTCCAATCGACCGAGACAAACAGAGCTACCCCCTCGTTGGGATGCTTGGTCACGCCAAGAATGGCGACCGGTGTCCCCGAGACGTGAGCAATTTCCTCATGAACACCTCCATGAGAACAATGTACGTCCATCATGGCTAAGTGAAAGCAGGGGGCAAGAAAAGAAAGTGCCCGCTCCACCTCAATCTTCGCAAAACACAAAAATCGGTGTGTCGCCTTCTTTAACACCATGCTTGATAAATTCTCAAGAAGCTGCACCGCTTCTTCTGACTCCAGCTATTCCACCAAGAGCTCCATACCCTAGTGGAGCCAACCAATACAAGCGCGATAAGCGCAGAAGAAATCGTCGAGCACTCTATCAAGAGTTGCAAGAACTTGTGCTCGGCAATGTTCATGTACGAGTCAGGTCGGATGACCATGTGCACCCATTCTATGACAAAATTACTTTGAAACTCTCCCAACCATTACTTCAAAATGAGAGGTACAACTACCTCGTTGAGCGTCTTATACCAAAGTCACGACAACAAGGTGACACAATAGGCCAAGGGCCAGAAGCACGTGTTGAAAGTTCTACTCAGATCCCTTCAGAAGGCACTCATGAGAAAACATCTACAGTAGCCCTTCTTAAGGGCACTACTGAATTAAAATCACAATCATCAATAGATCACATGGAGACAGATGAAAAGAAAGATAGTTTGACAAGCCCCCCACAGGAAATTGGCCAAAACAATGATGTCATAGCAGAGACTATAGAACCAAAACATAACTCGACATCATCCCCTCATGAAGGTGATGTGGAAAGAAGTCCGCACTCCATGGACGAAACTTCAAAGGATAAAAACAAGGGTACAAATGACACAGTGATGTGTGGCACCTTGACAGCGCATGCTGAACATGATAGTCGTGAAAACTGGGTTCCACCTCCAATTCAAAAAGATTTCTCTTATCCTTCCGATGAAGAGATCATGCCGAACCCAAAGGCATCATTTTCTAAGAATTTCCTGCCGCAGCTAGGGAAGGTCCGCGGTTGGTTTAAAGGTTCTGAAAAAGAGGAAGGTAATGAGGAAATGGCATCATCCTCGACTGCACCCTGTTTTCCTATTACAGATGGACAGTCCACTCCTTCTACTGAGCTGCCACAACAAGAATCGGGAAGTTATTCTCGACCTTATGTTATTCTTTCATCACGCCTTCCACAAGACTCAGTCTTGCTTCGAGAATATCTAGAGCGCCAAGGTATGGCGACTCGTTTGAAATCAATCGCCTCACAAAGAATTTATAATGGTCCTCCTCATTCAGAAGAGCAAGACTATCGAAGTGAAGATTCCGATACAAACTCTAGCTCATCATTGCAGGAACTCTCGCGGTCACCTCCCTACTCTGAACTTGCACGTTCCATTGTCTCAGAAGATGAATGTGAACCTGAAGATGAAAACATTGTACCGGCTCACATGACACATGTGGACGGTGCTGGAACACAAGAGGGTGAACCAAAAGATGGGGAAGAAATAGGAAATTTGCATGCTGGGAAACTTAGTACTGACACAACTGCATCAGGGTCGCGTGACCAACATATAGAGATGCAACTACGAACACAACAACAACAATTGGATCAACTAACATTAAAGTTTGATCAACTATTTGATCTCTTTACTGGCTCGGGTCAAAATCTACCTCGAGTTCCCACCCAAAGGGTCATTGATCCACAGGTGGAGGAATTGGAAGCCGCTGCTCGTTCTCAGAGGGCAACAGAGGCCACTAGGAATGCTCCACAAATTCTGGCTAGTACCGCTGTTCTGGCTAATAGTCCTTCAACTCAGCCAGATATGTTGAGAGGCTATCATAGCATCATTGAGGACATGGTTAACCAAAAAATGAAACAGATTGCTGCAGAACAAGCCCCTCAAACTTCTGAGAGCGAGCTTGATAAACCATATGAATCATGGCATGATCTCATCGCCTTCCCCGCGGGGTGGCATCCACCCAAGTTCCGTCAGTTTGATGGAACCGGAGATGCAAGAGAGCACCTAGCCTATTTTGAGGCAACATGTGGAGATACTGCTCGCAACCCCTCACTACTATTGCGGCAATTCTCAGGTTCTTTGACCGGTCCTGCCTTTCATTGGTATAGTCGCCTCCCTGTGGGATCTATTCCTGATTGGAAAAGCATGAAAAATATCTTTAAAGCTCATTTTGTCACAATGAAAAAGGATTTCTCAGTGATCGAGCTGGCCCAAGTTCGACAGAGGCATGATGAAAAGATTGACGACTATATAGTAAGATTTCGCAATAGCTTTGTGCGCCTTGCAAGAGAAATGCATACTGAGGATGCCATTGAAATGTGCGTCCATGGAATGCAGCAACATTGGTCGCTCGAGGTATCTCGGCGCGAACCTAAAACATTTAGTGCACTCAGCTCGGCTGTGGCAGCAACCAAGCTAGAATTTGAGAAGTCTCCTCAAATCATGGAGCTGTATAAGAATGCTAGCACACATGATCATACCAGGAGATTTAACGCAACGACAAAACCAAATAACAATGTGGCTAAGCCTAAAAATTCCAATGAGGCTAACACCACTAGAGCAGTACAACAAAATAATGTGCCCATGCTAGGCACAAGAAATGAATCTGCAGGGGCAAGACAACGACCTTCCATCCAAGAACTTCTTAGAAAGCAATACATATTCCGCCGAGAGATGATCAAAGGTTTCTTCAATCAAGTGGTGGCCCATAACCACTTAAACCTCCCAGAACCAAAACGTCCTGACCAAGTATCTATGAAGGACAATGCTCTATACTGTCCATATCATCAGTATGTAGGGCACGTCATTGAGGACTGTGTTGCTTTTAAGGAATGGCTTCAACGAGCCATTGATGAAAAAAGACTCCAAATACAGCCTGATGCTATAAACCCGAATTACCATGCTGTGAATGTAGTAATGACAGACTCACGTTCCATCCAGGAAGAGGATCTATGGCTGCCGTTATCCCATGTTGAAGAGAGTTTCACTGGTCTAGGGGTCACTCATCGGACCTTTGGGGCTAGAGAAAGAGTAGCACGAGAGGCAAGACCTTATGGGCCTTCATCAAAGCAGCTACCCAAGCAGGGACCACGTTTTGCGCCCTATTATCAACATACTACAAAGATGTCAGCCAAGTGGCATAATCCGAGCATGCGTCGCATGCCACCAAGATTTGTGCCCGAGTCTGAGGGAGATGAGTCATTCCCTAGACCAGGCCGTGCACTTCCCACTTTAGAGCAATTCATGCCCCGTAATTGGGGGCAGAGAGTTGGCCCCACGATAGAGGAGGAAACAAAGGAGGTAGTTCCTGTGTCGTCCTTTAACAAGGTTTCTTGCAATGTTGCGCTAAACTATGCTACGTCAAGTAGCTCCTCCTCTGAGGACGCAGTAACGCCACTTGAAAGAGAAGTCCTACAAGCAGAAAGCTCATCTCATGAGTCTGAACTTGAAGTCCATATGAACTTGCGAGGAGGAAAAGTTCTACCTGACCCTCATAAGATCCAACCTAAAAGGGTTGTAAGAGAAAAAATGGATGATCCAAAAAATGGCACCGCCCAAGATGGCGTCGCGCAAGAAACTCCAGGAGATGTTGATGGTGCATCCCCCAAAATAGATTACAACATAGTAGCACACTTGAAACGTATTCCAGCACTTTTAAGTGTCTATGATGCACTAATGTTGGTACCTGAACTACGACATGCTCTCGTTCAAGCATTACAAAATCCAGAATTATTTGAAGTAACAATGGCAAAGCATAGAATATTGTGCAATGAGTTGAGTGCAAATGAGATCACCTTCTCTGAAGAAGATAAAGTGGTGATGGATGACAATCATAATCGCCCACTTTACATAGAAGGGAACATTGGATACGCTCACTTGAGACGCATCCTCATTGATCCTGGTTCCGCTGTCAACATTCTCCCAGTTCGTAGCTTGATTCGCGCTGGCTTCACCACTGATGACCTAGAACCAACGGAGGTGGTGATATGCGGTTTTGATAATCAGGGAAGATCAGCATTAGGTTCTATCACATTGAAAATCCAAATGTCATCTTTCAGTTTTAAGGTACGCTTCTTTGTTATAGAGGCGAACACCTCCTACTCAGCATTATTGGGTAGACCATGGATACACAAGTACCAAGTGGTCCCCTCGACACTACATCAATGCCTGAAATTTGCTGATGAAACTGGTGAGCAACATCGAATAGCCGGTAATGTTAATCCATATACCATTCAGGAGGCACATCATGCCGATGCAAAATACTACTTCCCAAGTGAGGAGCCACACACTCAACAAGGACGAGTAGCGCCTCCAGCGGATATACTCATCACACCTGGCTCTATCCCGTTGTCAGAGACAGAACCCTCATACACCAAACACTCTTCAAGGAGAATGCCTTCACATGGAGGAAGGGGTCGTGGAATAGGAAGACCTTCCATGACCCGTCGATATGAGCCCTTCCCTTTTGGGAAGGAGGGATACACCACCACGACATTACAAACCCCGCAATTATCATCGAATGCGGAGGCTACTACTCCAACTCCACTCTTACTGAGGTCCGTATCTGAGCCCTCTACCGAGCCTCATAGAAAAAATAATGAATCTTTCTCTCTTCTAACACCTATGGCACTTCAAAATATAATTAATCTTAATTCTCCATCTGCAGGAGTTCTTGAACTCCTTACTAGTACAAGCGACGTGTCTCCTTCCGAGGTATTACATGCACCTCCAAACCCTCTTGTCGAAAAGGTGACACTATCAAAGGGGAGAGTAAAGAGAAGGGTGGACGAAATAGAGAAAACAAAGGGAGATGTGCTTAAACAACCGCCATCAATGTATGTATCCGTCTCAATACCATTGGAGGTTCGCTTGATCCCAGGTCAATACAAGAACTCTTGCCCTACACTTTTTTATAAGGTACCACGAGTACAACCTTACGACTCTATAATCCATTTCTACCCCTCTTGTTTCAATATCGAGGAAACATTGATTACTATGAAAGTTGAACCTAGAATGGTTCGCTTATTAGAGCAATCAGGAATTAAACTTCAAAATTGCAGGTTACCATCACCGCCCGCCATTTGCGAGGTGTGGTGGGATCAAGCAGAAAGATTCATTAGAAAGAAGAATAAGAAAAGCCAACCGAAGTACGGTTTGGGCTATGTCCGCTCAGAATCTTATGAAAGCGAGGATGAAGAATGTGATGATAAGCACAAATTTATGTGTAATATGGTGCACATAAGTCATGACCAAGGTAGGGAAGAGCAAGAACCAACATCTGATGAGGATGATGGCAATTATATATATCAAAATTCTCATCAGTTTCGTTCATTCTATGCTGCTGCAAATGCACACTATGAAATGAGAAATGAACACTATCTTCTATCTCAGGTTCATAATGCCATGACAATTAAACAGGGAGAGGTACTTGATGCTGCTCCCGCCCCTTTGCAGCTTGAAGACGGTGGGCAAAGTACTATTGATGAGCTAGTTGAAATCAATCTTGGTACAGAGGAGGATCCACGTCCCACCTTTGTTAGTGCCACCCTCACTTCACAAGAAAGGGAAAGTTACCGACAATTCTTGATGGAGTTTCGGGACTGCTTCGCATGGACCTACAAAGAAATGCCAGGGCTCGACCCTCGAGTCGCCACACATAAACTCGCTATTGATCCTAAGTTCAGGCCAGTAAAGCAGCATCCGCGTCGCTTTCGCCCAGAACTACAAGATGACATTATTATCGAGGTGGATAGGCTTATTGCCGCCGGATTCATAAAAGAGGTACAATACCCACGCTGGTTAGCTAATATTGTCCCTGTTATAAAAAAGAATGGACAATTGCGAATCTGTGTCGATTTTAGAGATTTAAATCGTGCTTGTCCCAAAGATGATTTTCCTATACCCATCACTGAGATGGTCGTTGATGCCACTACAGGTTATGGTGCCTTATCCTTCATGGATGGGTCATCGGGTTATAACCAAATCAAGATGAACGAAAATGATGCAATAGACACCGCTTTTCGAACTCCGAAAGGTAATTTCTATTACACAGTAATGCCTTTTGGACTAAAAAATGCTGGTGCAACGTACCAACGGGCAATGACCGCGGTACTGGATGATCTCATTCATAACTCTGTGGAATGTTATATTGATGACCTGGTTGTAAAAACCAAAGATCGCCTGCAGCATCAGGATGATCTACGTGTTGTCTTTAATCGCTTGAGGAAGCATCAGCTCAAGATGAATCCTCTTAAGTGTGCCTTTGCTGTACAATCAGGCCTGTTTTTGGGTTTTATTGTCCATCATCGTGGCATTGAAATCACACCAAAGAGCATCAAAGCAATACAAAAGATGCCTCCACCCACGAATATTACAGAGCTAAAATCTTTACAAGGTCATTTAGCATACATACGACGATTCATCTCTAATCTCTCAGGGCGTACTCAACCTTTCACAAGACTAATGAGAAAAGGAATTCCCTTTGAGTGGGATGAACAATGTCAAAATGCATTTGAAAGTCTTAAACGATATTTACTTAACCCCCCTGTCCTAGCAGCTCCTATCAAAGGACGACCACTTATTCTTTACATTGCTGCACAGCCTCATTCGGTCGGCGCACTTCTCGCTCAACACAATGATGATGGAAAGGAGGTGGCATGCTACTACCTCAGCCGTACTATGGTCGGAGCTGAACACAACTACTCACCCATAGAGAAGTTGTGTTTGGCACTCATATTTGCGCTGAAAAAATTGCGGCATTATATGCTAGCACATCTAATACAACTAGTGGCACGAGCTGATCCTATAAGGTATGTGTTAAATCAACCTGCACTCATGGGTCGTCTTGGTAAATGGGCTGTATCCATGATGGAGTATGATATTACGTATGTGCCACAAAAAGCGGTTAAAGGTCAAGCGTTGGCTGATTTCCTTGCAGCTCATACTATCCCTGATGACTCTCCATTGGTGATCGACTTGCCCGACGAGGACGTATTTACCGTCGACATCGAATCTCAATGGGAGCTATATTTTGATGGAGCCTCTCGCACTGAGACGGATCCCGATGGTGAAATAAAAAGAAGGGCAGGTGCAGGATTGGTGTTCAAAACACCTCAAGGTGGCACCATTCATCATTCTTTCTCCCTTCTCAAGGAAGAATGTTCGAACAACGAAGCAGAATATGAGGCTCTCATCTTTGGCCTTCTACTAGCACTTTCTATCGATGTGCAGAATTTATTAGTATATGGTGATTCTCAGCTCATCGTCCGTCAAGTTAATGATATATATGAGGTACGCAAACCCGAGTTGGTACAATACCACATTGCGGCTCAAATTCTCATGAAAAAATTCAAAAATATTCAAATCTTACATGTTCCAAGAAGTAAGAATTCTTGTGCTGATGCTTTGGCTAAACTTGCAGCAGCGCTTGTGCTTCCTGATGGGAAGCCCGCTCAAGTCAAAATAGAAGAGAGATGGCTTCTCCCAGCTGTCCTCGAATTGGTCCCGCAAGAACCTGAAGTATACCATGTCGTGGCCAACATTGTCGGGGGCGATGAAGATGACTGGCGCAAGCCATTCCTTGATTACTTTAATCATGGGATACTTCCAGATGATTCAGTGGAGAGGCGGAGGTTGCAAAGACGACTCCCTTCTTATATAATTAAAGCGAGGACCTTGTACCGACGATCCTTTGGACAAGAGCTCCTGCTACGCTGTGTATCCAGAAAAGAAGCAGAACAGGTCTTGCAAGAGGTCCACCATGGTGTTTGTGGTGGGCATCAAAGTGGGCCAAAGATGTACCATAGCATACGGTTAAGCGGCTACTATTGGCCAGGAATGATGACAGACTGCCTTAGGGTGGCACGATCATGCCATAGTTGCCAAATTCATGGTGTTATAAAACATCAACCACCAGTTCCGTTGCACCCGACAATGCCTTCATGGCCATTTGATGCATGGGGTATAGATGTTGTTGGTCCTTTTGACCCTCCATCCTCGAAAGGGCACCGCTTTATCCTAGCGGCAACGGATTATTTCTCCAGATGGGCAGAGGCAGTACCCTTAAGAGAGGTAAAAAGTGACAATGTTATAAACTTTCTAGAGCGTAACATCATTTATCGCTTTGGGGTTCCACACCGCATTACTTCTGACAATGCGAAGGCTTTTAAATCAAACAAAATGATCAAATTTATGTCCAAATATAAAATCCAATGGAACTATTCCACGGGATACTATCCACAAGCTAATGGGTTGATTGAAGCTTTTAACAAAACACTTGGTCAGATCTTGAAAAAGACAGTTCACAAGCATCATCGTGACTGGCATGATCGTCTCTATGAAGCCCTATGGGCATATCGTGTTACAGTTCGTACACCAACTCAATCCACGCCGTACTCTTTAGTCTATGGGAGTGAGGCTGTCCTTCCACTTGAAGTGGAACTCCCATCTTTAAGAGTAGCTATCCATGACGAGATTACCCAAGATGAGCAAATCCGGTTACGGTTTCAGCAGCTGGATTCCTTGGAAGAAGATAGACTGAATGCTCTTCAAGACATAGAGCTATATCGTAGAAACATGGTGCGAGCATATGATAAACTAGTTAAACACCGAGTTTTTCGAAAAGGAGAATTGGTGCTTGTACTAAGGCGCCCCATTGTCGTTTCAGGTAAAGCTAAAGGAAAACTTGAGCCTAAATGGGAAGGGCCATTTGTTATTGAGCAAGTGTATGACGGCGGAGCATATCAGCTAATTGACCAACATGGAGTTCGCCCCATGCCCCCTATTAACGGGAGGTTTCTGAAGAAATACTATGCGTGACCACTTCCGCATTTTTTTTTCTCTCCCGTTTCTTTCCTTTGATTTTTTTGTTTCTCTCTTAAAAAAAGTGTTTTACAAAACCATGGACGCAATCGTCCTACATTAAAACGGCTTTCCCCGAAACACGCCATGCTAGTGATTGAAGACTAGGTTGCCTTAGGGCTGGTCTGAAGGCGACACTTTGTGTCAGGCATAAAAAGTGGAGCGGCGCCATACCCACACAACACACAACACATGCCAAGTGTATGCTTTCAGAAGGCGTGGAGAAAATTACTTGGGCTACTTCTGTGTACTGAGTCCCCATACTCCTCGTGATTCCCTACCATGTTTTGAGTTCACAAGGGCACAACACCCTGGGGAAAACTATAGGGAAAAGAGCAAGAAGAGCCTACCTGGTCAACAGAAGTTGCTTCTAGTGTAGAGCGTCTTGACACCTCCAGGGTGTTCCACCATAGCCAAAATATGCCTTTGAGGGTTTACTTAGTCCACAAAGGTGTGCAACTACTTTCCGAGTTCTGAAGGTGGGTTCCCTAGCAAACACCAAAGAAGCTGGGACGAGAGGTGCGATATATTCAAAAAAATAATATAAAGAGAAAGTCTAGTGAAAAGTTCAAGAAGTGCAAGTAATCCTTCGACAAAACAAGAGGAAAGTTACCAAAATTCCTGAAGTCCAAGTCTCCAAGATGCAAGTCCTTATCGTGCTAGGGGAACCACTGGAAAGAAGGAGGAGGGTAGTTGTGTTCCACCCCTCAACATGGGCATGAAAAATCGCCAAGCCATTCTCCTATAACCCAATTTCCTAAATTACCCTCACCTATGTCTCTGAGTTCTTGGGGCATGTGCGGGGGGCATGGTGGAGCCATGGGGTTACTCAGTCCTATGAAGTCTAGGGTATGAATTCCCATTGTCTCCTGACAGCATCATGGAAGCATGTTGTTTTACACACACACTAATTGAAGCTAAGTTATAATCGTCATGGCCTTTCGACGATTCCTGATGACTAAGCCCTTTGGTTGCCTTTTCTGATGTCACGATTATAGCTAGCGTTAAACGGGAAAGCCAACATTCCAAAACAAAAACAAAAGTCCTTTTTTTTGCCTTGTTTTAATTTTGGCTTTTTTTTTGAGGTTGCTTTTTTTTTCCTCCTAATAACCTTTTGTAGCTATCATCAAGCATCCTGTCATGGGGCAAAATTTCCTAAACAAGAATCGTCGATGGCATTTCGACGTTCTATACCGATATGTGCATCACCATTCGGGGCATCATCTCCCCAATCGCAAAAATGACACTGGGGGCAACATTACCTCCTAGTCCGTTCACATAGTCGATGATATTCCGACTCAACATCTAGAAGTGAGCTATTAATGTCTTTCTGGTGCATCAACACTTCAATTTTCGGGAGCAGTGAAGCACGCCAGTGCGGTCAGTGTCGATCTGTGAAACCCTTCAAGGGTGATGGCTGGCACCGTTTAGCTTTACGGTCACATCAAGCTTGATAAATATTTCTAGGCCCGTGGCACTTTCTGAAAGAGGAAAGCGCCAAAGGTTTTCACCATTGGCTGGCACCATACATCTGGTCGCAGTGGAAGAATTTATCTCTCCCTCTCTAGCATATGGTATGGTTATTCTATCATATTCTAGTGTAATCGTTTTCATTTTCTTGGAAGTGTAATTGAATGATAGCACGGATATTCGCTACCATTTTTCTCTCTTTTCTTTTCTCTCTTCTTCATGTCACAATGTGGGACGGTTGGTGGCGCTGCTTTTCCTTTGGTGACCCGGCCATCGCGTGTCAACGGTATGCTAGAAACAATGACGATGTTTGAGAAACAACCAAGCGGGGGCGTCTCCATATAAAGAGAGTATACGCAACCAGGCTCCTTGTCATTGTTTGAGTCCAATACTAATACATCTTTTCCCCGCAGAGGACTTTCCTGTGGATTTTAAACAATTCTTGCTAGGGTTAAACTCTAATCCAGGTTGCAAGAAGCGGTATATATGCCTATAAATCAGATTTTTTTCACCGAGTCTATTCCCTACTGCTTCGCGCATGAAATATACTCGGCGGGGGGCATTTGTTTGATGGATTTTTGTACGCACTAAGACTATATTATTTGTATAAGCCAGGGTGGACCGGCATACAAATAAATACGAGCGTATATGTGAAAAGATAGATGTAACTTTGATTTATGTAAGTGCCACCCTATGACGTGTGGGTCCCGCGCGCCAATAAATTCAAAAAAATGGAATATATTAAATATTATACTCCATTTGTAGAGTTCATCATGTAGATTACAATGGTGCAGATAGTTTGATGGTTTGCACTTAGGGTTATTTGCATGTACAAAGCTAGCACGTATTTTGTAATTGACATGGACCACGTCAAATTCTAGTAATTACACCTAATGGTTGCTCACGTGAGCCCGTGCCATGCAAATAACATATTCTATTGAAGGAAAGCATGTACACATAATCTTATGTCCCAAACCGTAAAGGAGCCAAAGCAGTTCGATCCGATTCCTACGGAAGAGTCATGTACGTATACGCCAAGCCAGCTTGGGATAAAACTGGAGGAAGTTTAAACGGTCACGCGATTGATAAACCGACTAGAGGAGCCTCGGCCAACGCCTATATAAAGCGAGAGGCCAGCCCTCGTTCGGGGGCACGCACAAAGGGAGCCACCACACCCATCCATCCATCACGCACGCACAAGGGCCTCCGTCCTTGGGAACTCACGCACACATCCATCCATACATCAACCACGCACGTAGAAAACACATCCACGCCGACAGGCTCTACGCGCATCAGCCAAAGCTCTCGCCCTCAAGCACGCCGTCAACTCCACGCCTCTTTTTTCCCCTTCTCAATCTTCACCGTAAAAGTTTCGTCGACCGCGGGCGACGCCGAAGCTTCATCAACATGTTGATCTTTGCCAAAACCGTTGGCCTTGATGGTAAGTTATAAGATCTGATCGCATCAATGAGCTTTGTGTGATGGAACAAGAATGATGTCTACTTGGCTATTCCATAAATCTTTATCATGGCACGACCGCCTCACCAAAGTCGACCATGTAAAAATATACAATCATGGCACGGCCGCCTCATCAAAGTCGCCCATGTAAACTATACAACCATGGCACGACCGCCTCATCAACGTCGCCCATGCGGAAATTTACATCCATGGCACGACCGCCTCATCAAAGTCGTCCATGTAAAAAATATACAACCATGGCACGGCCGCCTCATCAAAGTCGCCCATGTAAAATATACAACCATGGCACGGCCGCCTCACCAACGTCGCCCATGCGGAGTAGATGAAAATCCTCACAAAAATACATCGTCGATTGCTTCATCTATATCGGCGGTGTGCAACCCCTGATTCTTAAAATAAAGGAGAAAAGGCATGCTCTATCAATGATCTATCTCAAATCTATGGCCTAATCTCCATGAGGTTATGGTCAAATTCATCATACCCATCTCATGTCTAGTGCCGACAAGGCTAGACAAAATCATGTCCAAGTGCCAACACGGCCAGGTTATTATGTTCCATTAACATGTCACAATCCCAAACGGGATCGGACACTTCGTTGCTGGGCACCGACGAGGCGAAAGCAACATACACATATCCATGTTCGATGAATTCTTGGGTACATGACTGGGCACCGACAAGGCAAAGGTCACCGTCTTCATCAACAAATTCCGTTCTAAATACCGACATGGCAATGGCGTATCGTGACTGGGTTCAGGCAAAACAAAGTCACCCGCACCTACGCATCACCACCATCTACATCTTTTCTCCAAACATCACACATGCTTCATGGATGAGAGAATTTCACGACGACGACCGCGCGCAGCTTAATCGGAGGTTTTCTGTAAGCTTGACCTGCAGATGTAATTAACCGGACGCTTTGCAAAAGCACCGGGAATCAGCGGACTACACGCAATCTTTCCAAGTCAGATACTCCTTAAGCATAGTCGCAGAAGGCAAAAATAGGCAAACTCCAATGGGAGCATGTAACATTCATGTATTTGTAGTCGTACGACGATGAATAAAATACAGAGTTCCCATAATTTATTTCCGCGTTTGTCATGTATTTTTGTTTTCGAAACAGATAGGTCAAAGAGAAATATATTTTGACCTAAAAAGGGATTTTTTTTTTAATCATGATGTGATATGTGGGAGTGAATATGATTATTTTTCTATAGAAATAAGTATTTATTTTTATCTGATTGCCCATGGAAATATGAATGTTGAAACTTTTTTAAACATAGCAAAACAAACCATCTTTTTTTATAAAGGGCACTTTTATTAGCTCAAAATGTAGCATCAAGAGGATACGACGCATCATGAGCATCACCCTAAAGTAAACATAAAACCACAACTTTCTACACGCCAAAAGCCGTATATCAAACAAATATATTATAATACATCCCTAATTCTTTCCAGATTTTCATATTTATATAGTTAGTTAGGAAATGCAATCCCAGTAACTACTAATTCCATGCATGTCTTTTGGTTGTCCCACCAAATGGAACATACTATTGTTTTACTCCCTCCGTCCCAAAATTCTTGTCTTAGATTTGTCTAAATACGGATGTATCAAGTCATGTTCTAGTATTAGATACATCCATAGCTAGACGAATCTAAGACAAGAATTTTGGAACGGAGGGAGTATATAGCAGTGAGATTGACCCAACGCAAACTCATAAACACATAACTAGTTGTTGCATTTATGTGTCTTAGAAAACAATGTATATTTATTGACCATAAACATAATAAAACAAAACAAAGAAAACACAAAACATTCATATGTATAGGAATAAACATTTTATGTGTATGAAAACAAATGTTCATAACTATAAAAATTGTTTATGCATGTTGAGAAAACAAAAGGTAAAAAAGATAAGAGTGGAAAAAAAATAAGTTATTAATACTGAAAACCAACTAAAGGAAAATGAAAACAAAACTGAAAAATATCAAAGCTAAAAAGTGAAATAAAAAGAAACAAACACTAAAAAGGTAAAATATAAATGTGTCACGAAAAGGCCAATGATATGAAGATTCAGGTTCATGCTCCTGAAGGAAATATGCCCTAGAAGCAATAATAAAGTTATTATATATTTCCTCATATCATGATAAATGTTTATTATTCATGCTAGAATTGTATTAACCGGAAACATGATACATGTGTGAATACATAGACAAAACTATAGTCAGTAGTATGCCTCTTCTTGACTAGCTCATTAATCAAAGATGGTTATGTTTCCTAACCATAGACATGTGTTGTCATTTGATTAGTAGGATCACATCATTAGGAGAATGATGTGATTGACATGACCCATTCCGTTAGCTTAGCACTTAATCGTTTAGTATACTGCTATTGCTTTCTTCATAACTTATACAAAGTTCCTGCAACTATGAGATTGTGCAACTCCCGTTTACCGGAAGAACACTTTGTGTGCTACCAAACGTCACAACATAACTGGGTGATTATAAAGGTGCTCTACAGGTGTTTCCGAAGGAACATGTTGGGTTGGCATAATTCGAGATTAGGTTTTGTCACTCCGATTGTCGGAGAGGTATCTCTGGGCCCTCTCGGTAATACTCATCACCTAAGCCTTGCAAGCATTGTAACTAATGAGTTAGTTATAAGATGATGTATTACGGAACGAGTAAAGAGACTTGCCGGTAACGAGATTGAACTAGGTGTTGGATACCGACGATCAAATCTCGGGCAAGTAACATACTGATGACAAAGGGAACAACGTATGTTGTTATGCGGTTTGACCGATAAAGATCTTCGTTGAATATGTAGGAACCAATATGGGCATCCAGGTCCCGCTATTGGTTATTGAACGAGAATGGTTCTAGGTCATGTCTACATAGTTCTCGAACCCGTAGGGTCCGCACGCTTAACGTTACGATGACAGTTTTATTATGAGTTTATAAGTTTTGATGTACCGAAGTTTGTTCGGAGTCCCGGATGTGATCACGGACATGACGAGGAGTCTCAAAATGGTCGAGACATAAAGATTGATATACTGGACGACTATATTCGGACACCGGAAGTGTTCCGGGTGATTTCGGAGAAAACCGGAGTGCCGGGGGGGGGGGGGGGGTTACCGGAACCCCCCGGGAGAGTTAATGGGCCACATGGGCCTTGGTGGGAAGAGAGAGGGGCGGCCAGGGTGGGCCGCGCGCCCCCTCTCCCTCTGGTCCGAATTGGACTAGGAGGGTGGGCGGCGCCCCCCTTTCCTTCCCCCCTCTCCCCCTTACTTCCCCCTCCTAGTAGGAGTAGGAAAGGAGGAGTCCTACTCCTACTAGGAGGAGGATTCCTCCTCCCTTGGTGCGCCCAAGGGGCCGGCCGGCCTCCCCCCCTTGCTCCTTTATATACGGGGGCGGGGGGGCACCCCAGACACACACAAGTTGATCTACGGATCGTTCCTTAGCCGTGTGCGGTGCCCCCTTCCACCATATTCCACCTCGGTCATATCGTCGCGGAGTTTAGGTGAAGCCCTGCGCCGGTAGAACATCATCATCGTCACCACGCCGTCGTGCTGATGGAACTCATCCCCGGAGCTCGGCTGGATCGGAGGCCGGAGATCGTCATCGAGCTTAACGTGTGCTAAACTCGGAGGCCCCGTACGTTCGGTGCTTGGATCAGTTGGATCGTGAAGACATACGACTACATCAATCGCGTTGTGCTAACGCTTCCGCTTACGGTCTACGAGGGTACGTGGACGAACACTCTCCCCTCTCGTTGCTATGTCATCACCATGATCTTGCGTGTGCGTCGAATTTTTTTTGAAATTACTACGTTCCCCAACAGTGGCATCCGAGCCTAGGTTTTATGCGTTGATGTTATATGCACGAGTAGAACACAAGTGAGTTGTGGGCGATATAAGTCATACTGCTTACCAGCATGTCATACTTTGGTTCAGCGGTATTGTGAGATGAAGCGGCCCGGACCGACATTACGCGTACTCTTACGCGAGACTGGTTTCACCGTTACGAGCATTCGTGCTTAAAGGTGGCTGGCGGGTGTTTGTCTCTCTCACTTTAGCTGAATCGAGTGTGGCTACGTCCGGTCCTTGTGAAGGTTAAAACAGCACCAACTTGACGAACTATCATTGTGGTTTTTGATGCGTAGGTAAGAACGGTTCTTGCTAAGCCCGTCGCAGCCACGTAAAATTTGCAACAACAAAGTAGAGGACGTCTAACTTGTTTTTGCAGGGCATGTTGTGATGTGATATGGTCAAGACGTGATGCTATATTTTATTATATGAGATGATCATGTTTTGTAACCGAAGTTATCGGCAACTGGCAGGAGCCATATGGTTGTCGCTTTATTGTATGAAATGCAAACGCCCTGTAATTGCTTTACTTTATCACTAAGCGGTAGCGATAGTCGTAGAAGCAATAGATGGCGTAACGACAACGATGCTACGATGGAGATCAAGGTGTCGCGCCGGTGATGATGGTGATCACAACGGTGCTTCGGAGATGGAGATCACAAGCACAAGATGATGATGGCCATATCATATCACTTATATTGATTGCATGTGATGTTTATCCTTTATGCATCTTATCTTGCTTTGATTGACGGTAGCATTTTAAGATGATCTCTCGCTAAAATTATCAAGAAGTGTTCTCCCTGAGTATGCACCGTTGCCAAACTTCGTCGTGCCCAGACACCACGTGATGATCGGGTGTGACAAGCTCTACGTCCATCTACAACGGGTGCAAGCCAGTATTGCACACGCGGAATACTCAGGTTAAACTTGACGAGCCTAGCATATGCAGATATGGCCTCGGAACACGGAGACCGAAAGGTCGAGCGTGAATCATATAGTAGATATGATCAACATAGTGATGTTCACCATTGAAAACTACTCCATCTCACGTGATGATCGGTTATGGTTTAGTTGATTTGGATCACGTGATCACTTAGATGACTAGAGAGATGTCTGTCTAAGTGGGAGTTCTTAAGTAATATGTGAAGGAAATATGCCCTAGAGGCAATAATAAAGTTATTATTTATTTCCTCATATCATGATAAATGTTTATTATTCATGCTAGAATTGTATTAACCGGAAACATGATACATGTGTGAACACATAGACAAACACATAGTCACTAGTATGCCTCTACTTGACTAGCTCATTAATCAAAGATGGTTATGTTTCCTAACCATAGACATGTGTTGTCATTTGATTAAAGGGATCACATCATCAGGAGAATGATGTGATTGACATGACCCATTCTGTTAGCCTAGCACTTGATCGTTTAGTATACTGCTATTGCTTTCTTCATGACTTATACAAAGTTCCTGCAACTATGAGATTGTGCAACTCCCGTTTACCGGAAGAACACTTTTTGTGCTACCAAATGTCACAACATAACTGGGTGATTATAAAGGTGCTCTACAGGTGTTTCCGAAGGTACTTGTTGGGTTGGCATAATTCGAGATTAGGATTTGTCACTCCGATTGTCGGAGAGGTATCTCTAGGCCCTCTCGGTAATACTCATCACCTAAGCCTTGCAAGCATTTAACTAATGAGTTAGTTATGAGATGACATATTACGGAATGAGTAAAGAGACTTGCCGGTAACGAGATTGAACTAGGTATTGGATACCGACGATCAAATCTCGGGCAAGTAACATACCGATGACAAAGGGAACAAAGTATGTTGTTATGCGGTTTGACCGATAAAGATCTTCGTAGAATATGTAGGAACCAATATGGGCATCCAGGTCCCGCTATTGGTTATTGACCGAGAATGGTTTTAGGTCATGTCTACATAGTTCTCGAACCCGTAGGGTCCGCACGCTTAACGTTTCGATGACAATTTTATTATGAGTTCATAAGTTTTGATGTACCGAAGTTTGTTCGGAGTCCCGGATGTGATCACGGACATGACGAGGAGTCTCGGAATGGTCGAGACATAAATATTGATATATTGGAAGCCTATGTTTGGACATCGGAATGGTTCCGGGTGAAATCAGCATTTTACCGGAGTACCAGGAGGTTACCGGAACCCCCCGGGGGGTTAATGGGCCTACATGGGCCAAGAGGGATAAGAGGAAGGAGCAAGGAGGGGGCCGCGCGCCCCTCCTCCTCCTAGTCCGAATAGGACAAGGGAAGGGGGGCGGCGCCCCCCTTTCCTTCTCTTCCTCCTCTTTCCCCTTCTCTCCTACTCCAACTTGGAAAAGGGGAGTCCTACTCCCGGTGGGAGTAGGACTCCCCCCTTGGCGCGCCCCCTTAGGCCGGCGGCCTCCTCCCCTCTGGCTCCTTTATATACGGGGGCGGGGGGCACCCCATAGACACAAGTTGATCTACGGATCGTTCCTTAGCCGTGTGTGGTGCCCCCTTCCACCATATTCCACCTCGGTCATATCGTCGCGGAGTTTAGGCGAAGCCCTGCGCCGGTAGAACATCATCATCATCACCACACCGTCGTGCTGAAGGAACTCATCTCCGGAGCCTTTGCTGGATCGGAGGGCCGGAGATCGTCATCGAGCTGAACGTGTGCTGAACTCGGAGGCTCCATACGTTCGGTGCTTGGATCGGTCGGATCGTGAAGACGTACGACTACATCGACCGTGTTGTGCTAACGCTTCCGCTTACGGTCTACGAGGGTACGTGGACAAACACTCTCCCCTCTCGTTGCTATGCCATCACCATGATCTTGTGTGTGCGTAGGAAATTTTTTGAAATTACTACGTTCCTCAACAGTGGCATCCGAGCCTAGGTTTTATGCGTTGATGTTATATGCACGAGTAGAACACAAGTGAGTTGTGGACGATATAAGTCATACTGCCTACCAGCATGTCATACTTTGGTTCGGCGGTATTGTGAGATGAAGAGGCCCGGACCGACATTACGCGTACGCTTACGCGAGACTGGTTTCACCGTTACGAGCACTCGTGCTTAAAGGTGGCTGGCGGGTGTCTGTCTCTCTCACTTTAGTTGAACCGAGTGTGGCTACGCCCAGTCCTTGCGAAGGTTAAAACGGAGTCTATTTGACAAACTATCGTTGTGGTTTTGATGCGTAGGTGAGAACGGTTCTTGCTAAGCCCGTAGCAGCCACGTAAAATTTGCAACAACAAAGTAGAGGACGTCTAACTTGTTTTTGCAGGGCATGTTGTGATGTGATATGGTCAAGACGTGATGCTATATTTTATTGTATGAGATGATCATGTTTTGTAACCGAAATTATCGGCAACTGGCAGGAGCCATATGGTTGTCGCTTTATTGTATGAAATGCAAACGCCCTGTAATTGCTTTACTTTATCACTAAGCGGTAGCGATAGTCGTAGAAGCAATAGATGGCATAAACGACAACGATGCTACGATGGAGATCAAGGTGTCGCGCCGGTGACGATGGTGATCACGATGGTGCTTCGGAGATGGAGATCACAAGCACAAGATGATGATGGCCATATCATATCACTTATATTGATTGCATGTGATGTTTATCCTTTATGCATCTTATCTTGCTTTGATTGACGGTAGCATTTTAAGATGATCTCTCACTAAAATTATCAAGTAGTGTTCTCCCTGAGTATGCACCGTTGCCAAAGTTCGTCGTGCCGAGACACCACGTGATGATCGGGTGTGATAAGCTCTACGTCCATCTACAACGGGTGCAAGCCAGTTTTGCACACGCAGAATACTCAGGTTAAACTTGACGAGCCTAGCATATGCAGATATGGCCTCGAAACACGGAGACCGAAAGGTTGAGCGTGAATCATATAGTAGATATGATCAACATAGTGATGTTCACCATTGAAAACTACTCCATCTCACGTGATGATCGGTTATGGTTTAGTTGATTTGGATCACGTAATCACTTAGATGACTAGAGAGATGTCTGTCTAAGTGGGAGTTCTTTAGTAATATGATTAATTGAACTTAAATTTATCATGAACTTAGTACCTGATAGTATCTTGCTTGTCTATGTTTGTTTGTAGATAGATGGCTCGTGCTGTTGTTCCGTTGAATTTTAATGCGTTCCTTGAGAAAGCAAAGTTGAAAGATGATGGTAGCAATTACACGGACTGGGTCCGTAACCTGAGGATTATCCTCATTGCTGCACAGAAAAGTTACGTCCTGGAAGCACCGTTCGGTGCCAGGCCTGCTGCTGATGCAACTGACGACGTTAAGAACGTCTGGCAGAGCAAAGCTGATGACTACTCTATAGTTCAGTGTGCCATGCTTTACGGCTTGGAACCGGGTCTTCAACGACATTTTGAACGTCATGGAGCATATGAGATGTTCCAGGAGTTGAAGTTAATATTTCAAGCAAAATGCCCGGACTGAGAGATATGAAGTCTCCAATAAGTTCTATAGCTGCAAGATGGAGGAGAATAGTTCTGTCAGTGAACACATACTCAGAATGTCTGGGTATAATAATCACTTGATTCAACTGGGAGTTAATCTTCCTGATGATAGTCTCATTGACAGAATTCTCCAATCACTGCCACCAAGCTACAAGAGCTTCGTGATGAACTATAATATGCAAGGGATGAACAAGACTATTCCCGAGCTCTTCGCAATGCTGAAAGCCGCGGAGGTAGAAATCAAGAAGGAGCATCAAGTGTTGATGGTCAACAAGACCACTAGTTTCAAGAAGAAGGGCAAAGGGAAAAAGAAGGGGAACTTCAAGAAGAACGGCAAGCAAGTTGCTGCTCAAGAGAAGAAACCCAAGTCTGGACCTAAGCCTGAAACTGAGTGCTTCTACTGCAAGCAGACTAGACACTGGAAGCGGAACTGCCCCAAGTATTTGGCGGATAAGAAGGATGGCAAAGTGAGCAAAGGTATATGTGATATACATGTTATTGATGTGTACCTAACTAGAGCTCATAGTAGCACCTGGCTATTTGATACCGGTTCTGTTGCTAATATTTGCAACTCGAAACAGGGACTACGGAATAAGCGAGCACTGGCCAAGGACGAGGTGACGATGCGCGTGGGAAACAGTTCCAAAGTCGATGTGATCGCGGTCGGCACGCTACCTCTACATCTACCTTCGGGATTAGTTTTAGACCTGAATAATTGTTATTTGGTGCCAGCGTTGAGCATGAACATTATATCTGGATCTTGTTTGATGCGAGGCGGTTATTCATTTAAATCAGAGAATAATGGTTGTTCTATTTATATGAGTAATATCTTTTATGGTCATGCACCCTTGAAGAATGGTCTATTTTTATTGAATCTCGATAGTAGTGATACACATATTCATAATGTCGAAGCCAAAAGATGCAGAGTTGATAATGATAGTGCAACTTATTTGTGGCACTGCCGTTTAGGTCATATCGGTGTAAAACGCATGAAGAAACTCCATACTGATGGACTTATGGAATCACTTGATTATGAATCACTTGGTACTTGCGAACCGTGCCTCATGGGCCAGATGACTAAAACACCTTTCTCCGGAAATATGGAGAGAGCAACAGATTTGTTGGAAATCATACATACAGATGTATGTGGACCGATGAATGTTGAGGCTCGTGGCGGATATCGTTATTTTCTCACCTTCACAGATGATTTGAGCAGATATGGGTATATCTACTTAATGAAGCACAAGTCTGAAACATTTGAAAAGTTCAAAGAATTTCAGAGTGAAGTGGAAAATCATCGTAACAAGAAAATAAAATTTCTACGATCTGATCGTGGAGGAGAATATTTGAGTTACAAGTTTGGTTTACATTTGAAACAATGCGGAATAGTTTCGCAACTCACACCACCCGGAACACCACAACGAAATGGTGTGTCCGAACGTCGTAATCGTACTTTACTTGATATGGTGCGATCTATGATGTCTCTTACCGATTTACCGCTATCGTTTTGGGGTTATGCTTTAGAGACGCCCGCATTCACATTAAATAGGGCACCATCTAAATCCGTTGAGACGACGCCTTATGAACTGTGGTTTGGCAAGAAACCAAAGTTGTCGTTTCTTAAAGTTTGGGGCTTCGATGCTTATGTGAAGAAACTTCAACCAGATAAGCTCGAACCCAAATCGGAGAAATGTGACTTCATAGTATACCCAAAAGAAACTGTTGGGTACACCTTCTATCACAGATCCGAAGGCAAGACATTCGTTGCTAAGAATGGATCCTTTCTAGAGAAGGAATTTCTCTCGAAAGAAGTGAGTGGGAGGAAAGTAGAACTTGATGAGATAACTGTATCTACTCCCTTCTTGGAAGGTAGTTCATCACGAGAACCGGTTCCTGTGATGACTACACCAATTAGTGAGGAAGCTAATGATATTGATCATGAAACTTCAGATCAAGTTTCTGCTGAACCTCGTAGGTCTACCAGAGTAAGATCCGCACCAGAGTGGTACGGTAATCCTATTCTGGAAGTCATGTTACTTGACCTTGATGAACCTACGAACTATGAGGAAGCGATGATGAGCCCAGATTCCGCAAAATGGCTAGAGGCCATGAAATCTAAGATGGGATCCATGTATGAAAACAAAGTATGGACTTTGGTTGACTTGCCCGATGATCGGCAAGCCATTGAGAATAAATGGATCTTTAAGAAGAAGACTGACGCTGGTGGTAATGTTACTGTCTATAAAGCTCGACTTGTTGCGAAAGGTTTTCGACAAGTTCAAGGGGTTGACTACGATGAGACTTTCTCACCCTTAGCGATGCTTAAGTCTGTCCGAATCATGTTGGCTATTGCTGCATTTCATGATTATGAAATTTGGCAAATGGATGTCAAGACTGCATTCTTGAATGGATTTCTAGAAGAAGTGTTGTATATGATGCAGCCGGAAGGTTTTGTTGATCCAAAAGGTGCTGACAAAGTGTGCAAGCTCCAGCGTTCCATTTATGGACTGGTGCAAGCATCTCGGAGTTGGAATAAATGCTTTGATAGTGTAATCAAAGCATATGGTTTTATACAGACTTTCGGAGAAGCCTGTATTTACAAGAAAGTGAGTGGGAGCTCTGTAGCATTTCTAGTTTTATATGTTGATGACATATTATTAATTGGAAATGATATAGAATTTCTGGATAGCATAAAGGGATACTTGAATAAAAGTTTTTCAATAAAAGACCTCGGTGAAGCTACTTACATATTGGGCATCAAGATCTATAGAGATAGATCAAGACGCTTAATAGGACTTTCACAAAGCACATACCTTGACAGAATTTTGAAAAAGTTCAAAATGGATCAGGCAAAGAAAGGATTCTTGCCTGTGCTACAAGGTGTGAAGTTGAGTCAAACTCAATGCCCGACCACAGCAGAAGATAGAGAGAAAATGAAAAATGTTCCCTATGCTTCAGCCATAGGCTCTATCATGTATGCAATGTTGTGTACCAGACCTGACGTATGCTTAGCAATAAGTTTGGCAGGAAGGTACCAAAGTAATCCAGGAGTGGATCACTGGACAGCGGTCAAGAACATCCTGAAATACCTGAAAAGGACTAAGGATATGTTTCTCGTATATGGAGGTGACAAAGAGCTAGTCGTAAATGGTTACGTCGATGCAAGCTTTGACACTGATCCGGGCGATTCTAAATCGCAAACCGGATACGTGTTTTTATTAAACGGTGGAGCTGTAAGTTGGTGCAGTTCTAAACAAAGCGTCGTGGCGGGATCTACATGTGAAGCGGAGTACATAGCCGCTTCTGAAGTAGTGAATGAAGGAGTCTGGATGAAGGAGTTCATTTCCGATCTAGGTGTCATACCTAGTGCATCGGGACCAATGAAGATCTTCTGTGACAATACTGGTGCAATTGCCCTGGCAAAGGAATCCAGATTTCACAAGAAGACCAAACACATCAAGAGACGCTTCAATTCCATTCGGGACCAAGTCCAAGTGGGAGACATAGAGATTTGCAAGATACATACGGATCTGAATGTTGCAGACCCGTTGACAAAGCCTCTCTCACGAGCAAAACATGATCAGCACCAAGACTCCATGGGTGTTAGAATCATTACTATGTAATCTAGATTATTGACTCTAGTGCAAGTGGGAGACTGAAGGAAATATGCCCTAGAGGCAATAATAAAGTTATTATTTATTTCCTCATATCATGATAAATGTTTATTATTCATGCTAGAATTGTATTAACCGGAAACATGATACATGTGTGAATACATAGACAAACACATAGTCACTAGTATGCCTCTACTTGACTAGCTCATTAATCAAAGATGGTTATGTTTCCTAACCATAGACATGTGTTGCCATTTGATTAAAGGGATCACATCATTAGAAGAATGATGTGATTGACATGACCCATTCTCTTAGCCTAGCACTTGATCGTTTAGTATACTGGTATTGCTTTCTTCATGACTTATACAAAGTTCCTGCAACTATGAGATTGTGCAACTCCCGTTTACCGGAAGAACACTTTGTGGGCTACCAAACGTCACAACGTAACTGGGTGATTATAAAGGTGCTCTACAGGTGTTTCCGAAGGTACATGTTGGGTTGGCATAATTCGAGATTAGGATTTGTCACTCCGATTGTCGGAGAGGTATCTCTGGGCCCTCTCGTTAATACTCATCACCTAAGCCTTGCAAGCATGTAACTAATGAGTTAGTTATGAGATGACGTATTACGGAACGAGTAAAGAGACTTGCCGGTAACGAGATTGAACTAGGTATTGGATACCGACAATCAAATCTCGGGCAAGTAACATACCGATGACAAAGGGAACAAAGTATGTTGTTATGCGGTTTGACCGATAAAGATCTTCGTAGAATATGTAGGAACCAATATGGGCATCCATGTCCCGCTATTGGTTATTGAGCGAGAATGGTTTTAGGTCATGTCTACATAGTTCTCGAACCCATAGGGTCCGCACGCTTAACGTTTCGATGACAGTTTTATTATGAGTATATAAATTTTGATGTACTGAAGTTTTTTCGGAGTCCCGGATGTGATCACGGACATGACGAGGAGTCTCGGAATGGTCGAGACATAAAGATTGATATATTGGAAGCCTATGTTTGGACATCGGAATGGTTCCGGGTGAAATCGGCATTTTACCGGAGTCCGGGAGGTTACCGGAACCCCTCGGGGGGTTAATGGGCCTACATGGGCCAAGAGGGAGAAGAGGAAGGAGCAAGGAGGGGGCCGCGCGCCCCTCCCCCTCCTAGTCCGAATAGGACAAGGGAAGGGGGGCGGCGCCCCCCCTTTCCTTCTCCTCTTCCTCCTCTTTCCCCTTCTCTCCTACTCCAACTTGGAAAAGGGGAGTCCTACTCCCGGTGGGAGTAGGACTCCCCCCTTGGCGCGCCCCCTTAGGCCGGCGGCCTCCTCCCCCCTGGCTCCTTTATATACGGATCGTTCCTTAGCCGTGTGCGGTGCCCCCTTCCACCATATTCCACCTCGGTCATATCGTCGCGGAGTTTAGCTGAAGCCCTGCGCCGGTAGAACATCATCATTGTCACCACGCCGTCGTGCTGATGGAACTCATCTCTGGAGCCTTTGCTGGATCGGAGGGCCGAAGATCGTCATCGAGCTGAACGTGTGCTGAACTCCTAGGCTCCGTACGTTCGGTGCTTGGATCGGTCGGATCGTGAAGACGTACGACTACATCAACCGCGTTGTGCTAACGCTTCCGCTTACGGTCTACGAGGGTACATGGACAAACACTCTCCCCTCTCATTGCTATGTCATCACCATGATCTTGCGTGTGCGTAGGAAATTTTTTGAAATTACTACGTTCCCCAACAATATGATTAATTGAACTTAAATTTATCATGAACTTAGTACCTGATAGTATTTTGCTTGTCTATGTTTGTTTGTAGATAGATGGCTCATGCTGTTGTTCCGTTGATTTTTAATGCGTTCCTTGAGAAAGCAAAGTTGAAAGATAATGGTAGCAATTACACGGACTGGGTCCGTAACCTGAGGATTATCCTCATTGCTGCACAGAAAAGTTACGTCCTGGAAGCACCGCTGGGTGCCAGGCCTGCTGCTGATGCAACTGACGACGTTAAGAACGTCTGGCAGAGCAAAGCTGATGACTACTCTATAGTTCAGTGTGCCATGCTTTACGGCTTAGAACCGGGTCTTCAACGACGTTTTGAACGTCATGGAGCATATGAGATGTTCCAGGAGTTGAAGTTAATATTTCAAGCAAATGCCCGGATTGAGAGATATGAAGTCTCCAATAAGTTCTGTAGCTGCAAGATGGAGGAGAATAGTTCTGTCAGTGAACACATACTCAGAATGTCTGGGTATAATAATCACTTGATTCAACTGGGAGTTAATCTTCCTGATGATAGTGTCATTGACAGAATTCTCCAATCACTGCCACCAAGCTACAAGAGCTTTGTGATGAACTATAATATGCAAGGGATGAACAAGACTATTCCCGAGCTCTTTGCAATGCTAAAAGCTGCGGAGGTAGAAATCAAGAAGGAGCATCAAGTGTTGATGGTCAACAAGACCACTAGTTTCAAGAAAAGGGGCAAAGGGAAGAAGAAGGGGAACTTCAAAAAGAACGGCAAGCAAGTTGCTGCTCAAGAGAAGAAACCCAAGTCTGGACCTAAGCCTGAAACTGAGTGCTTCTACTGCAAGCAGACTGGTCACTGGAAGCGGAACTGCCCCAAGTATTTGGCGGATAAGAAGGATGGCAAAGTGAACAAAGGTATATGTGATATACATGTTATTGATGTGTACCTAACTAGAGCTCGTAGTAGCACCTGGGTATTTGATACTGGTTCTGTTGCTAATATTTGCAACTCGAAACAGGGACTACGGAATAAGCGAGCACTGGCCAAGGACGAGGTGACGATGCGCGTGGGAAACGGTTCCAAAGTCGATGTGATCGCGGTCGGCACGCTACCTCTACATCTACCGTCGGGATTAGTTTTAGACCTGAATAATTGTTATGCGGTGCTAGCGTTGAGCATGAACATTATATCTTGATCTTGTTTAGTGCGAGACGGTTATTCATTTAAATCAGAAAATAATGGTTGTTCTATTTATATGAGTAATATCTTTTATGGTCATGCACCCTTGAAGAGTGGTCTATTTTTATTGAATCTCGATAGTAGTGATACACATATTCATAATGTTGAAGCCAAAAGATGCAGAGTTGATAATGATAGTGCAACTTATTTGTGGCACTGCCGTTTAGGTCATATCGGTGTAAAACGCATGAAGAAACTCCACACTGATGGACTTCTGGAATCACTTGATTATGAATCACTTGGTACTTGCGAACCGTGCCTCATGGGCAAGATGACTAAAACACCGTTCTCCGGTACTATGGAGAGAGCAACAGATTTGTTGGAAATCATACATACAGATGTATGTGGTCCGATGAATGTTGAGGCTCGTGGCGGATATCGTTATTTTCTCACCTTCACAGATGATTTGAGCAGATATGGGTATATCTACTTAATGAAGCACAAATCTGAAACATTTGAAAAGTTCAAAGAATTTCAGAGTGAAGTGGAAAATCATCGTAACAAGAAAATAAAGTTTCTACGATCTAATCGTGGAGGAGAATATTTGAGTTACAAGTTTGGTTTACATTTGAAACAATGCGGAATAGTTTCGCAACTCACGCCACCCGGAACACCACAACGTAATGGTGTGTCCGAACATCGTAATCGTACTTTACTTGATATGGTGCGATCTATGATGTCTCTTACTGATTTACCGCTATCATTTTGGGGTTATGCTTTAGAGACGGCCGCATTCACGTTAAATAGGGCACCATCAAAATCCATTGAGACGACGCCTTATGAACTGTGGTTTGGCAAGAAACCAAAGTTGTCGTTTCTTAAAGTTTGGGGCTGTGATGCTTATGTGAAGAAACTTCAACCAGATAAGCTCGAACCCAAATCGGAGAAATGTGTCTTCATAGGATACCCAAAAGAAACTATTGGGTACACCTTCTATCACAGATCCGAAGGCAAGACATTCGTTGCTAAGAATGGATCCTTTCTAGAGAAGGAATTTCTCTCGAAAGAAGTGAGTGGGAGGAAAGTAGAACTTGATGAGATAACTGTATCTACTCCCTTATTGGAAGGTAGTTCATCACGAGAACCGGTTCCTGTGACGACTACACCAATTAGTGAGGAAGCTAATGATATTGATCATGAAACTTCAGATCAAGTTTCTGCTAAACCTCGTAGGTCTACCAGAGTAAGATCCGCACCAGAGTGGTACGGTAATCCTATTCTAGAAGTCATGTTACTTGACCATGATGAACCTGTTGGAAATATGCCCTAGAGGCAATAATAAAAGTATTATTATTATATTTCCTTGTTCATGATAATTGTCTTTTATTCATGCTATAACTGTATTATCCGGAAATCGTAATACACGTGTGAATACATAGACCACAATCTGTCCCTGGTGAGCCTCTAGTTGACTAGCTCGTTGTGATCAACAGATAGTCATGGTTTCCTGGCTATGGACATTGGATGTCATTGACAACGGGATCACATCATTAGGAGAATGATGTGATGGACAAGACCCAATCCTAAGCCTAGCACAAAGATCGTGTAGTTCGTATGCTAAAGCTTTTCTAATGTCAAGTATCTTTTCCTTAGACCAAGAGATTGTGCAACTCCCGGATACCGTAGGAATGCTTTGGGTGTACCAAACGTCACAACGTAACTGGGTGGCTATAAAGGTGCATTACAGGTATCTCCGAAAGTGTCTGTTGGGTTGGCACGAATCGATACTGGGATTTGTCACTCCGTGTAAACGGAGAGGTATCTCTGGGCCCACTCGGTAGGACATCATCATAATGTGCACAATGTGACCAAGGGGTTGATCACGGGATGATGTGTTACGGAACGAGTAAAGAGACTTGCCTGTAACGAGATTGAACAAGGTATCGGGATACCGACGATCGAATCTCGGGCAAGTATCGTACCGATAGACAAAGGGAATTGTATACGGGATTGATTAAGTCCTTGACATCGTGGTTCATCCGATGAGATCATCATGGAACATGTGGGAGCCAACATGGGTATCCAGATCCCGTTGTTGGTTATTGACCGGAGAGTCATCTCGGTCATGTCTGCATGTCTCCCGAACCCGTAGGGTCTACACACTTAAGGTTCGGTGACGCTAGGGTTATAGAGATATTAGTATGCGGTAACCCGAAAGTTGTTCGGAGTCCCAGATGAGATCCCGGACGTCACGAGGAGTTCCGGAATGGTCCAGAGGTAAAAAATTATATATAGGAAGTGCTATTTCGGCCATCGGGACAAGTTTCGGGGTCATCGGTATTGTACCGGGACCACCGGAAGGGTCCCGGGGGTCCACCGGGTGGGGCCACCTGCCCCGGGGGGGCACATGGGCTGTAGGGGGTGTGCCTTGGCCTACATGGGCCAAGGGCACCAGCCCCAAGAGGCCCATGTGCCAAGAGAAGAGAAAAAGGGGAGAGTCCTAAAGGGGGAAGGCACCTCCGAGGTGCCTTGGGGAGGATGGACTCCTCCCCACCCTTGGCCGCACCCTTCCTTGGAGGAAGGGGCAAGGCTGCGCCCTCCCCCTCTCCCTTGGCCCTATATATAGTGGGGAAAAGGAGGAGCAACCATACCTAAGGCCTGGCGCCTCCCTCTCCCTCCCATGACACATCTCCCTCCTCCTGCAGCGCTTAGCGAAGCCCTGTTGGAATCCCGCTACTTCCACCACGCCGTCGTGCTGCTGGATCTCCATCAACCTCTCCCTCCTCGTTGCTGGATCAAGGAATGGGAGACGTCTCCGCTCCGTACATGTGTTGAACGCGGAGGTGTCGTCCGTTCGGCGCTAGGATCATCGGTGATTTGAATCACGACGAGTACGACTCCTTCAACCCCGTTCTCTTGAACGCTTCCGCTTAGCGATATACAAGGGTATGTAGATGCACTCTCCTTCCCCTCGTTGCTGGTTTCTCCATAGATAGATCTTGGTGACACGTAGGAAAATTTTGAATTTCTGCTACGTAACCCAACAGTGGCATCATGAGCTAGGTTTATGCGTAGTTACTATGCACGAGTAGAACACAAAGTAGTTGTGGGCGTCGATATTGTTCAATATGCTTGCCGTTACTAGTCTTATCTTGATTCGGTGGCATCGTGGGATGAAGCGGCCCGGACCAACCTTACACGTACGCTTACGTGAGACCGGTTCCACCGACAAACATGCACTAGTTGCATAAGGTGGCTGGCGGGTGTCTGTCTCTCCCACTTTAGTCGGATCGGATTCGATGAAAAGGGTCCTTATGAAGGGTAAATAGAAATTGGCATATCACGTTGTGGTTCTTGCGTAGGTAAGAAACGTTCTTGCTAGAAACCCATAGCAGCCACGTAAAACATGCAAACAACAATTAGAGGACGTCTAACTTGTTTTTGCAGGGTATGCTATGTGATGTGATATGGCCAAAAAGGATGTGATGAATGATATATGTGATGTATGAGATTGATCATGTTCTTGTAATAGGAATCACGACTTGCATGTCGATGAGTATGACAACCGGCAGGAGCCATAGGAGTTGTCTTTATTTATATATGACCTGCGTGTCAACTTAAACGTCATGTAATTACTTTACTTTATTGCTAACCGTTAGCCATAGTAGTAGAAGTAATAGTTGGCGAGGCAACTTCATGAAGACACGATGATGAAGATCATGATGATGGAGATCATGGTGTCATGCCGGTGACGATGATGATCATGGAGCCCAGAAGATGGAGATCAAAAGGAGCAAAATGATATTGGCCATATCATGTCACTATTTGATTGCATGTGATGTTTATCATGTTTCTGCATCTTGTTTACTTAGAACGACGGTAGTAAATAAGATGATCCCTCACAACAATTTCAAGAAGTGTTCTCCCCTAACTGTGCACCGTTGCTACAGTTCGTCGTTTCGAAGCACCACGTGATGATCGGGTGTGATAGATCCTTACGTTCACATACAACCGGTGTAAGACAGATTTACACATGCAATACACTTAGGGTTAACTTGACGAGCCTAGCATGTACAGACATGGCCTCGGAACACGGAGACCGAAAGGTCGAGCATGAGTCGTATAGTAGATACGATCAACATGAAGATGTTCACCGATGATGACTAGTCCGTCTCACGTGATGATCGGACACGGCCTAGTTTGACTCGGATCATGTAATCACTTAGATGACTAGAGGGATGTCTATCTGAGTGGGAGTTCATAAGATGAACTTAATTATCCTGAACATAGTCAAAAGGATTTTGCAAATTATGTCGTAGCTCACGCTATAGTTCTACTGTTTAGATATGTTCCTAGAGAAAAATTAGTTGAAAGTTGATAGTAGCAATTATGCGGACTAGGTCCGTAAACTGAGGATTGTCCTCATTGCTTCATAGAAGGCTTATGTCCTTAATGCACCGCTCAGTGTGCTGAACCTCGAACGTTGTTTGTGGATGTTACGAACATCGGACATACACGTTTTGATAACTACATGATAGTTCAGTTAAACTGTTTAGAGTTGAGGCACCAAAGACGTTTTTGAAACGTCACGAAACATATGAGATGTTTTGGGGGCTGAAATTGGGATTTCAGGCTCGTGCCCACGTCAAGAGGTATAAGACCTCCGATGACTTTCTTAACCTGCAAACTAAGGGAGAAAAGCTCAATTGTTGAGCTTGTGCTTAGATTGTCTGAGTACATCAATCATTTGAATCGAGTGGGAGTTGATCTTCCAGATGAGACAGTGATGTTTCTCCAAAGTCATTGCCACCAAGCTGCTAGAGCTTCGTGATGAACTATAACATATCAGGGATAGATATGATGATCCTTGAAATACTCGCGATGTTTGACACCGCGAAAGTAGAAATCAAGAAGGAGCATCAATTGTTGATGGTTAGTGAAACCACTAGTTTTAAGAAGGGCAAGGGCAAGAAGGGATACTTCATGAAACGGCAATTCAGTTGCTGCTCTGGTGAAGAAACCCAAGGTTAAACCCAAACCCGAGACTAAGTGCTTCTGTAATAAGGGGAACAACCACTGGAGCAGAATTACCCTAGATACTTGGTAGATTAGAAGGCTGGCAAGGTCGATAGAAGTATATTGGATATACATTGTGTTGATGTGTACTTTACTAGTACTCCTAGTAGCACCAGGGTATTAGATACCGGTTCGGTTGCTAAGTATTAGTAACTCGAAATAAAAGCTACGGAATAAACGGAGACTAGCTAAAGGTGAGTTGACGATATGTGTTGGAAGTGTTTCCAATGTTGATATGATCAAGCATCGCACGCTCCCTCTACCATCGAGATTGGTGTTTGCGTTGAGCATAGACATGATTGGATTATGTCTATCGGAATACGGTTATTCATTTAAGGAGAATAACGGTTACTCTGTTAATTTGAATAATACCTTCAATGGTCTTGCACCTAAATTGAATGGTTTATTGAATCTCGATCGTAGTGATACACATGTTCATGCCAAAAGATAGTAATGATAGTACCACCTACTTGTGGCACTGCCACGTAAGTCATATTGGTATAAAACGCATGAAGAAGCTCCATGTTGATGGATCTTTGGGCTCACTCGTTTTTGAAAAGTTTGAGACATGCGAACCATGTCTATTGGTGTATATGCATGAAGAAACTCCATGCAAATGGACCGTTTGGACTCACTTGGTTTTGAATCACTTGAGACATGCAAATCATACCACATGGGCAAGATGACTGAAAGCCTCGTTTTCAGTAAAATGGAACTAGAAAGCAACTTGTTGGAAGTAATACATTTTGATGTGTGCAGTCCAATGAGTGCTGAGGCATGTAGTGGATATCGTTATGTTCTTACTTCACAGATGATTTGAGTAGATGTTGAGTATATTTACTTGATGAATCATGAGTCTGAATTATTGAAAGGTTCAAGTAATTTCAGTGTGAAGTTGAAAGATCCTCGTGACAAGAGGATAAAAGATCTATGATATGATCATAGAGATGAATATCTGAGTTACGAGTTTGGCACACAATTAAGACATTGTGGAAATTCTTTCACAACTAATACAGCCTGGAACACCATAGTGGGATGGTGTGTCCGAACATCATAACTGCACCCTATTAGATGTGATGCATACCATGATGTCTCTTATCGAAATACCACGATAGTTTATGGGTTAGGCATTAAAGACAACCACATTCACTTTAAATAGGGCACCACGTAATTCCGATGAGATGACACCATATGAACTATGGTTTAGGGAAACCTAAGCTGTCATTTCTTAAAAGTTTGGGGCTGCGACGCTTATGTGAAAAAAAGTTTCAGGCTGATAAGATCGAACCCAAAGCGGATAAATGCATCTTCATAGGACACCTAAAATAGTTGGGTATACCTCCTGTCTCAGATTCGAAAGCAATAAGGGATTGTTTCTAGAATCGGGTCCTTTCTCGAGGAAAAGTTTCTCTCGAAAGAATTGAGTGGGAGGATGGTGGAGACTTGAGGAGGTTATTGAACCGTCACTTCAACTAGTGTGTGGCAGGGCACAGGAAGTTGTTCCTGTGGCACCTACACCAATTGAAGTGGAAGCTTATGATAGTGATCATGAAACTTCAGATCAAGTCACTACCAAACCTCGTGGGATGACAAGGATGTGTACTACTTCAGAGTGGTACGTGATCCTGTCTTGGAAGTCATGTTGCTAGACAACAATGAACCTACGAGCTATGGAGAAATGATGGTGGGCCCGGATTCCGACGAATGGCTCAAAGCCATATAATCCGAGAAAGGATCCATATATGAAAACAAAGTGTAGACTTTGGCAGAACAGCTCGATGGTCGTAAGGCTGTTGAGTGCAGATGGATTTTAAAAGGAAGACGGACAATGATGGTAAGTATCACCATTAAGAAAGCTCGACTTGTCATTAAGATGTTTTTCGACAAGTTCAAGGAGTTGACTACGATGAGACTTTCTCACTCGTAGCGATGCTAAGAGTCTGTTGGAATTATATTAGCAATTACTGCATCATTTATGAAATCTTGCAGATAGGATGTCAAAACATTGTTTCCTCGACGAATTTTCTTGAGGAAAGGTTGTATGTGATACAACCAGAAGGTTTTGTCAATCCTAAAAGATGCTAATAAGTATGCAAAGCTCTAGCAATCCTTCTAAGGACTGGAGTAAGCATCTCGGAGTTGGAACGTATGCTTTGATGATGATCAAAGATTTTGGGTTTATACAAAGTTTATGAGAAACTTGTATTTCCAAAGAAGTGAGTGGGAGCACTATAGAATTTCTGATGGGTATATGTTGTTGACATATTAATGATCAGAAATGATGTAGAATTTCTAGAAAGCATATAGGGTTATTTGAAAGGTGTTTTTCAATAGAAAGCCTGGATTAAGCTACTTGAGCATTGAGCATCAAGATCTATAAGGATAGATCAAAACGCTTAATAGTACTTTCAAATGAGCACATACCTTGACATGATCTTGAAGGTGTTCAAGATGGATCAGTCAAAGAAGGAGTTCTTGCCTGAGTTGTACGGTATGAAGTTAAGACTTAAAGCTCGACCATGGCAGAATAGAGAGAAAGGACTAAGGTCATCCCCTATGCATAAGACGTAGGCTCTACAGTATGCTATGATGTGTACCGCACCTGAAGTGTGCCTTGCCATGAGTCAGTCAAGGGGTACAAGAGTGATCCAAGAATGGATCACGGGACAGCGGTCAAAGTTATCCTTAGTAACTAGTGGACTAAGGAATTTTCTCGATTATGGAGGTGGTAAAGGGGTTCGTCGTAAAGGGTTACGTCGATGCAAGCTTAACACCTATCCGGATAGCTCTGAGTAGAGATACCGGATATGTATAATGGAGCAACAATTTAGAATAGCTCCAAGTAGAACAGTTATTTGGAATAGCTCCAAATAGAACGTGGTAGCTACATCTAGGAGATGACATAGATATTTGTAAAGCACACACGGATCTGAAAGGTTCAGACCCGTTGACTATAACATCTCTCACAAGCATAACATGATCAAACCCAGAACTCATCGAGTGTTAATCACATGGTAATGTGAACTAGATTATTGACTCTAGTAAACTCTTGGGTGTTAGTCACATGGGGATGTGACCTTGAGTGTTAATCACATATCGATGTGAACTGGATTATTGACTCTAGTGCAAGTGGGAGACTGTTGGAAATATGCCCTAGAGGCAATAATAAAAGTATTATTATTATATTTCCTTGTTCATGATAATTGTCTTTTATTCATGCTATAATTGTATTATCCGGAAATCGTAATACACGTGTGAATACATAGACCACAATCTGTCCCTGGTGAGCCTCTAGTTGACTAGCTCGTTGTGATCAACAGATAGTCATGGTTTCCTGGCTATGGACATTGGATGTCGTTGATAACGGGATCACATCATTAGGAGAATGATGTGATGGACAAGACCCAATCCTAAGCCTAGCACAAAGATCGTGTAGTTCGTATGCTAAAGCTTTTCTAATGTCAAGTATCTTTTCCTTAGACCATGAGATTGTGCAACTCCCGGATACCGTAGGAATGCTTTGGGTGTACCAAACGTCACAACGTAACTGGGTGGCTATAAAGGTGCATTACAGGTATCTCCGAAAATGTCTGTTGGGTTGGCACGAATCGAGACTGGGATTTGTCACTCCGTGTAAACGGAGAGGTATCTCTGGGCCCACTCGGTAGGACATCATCATAATGTCCACAATGTGACCAAGGGGTTGATCACGGGATGATGTGTTACGGAACGAGTAAAGAGACTTGCCTGTAACGAGATTGAACAAGGTATCGGGATACCGACGATCGAATCTCGGGCAAGTATCGTACCGATAGACAAAGGGAATTGTATACGGGATTGATTAAGTCCTTGACATCGTGGTTCATCCGATGAGATCATCGTGGAACATGTGGGATCCAACATGGGTATCCAGATCCCGCTGTTGGTTATTGACAGGAGAGTCATCTCGGTCATGTCTGCATGTCTCCCGAACCCGTAGGGTCTACACACTTAAGGTTCGGTGACGCTAGGGTTATAGAGATATTAGTATGCGGTTACCCGAAAGTTGTTCGGAGTCCCGGATGAGATCCCGGACGTCAGGAGGAGTTCCGGAATGGTCCAGAGGTAAAGAATTATATATAGGAAGTACTATTTCGACCATCGGGACAAGTTTCGGGGTCATCGGTATTGTACCGGGACCACCGGAAGGGTCCCGGGGGTCCACCGGGTGGGGCCACCTGCCCCGGGGGGCCACATGGGCTGTAGGGGGTGCGCCTTGGCCTACATGGGCCAAGGGCACCATCCCCAAGAGGCCCATGCGCCAAGAGAAGAGAAAAAGGGGAGAGTCCTAAAGGGGGAAGGCACCTCCGAGGTGCCTTGGGGAGGATGGACTCCTCCCCACCCTTGGCCGCACCCTTCCTTGGAGGAAGGGGCAAGGCTGCGCCCTCCCCCTCTCCCTTGGCCCTATATATAGTGGGGAAAAGGAGGAGCAACCATACCTAAGGCCTGGCGCCTCCCTCTCCCTCCCGTGACACATCTCCCTCCTCCTGCAGCGCTTAGCGAAGCCCTGTTGGAATCCCGCTACTTCCACCACGCCGTCGTGCTGCTGGATCTCCATCAACCTCTCCCTCCTCCTTGCTGGATCAAGGAATGGGAGACGTCTCCGCTCCGTACGTGTGTTGAACGCGGAGGTGCCGTCCGTTCGGCGCTAGGATCATCGGTGATTTGAATCACGACGAGTACGACTCCTTCAACCCCGTTCTCTTGAACGCTTCCGCTTAGCGATACACAAGGGTATGTCGATGCACTCTCCTTCCCCTCGTTGCTGGTTTCTCCATAGATAGATCTTGGTGACACGTAGGAAAATTTTGAATTTCTGCTACGTAACCCAACAGAACCTACGAACTATGAGGAAGCGATGATGAGCCCAGATTCCGCAAAATGGCTAGAGGCCATGAAATCTGAGATGGGATCCATGTATGAAAACAAAGTATGGACTTTGGTTGACTTTCCCGATGATCGGCAAGCCATTGAGAATAAATGGATTTTTAAGAAGAAGACTGACGCTGATGGTAATGTAACTGTCTATAAAGCTCGACTTGTTGCAAAAGGTTTTCGACAAGTTCAAGGGGTTGACTACGATGAGACTTTCTCACCCGTAGCGATGCTTAAGTCTGTCCGAATCATGTTAGCTATTGCTGCATTTCATGATTATGAAATTTGGCAAATGGATGTCAAGACTGCATTCTTTAATGGATTTCTAGAAGAAGAGTTGTATATGATGCAGCCGAAAGGTATTGTTGATTCAAAAGGTGCTAACAAAGTGTGCAAGCTCCAGCGTTCCATTTATGGACTGGTGCAAGCATCTCGGAGTTGGAATAAACGCTTTGATAGTGTGATCAAAGCATATGGTTTTATACAGACTTTTGGAGAAGCCTGTATTTACAAGAAAGTGAGTGGGAGCTCTATAGCATTTCTAGTTTTATATGTAGATGACATATTATTAATTGGAAATGATATAGAATTTCTGGATAGCATAAAAGGATACTTGAATAAAAGTTTTTCAATGAAAGACCTCGGTGAAGCTGCTTACATATTGGGCATCAAGATCTATAGAGATAGATCAAGATGCTTAATAGGACTTTCACAAAGCACATACCTTGACAAAATTTTGAAAAAGTTCAAAATGGATCAGGCAAAAAAAGGATTCTTGCCTGTGCTACAAGCTGTGAAGTTGAGTCAAACTCAATGCCCGACCACAGCAGAAGATAGAGAGAAAATGAAAAATGTTCCCTATGCTTCAGCCATAGGCTCTATCATGTATGCAATGTTGTGTACCAGACCTGACGTATGCTTAGCAACAAGCTTGGCAGGAAGGTACCAAAGTAATCCAGGAGTGGATCACTGGACAGCGGTCAAGAACATCCTGAAATACCTGAAAAGGACTAAGGATATGTTTCTCGTATATGGAGATGACAAAGAGCTAGTCGTAAATGGTTACATCGATGCAAGCTTTGACACTTACCCGGACGATTCTAAATCGCAAACCGGATACGTGTTTTTATTAAACGGTGGAGCTGTAAGTTGGTGCAGTTCTAAACAAAGCGTCGTGGCGGGATCTACATGTGAAGCGGAGTACATAGCTGCTTCTGAAGCAGCAAATGAAGGAGTCTGGATGAAGGAGTTCATTTCCGATCTAGGTGTCATACCTAGTGCATCGGGACCAATGAAGATCTTCTGTGACAATACTTGCCTTGGCAAAGGAATCTAGATTTCACAAGAGGACCAAGCACATCAAGAGACGCTTCACTTCCATTTGGGACCAAGTCCAAGTGGGAGACATAGAGATTTGCAAAATACATACGGATCTGAATGTTGCAGACCCGTTGACTAAGCCTCTCTCACGAGCAAAACATGATCAGCACCAAGACTCCATGGGTGTTAGAATCATTACTATGTAATCTAGATTATTGACTCTAGTGCAAGTGGGAGACTGAAGGAAATATGCCCTAGAGGCAATAATAAAGTTATTATATATTTCCTCATATCATGATAAATGTTTATTATTCATGCTAGAATTGTATTAACCGGAAACATGATACATGTGTGAATACATAGACAAAACTATAGTCACTAGTATGCCTCTTCTTGACTAGATCATTAATCAAAGATGGTTATGTTTCCTAACCATAGACATGTGTTGTCATTTGATTAGTGGGATCATATCATTAGGAGAATGATGTGATTGACATGACCCATTCCGTTAGCCTATCACTTGATCGTTTAGTATACTGCTATTGCTTTCTTCATGACTTATACAAAGTTCCTGCAACTATGAGATTGTGCAACTCCCGTTTACCGGAAGAACACTTTGTGTGCTACCAAACGTCACAACGTAACTGGGTGATTATAAAGGTGCTCTACAGGTGTTTCCGAAGGTACATGTTGGGTTGGCATAATTCGAGATTAGGTTTTGTCACTCTGATTGTCGGAGAGGTATCTCTGGGCCCTCTCGGTAATACTCATTACCTAAGCCTTGCAAGCATTGTAACTAATAAGTTAGTTATAAGATGATGTATTACGGAACGAGTAAAGAGACTTGCCGGTAACGAGATTGAACTAGGTATTGGATACCGACGATCAAATCTCGGGCAAGTAACATACCGATGACAAAGGGAACAACGTATGTTGTTATGCGGTTTGACCGATAAAGATCTTTGTTGAATATGTAGGAACCAATATGGGTATCCAGGTCCCGCTATTGGTTATTGACCAAAAATGGTTCTAGGTCATGTCTACATAGTTCTCGAACCCGTAGGGTCCGCACGCTTAACGTTACGATGACAGTTTTATTATGAGTTTATAAGTTTTGATGTACCGAAGTTTGTTCGGAGTCCCGGATGTGATCACGGACATGACGAGGAGTCTCGAAATGGTCGAGACATAAAGATTGATATATTGGACGACTATATTCGGACACCGGAAGTGTTCTAGGTGATTTCGGAGAAAACCAGAGTGCCGGGAGGGGGTTACCGGAACCCCCCCGGGAGAGTTAGTGGGCCACATGGGCCTTGGTGGGAAGAGAGAGGGGCGGCCAGGGTGGGCCGCGCGCCCCCTCTCCCTCTGGTCCGAATTGGACTAGGAGGGGGGGCGGCGCCCCCCTTTCCTTCCCCCCTCTCCCCCTTCCTTCCCCCTCCTAGTAGGAGTAGGAAAGGAGGAGTCCTACTCCTACTAGGAGGAGGATTCCTCCTCCCTTGGTGCGCCCAAGGGGCCGGCCGGCCTCCCCCCCTTGCTCCTTTATATACGGGGGCGGGGGGCACCCCAGACACACACAAGTTGATCTACGGATCGTTCCTTAGCCGTGTGCGGTGCCCCCTTCCACCATATTCCACCTCGGTCATATCGTCGCGGAGTTTAGGCGAAGCCCTGCGCCGGTAGAACATCATCATCGTCACCACGCCGTCGTGCTGACGGAACTCATCTCCGGAGCTCGGCTGGATCGGAGGCCGGAGATCGTCATCGAGCTGAACGTGTGCTGAACTCGGAGGCCCCGTACGTTCGGTGCTTGGATCGGTCGGATCGTGAAGACGTACGACTACATCAACCGCGTTGTGCTAACGCTTCCGCTTACGGTCTACGAGGGTATGTGGACGAGCACTCTCCCCTCTCGTTGCTATGTCATCACCATGATCTTGCGTGTGCGTAGGAATTTTTTTGAAATTACTACGTTCCCCAACAGCTCCTTATCCTATACACTAAGTAACTGATCTCATTTAAATACAGAAGCAAGCCATTCAAATCATCAAGTGTATGCAACCCTTCGACTTGCCACCACATTCAAGCCCTCCATGTCATCAAGCACATGCAAGCCTTTCACACCATCATTTTTATTTTTTATTTTTTGAGCAACAAATAATTGAACTTGAATTTCCCCTTTCCATCACATACCCATCTACATCAGCAATTTTTCTTTTCTATTTTTTTGAACAATAAGAAGTTGAACTTGAATGTCACAAGGCAATATAACATGCATCTCTTTATCTCTAACATTTCTACTGTTCAGATGGCGATAGTGTGGTGTCGTATTATCATATATTCTAGTTTATGTTTGATAATTTCATTCCCATAAATTTCCGCATCACGTCACAAGGTGTTATCTAGTTATCGATAATAAGTGGAGACAGGAGGTGTCCAATCTAGCGATTTTATTTTTTCTCGGCTAGCATAAAAGGATGTGTATGCCCATATCAACACATATAAGTCCTTGGTGTGGTGGTACCGACCCTTCATGTGATGAATTGCGCGCGCGCGCGCACACACACACCCTTTTTGCGTCCTTCGCAGGTTAATGAAAAGATGAATTGTACTTACCTCTAGGACACACAAAACTATGAGTAGTTGTCAGTCCGCAAATTTAAAATTTTTGACCCAATTTTTTTAAGTTAACTTTTTGAATTTTTTTAGCGATATACCGAGACTTCCGAGTATCTTCGAAAACCAGCTCTTCCTGTCCTTCCCAGAAAAAATGCATCAAGAAAAAAACTTGGCCCAATCTGCGTGCTTCCAACCATCGAAAACATATAAAACAAATAACCCTAAACCATAAATTTCCGCATCACATCACAAGGTGTTATCTAGTTATCGATAATAAGTGAATTTCTCGGTAGCATAAAAGGATGTGTATGCCCATATCAACACATATAAGTCCTTGGTGTGGTGGTACCGACCCTTCATGTGACGAATTGCGCGCGCGCACACACACACACCCTTTTTGCGTCCTTTGAAGGTTAATGAAAAGATGAATTGTACTTACCTCTAGGACACACAAAACTATGAGTAGTTGTTAGGCCGCAAATTTAAAAAAAATTCTCAAATTTTTTAAGGTTAACTTTTTGATTTTTCTAGCGATATACCGAGACTTCCGAGTATCTTCGAAAACCAGCTCTTCCTGTCCTTCCCAGAAAAAAATGCATCAAGAAAAAACCTGGCCCAATCTACGTGCTTCCAACCATCGAAAACATATAAAACAAATAACGCCCCCCCTCCCCCCACAAAAAGAAAATCAAGTCTGCTACGTGCCTAACAAACTCCCTCTGACCCATGTACCTACCCATTTTTTAAAACAGTAGAGATGCAAGCACTCATGCGTGCACGCATACACTCACCCCTATGAACGCGCATACGCACACCCTACCCCTATGAGGACCTTCGAGAGACTGAAAACGTTTCCTCCACTGAAAGCGCATCCCCGGAAATCCTGAAATAAATCCAGGAATAATGCGAGCACCAGGACTTGAACCCTGGTAGGCTGATACCACTATCCCTCTAACTACCATCCAACCACAGGTTGGTTCGCCCATGTACCTACCCATGACAGGTCAAAAATTATGATTTTTATGCGAATGTGCCCCTTTGCCTCGTGGTATAGCTAGAATTGTAGTGACCGCTGGGTAACACACCCTTTTTTTGCACCCTTTATTGTTAATAAAAATGAAACACAATGAAGTGATAAATTGTACCTGCATCTAGGACATGGGTACTATGAGTAGGTGTTAGCCTGCAAATTTATGTTTTTGACCCAAAAAAAAATTGACTCAAGTTTTTTGAATTTTCAAGAGATATACCGAGATTTTCTTGAGTTTATTTTTAAAACCAGCTCTTCCTGTCGTTCCGAGAAAAAAAAGTATAAAAAACTTGTCCCAATCTATGTGTTTCCAACCATCGAAAACATATAAAACAAGGAAACCCAACAAAGCAAGTCTTTTAAATGCCTAACAAACACCCACTGACCCATGTACCACCCCGCGACAGGTCAAAAAGTTTGATTTTTGTACAAATGTGCCCCTTTCCCTAGTGGCATGGCTAGAAATTCGCTCCTTCGACTTTTATCGTGGAAAATAATGAAGAGAGGAACTGTACTGACAACTAGGGCACACACCCTTTTTGCGCACAGTTAATAAAAAGAAACATAATGATGAGATGAATTGTACTTCTGTTAGGACACATACAAATCTGAGTAGTTGTACCGAGATTTTTCCAATCCATGTGCTTCCAACCATTGAAAACATACAAAACAAAGAAAACCAACAAATCAAGCCTGCTACATACCTAAGAAATACCCACTAACCCATGCACCTTCCCATCATAGGTCGAAAAGTCTGATTTACTCAAATGTGCCAACCGCGAATGTTGGATCATGCTAGTATGTAATTGTCGACCTAAGTGATTCCATGGACTGTCGAATGAGCTAGATTCTGGTGATGTTGTTGCTAAATCATCATGAGATGACTATGGTGAAGGTGAAGTAGGTGGTATGTCTCATAGGGATGAGGTTGTGCATGCTCTTGTCATCCCTCAGGAAGATAGCTCTGTGTGGAGCCTTGGCGCCAAAACTCTATAGGCTGGGCAACTTTTGCCAATCAAGGCAATCACATCAATCAAGAGTTATGCCATAGGCATAACCCGCCAGCATCTGAATTAGGAAGTCCAACCCAACTACTTGGAATGTACTATGCATCAACAATGGGTCTGATTGCTTTAGAAAAGTGGATCTCACCAGCTCCCGGGAATTTGTATGCACTCTAAATAAATCCCATTACATACCATGCTCATGGTATTTTTCGCATATTTTCCTTCATCCCGAGAGCCCCTGTTTACACTGATCTTTGTTTCAGGGGTGGATCAGAGCACTGCCTCCACCATAGGGAGGCTTCTCTCCGCCACAGTCACACCATCCCCATCTTCATTATCACCATCATTTTCTCTCCATCCAAAGTAAGCCCGAGCGCAAACTTGTTATTCTACGTGCTGCCACCCCGCTCGTGCCACCCTACCCGATCAAACTCATCCTTCACGCTACCCAAAAAAACTACCCACGCGCACTCAGATATTCATTTCGATGGTAACTAGATTACGAGCAATAGTTTTTGTAACGATAAACAAGAGCAAGCGCCCACTATCGAGATGTCACCGTAATCACACTTGCAAGTAATGGTAAACTTGTTTAGTTGTATTACTACTCCGACATTTTCGATGGTAAATGGTTATAGTTCTTTTGGTAACGTGATGTGAAGCATGCTATTCTTTTTACCATGCCGCCTACACCATACGGACAGCGGGACAGGTGATGTTTTACATGCAGTATAAGAAATATTATTTTATAAAAATGCTAGCATGATGGTGCACTTGTGGCCTGCGTCCAGTAATCAAATCCGATCTATCACTATATTCCTCATGGTGGATTACTATATGTCATTGTGAACATGCATATATATGTGCCATCTGAAGAGAAATTGGTGGCGAGGAGTGAACTGGTGCGTGTCGCCAGTAACAGAATCTATTATGTTACTATACTTCTCACATTTGTGATTACTGTGTGCCATCTGAAGATGTACGTGGGTCACGTGTAAGATGGTAACGAAATTAAATCCATTACTTTTTGTCTTCAACCGTTTTACCCTCGATTAATTAGCGGGGAGGGGCCTATTCTTGTAGAGCGAGCCGCCCGACCAGCGCGTAGGATTAGTTATTATGCTCGCTCGCTTAGTTTAGCGCCACCGTATATATGTTTTTGAAAAGGAATCAAATCTATTATAAAGGTTCATAAGAAGTATAAATAACCCTAAAAATAATAAAATTGCATCAAGGACCCTATAGCATCGAACAACCACCATGGCCACCAGAATGCGGCCCATCCCCAACCAGAGTAGGATTGACTTTGTCGATGAGAACCAGGAAGTATTTGTGCACGTGACCCTTAGGACCCGTGCCCCAAAGCCGCAACCATCGCCATTGAACTCTTGACTTGACTTGAAGTACCTGACACCAAATCTCGCCGGCGCGCATACATGAAGGAAAACCCAAACCTCACTGCCCCAAGGAGACGACTGAATCTATGTCGAACCTCCATCGACTCTGGCCCAACGGACGAACTCATGGAGGATTGGAGCTTGGAAGACCAGCTCAAAGATGAAGCGCCACCATTTGCTGAAACACCGCCCACGCGAGAAAAACCCTAACCTATACTACTAGCCAGAGTGAGGCATCAGGCTCCCCCTCCCCGCTACCGTCTGCCAGAGTGGCAGTTGCTTGTTACTAGAATCCAATATCATATTTTTCATATTTGAAGTATATATGTATCATGGTGTTATGTTTTTATTATGATAATGTATGACACTATACACCCCTATCATAGCGTGACTTTAGTGCACAAATCACATGTGCTCGTTAAATATTAATGTGTTGCATCGGTAGTCACAAAAAAGACTATCTCAACTTTCTTTTATATATATACTACATCCCTTTCGGTTTATAGGACTCAATTCAAAAAGCTCACCAACCAAGATAGATGTTGAGTGGTGGAATAGCTTTTGTAGTTTGCAAAGTACTCAATTAATGCGCTTATTTTCCTTAAAAAATTGTGTTTACTAATACATTAATTGTAATGCATGCATGCATGAAGTACATGCAATGATCAATTTCGTCTTGACCTTTGCATGCAACAATTTAATGTGCCTTGAAATCTGAACAGGTGATGGAAAATAATCAAATTGAGACTTATAAAATGAGAAAACTAAAATTTTGAGATAAGCCTTATAAACCGATAAGGAGGGAGTATACTAGTCAAATTCCTGTCTGTTGGCGCGGTCATATTAAACTCTCATTAATAGTAGAGATTATTGGAGACACCGCAAGAATAAATGAACACACATGCCTTCCCAGCAGAAAGAGCCACATGTCACCAAAAGGGCTTTCTGTCATGGCTGATTTGGCAATTGGATTTGGTGGTGGGCATTTCTGACCATTTGAGTGAGCAGAAGGGTAGATTTGCAAAAACTAAAAATAAAAATCGAGAAGTATGTCGTATAAGTGGAACAAGATCGATGGAGAAAGAAAATAACACAAGCCCCAAAGCTAAGATCCTTACATAATTAAAAATTTTAACATCCCTTTTAGTCTGATTAGCTTGGGTTATTCTATATGCCTTCATATCTTGATCCCACCAAATGAGTGTGGCTTACATTTCCCTTTTTTCTTTCATGGATTAAAATAAAAACTTTTCAAAAGCAATCTTAATAGGCACGGCCGACCGATAGAAAAAAAAATCCTCTAATCTGTACTACTAGCCAGAGCGAGGCACCAAATAATTTTTTTATTAGCTCGTTAAGTATCAATGTGTTGCATTGGTATTCACAAATCAAGGTGGCCATTTCTGGCCATTTGAGTGAGCAGAAGGGTAGATTTGCAACAAAGATATATATCAAGAAGTACGTTGTATAAGTGGAACAAGATCTGCAGAGAAAGAAAACAACGCAAGGCTCAAAGAATCGATCAAAAGAAAATACGCGAGCCTCAAAGCTAAGACCTTTATACTCCCACCGTTCCTTTATATAAGGTGTATTTGTTTTTTGATAAAATTTCAGAATGTAAGGTGTATTTTTTCTAATTGCTCATATTTCCTTGTTAGCCCTCCAGAAAAAATGAAAGTATCTCTCTCTTGATTGTTTGTTTCTCTCCTTTAAGCACAAGAAGGAAAGTATCTCTCTGTCGTCGATTGCATGTATCTCATACTTTCCTCAACTAACTGATTTACTTGCCACTAACCAATGAATTTGCCAAACATGTATATAATTTTGTGTCTTTGTCACCGTGCCGAAAATAATACACCTTACATAAAGGAACAGAGGGAGTATATAATTAAAAACAACAACATTCGTTTTAGTCTGATTAGCTTGGGTTAATCTATATGTCATTATATCTTGATCCCACCAAATGAATATGGATTACATTTCTTTTTTCTTTCATGGACTAAAATAAAAACTTTACAAAAGCAATCTTAATAGACACGACAGACCCCGATAGATTCAAAGTGGAAAGAAAGAAAAAAGAGAAGTCTATACATAGATATAGTAGGGAAATAGAAAGACAAAGTGATGTGTTTATATGTACCTCTTGTCCTTGAGAATCTCCTCAAGCTTGTCGCTTAGTTGGTCTACATCCATCGTATCGATGCCATGTAGGAGGTCATCTTCCTTGATGCCTTCACTAGTAGAAAAGGGGGCAATGGTCCAGGCAGGGCCAGCCCATTAGTCCCGGTTCAGTCCAGAATCGGGATTAATGGGGGCATTGGACTCGGTTCATGAGCCCTGGGGGCCGGCCGGGCCACGTGGGCCATTGGTCCCGGTTCGTCTGGACCTTTTGGTCCCGGTTGGAGGGACGAACCGGGACCAATGGTCCTCGCTCCTGGCCCAGCACTATTGGTCCCGGTTGGAGGCATGAACCGGGACCAAAGGCTGCCCATTAGTCCCAGTTCAGGCCACCAACCGGGACTAAAGGGTTGGTCCTCATTGCGGCCAGAGTTTAGTCCCACCTCGCCAACTGAAGGGGGCTCAGACCGGTTTATAAGCCCCTCCCTCCCTGCCTTGTTGAGCTCCTCTCAAAATGAAAATAGATGCCCTTATACAGGGAATTTAACCTAAATTCATACTGAATTTCTCTGAAGTTAGTAGAAATTTATTATGAATTTAGGTTGAATTTTCTCTATAAGCGCATCTATGCTCATTTCTGAGTAGTTTTTTATATAGTTTTTTTTTCTTTTCTGCTATATTTATTTTTCTTTCTTTTTATTTCTGAGTTGTAATAAGTCATTAAAAATAAGCATCTATGCTCATTTTTAGTAAAGTTAATCACAACTATTTTTGCTTCTATTTATTTCTGAATTGTAATAAGTCATTAAAAATAAGCATCTATGCTCATTTTTTTAGTAAAATTAATCACAACTATTTTTTCTTCTATTTATTTCTGAGTAGTTTTTTATATAGTTTTTTCTTTTCTGCTATATTTATTTTTTTCTTTTTATTTCTGAGTTGTAATAAGTCATTAAAAATAAGCATCTATGCTCATTTTTTAGTAAAGTTAATCACAACTATTTTTTCTTCTGTTTATTTCTGAATTGTAATAAGTCATTAAAAATAAGCATCTATGCTCATTTTTTTAGTAAAGTTAATCACAACTATTTTTTTTCTTCTATTTATTTCTGAGTAGTTTTTTATATAGTTCTTTCTTTTCTGCTATTTTTTTTCCTTTTTTCTGAGTTGTAATAAGTCATTAAAAATAAGCACCTATGCTCATTTTTTAGTAAAGTTAATCAAAACTATTTTTTCTTCTATTTATTTCTGAGTAGTTTTTTATATAGTTTTTTTTTCTGCTATATTTATTTTTTGTTTTATTTCTGAGTTGTAATAAGTCATTAAAAATAAGCATCTATGCTCATTTTTTAGTAAAGTTAATCACATCTATTTTTTCTTCTATTTATTTCTGAATTGTAATAAGTCATTAAAAATAAGCATCTATGCTCATTTTTTTAGTAAAGTTAATCACAACTATTTTTTCTTCTATTTATTTCTGAGTAGTTTTTTATATAGTTTTTTCTTTTCTACTATATTTAATTTTATTTATTTATTTCTGAGTTGTAATAAGTTATTAAAAATAAAAAAGAGGCGCAATGCTCGTTAATTAGCTTCAAGCCTTTCAAAATAGTGTAAACTGCACTGCACATAGCTCCGTGCAGTCTACTCTACACTCAAGGCTTGAACCTAAGCAACGTGCAGGTGAGCATTAAGCCTCTTCTTCATCGTCTCTACACTCAGGGCTTATAAACCGCTGCGAGTGCCTCTCGCTTGGCGAGGTGGGACTAATTAAAAACAGCTGCAGAAAGAATCAACTAAAAAACAGCTGCAGAAAATAAATAAGTAATTAGACGGGTGCATTGGTACCGGTTGGTGGCTCCAACCGGTACTAATGCGTCTCTTTAGTCCCGGTTGGTGGCTCCAACCGGGACCAATGCCACTTTTTTGTCCCGGTTGGAGCCTCCAACGTGGACCAAAAGTCTTCGTTTTCCGCCCTTTGGGCTGCTGAAAAGAGGCCTTTGGTCCCGGTTGGTCGCACCAACTGGGACTAAAGGGGGCATTAGTCCCGGTTTTTGCCACGAACCGGGACCGAAGCCTTTGCTATATAAGTAGTGTTGGAAATATGCCCTAGAGGCAATAATAAAAGCATTATTATTATATTTCTTTGTTCATGATAATTGTCTTTATTCATGCTATAATTGTATTATCCGGAAATCGTAATACATGTGTGAATAACAGACACCAACATGTCCCTAGTGAGCCTCTAGTTGACTAGCTCGTTGATCAATAGATAGTCATGGTTTCCTGGCTATGGACATTGGATGTCATTGATAACGGGATCACATCATTAGGATAATGATGTGATGGACAAGACCCAATCCTAAGCATAGCGTGAGATCGTGTAGTTTGTTTGCTAGAGCTTTTCCAATGTCAAGTATCTTTTCCTTTGACCATGAGATCGTGTAACTCCCGGATACCGTAGGAGTGCTTTGGGTGTATCAAATGTCACAACGTAACTGGGTGACTATAAAGGTGCATTACAGGTATCTCCGAAAGTGTCTGTTGGGTTGACACGGATCGAGACTGGGATTTGTCACTCCGTATGACGGACAGATATCACTGGGCCCACTCGGTAATGCATCATCATAATGAGCTCAAAGTGACCAAGTGTCTGGTCACGGGATCATGCATTACGGTATGAGTAAAGTGACTTGCCAGTAACGAGATTGAACGAGGTATTGGGATACCGACGATCGAATCTCGGGCAAGTAACATATCGATTGACAAAGGGAATTGCATACGGGGTTGATTAAATCCTCGACATCGTGGTTCATCCGATGAGATCATCGTGGAGCATGTGGGAGCCAACATGGGTATCCAGATCCCGCTGTTGGTTATTTACCGGAGAGCGATCTCGGTCATGTCTACATGTCTCCCGAACCCGTAGGGTCTACACACTTAAGGTTCGGTGACGCTAGGGTTGTAGGGATATGTATATGCAGTAACCCGAATGTTGTTCGGAGTCTCGGATGAGATCCCGGACGTCACGAGGAGTTCTGGAATGGTCCGGAGGTAAAGATTTATATATGGGAAGTCCTGTTTCGGGCATCGGGACAAGTTTCGGGGTTATCGGTATTGTACCGGGTCCACCGGAAGGGTCCCGGGGGCCCACCGGGTGGGGCCACCTGCCCCGGGGGCCACATGGGCTGTAGGGGGTGCGCCTTGGCCTACATGGGCCAAGGGTACCAGCCCCAAGAGGCCCATGCGCCAAGAGAAGAAAAAAAGGGGAGAGTCCTAAAGGGGGAAGGCACCTCCGAGGTGCCTTGGGGAGGATGGACTCCCCCCCCCCCCCCCCCCGCCCCCCCCTTGGCCGCACCCTTCCTTGGAGGAAGGGGAAAGGGCTGCGCCTCCCCCTCTCCCTTGGCCCTATATATAGTGGGGAAAAGGAGGAGCAAACATACCTAAGGCCTTTGGTTGCCTCCTTCTCCCTCTCCAACACCTCCTCCTCCTCCATAATGCTTAGCGAAGCTCTGCCGGAGTACTGCAGCTCCATCAACACCACGCCGTCGTGCTGCTGCTGGTGCCATATCCCTCAACCTCTCCTCCCACCCTTGTTGGATCAAGAAGGAGGAGACGTGGCTGTTCCGTACGTGTGTTGAACACGGAGGTGCCGTCCGTTCGGTGCTAGGATCTCTGGTGATTCGAATCACGTCGTGTTCGACTACATCATCCCCGTTCTTTGAACGCTTCCGCTCGCGATCTACGAGGTACGTAGATGCATCTAATCACTCGTTGCTAGATGAACTCATAGATGGATCTTGGTGAAACCGTAGGAAAATTTTTGTTTCTGCAACGTTCCCCAACAGTGGCATCATGAGCTAGGTCTATGCGTAGTTCTTCTTGCACGAGTAGAACACAATTTGTTGTGGGCGTAGATTTGTCAACTTTCTTGCCGCTACTAGTCTTATCTTGCTTCAATGGTATTGTGGGATGAAGCGGCCCGGACCAACCTTACACGTACGCTTACGTGAGACCGGTTCCACTGACTAACATGCACAAGTTGCATAAGGTGGCTGGCGGGTGTCTGTCTCTCCTACTTTAGTTGAAGCGGATTCGATGAAAAGGGTCCTTATGAAGGGTAAATAGAAGTTGACAAATCACGTTGTGGTTTCACGTAGGTAAGAAAACGTTCTTGCTAGAACCCTACTTCAGCCACGTAAAACATGCAACAACAATTAGAGGACGTCTAACTTGTTTTTGCAGCAAGTGCTTTGTGATATGATATGGCCAAAGTTGTGATGAATGATGAATGATCTATATGTCATGTATGAGATGTTCATGCTATTGTAATAGGAATCACGACTTGCATATCGATGAGTATGACAACCGGCAGGAGCCATAGGAGTTGTCTTTATTTTTTGTATGACCTGCGTGTCATTGAAGAACACCATGTAAACTACTTTACTTTATTACTGAACGCGTTAGTCATAGAAGTAGAAGTAGTCGTTGGTGTGACAACTTCATGAAGACACGATGATGGAGATCATGATGATGGAGATCATGGTGTCATGCCGGTGACAAGATGATCATGGAGCCCCGAAGATGAAGATCAAAGGAGCTATATGATATTGGCCATATCATGTCACTACTTTATATAATTGCATGTGATGTTTATTATGTTTTATGCATCTTGTTTACTTAGGACGATGGTAGTAAATAAGATGATCCCTTACAAAATTTCAAGAAGTGTTCTCCCCTAACTGTGCACCGTTGCTACAGTTCGTCATTTCGAAGCACCACGTGATGATCGGGTGTGATAGATTCTTATGTTCACATACAACGGGTGTAAGACAGTTTTACACAGCGAAAACACTTAGGGTTAACTTGACGAGCCTAGCATGTACAGACATGGCCTCGGAACACGGAGACCGAAAGGTCGAACACGAGTCGTATGGAAGATACGATCAACATGAGAATGTTCACCGACGATGACTAGTCCGTCTCACGTGATGATCGGACACGGCCTAGTCGACTCGGATCGTGTAACACTTAGATGACCAAAGGGATGTCAAATCTGAGTGGGAGTTCATTATAATTTGATTAGATGAACTTAATTATCATGAACTTAGTCTAAATATTTTACAATATGTCTTGTAGATCTAATGGCCAACGTAGTCCTCAACTTCAACGCGTTCCTAGAGAAAACTAAGCTGAAAGACGAAGGCAGCAACTACACGGACTGGGTCCGGAACCTGAGGATCATCCTCATAGCTGCCAAGAAAGATTATGTCCTACAAGCACCGTTGGGTGACGCACCTGTTCTCCCTGCAGAACAAGACGTTATGAACGCTTGGCAGGCACGTTCCGATGACTACTACCTCGTTCAGTGCGGCATGCTTTACAGCTTAGAGCCGGGGCTCCAAAAGCATTTTGAGAGACATGGAGCATATGAGATGTTCGAAGAGCTGAAAATGGTTTTCCAAGCTCATGCCCGGGTCGAGAGATATGAAGTCTCCGACAAATTCTTCAGCTGTAAGATGGAGGAAAATAGTTCTGTCAGTGAGCACATACTCACTATGTCTGGGTTACATAACCGCTTGACTCAGCTGGGAGTTAATCTCCCGGATGATGCGGTCATTGACAGAATCCTCCAGTCGCTTCCACCAAGCTACAAGAGCTTTGTGATGAACTTCAATATGTAGGGGATGGAAAAGACCATTCCTGAAGTATTTGCTATGCTGAAATCAGCAGAGGTAGAAGTCAAGAAGGAACATCAAGTGTTGATGGTCAATAAAACCACTAAGTTCAAGAAGGGCAAGGGTAAAAAGAACTTAAAGAAGGACGGCAAGGTAGTTGCCGCGCCCAGCAAGCAAGCTGCCGGGAAGAAGCCAAAGAATGGACCCAAACCCGAGATTGAGTGCTTTTATTGCAAGGGAAGTGGTCACTGGAAGCGGAATTGCCCCAAATACTTAGCGGACAAGAAGGCCGGCAAAACCGAAGGTATATTTGATATACATGTAATTGATGTGTACCTTACCAGTAATCGTAGTGACTCCTGGGTATTTGATACCGGTGCCATTGCTCATATATGTAACACACAGCAGGGGCTGCGGAATAAACGGAGACTGGCGAAGGACGAGGTGACGATGCGCGTCGGGAATGGTTCCAAGGTCGATGTGATCGCCGTCGGCACACTACCTCTACATTTACCTACGGGATTAGTTTTGAACCTCAATAATTGTTATTTTGTGCCAAGTTTGAGCATGGACATTGTATCAGGATCTTGTTTAATTCGAGATGGCTACTCATTTAAATCTAAGAATAATGGTTGTTCTATTTATATGAGAGATATGTTTTATGGTCATGCTCCGATGGTGAATGGTTTATTATTTATGAATCTCGAACGTAATGCTACACATATTCATAGTGTAAGTACCAAAAGATGTAAGATTGATAGTGATAGTCCCACATACTTGTGGCACTGCCGCCTTGGTCACATAGGTGTCAAACGCATGAAGAAGCTCCATGCTGATGGACTTTTAGAGTCTCTTGATTACGAATTATTTGACACGTGCGAACCATGCCTCATGGGTAAAATGACCAAGACTCCATTCTCAGGAACAATGGAGCGAGCAACCAACTTATTGGAAATCATACATACTGATGTGTGCGGTCCAATGAGTGTTGAGGCTCGCGGTGGCTTTCGTTATGTTCTCACCCTCACTGATGACTTGAGTAGATATGGGTATGTCTACTTAATGAAACACAAATCAGACATTTGAAAAGTTCAAGGAATTTCAGAGTGAAGTTGAGAATCAACGTGACAGGAAAATCAAGTTTCTACGATCAGATCGTGGAGGAGAATACTTGAGTCACGAGTTTGGTACACACTTAAGAAAATGTGGAATAGTTTCACAACTCACGCCGCCTGGAACACCTCAGCGTAATGGTGTGTCCGAATGTCGTAATCGCACTCTATTAGATATGGTGCGATCTATGATGTCTCTTGCCGATTTACCACTATCTTTTGGGGGCTATGCTTTAGAGACTGATGCATTCACTTTAAATAGGGCACCGTCGAAATCCGTTGAGACGACACCATATGAATTATGGTTTGGGAAGAAACCTAAGCTGTCGTTTCTAAAAGTTTGGGGATGCGATTCTTATGTCAGGAAACTTCAACCTGAAAAGCTCGAACCCAAATCGGAAAAATGGGTCTTCATAGGATACCCTAAAGAAACTATTGGGTATATCTTCTACCTCAGATCCGAAGGCAAGATCTTTGTTGCCAAGAATGGGTCCTTTCTGGAGAAAGAGTTTCTCTCGAAAGAAGTAAGTGGGAGGAAAGTAGAGCTTGATGAAGTATTACCTCTTGAACCGGAAAATGGCGCAACTCAAGAAAATGTTCCTGAGGTGTCTGCACCGGCTAGAGAGGAAGTTAATGATGATGATCAAGATACTTCTGATCAAGCTCCTACTGAAATTCGAAGGTCCACAAGGAAACGTTCCACACCAGAGTGGTACGGCAACCCTGTCTTGGAAATCATGTTGTTAGACAACAGTGAACCTTCGAACTATGAAGAAGCGATGGTGGGCCCGGATTCCGACAAATGGCTAGAAGCCATGAAATCCGAGATAGGATCCATGTATGAAAACGAAGTATGGACTTTGACTGACTTGCCCGTAGAACGGCGAGCCATAGAAAATAAATGGATCTTTAAGAAGAAGACAGACGCGGATGGTAATGTGACCATCTATAAAGCTCGGCTTGTCGCTAAGGGTTATCGACAAGTTCAAGGGGTTGACTACGATGAGACTTTCTCACCGGTAGCGAAGTTGAAGTCCGTCCGAATCATGTTAGCAATTGCCGCATTTTATGATTATGAAATTTGGCAAATGGACGTCAAAACGATATTCCTTAATGGTTTCCTTAAGGAAGAATTGTATATGATGCAGCCGGAAGGTTTTGTCGATCCTAAGAATGCTGACAAGGTGTACAAGCTCCAACGCTCGATTTATGGGCTGCTGCAAGCATCTCGGAGTTGGAACATTCGCTTTGATGAGATGATCAAAGCGTTTGGGTTTACGCGGACTTATGGAGAAGCCTGCGTTTACAAGAAAGTGAGTGGGAGCTCTATAGCATTTCTCATACTATATGTAGATGACATACTTTTGATGGGAAATGATATAGAACTCTTGGACAGCATTAAGGCCTACTTGAATAAGAGTTTTTCAATGAAGGACCTTGGAGAAGCTGCTTATATATTAGGCATCAAGATCTATAGGCATAGATCGAGACGCCTCATAGGTCTTTCACAAAGCACATATCTTGATAAGATTTTGAAGAAGTTCAAAATGGATCAGTCCAAGAAAGGGTTCTTGCCTGTTTTGCAAGGTGTGAAATTGAGCTCAGCTCAATGTCCGACCACGGTAGAAGATATAGAAGAGATGAGTGTCATCCCCTATGCCTCAGCCATAGGTTCTATTATGTATGCCATGCTGTGTACCAGACCTGATGTAAACCTTGCCGTAAGTTTGGTAGGAAGGTACCAAAGTAATCCCGGCAAGGAACACTGGACAGCGGTCAAGAATATCCTGAAGTACCTGAAAAGGACTAAGGAAATGTTTCTTGTTTATGGAGGTGACGAAGAGCTCATCGGAAAGGGTTACGTCGACGCTAGCTTCGACACAGATTTGGATGACTCTAAGTCACAAACCGGATACGTGTATATTTTGAATGGTGGGGCAGTAAGCTGGTGCAGTTGCAAGCAGAGCGTCGTGGCGGGATCTACATGTGAAGCGGAGTACATGGCAGCCTCGGAGGCAGCACATGAAGCAATATGGGTGAAGGAGTTCATCACTGACCTAGGAGTCATACCCAATGCGTCGGGGCCGATCAAGCTCTTCTGTGACAACACTGGAGCTATTGCACTTGCCAAGGAGCCCAGGTTTCACAAGAAGACAAGGCACATCAAGCGTCTCTTCAACTCCAATCGTGAAAATGTTCAAGATGGAGACATAGAGATTTGTAAAATACATACGGACCTGAATGTAGCAGACCCGTTGACTAAACCTCTCCCTAGAGCAAAACATGGTCAACACCAGAATTCCATGGGTGTTCGATTCATCACAATGTAACTAGATTATTGACTCTAGTGCAAGTGGGAGACTGTTGGAAATATGCCCTAGAGGCAATAATAAAAGCATTATTATTATATTTCTTTGTTCATGATAATTGTCTTTATTCATGCTATAATTGTATTATCCGGAAATCGTAATACATGTGTGAATAACATACACCAACATGTCCCTAGTGAGCCTCTAGTTGACTAGCTCGGTGATCAATAGATAGTCATGGTTTCCTGGCTATGGACATTGGATGTCATTGATAACGGGATCACATCATTAGGATAATGATGTGATGGACAAGACCCAATCCTAAGCATAGCGTGAGATCGTGTAGTTTGTTTGCTAGAGCTTTTCTAATGTCAAGTATCTTTTCCTTTGACCATGAGATCGTGTAACTCCCGGATACCATAGGAGTGCTTTGGGTGTATCAAACGTCACAACGTAACTGGGTGACTATAAAGGTGCATTACAGGTATCTCCGAAAGTGTCTGTTGGGTTGACACGGATCGAGACTGGGATTTGTCACTCCGTATGACGGAGAGATATCATTGGGCCCACTCGGTAATGCATCATCATAATGAGCTCAAAGTGACCAAGTGTCTGGTCACGGGATCATGCATTACGGTATGAGTAAAGTGACTTGCCACCTGCCCCGGGGGCCACATGGGCTGTAGGGGGTGCGCCTTGGCCTACATGGGCCAAGGGCACCAGCCCCAAGAGGCCCATGCGCCAAGAGAAGAAAAAAAGGGGAGAGTCCTAAAGGGGGAAGGCACCTCCGAGGTGCCTTGGGGAGGATGGACTCCTCCCCCCCTTGGCCGCACCCTTCCTTGGAGGAAGGGGCAAGGGCTGCGCCTCCCCCTCTCCCTTGGCCCTATATATAGTGGGGAAAAGGAGGAGCAAACATACCTAAGGCCTTTGGTTGCCTCCTTCTCCCTCTCCAACACCTCCTCCTCCTCCATAATGCTTAGCAAAGCTCTGCCGGAGTACTGCAGCTCCATCAACACCACGCCGTCGTGCTGCTGCTGGTGCCATATCCCTCAACCTCTCCTCCCACCCTTGCTGGATCAAGAAGGAGGAGACGTGGCTGTTCCGTACGTGTGTTGAATGTGGAGGTGCCGTCCGTTCGGTGCTAGGATCTCCGGTGATTCGAATCACGTCGTGTTCGACTACATCATCCCCGTTCTTTGAACGCTTCCGCTCGCGATCTACGAGGTACGTAGATGCATCTAATCACTCGTTGCTAGATGAACTCATAGATGGATCTTGGTGAAACCGTCGGAAAATTTTTGTTTTCTGCAACGTTCCCCAACAAGTGGCACTTAGGAAAATTTGAGAACCGCATCCCCACTTCGATCTCTCCTCCTCCTCTCCCGATGCCGCGCGCCGTCCCCTGCTGCCACCTCGCCGTCGCCGCCCCGCCCCGACGCCGTCGCCGCCCCGCCCTGCCCCGACGCTGTCGCCGCCCTGCCCCGCCCCGCGCCGTTGCCGCCCACCCTGCCGCCCCGACGTCGCCGCCCCGGCCCGCGCCGCCTCGACATCGTCGCCGCCACGCGCCGCACCTCCCGCCCTGCTGTCGTCGTCGCCCGCCCTGCCGTCGTCGCCATCGCCGTCGCCGCCCGTGAGCAACTTTTTATTATTTTTGTTAGATTTTTTTGTAGTTCATAGATTTTTTTTTGTTAGATTAGATGTGTAGTAATTTAGATATGTAGTTCATATTATGTAATTTAGATTGTGTAATTAATTTGTTCATATTATGCTAGATTTTTTTTTGTTAATAGATTTTTTTGGTGATATTATTGTTGAATATGCATGTTTGGTGATATTATTGTTAATAGATTTTTTTTGGTGATATTTAGATTTTGTAATTAATTATGTTCATAGAATTTTAATTATTTTTTTGTTCATATATAGAAAAAGGAAAAAAAATAAGAAGAGAAAATGTTTAATATAATTAGTTAGAAAAATACTAGTTTATTTTTAGTAAGTACTATTTTATTTTATTTATAGTAAGTGCTTCATATTAGTTGAACTAGCTACTTGATTTAATAAACAAATTTATTTTACTATATATAGAAGTAGTTTGTTTTTAGTAAGACTACTTTATTTATTTATAGTAAGTGCTTAGTAGTTGAACTAGCTAGTTGATTTAATTAATAAAACTACTTTATTTAACTATATATAGAAGTAGTTCCCGCATCGACGTCGGCGATGCCTATCCCGCATCCTCTTCATCGTCGTCTCGGCGGTGGAGGCCTGCTTGATCAGGGCCATGTTCGGCACTGGGCTCCGCCGGGCTGGTATTGGGAGGTGCTACCTTCCGGGGGACGTAGGTTGGTGAGGAGGCAGCCCGTTGTTGACCCGATCCTTGTTTGGTGGCGGTCGCGTGGGCCAGTGATTGTGCTGAGGCTCCCGGACACCGCGGAGGTGGTACGTCACCGTGTCAGCGAGGAGGACGAGCACGTCCGTCGCTACATGGTTGCATTGGAGGGAAGGTCGACAATACCTGGCAGGTTCTTCAGGGATCTCACTGGAGCTATGATCCTGTGATGGTTCCTTATCTTTGGGTGTCCACCGCCCGCGACGATACCCCTCGGGCGCTACGGTTCTAGTTGTATTAGTGATGCTATATTAGTGATAATATTCGACGATGTACGGACACCAAGAGATGATGTACTTTTGCTTATAATTATTGAATGCATGCTAATTTGAATACTAATTTATTTTATGATTTGGTTTTGCTTATTTTATGATTTGGTTTTGCTTATTGAATGCTTATATTGGATAAGTTCTCCTTCATTCCCGTGTGCTAGACAACTTGGTGTAATAATGCACTCGGGAATGAAAGGAGGAGCTACGTACATCACCGATAGTCAACCCGTGATTAATAATCTAGTTTAATATTTGATTATGAACGTAGGCCGGAAATGTCGTACTCGGACGATGAAAACCGCCCGGGGGAGTGCGACTGGTGCCACGACGACCGAGGTATGTGCGGCAGGTTCATTGAGCTGGACGAAGATCGGCGCTTCAGCATTAAGCTCGAGGAGACCTTCGATGTTCATACGGTACGCAACAACGACAATAGTTTTTTTCGTAATTAAGCACGACTTCAACTATTTTAACGTGTATTTTTCATCTTTTTCCATTCGACTAGCTTATCCCATGCTTTGCAAGACGCTATGTCTTGAAGAGGATGGGTTTTGAAGACCATGAAAATATGGAAACCAAAAAAATTATCGTAAGTACCCATCATGGTGTGGATTTTCAAGTAAAGTTGTACAATGCTCAGAGTGTAACCCATTTTGGTTGCAAAAATTGGGAAGCACTTTGCAAGATGTATGGTCTTGATGAGGGTATGCTTGTCACCATGGATCTTGGTGATCCTACAATCGAGCAAGAGAGACCTTCGATTTGGGTCCTTGTGGATACACCTCCAATTCTTCCCCCATGTGAGCTTAACATAGTTATTAAGTAATTTATATTGTTTATTTCAAAATAGTTGACAACTTATTTCCATTGACAGCTTATTTTCATTCTTCAAAGAATGTGCGGAAGATGGTAGACAGAACCTACTACACCGAAGGCTCCGAATTAACTTATCAGGAGAAAAATCATTTGGTCGCATTTTGTACTGATCTTGAGAATTACAATATCTACAATCAAACTCCTCAACATTATGGTCAATACGTGCCACTAATGCACGTGTTGAACTACGGTAACTACCATGGAGATACCCTGGTAACATTTTTTACTATTACGACATCCGTGCATCTTTTTGCACACTTCTAAAACTAGTACATCATTACTAACTACGAAGTTATTAATATGTTTTTCAATAGATAATCCTGAATGATTGTGTGCCTCAGCCGATGTATACGCACAGTACCCTTCATGTTTTGAACATACAACCAGGTCTTCCTACGAATCTGAACTGTCCATACCGGGTTTCTAAAAGAAGTGAAGACATGACAATCAAAGAATTGAAAAAATGTATGGACAGTCGTAAGGAGCTTTTTGGAAGCAAAAGGCAGCGAAGGGCAAGAATTGGAGACAGGATGATTCTTCATAATGGAGAGTCAGGGTCTATATTATTTTATGCTATTTTACCTTAAGTGTGTTTAGGTCCTACCTGATACTGATGATCGTGTGCTAACAATAATTATTTAGGGTTGGGTTCGATGACTATGAGGATGTTGATCGTATGACTTATTATTAATAACGAGTAGAAGTTGTATGATGATGCATGATTAGTAGGACTTGTTATTATATATGATGATGTATGATGCGAGCATATATATTTAGGAACGGATGGAGTATATACGAAGCAATTAACTTGCACCAGTAACATCCACGTGTTGCAAAGGTGGCGAGCACTCTCAACCAATGATAAACAAACTTGCACTACCAACAGCCATTTCAAAAGGGTTCGCATGATTGACACATTTACTGAAAAGTTAGCCTCACGTCGGAAAATTCTGCTGGCGTACTATCTTCTAGATGAAAGGGGAATACAATATAGAAGACTGACCAAATAATCTCTCCTGCTAAGATAGTACACCGCCGTCTCCACTACCACCACCTACTATAGTTTCTATAGTTAATTAATGAACGCATATCCTCATGCTAAAATTGCGAGGGAAATAGCAACATGTTCGCTCATAATCTATGGTCATACTCTGACGTTGCCTACCATAGTAGCCTCACTATTCCACTACCTTCTCCCAAAATAGTTTATGACTGTTTGCTTTGTAGCCACACTTGACCATTCATGTGTTAGTTAGTGTTGGAAACGATTGTTTTGGCAATGCTTCATGATGTATTGATCGGTGCAAAGCGCACGTATATATGGAGTACAAAGTGGGCCACAACCTCAACTATACAAAGACTAGGAGGTGGGCCAGGCTATACAATATACATGCACAAACCATATATTCAACACGCCCCCCCCCCCCCCCCCCCCCCCGCAGTCGAAGCGTCGCCGGAGACGCAAAGACTGGACCTGAACTCCTCGAAAACAGAAGTAGGCAGTCCTTTCGTCATGACATCGGCGAACTGTTGCGCCGTCGGGACGTGGAGGACCCGGATGCGCCCAAGAGCCACCTGCTCACGAACGAAGTGTATATCGAGCTCAATATGTTTCGACGATGATGGACCAGGTTGGCGGAGAGGTAAACGGCGGAGACGTTGTCGCAGTAGACGAGCGTAGCCTTGTGAACATCACAAAGCAACTTCTGGAGCAGCTGACGGAGCCAAGAGCATTCAGCAACGGCGTTAGCCACTGCTTGATACTCAGCCTCGGCACTCGAGCGGGAGACGGTGGGCTGTCGCTTGGAAGACCAAGAGATCAGGGACGGCCCAAGGTAGACACAGTACCCCGAGGTGGAGCAGCATGTATCGGGGCAGCCAGCCCAGTCCGCATCAGAGTAGGCGACAAGGTCGGTGGAGGCGGAGGCCGTCAATGTAAGTCCCAAGGACTGGGTGCCGCGTATGTATCAGAGGATACGCTTCACCAGAGTCCAGTGAGAGTCGCGCGGAGCATGCATGTGAAGACAGACCTGCTGAACGGCATACTGCAAGTCGGGGCGCGTCAGGGTCAGGTACTGCAGGGCGCCCACAATGGAGCGGTAGAAGGCCGCATCAGATGCAGGCGAACCCTCCAAAGCGGAGACCTTGGCCTTGGTGTCGACTGGCGTGGGAGCAGGCTTGCAGTTAAGCATGCCAGCTCGGTCGAGAAGCTCATGGGCATAGCGCTGCTGATGCAGGAAGAACCCATCTGGCCGTGGAACCACCTCAATGCCAAGGAAATAATGCAGAGGACCCAAATCCTTCAGGGCAAACTCATCACGAAGACGAGCAGTGAGCCGCTGGAGGAGCGCGACAGTGGGTGCCGTCAGAATGATGTCGTCGACGTACAGCAGCAAGTAGGCCGTGTCAACTCCGTGATGATACACGAAGAGGGACGCATCGGAGCGAGTCGATATAAATCCGAGCGTCTGCAGGAAGGCGGCGATGCGCTGGTACCAGGCGCGAGGTGCCTACTTCAGCCCGTAGAGAGAACGGGAGAGCATGCACACATGATCTGGATGCGTGGCATCGACGAAGCCGGTGGGCTGCTCACAGAACATCTGCTCAGCCAGGTGGCCGTGCAAGAAGGCATTGGACACGTCCAACTGATGCACAGGCCATGCTCGGGACACGGCTAGCTGGAGCACGGCGCGGATCGTGCCCGGTTTAACAACCGGGACAAATGTGTCGGTGAAGTCCACGCCCGCGCGTTGCCGAAAACCCCGAACCACCCATCGAGCTTTGTAGCGCTCGAGAGTACCATCCGGGCGAGTCTTGTGCCGAAAGACCCACTTGCCCGTGATAATGTTGGCACGGGGCGGCCGAGGGACGAGCTGCCAGGTACGGTTCCGCTGGAGCGCATCGAACTCTTCCTGCATCGCAGCAAGCCAATGAGGATCCCGAAGGGCGGCTCGAGCTGACGACGGGAGAGGAGACGGCTCAGCGGCGGAAGCAGCGAGAAGATACTCATCGCTGGGGTACCACGTGCTCGGGCGAAGGGTGCCAGCCCGAGAGCGAGTCATCGGGCGGGGCAGCGAGTCCGGAGGGGAGGCGGGCAAGGACGAAGACGAGCCCGCCTCCGATGGAACCGCCGCGGGCAAGGCCTCCGCGGACGAGGCCGCCGGTGAGGTGGCTGGCGAGGTCGCCAATGATGCGGCGGGCGAGGCCGCCTGCGTGGCAGCGGACGAGGCCGCCGGTAGGGTCGAGGCCGGGGATGCTGGGGGCGTCGCGGGCGTCGAGGGGGGTGCAGCCCCTAGGGCAGCCAAACGGGGAGAGACTGGACCCGTGGCGCGGGGGGCACCCTCAAAGCCGGGAGGCGGCCCAAGAGAGGCACGGGGGCAGCCATCACTGGGAGCGGGCAAGGCCGCATCATCCGAACGTACCTGCTGGAACGGAAAAACCATCTCATCGAAGTAAACGTGTCGTGAAGTGATCACCCGATGAGAGATAGGATCATAGCAGTGGTAGCCTTTGGTGTTAGGAGGATAGCCGAGAAAGATGCAGGCCACAGACCTAGGTGCGAGCTTATGAGGAGTGGTGGAAGCGATGCTGGGGTAGCACAAGCAACCGAAAATGCGGCGCTCATCATAGGAGGGTGGCATGCCAAACAAGAGGTGATGAGGTGCGAAGTTCCCGCGAGTGCGACAGGGACGAATGTTAATGAGTAGTGATGCGGTGGCAAGCGCGTTGGGCCAAAAACGTGGTGTCACGTTGGCGTGAAAGAGGAGGGTGCGAACGCAGTCATTGAGAGTGCGTAGCACGCGCTCAGCGCGGTCGCTTTGTTGCGAAGTGTACGGGCAAGTGAGATGAAAGATCGTGTCGTGTGTGGCGAGAAGGTTGCGGATCGCAAGGTTATCGAACTCCTTCCCGTTGTCTGTTTGCAACGCATGGATGGGACATCCAAACTGCGTGGAGACATGGGAGTAGAAGGCGGTGAGAGTGGCAACAGAGTCCGACTTTCGCCGCAATGGGAAGGTCCACACATAGTGCGAAAAATCATCAAGTATGACAAGATAATAAAGATAGCCCGTGTTACTTGCAACAGGAGAGGTCCAGGCATCACTATGAATTAACTCAAACGGGTATGATGCGACATGCGAGGAATTGTTAAAAGGAAGACGAACATGTTTGCCGAGGCGACAAGCATGACAAGTGTGATCGTCGATCTTATTACACGTGAATGAAAAACTCCGAAGAATGTGACGAAGGGTGGTGATGTTGGGATGACCGAGACGAGCATGCCAAAGGTCCACTCCGGCGGAAAGCGCCATGGGTGCAGCAACGGATGAGGTAGGTGAGTGGACCGGGTAGAGCTCGTCGGGGCTGTCACATCGGTGGAGCACCATCCGGGTACAGGCATCCTTGACAGAAAAGCCAAACATGTCAAATTCAACTGTAACAGGATTTTCACGTGTAAGAGAACGAACGGAAACAAGATTTTTAATGATGTCAGGAGAAACAAGCACATTAGAAAGATATAATGGCATGGAGTTAGAAGGAAAAGCAGCATGGCCGACATGAGTAATGGGCATGGAAGAGCCGTCACCCACGGTAATGCGAGCAGCGGTGTGAACAGGGTGAGCGGCAAGAAGGTTACTGGGGTTGGCGACCATGTGAGCCGTGGCTCCGGTGTCCATATACCAGTCGCCACCGCGAGTGTACTGCTGCGGCGTGAGGGCGGTGTGGAGAGCCGCTAGGAGCGCGGGATCCCAAGGCGCCGGCGGGAGGGCCGGGGGCAGACGGCGCCGGCTGAGGCGGTGGCGCCACATACCCATAGCCCGAGGGGTTGTAGAGCGGCGCGGGCTGGTACGCCTGAGGGGCCGCGTACAGGGCCTGATGAGGGGCCGGGCGGGCGCCAAAGGAGCCGGGGACGGGGGCACGCGGTATAGGCATGGAGTACGCGTGCACAACCCCCGTCCAAGGGTTCTGGCCGGCCTGCCGGGGCGCCGGCGGCAGCGGGTGCTGCGGCTGCTGCTGCTTGCGGCCTCCGCGGCCGCGGCGCCCGCCCCGGCGCTACTGCTGCTCGGCGGGGGGCGGAGGGGCCTGCGACGGCGCCGGGTAGGGAAACCCGGGTGGCGGCGGCGCCTGGAAGGGGCCCGGGGCGGGCCGCAGTGGTGGGGCTGGGGCGGTGGGCAGCGCACCGCCACGGGTACCGGCGGTGAGGGCCGTGTGCGTGACATCTGCATCCGCCGCTCCTCCAGCTATAAGTACGGGACGATCTTGGGGAAGGTCGGGTTGGTGATGAGGGGGATGTTGGAGGCAGCGTTCCCGAAGTCATCGTTCAGTCCGGCGATGAGGGTGCTGAGGAGAAGCTCATCGGAGACCTTCTCGCCGAGGTCACGGAGCTCGTCAACAAGTTTCTTGAGGCGCATGCAATAATCGTCAACAGACGACTCAAGCTACTGGCACCCAAAAAACTCGCCGTGCAAGAAGACCTTGCGTTGGAGCGCGTTGTCGGTGAAGAGGCTGTTGAGCTTGGTCCAAACGGCGTGAGCGTCATCGTCGGCGGAGACCACCGTGTGGAAGAGGTCCTTCGAGATGGTGGTGTAGAACCAGTGGATGAGAGTGGCGTCGATGGCTGTCCACTCCTCATCGTCCTCCATGAAGCGAGAGTCTATGGCGCAATCGATGTGATCCCGGAGAATGTACTCACGGAACACGAGGGAGAAGTACGTCTTCCAGGCATAGTACGTGGAGGTGAGGTGGTCGAGGACGACGGGAACCCGGGCGAGGATGTTGAGGTCGCGGATGACGATGGGATCGGGACCGTCGAACGGGTTGGTGCGGCGGCCGCGGGAGGTACCGGTGGAACCGGGGAGGCCATGGCCGAAAGGGGGAGGTGCAGCGGCGCTAGAGCGGCGGCGCGGCAGGGAGGAGGGAGGCGCGGCTTGGGGGCGGCGCGGCAGGGGAGAGGGCGGCGCGGCTTGGGGGGCGGCACGGCGGTGGCTGGCGGAAGCGCGGGCGGCGGCGGCGGACCAGGGCGGCGGCGCGGCGGCGTAGGTTCGCGGCGGCGGCGGCGGGGGCGGCGGCGGCGATGGGATCGCGGCGGCGGCGGCGGCACGGGTTAGGGTTAGGATCGTAGGTCTGATACCATGTTGAAAACGATTGTTTTGGCAATGCTTCACGATGTATTGATCGGTGCAAAGCGCATGTATATATGAAGTACAAAGTGGGCCACAACCTCAACTATACAAAGACTAGAAGATGGGTCAGACTATACAATATACATGCACAAACCATATATTCAATAGTTAGCAAATCAACGAGCACATTGGCAAGAACAAATCAGCGTAACGAGGCACCCATCTAAGTCACTAGCACTTCGTTTGGATGTAGACATTCACAGCCTTGGAATTGAATTGGCTTCAATATCAAATCCCCGGGACATTGACATTGAGATTCAACCCGAATTCAGATGTTTGGATGTTTATGCATTGCGCATTTGGAATTCAAGGAGAGACCAATGCTCATTCTTGTTTGGATGGTTGGAGTATTGAATTGGCTCATTTGTACTAGTACAAGGAGAGTCAGACATGCTACAGCCGGCCATGATGAGGTCCTCGGAGGCGGAACTGTAGGTTAACACGTGGCAGCGACAGGAGAAACGCGCGGGGATCGCAGGCGCAGACGAAGCCAGCCCTGCGTCCTTGCCGTCTACCCAAGCATGCACGCCACCGTCCTCTAGCCGGCCGCCATGAAGAACAGTAGCCCGGCAGACGCGGCCCTGCCACGAAAATATGTTTGTGCATCTCCGTCTTCGCTGTCCCCTTGTTGTTCTTCCACTACTAGGAAAAGGCCTACTAATGGCGCACCGGTTTTGCCTACTAATGACGCACTATTGATGCGCCATTAGTAGCACGCCACTAGAATTTTTTACTAATGGCGCACCACTGGTGCGCCATGTAACAATTTTTTTTTTCAAATTTTTTTTCAGAATTTTTTTTAAAGTTTTTTCTTAATCTCAGGTCAATATGCTTAATCTCAGGTTAAATTGCACTCCGTGGTCAAATTTCTCGAAAGGTCGCCCATCCTCACACTACTCCAGCCCAAGCACGCTTAACTTCAGAGTTCTATCCAACCCCAGCAACAGCTCACTTCACAGGCACTTGTTGATATATCTACCATATCAATCCTATTATACCTTGTTGATGTCTACGACTTTGTTCATGTTCATGACTATGATGAAATTTTGAAAAATACTTCCCGGTCGTATTACGTATCATTTTTTGAAAAACAATTCAAAAAAAATTCAAAACCAATTTTTTTTGAAATTTTTTGAATTTTTTTGCCTCTAGATCTTGAAAGCCCGTAACTTTTTTTCTGTTAGGTTTTTGGGGATTTTGAAAATGTTTAACGGGGTTCCCCCAGTTAAATTCGGATGTAACTTTTCGAGTAGATGCTTTTTCATATATAAAACATTTTAATCCGAGTTCGTATGCAAAAGTTATGCCCATTTTACAAATTTCCAGAGAGATTTTGCAAATAAAGTCGAAATTCATATTTGTAAATTTTCCCAACAACTAGACCACATATTACATGGGAAACTTATTTTCTTTTATTTTTTTGACATTTCCATCATTTTCTTTTATTTTTTAAAAAATTGAAAAGGCGATCCACAGGGGGGGTGCATTCGGTGTTGGGCCAAATTAGTAATGGCGCACCGTGGGGTGGTGCGCCATTACTAGTTTAACTAGTAATGGCGCACCACACTCACAGTGCGCCATTACTAGTTAAAACTAGTAATGACGCACTGTCCACTGGTGCGCCATTACTAACAATTTTTTTTTCAAAACTACTAATGGCGCACCATGGGGTTGGTGCGCCATTACTATGTCAAACTAGTAATGGCGCACCACCCCCACGGTCCGCCATTAGTAGTTTTGAAAAAATTAAAAAAAAAATTTACTAATGGCGCACCGTGGGATGTGGAGCGTCATTAGTATTTGCACACTAACGACGCACCAACACATGGTGCGCCATTAGTATTTAGTAATAGCGCACCACATATACAGTGCGTCATTAGTGTCCATCCTATCTATAGCCCTTTTTCTAGTAGTGTTCATCTGCGTGTTCCTGAGATCCGGGCCTTTGCCACAGCCGTCGCCCTCCTCATCCTGACCTCCCTTGTCGTCGGCATCCTGCAACGGTGACCACGCCCCACCGCTGCGACAGATGGAGGCGGTATTGCTACGGGCCAGATCTCGGCGGAGCTCCACTGCTACAGTTCCGTTCGGGTCAAGAGGGTCGGCACTGATTAAGGGTGGGCGCAGTGCACCATATGCCTGGCCGTGCTGCAGGTCGGGGAGAAGGCCCGGCGGCTGCTGGCGTGCGAGCACCTGTTTCGAGCAAGCTGCGTCGACCGGTGGCTGTGCGAGCTTTTTTTTATGAGGTCAAGACGAAGGGGTACGCGGGGGCAAGGCAATATCAAGCAAATCGGAGGGGTGGAGGTCCGAATTCGGGAACGGGTGGGGCTAGTGTTGTCGAGGATGGCTCGATATCGAGGCGCGATTCCATGCGTGGATGCCGAGACTATCCAAACAGCCGTATTCGGGTAGGTAAATGCCAATATCAAATTCTTCGCACGAATGTCTACATCCAAACGGAGTGTAGTGGATATTGATACTACCCACCCTCCCCCCAAAGCAAATCGGAGGGGTGGAGGTCCGAATTCGGGAACGGGTGGGGCTAGTGTTGTCGAGGATGGCTCGATATCGAGGCGCGATTCCATGCGTGGATGCCGAGACTATCCAAACAGCCGTATTCGGGTAGGTAAATGCCAATATCAAATTCTTCGCACGAATGTCTACATCCAAACGGAGTGTAGTGGATATTGATACTACCCACCCTCCCCCCAAAGCGTGTGCTGGTCCAAAAAAACAATACATGTTCTCTTGGCAGAGGACGTGTGTGTCTAATCGAAACCCCGCCCACCATTAGACACGTCTTCTCAGACCGTGTGCGATCCCCTCCCCCATAACATACACCCATGCACGTCGAAGTTTCAACTGTCCATGTTCGTTGGGTGTTTTGAATTGCGTGCAATCACCCAAATTGCACTAGTTGGTGTGTATTTTTTTAGGCACACTAGTGAGTTTGTGAGTGTGTATTATGGAACGGATAGAGTACTATATATGAGAAGTTCTCAATCTCCTTATTTAATTCCTCATTTAAATATGTATTAGCTCTCTCTCTCCTCATTTAATTCCTCTTCTTTAACGCATGCGAGTTTTGGATTGGAGGGTTTGAAGGATAATAAATGTTCAATAACTTGATTTTAGTCTTTTTAGTATTTGGATCCAAGCATGGGCTAGCAAGTTTTAGTCCCACTACTTTTAGTCATGGGACTAAAACGTATCCAAGCACCCTCTTAATGTGGATATATCATACCAATAACGACATTTATGGTCATACTGCCCTGATAGGGTAAAATCCATTCAGACCTATGGGTGATAATGAAGTGATATCAAGACTTGAAGTTCTTTATCTCACTAATGCCAAAGCACTCATATCAGTGCAAACTATGCTAGGCCTGACACTATATTTACTCCCTCCGATCCCATTTACTCTGTGCATAACTTTTTTTCCATTTTTCCCAAATTGCTCTGCGCGTTCCGTTTTTGTGGCACCTCTTTCCTAATCTACCCCTCATCAGACGCGTCCCATGCAGCGGAGGAGCATGCGTGCGTTAATTGGTTCCCTAGTTATCCGGCTTCTTTCCTCGTCTGGTGTGCCGCTGTATGTAAACTACCATGCCCCGCATTTACTGCTCTCTTGGTATTGGCCGGTGGGCTGGTGCATGCAATCCTGTGTAGCTTTCCCAATTATCTCTTGGCGACTGCATGCATCTGATCCGGTCAAAAGAAGGGGCAATTTTGTCCCAAAAAAAACTGAGCGGGGCTCTCCTTGGTATGCGGGTTGGAAGTTATGCGCAGTGTAAAAAGAATCGGAGGGAGTATTATCTTTATTCAGACTGAAACACCCAACAAAAGGTATATGGTTAGTATAAGAAATATCAGCTTATATCTCAAGCGCACAATAAATCTTAGGCAACTCCATCAGGAAAATGAACATCTAACCATAGTATGATATATCAATGACTGAATTTACTGCAATAGCCTTCTTATGGAAGTCATCTGAATAAACTTTAATGGCTATTTCCACTTATCAGTCTGACATAATTGCTTTCTCTAATAACATTGCAAAATATGTCTGGCTCAGCAGAATGATTAACCACAGTCAAAATCATGTGATTGAGATTCATCAGAATCACATAATTTCATTTATCAAGATGCTACCACTTGTGTTACTCAATTCCTACAGGTTATATGAATAACAATATCATAAAGCACATTGCTCGAAAGTTACTTATCCTCACAAATAATAGAAAAGTGAGGAAACAATTGCAAATAAAATATTGTGAAAATGCAACAAATTATTCACAATGTCATGCCCCATGTCAAATGAATCAGTATGACACATCCTCTAGATTTGTAAAGTTCGGGGGGGGGGGGGGGGGGGGGGATTTCCCAAACTATAACCTATTAGTAATCATCAAGATTCCATATATTGTAGTCTTTTTTTCTTCATGAACTTTTCCCTAATGGTTTCTCATAAAAAAGTTTTAAACGAGACAATATAAACACTAGTGTCCATATATGTCATATCAGTTTCTCGTTATATTTTTCCCACCGGGTTTAAAGGGGTTTTCAATGGCATATCAGATCGCACTCTTTTGTCTTATGAGTTTTCTCTCAAAGTTTCTAATAATGATTTTTAATGAGGCACTGTCCTCTCAAAGATCATATGCCATACTTTCTATTTTTCTCTATCGGGGTTCTTAAAGGAAGTACTCAAGACATATTTATTGATCTCTAAACTCACTGATGAGTTTTCTCCTTCTTCAAAGGTTTTTCTCATATGGGTTATCAGGAGACAATAATTATTATATGTTGCATCATTTCTTCTTATTATTTTCTTCACTGGGATTAAAGGAGTTTTAGCAACATATCTACAATATTCTCATATTTTTCCCACGTGGCTTTTGGATGAGACTTTAAAGACTATACAAGGATTTCTCAAGGTAAATGACGAATATACAAGAAGCCTTCGATAATGGATAATTCAAGAAGTGGTGTTGTAAAGGGGAGGTGTTAGGAATAGATTTACATGTTAGTTAATTAAAATAGGTTAACTAGCGAACTGTCATTAGTTGAATAGGTGTGTCAAACACCGAACAGTCGCCTCGTACGGACACATTCTTTCTCCCTCTTTCTATTGTAACTACCGCCTCTACAAGGCGTCTCTTGAGAGTGTATATATACCTTGAGAATCAATGAAATCTGTTGTTGTTCTTTCATTCAATCACTTTTACTTTCAACAAAGACGATGTACCAAATATGCCGACGTCATCACTATTTAAAAAAATGATGACATTGATTGAAAATGAGGCGCCATCAATTAAAGTTATCGCTAGCAGTACAAATAAGAAATTTTGGATTGGTAAGGTACACTTTTCTTCCCATTGGGAAGTCAACTCATAAGCCAGGTTGTTCGAAATAAGACTATATTTTAGGTCCATCATGTTCGTCCAGCTGGCCATGGCTGTTGGTGGTGCAAGTGGCTTCAGAATACAATGCACTATTGTCGGCCAACGACTTGTCTTTTCTTCCTTTTCTATATTCTCACTTTTGATAATGCATATACAGATCGCCGAATCAGAGAACAAAATTCGGCATCTCCGATCCAGCCATATCCACCCTTCCAAAGAGTTGAGAGAATCAAGAGAGGGAGAATGGAGGCCGCGACGCAGCTTGTCTCCATCGTCGGGCAGTTTGTGGGCGAGGAGTACCAGCAGCTCCGCGGCGTCGGAGGGCAGGTGGCTGAGCTCAGCGACGAGCTGGACACCATGAACGCCATCCTCCGCATGCTGTCCGACGCCGAGGAGGGCGCCGTTGACCACTTCATCCGGGTGTGGATGAAGCAGGTCCGCGAGCTTGCCTACGACGCCGAGGACTGCGTGCACCTCTACATCCTCCGCATCCGGTGCCGGCCGAGAGACCGCTTCCTCGTCTGGTCCAAGCGCGTCCTCGCGACGCTCTTCCCTCGCCGTCGGTTGGCTCGTGAGATCCAGGAGCTCCGCGCCCGTGCCGTCGTGATCAGTGAGCGCCATGCGCGTTACGGCGTCAGCCGTGAGGCGCTACTGCGATGCACTACTTCTTCTATAGCCGCTCCTACCCCCGTGCTCCGCCATGAGCTCGGCCGGCCGGCAGCAAACGACCCTGACCATCTCGTCGGCATCACGGAGCAGGCTGATAAACTGTCCAACATGGTGAGGGCGGTGGGTGACAAGAATCTCAAGGTGTTCTCCATCGTTGGATTTGGTGGGCTCGGGAAGACCACACTGGCGATCGAGGTGTGCCGGAAGCTGGAGGTGGAGTTCCCACACCAAGCGCAAGTGTCCGTGTCCCAGGCGTTCGGCGGCACCAAGGATCTCGAGGGATTGCTGAGGCGCATTCTTCGACAGATCGTGCAGGCGAAAGCAGATAATGCACAAGGCATCAAGGAAGAGAACCCCCTTGATGGCGTCGACGACAAGGATGAAAGCGACCTCACCAGGATGCTCAAGGAGCTTCTCAAGGACAAGAGGTACATATAAACACACACAAGCTATATATCTACATATTACTTAGTTGTTTAATTTATCATTTTGTCTATTAAGTTTAATCTATCTCAAAGTTCTCACACAATAATCAATGAAAGAAAAGGGAAGTGTGTATAGCTTGTCATTTATGGGATCAAGATATAAGATAAACAGTTTTGCTAGAACTCATCTAGATGAGATATAGTTTGGTCTCATTCATCTTTTATAGCCATTGGATGTGATGCTATAAGATGCTTGTGTGCTGACGTGGGTTGTATTTGTTCTTGTTCTCAAAATGAATGAAACCAAACTATATCTCACCTAGATGAGTTCTAGGTACTCCCTAAGATAAAACCTGCAAATCATATGGACATAAACAAGTTACGCAAATCATACTAAAACCCGCAAGGCCGCAACAAGTGGCTAACCTCACAGCAAGTAGTGCTGGGTCATGTAAAAAAATTCTTCGCAAGCCTTAGTGGCACATACACAATTCATGAAATTCTAGTGGCAGCCATGTAATATCCAAACTGGAGATTGGCACATACCAAATTTTGCATTTACTCTTTGGGTGGACACTTGCATGGCCATGGAGAAGAGAGTCGGGTATGTCTCCCAGAAGAGAAAGCCAAAAACTGAATTTATTATAGCATCTCTAATCATTGTAAGGTAATTGTTTGTCACGCGAGATTAGGATGATGCTGCGTATAATAAATAAGAATGGATAACAATGCCATATGTAGTGAACCAACCAACCTCGTACAAGTGTCTTATGGTCAATAGACTTCAGTTAGGGGGGAGGGGGAGTATGGCTGGCCTCGCCAGAGGGAGTAAGGGTGGAATAGAAAAGAAGGAAAGAGGATCAAGAGTTAGGGTTTCCCTGCCAAGGCTTATATAATGCCCATCTATCTGAGATGAGCCTAGATAGAAGACATCCACTAATAGTTTTGGTATGCGAGATGGGCCTCTTCTTTGGTCCGCTTGCAATTGTTTTCAAGGTATGCATATCTGCTCGCCTGTGTCGTAAAGATCTAGTTTTCGACACAAACTTTTGAGTCAATTACACCACCGGTGCTAAAACTTGGCACGAAAAATCACTTTAGTGCCAAAACTTGCGGCATACATTGAACTGGTACTACAACTTGGCTTCGACATACATATACGGTGCAAATGGTGGCTGTATACGGACACAGTGCTGACTTGGCATGCCACATGGTGAGAGGCCCATTGTCAGCGAGTTGATTTGGCGTGTGGCCTGTTATTTTGGGGAAAACCAATGAGAATTTTTTTTTCCTGCATAAAAGGCCCTGATGCATGTCGCTCCGTCCGTCAGCGACCAAATTATTATGTGCAATTTTTTTCCCGTATAAAAGGCCCTGATGTGCAGCGTGAATGACCAACTGCCTAGCCAATGCAAAAGAAGATGTTTTTGATCAACCAGCAAACGTACGCTGTCTCCCTTAAAAAAAAGCAAAGGTGCGCTGTCTATCCGTGGTCTACATTTCAATGGGGTGGTGAACTTCATGCCGGCTCAGCCTCTCGGAGGTGCTCACAGAGGTAGGGTGTGCGTGTGTGCGTTCATAGGGGTGAGTGTATGCGCGTATGTATGCGCGCTTGCGTATGTACTGATGTTCAAAAAAAATGGGGTGGTGCATTGGAGACCATACACCCCATTTTTCACTATTATTTGCTTTTAAAAATATATCTATATTTCAATTATAATAGTGTGTTATAAATAAAATACATAGAAAAAAATCTTAAAGCATATTAATGTAGTATATAAAAGTGCTCGTCCTTTAAGAATTTTTTTGAAGGATATAAATGTGTTCGTGCTTTAAGACATTTCTGTATATTTAATAAATGCTTATATAAGTTTAAAAATGTTCACAGTTTAAAATAATAATCATGATGTAAAAATATATTCACATGATGTAAAAATAGTTGGTTTGGATTCGAACCAGCAGCATGTAGCCATATGAGCGTGGCCACCACCCCACACAACAGTGTTACTTTTTAGAAACTTATAAAATACATGTAAATTATAATATTGTGTTATAAATTACATATATATAATACATTATAAATCTATTCATGTATTATTTCATAATTTATCTGTATAATAAAATTATAATTAAAAGATTATGCCTGTAATAATTTTCATATTTAATACAATTATAATTAAAAGATTATATATATATATATTTCAGTAAATGAATATATATTTAAAATGTTCATGCTTTTAATAAAATAATTGTGTAGTATATAAAAGTGTTCATTTTTAATTTAAAATTTAGCATATTGATAACACGTGATTATAATTTACATGTAATTTACTTTAAAAGTTTACAGTGCAAAATGGGTCTAGGCTCCCCGGCCTGCTTAAGGCCTACGAGGAATGTTATAGTTTACATACATTAAAACAAAATGTTCTTCTCGGTACATTTGTTAGGCACACACTGCTCCATGCTGTAAGTCACGTATTCGAATCCCAGTGGCCACCATTTTTGCAAATAATTTGTGGTTCGTGCATCAAGGGCTTGCTTTGGAGAGAAAAAAGTCCTGAGGTTTTTTTCAAAAAATAACAATCTCTATAGTTGAGAGGCTGACAACGGGTGCCGTGCCATGTGGCGCGCCTAGTCAGCATCATCTCCGTATACAAACATGATTTGCACCGTATATGCACGTCAAAGCTAAGTTGTAGCACCAGTTCAATGTATGCCACGAGTTTTGGCACTAAAGTGATTTTTCACGTCAAGTTTGAGCACCAGCGGTGTAATTGACTCCAAACTTTTCTGCCTTGACCTTTCCGAGATATACGCCCAAGAAAACCCAACTCAAATAGCCTATTCTGTGGTAGGCAGAGGGTGAACAAACGCACACCTCAAGCAATGCTCGCTTTGGCTGGCGGGTTAGCCTACCTAGTTGGGAATTTCGAAGAAGTAAATGAAAAAAAAAAGATAGGAAAACTGGAAAATAGAGGAAAAAATAATAAATATTGCAAACAATAGAAAATGTTCAGGACCTATAAAACGTTGGTACAAAATAAAAAATGTCTCTAAAAAATTTCTGCAAAATTTTAAATGTTTGCAAAGATGAAAAAATGTTCCTTAATTTAAAAAACGTTTATTAATTTACAACATGTTTGCGTATTTTTTTACAATTCTCTTGAATCTAAAAATGTTCATTAATGATTTTTCCTAAATTTCCACAAATGTTCACGAATTTGGAAAAAGGTTTGTCGCTTTATTTTAAATTTTAAATGTTCCCATTTTTGTTAAAAAGTTCAAGATTTGAGAAAATATTCACGAATTTGAAAGAAGTCCATGGATTTTAGAATGTGTTCGTGATTTTTAAAATGTATCTGAATATTAGAAAAAATATCAAGAAACTACAAAATAATGATTAATTCACAATGATTTCATGAATTTGAAGATGTTCATAAATTTCAAAAAATATACATGAATTAATTGTTTTATGGATTAGGAAAGTTTCCGAAAATCATGAATTTGTAAAAATGTTCAGCAATTTTGAAAAATTGTGAATTTACAAATATTCATAGTTTCCAAAAATAAATCCCAAATTTAAAGCGTGTTATTGATTTTTAAAATCACAAATTATAATCTGGAACAAAAAAATAAAGGACAAAATGAAAAATAAACAGAAAATAGAAACTGGTAGAAGAAACAGAAAAGGAGAAAAAAAAATCAAATATGGTTCTATAGCCTTCTTAAAAAGGCAGGAGAAAGAACAAAAAGAAGAACATAGTGAGCCACCTATATCTCTACTCCTAATGTCTCAGTTGGTAGGTCGCGTTCCGGGTTTTATTTTCGTCCCACCTCACCCGGTCTTTTTTGGTACTTCTTTGGTACTTCCTCCCACCTCCCCCTCAGCCGTGAAAAACCAAGAAAAACCCCGCGATCGAGTCCCGCACACGCCCAAACTCCCGTCGTTATCTCTACTCCTAATGGAGCAGTTGGTAGCCTTGTACGGTTTATTTTCGTCCCACCACTTTCAACCGTTTTATTTCACTGGTTTTTTTCATCCCTCCCCCACCCCACCGATTTAGTTTCGCGTCACCCTCTCACACAACGAAAAAAATCTTAACGGATCATAACTTTCCATGCTGGTGCAAGTTATTTTTAGTAATGTCTTTATGTGAAAGAATCAATCACGATCAATCTCTAAATATCAAATCTAAATTAATTAACCTTACCTTAAATTGCTCAATCACATTAATTAGGAAACAAAATAACCGATTTTAAGAAAATATCTACTCTTAATGGAGGGTATTACATACCAAACATAGGTACGTCATTAGCTCGCTTCCTTCCCTTCTCTTCCCTTCGTCCCTCAGTCCCATGCTCGTGGCGCTGAAGTGGCATCGACAGGCGATGGCGGCGAGGACAACACGTGGCAGCCCCTGAAGCACGAACATGACTGCACCTGGGTCTGCCGTCTCCCAAGATATGGGTGAGTTCTCGTGATGCCCACCCTAAACCCTCACGTCCTACAAATTCCTCAACCTCTACCATCTCGATTTCGTCCATGCTCTGATCCAAATGACGATGCAGCTCCGGCCGATTGACAATGGAGGTTCGCCATCCTTCCTCTCAGCACCCACTCCTGGAGGAACGACACGCCATGCCGATCGAACCCGGTCGAGATCACTCACCAAGATTGCTATTCGGAAGTTTTTTGTCAAAAAGTGAAGAGTGAGCCACTTGTGCAGGTGCAGGTTTTGTTTTAAAAATCCAATTTGTTTATCCTTTTGTCGCTGAAATTGTTTACTAATTATGTCATTCGTCCCACCTCCTATGATTTTTTTGGTACCTCCTCCCACCTTCGCTGGTTTTTTGTAGATTTTTTTCGTCCCCTCCTCCCACTTCATCGGTTTATTTTCGCGTCACCCTCTCACACAATGAAAGAAATCTGAAAAGATCAGAACTTTCCATACTGGCGCAAGTTATTTGGTAATGTAGAATCAATCACGAACAATCTCTAAAGATCAAATCTAAATTAATTAACCTTACCTTAAATCAATCAATCACATTAATTAGAAAACAAATAATTGATTTTCAGAAAAGTCGCTCAATCACATTAACCTTACCTTAACTCACGGATGGTAATCAATCTCCAAACAAAGGAAACAATACATCGAGGGAGCGGTAAATAAACTCCCTTTCTTATGACATGTATATGATCTTCCCTTCCCTCTCCGTTGTCGAGCGTTCTTGATTCTCGAGGCCGATGCTTGGGCTGCGTCACTGGGTCACGACGGTGCCGGGGGACGAGGACGGCGAGGCCGGGTGCCGCGGCACCGCGTTGGCCGCGGCCGTGAAGGGGGCGAAGAAGGGCGGCTTCCCTGGCCCTGGGAGTTGGTGCGGTGGAAGCGGCACTTGAAGGATCCGGCGTGGGTGGCCGGCGCGCAGACGCACTTGGAAGCGGGCCCGTGGCGTGCGCCGGACGGCGTCGATGCCGACCTGTGCCACCTCCTCCACGTATTCTTGGAGCTGTGGCTGACCCATTTACATGAAATTAATTTCCTCAATTGTGGCGGCAAATATAATACACATAATCCATATTGTTATGCACTAGCGTGTGTGTGTGAAATAGATGGATTATGGTCGCGTATCCAATAAGATGGATATGTGTGTGTGTGTGTTAGAGAGAGAGGGGAGAGGGGGAGAGAGAGTGAGGAAGAGGGAGGGAGAGAGAGTGTGTGTGAGAATTTGATGGTAAAAAAAGTCGCCAATGTCACTTGATATGTATGAGTATATTAATATTGAACTCTTAAAGTTAATGTGACCCCGTTGCAACGCACGGGCGTTCTTCTATTAGCTGCTAGGGTGCGTGTTTGGTCGACATTCTCCGTGTCACACAACGAATAGGGTTTGCCTTGCCAGCCGTCTTAGAACCTCCCTTTGATGCCCTTTGTGTAGTACTCCCTCTGTCTAGTTTGTAGTATTGATCCATGCATTAGTATGTACAGTAAGATCATCATAATATATTTTTTCTTCGTATACATATTTTCCTTCAGTTAACAAATACTCCTTCCGTCCGGAAATACTTGTCATCAAAATGGATAAAAAGGGATGTATCTAGAGACGGAGGGAGTACTCACCGTTAACGTACATGTATGTCCCTGGGAAGAAAACTCAAGCCTAAGGAATGTTTCCCTAGAAAACATACATATTCCATAAAAAATGGAACACATGCATCGCGCTAGATGGTCATGCATAAAGCTCTTAAGGTCTGCTGATCTAACGTCGATTACCGGGTACAGAAACCATAAAATTTCACGCACCAATAATTTAGTTAACAGAGTATTATCAATGGATCTTCAAAACTGCATGTAAAAATCTTCAGGCGATCGATCTGGTGAACTCTTATTACAATAGTTGGATATTGCTAGCTATATTTTATTACTATGGTAAGAAAATACAAAACATTAAACATTTACAATATCGTATTATTACAATAATAAAAACATATAGAAAAATCTACATTGATTTTCTCATGTCTTGAAAATGAGGAGTTAGGTAATATCATGTCTTTTTTATATGCCCTTGTGTAGTCGTGTCTTGAAAATGAGGAGTTAGGTAATATCATGTATTTTTATATGCCGTTGTGTAGTCGTGTTTACGCAATTAATGGTGATTTATGAAAAAGGCAATTAACTATGGAATTCCTATGATAAAACTAGGTACCTCATTGTGGTCGATGATGTATGGACGGTAGCAACATGGGATACAATCAGACCGAAGTTGCCGGACAACAAAAATGGTAGCAGGGTCATTGTGACCACTCGGATAGAGAGTGTAGCTGAAGCATGCGGCGATGCTAGTGTTGATGGAGATCGCATTTATCAGATGAAACCCCTTGATTTTAATGACTCCAAGAAGTTGTTCCTCAGCAGAGCATTTGGTTCAAAGAACGACACTTTGCACAATGATCTGAGAGGTGAAATGGACAAAATCTTAAGAAAATGTGGTGGGCTACCAATGGCCATTATTAGTATTGCCAACCTCTTGGCGAGCTACAAATCACCGGAGAGCAAAGATATGTGGGAAAGAATATGCAAGTCAATTGGTTCTCAAATGGAGAACCACCCTACCCTTGAGGGCATGAGGAAAATAGTTACTCTCAGCTATAACCACTTGCACTATTATCTCAAGGGTTGCATAATGTACCTTAGTATTTTCCCAGAGGATTATGTAATCACCAAGAAGCGACTCTTGAAGAGATGGATCGCTGAAGGACTAGTTGCCGAGATTCGAGGTTTGACCTTAATGGAGGCTGCAGAAGCCTACTATAATGAGTTATTGAGTAGGAACATGATTGTTCGGGCCGGTGATATTGTCAGCTGGTGGGATGGGACTGTGGAGACGTGTCAGGTACATGACATGGTCCTTGAGGTCATGGTGTCGAAATCCCTGGAGGCTAATTTTGTTAGCCTAGTAGGTGGCTCGTATGAAGGGATGTCCTATGGTAGCATTCGCCGCCTATCCATCCATGGTGGAGAGGTAGTATCCGAAGGCTCTTGGTCCACTGAAATTGCAATATCACATGGTAGGAAGAATGACATCGAAGGGATGAAGATGGAGCATGTCCGATCACTGAGCATGTTTGGCCCTGAAGATAACATGAAGATGCTTGATCGTCTAGGTGAGTTAAGTCTGCTCAGGGTACTTGACCTGGAAGACTGCACGGCCATAAAAAACAAGCACTTGAGACATGTTTGCCGGATGTACCTTCTCAAGTTCTTGAATTTGAAAGGAACAAGTATTAGTGAGATGCCTCCGGAAGTCGGTGACCTAGAAAATTTGGAGACCCTTGATGTACGTCAGACACACCTTGAAGATCTACCAGAAACGGTGACAAAGCTAGAGAAACTAGAACACCTCCAATTCAACAAGAAGGATGCCATATTTTATACGTCTTGGAGAGCAAGTAAGGGCCTGGGTAGGATGAAGGCATTACAGACGGTGAATGCAGTAGTTTTTGGAAGTGATGCTGATGTTGCTGAAGAGCTTGGTAACCTACAACAAGTGAGAGAGTTACGTATGGATGTGGACTGCGGTCCCCTTGATCTGAATGTTAGGAAAAATCTTGCTGTGTCCCTGGGCAAGATATATTCCCTCAGGTGGCTCAACATTACTGATCATCCATGGGTCAACCGTACCGACCCTCTTGGGGACCCACAATATTTGGACTTCATACATGAAATCGACCCCCCGCCGCGGCTCCTCAGATATCTTAGGATTGGCTCCGGCATTAGCAAATTGCCCGACTGGGTCGGGTCACTGAATTATCTTACTGAGCTTTTCCTTTCCTGGACATACTTGGTTGGTGACCAACTGTTTGGCCCAGTATGTAAGCTGCCAAATCTGTTGGGCATACACCTGGAGGCGTACTACTACGTTGCTCCAGAGCTGGTTGCACAAACTGCCCACAACTTCCCAGCGCTCAAGAACCTATACCTGAACTTTGATATTCATTTTATGGAAGTTCTCAGATTTGAGGAAAAATCAATGTCAAAGCTCGAGAAACTCCAGGTGAGATTTCTGGACAAAGATACTAAGATACTCGAAGGCATGGAGAATTTGACAAGCCTTAAGGATGTGGTGCTCGAAGGTAACAGAGACAACCCTGCATTGCACCGTGCAGTGCAGCAATTAAAGACAATGAATGAGAAGCGCCAAAAATCCGATCAGATCAAGGTTGTAGTTAAATACGGCGCCGTGCAGTGGCCCAGTGTGTAGTTAGATGTCGTGATCACGCTGTGTTTGTCACTCTGCTTGATTACAGGAGGTTGGTTTGGTTCACTTAATTTGGTTCAGTATCTGTTTCACGAGTGTTGTTTTTTGAGGTTTTTCTTACTTTCCTATAAGTTGTCGTTGCCAAACTGGTTATCCCTACCGTTGTGATGTTATTTGCTGCTTGTCCTGTAAAGCTGCTCAGGACTTGTATTTGTTAAATAAGAATTACTATTATGTAATAAAGCTGACGATTGCAGCAGTTTAGACTGCTGTTGTTTTTTTGGACGTTGATTTACCTTTCCAACAAATGCATATTTCCTAAATTCAGTTCCCTATCGATTTCTCCTTCATCTGTTTGATTCACATGCCATCAGAGTTCATTGTTTTAATTTCTGTTATTGTTCTTACTACTGTATTGCATTAGCTTGTAGTCCATGAATAGGATCGTACCTCAACTTAACGAGACTCGTACTGTAAATAAGCTGAAACTAAGGAAACCAACAATCAAGATGCCGCCGTTGTAACTTTGTAAGTACAATTCAAGCTTTGTCTGAGCACACGGCAAGGAACGGAATTGTGGGAAGGAAAAAATGCAGGAAACTACTCCCTCCGTTCCTAAATAATTGTCTTTCTAGAGATTTCAGCAAGTGACTATATACGGAGCAAAATGAGTGAATCTACACTCTAAAATATGTCTACATACATCCGTATGTTGTAGTCCATTTGAGATGGCTAGAAAGACAATTATTTGGAAACGGAGGGAGTAGTAATACCAGGGAAAGCTCAACCCAAGAACAAGGACAAACGAGGGAGATAAGTCGAGCGTACCAGGCCTGCGACATCACCTTTTAGCACGCCGTAGCTTCTGCAACCAGAAGGCTAAACAGGCCATTAGCCTGCCTCGGACGACACTCCAGACGAAATAACTGTTACAATATGAACGAATGGTCAAAGGGTGTGATGGTAAATATTCAAGGGCAACCACTGAACTGATACAGTGTTCTGGCCAATACTCCTACAGTATTGATCAGGGTACCTTAGGTTGATAAACTGATAATAAAACCACATACAGCAAGCAAATACTGCCGGCCTGCCTGATCTTGATTTCAATAATTTTTACAGAAAAAAAATTCCCACTTTGCACTCTTCATATCTGTAACAAATCTTCCGCCCCGAATACAGCGAAACCGGGGAAGTGTTCGCCGTCCCTTGTTCTGTCCAAGAATAAATGACAGTCTATCTTTGCAGACACGCACGCCTCTGTTTTTGTAACGCCTCTGGTCCTTGCTGAATCCTACGGTACATTCATATTGCTCCCTCCGTACCCCGTGAATAACCGCGGAACCTGATTCTTCCTGCATATGCTACGTAATTTCTTGCCCAGTTACCGAAAAAGGCTTTCGCCCCGCTTTATATTATAAAGCCAACCGCACAACAAGCATCCAACACAATCCAACACACCGCAAACACACACACACGGAGGTCCACAGGAGCCAAAATAGTACACCTTAGGGTCAAAGCTGAGGGCACAGCACAACAAGCCCTAAAACCACAAAAAACGCACGCCACAAACCACATGGCCGCCAAGCGGTCTAGTCAGGCTCAGGGGGAGGAGGTGGCAGCGGGGGAGCCACGCGGAGCGCCGTCGAGCGGAGATCGGAGAGGAGGGCGGTGATGACGTCCCGGTCCTGGGGCGGCAAAGCGGCCGCCAAAGCTGCAAGTAACCACACATTTTGAAAACTGCGTCAGTCGCACGACGAAGGGGCACCTTCTGAATAACAAGCTTATTACGGATGTTCCAAAGCGTCCAGGCAAGAACCCCTACGCACAGCCATCTAATATGGCGGTAGCAGGCAGGGCAGGCGTTAAGCTCGGCGCACAGGTCGGGGAAGTTGGTATCACACCACTGTCCGCCAACCGTTTCGCGGAAGTAGGCCCAAAGGAATTGGGCAGAGTGGCATGAGAAAAAGATGTGGTTAGCATCCTCAACAGTGCCACAGATGGGGCACCTCCCATCACCCGGGCCATTCCGCTTGAGAACCTCAACACCCGAGGGGAGCCGGCCACGGATCCATTGCCATAGGAAGATCCTGATCTTCAGCGGGAGACGGATATCCCAGATCAGGCTAAATGGTTCCGGGGCCGACGAAGGAGCAATGGCACCGTATAAGGACTTCGTGGAGAAACATCCGGAAGGCTCGAGGTGCCAGGACAGAACATCCCGGTCTTCCGCCACCTCCATCGGCAGAAGAGCAATGTCCTGGAGGAGGGAGTCCCAGGCGGCCACCTCAAGGGGGCCAAACGGGCGCCGGAAGGCGAGACGCCCTAAGTCAATAAGGGCTGTCTCGACCGAGACCCGAGGGTCAGCCGCAATGGCAAATAGCTCCGGGAAACGTACCACCAGGGGGGCGTCCCCTAGCCAACGGTCGAACCAAAACAGGGTCGAGGCTCCGGAGCCAACAGAAATAGAGGTGCCAATGCGTAGTACGGGCAGGAGCTGGATCACAGACTGCCAGAACTGAGAACCGCCCGTACATTGGCAAAAGGCAAGAGGTTGGCCACGCAGGTATTAATTGCGAATGATGGTGAGCCAGAGGCCTCCCTCCCCGTTGGCAATACGCCACAACCAGCGAGTCAGGAGGGCAATGTTCATGCGCCGGGAAGAGAGGATCCCAAGACCCCCTGGTCTTTGGGCTTGCAGATGTCGGACCAGCTCACCATGTGGTACTTCTGTTTGTCGTCCTCGCCAGCCCAGAAGAACCTCGACTGGTATTTGTCCACCTCCTGGTGGAGGGTCTCATGAAGGCAATAGAAGCTCAAGAGAAACCAGAGGAGGCTCGACAGCGAAGAATTGATAAGGATCACTCTGGCGGCCTTCGACAGCCAGCGGCCCCTCCAGGGTTCCACCCTGCGCTGCATCCTTGTCACCGTCGGTCGAAGATCCGCGATGGTGAGTCTGGAGTCACTAATGGGCACCCCCAAGTAGGTGGTGGGGAAGGTGCCCAGGCGGCAGTTAAGCCGGTCCGCAAAGGACAAGGCTTCGTCCGGGGTGTAGCCAAGGACCATCACTTCGCTCTTGTCGAAGTTAATCGTGAGTCCGGACATTTGTTGGAAGCACAGGAGAAGGAACTTCAGGTTGGCGATGTCGGACGCGGAGCCTTCCACCATGATAATAGTGTCGTCCGCATACTATAGGAGGGAGACCCCTCCAGCACCAGCCAGGTGAGGAATAACGCCCCGAATATGGCCGCAAGCCTTGGCCTTATCCAGGATGATAGCAAGGGCATCGACCACCATGTTAAATAGAAACGGGGAGAACGGGTCCCCCTGGCGCACCCCACATAATGTGGGGAAGTAGGGCCCGATCTCACCGTTGATGTTGACCGCCGTCCGGCCGCAGGTGACGAGTTGCATAACCCGTGTCACCCAGCGGTCGTCGAAGCCTTTCCGGAGCAAAACTTCCGGAAGGAAGGGCCAGTGGACCGTGTCGTAGGCCTTGTGGAAGTCGAGCTTAAGGAACACCGCGCGGAGGTGCTTCGCTCAAACTTCGTGGAGGACTTTGTGGAAGACTAACACCCCATCCAAAATGAATCGGCCTTGGATGAAGGCAGACTGGTTGGGGTGTGTAATAGAATCCGCTAGAAGGGTCACCCTATTGGCGTACCCCTTGGCCAGGATCCTGAAGATCACGTTAATCACGGTAATGGGACGAAACTGGCGGATGTCCGAGGCCCCAGGAACTTTAGGGATGAGGGTAATTATCCCATAGTTCAGGCGTCCCAGGTCCATGGTCCCAGAGAAGAACTCGTCGAAGAGGTCCATGACCTCCGGCTTGATGGTCTGCCAGAATGTTTTAAAGAACAATACCGGCAGTCCATCCGGGCCCGGGGCCGAGGAGGGGATCATTCCTTTGATCGCGCAAGGACTTCCTCCTCCGAGAAAGGTGCCACTAGAGCGCCATTGGCCTCGGCGGAAACAAGCTGGTCTCCCGACCAGGTATCAGGGGCCAGTGCAGCCCCACCCCGAGGAGTGGGGGTAAAAAGGGCTTTATAAAAGCCATCTACGTGCGCGTGGATGTCCGAGGGTCGAACAAGCTGAGAGTCACCCGCCCACAAGGAATGAATGGAAGTAGGCCATGTTGGCGTCGCCCTGAAGCACCCAACGTTGGGTGCCGCGCATCCGCCAGTAGGCCTCCTCGTCAGTGTAGATGGCCGAGAGCTGGTCCTCGAGATCATACCTCAACATCCACTCATCCGGGGAGATCCCGGACAGGTCTGCCCGGGCGTCCAGGGCCTAGATAGCGCTTAAGATGGCCTTCTTGCGCTCACGAATATCCCGGCCAAGGTTCGCGCCCCAGCCCTTCATAAACTGGTGGGCTAGCTTGGCACAGAACTGCCAAGAGTCGACCGCGGACATGGAGCGGTGGGGGGAGACGCGCGCGGCGGCCCACTTGGCCGCAACCGCCTCGCGAAACCCGGCTTGGTTGAGCTAGAATGCCTCGAACCTAAACCGGGGGGGGGGGGGGAATGGGGGGGCGTTCATCCGCCGTGGAGAGGAGGAGGGGGACATGGTCGGATCCGATCCTGGTAATAGCCTGAACTGAAGCCAGGGGGCATCGGACCTCCCAGTCCGGGGAAACTAGGACGCGGTCCAGGACAGACTACGTCGGGTTCGCCTGGCGGTTAGTCCAGGTGAACCGGGCCCCCGAGCGCTCTAGCTCACGGAGGCCAAGCTCCACGATGCAATCGTTAAACATCTACATCCGGGGGCGATTAACCCGGTAGTTATTCTTCTCATCCGGGGAGCGGATGAGGTTAAAGTCCCCCCCCCCCCCACCACCACCACAACGGGAAGGGGGGACGCAGAAATCTTCTGCTGCAGCTCGGCGAGGAATGTCGGGGAGCGGCTGTGATCCGCCGGTCTGTAGACGATAATGACCTCCCATTTGAAGTTGAGCGCACGCTCGAAGATCTCCATACTGACGAAGAACTCACCCCGATCCATGCCTCCCACCTCAAAGGTGGCATCCTTAACACCTAAGAGGATGCCACCTGAGTGGCCATTGCTCCCACTAGAAGGGAGCCAATGCCACGCGAACAGGTGGGAGCTAAGCCCGTCAAGTTCGGGGAGGCAAAAGTCCGTGCGCATGGTCTCCTGAATGGCTATGATGTCAATGTGCTCGTCCCTGATGTACTCAACAAGCTGGCGGCGATGGCCGTCATGGCCGAAGCCGCGAATCTTCCAGAAAAGGGCGCGCATCTAAACCGCCATGGAGGGGCTGCTTGACCCCAGGACGGTGGAAGCACTGTGGGCTCGAAGAGCGGCAGTGCGGGAGCGAGTGCGGCCCAGAATCTCCTCGACCGGCATCCCCGAAGGCTGGGGGGCCGGGGTACGGAGGAGGCGTGCCCGAGTCTCGGCAAGTTTCCCATCGAGAATCTCACGGGCCTGGATAGCCGCAATCTGCTCCAAAGGGGGGCCAACCTCCCCCCTGAAAACTATGGCCGAGTCACGAGCCACCTTGGCAAGGCGGCCAAGTGGGACGGTTTCGAGAGCAGAGAAAGAGCAACTGGAAGAACTAGAGGGAATGACGGTCACACCTGTCTCGAGGTTCCAGGCCGCAGCCCGGATCTCAGCCCGCTCGGAGATGGACGGCGCCTGGAGGCCGGCCGAGCGGTCCGCGTCAAGCCGGGCGCTGCGGCGGGAGGCCGTAACCGGGGTCGACGAGGCCCGAGCCCGACGGACGTAGGACACCGAACGAGGCGGGTGGGGGCGACGGGGGTGACCACCTCCCCAGAGGCCACGAGCAGCAGACGAGTCGGGGAAGCAGACGCCGAGAGGATCAGACAGGCACCAGACTCCGCCTGAGGGGCGGGCGGGTCCAGGGCCGGTGGATCCGGAGCCGGCGCGTCGACCACCGGGGCCGGGGAGGGGGCCGAGGGGGAGGCGGGTGGCGGCGGCGCATCCGCCCCAGCAGGGTCCAACAGGGGGGACCCGAGGGGGGGAGGCACCGACAGCGGCGAGGGGGGAGGCACCGATGACGGCAAGGCCGGAGGCAGCAGAGATGCCGAGGTCGGAGACGGGGGGTCCGTGACCACCACAGGAAGAGCACACGGCGAGCGCGGCGAAGATGCGAGGAGGACGAGGAGGCTGACGCTGGAGATGTCGCTGAGCTCGGCCGAGGAGGAGGGGAGGGGGCAGGCAGCGTAGGGGTGGCGGCCTCGGAGGGGAGGGCCAACCCACGCGACCGGCCCGCACCCGAGCCCCCCCCCCCCCCCCCCGCCCCGGGGGAGGAGAGGGGTCCCGAGAGGGGGAGCGGCTGCGGCTGGAGTGCTCGTTGTCGCCTCAGGGTCCTCGTGGCGGGAGGGGCGCGGCCGGCGGTAGTGGGAATCGTCGCGGGAGTCCGCGCCGCCCCCACCGAAGTGACCTGCAGCGAAGTGGCGAGGACGGCCGACGTGGTTGGGGGCTCGGGGTAGATCTTGAGGTCGAATCCCTGGTCGTTGAAGAACACTCAAACTGTGGCACGGAGGGTGGAGGAGTCCAGACACTTGACCTTAACAGGGACCTCCTCCTCCTTGCGGAGAGAGAGCTCGTCCACCACCACCACCTTGCCAGGAGCTTAGACATGCTCCGGATCACCCTCTCAGAGCGGGCGATGTCGGGGAGGCCCGCTATGAGAATCCAAGCGGTGTCCAGCACGGCAACCGCCTTGGGATCCAACAGGGGCTCAGAGATGTTGACGACGAGTTTGTTGAGGGCGAGAGTGATGTCGTCGCTACGGGTGCAGAGGCCCAGGCTGAGAGCGTCAGGGAAGACCACAGTGAAGGAGCTGTCCGAGGTTGGGGTCACCTGCCAGTCCCAGACACGACGGCAAAGGTGGTTAAGCTCCGCCTCGATCATCTCAGGCGAGGCGACCCCGGCCCCCACAATGGACACGACAGCAAGGAGCGACGGGGACGGAGGGGGGACGTCCTCCACCTCGATGTGGAAGAATCCGAGGCCCTCGATGCCGTGTCCGTACATTATGAGCTCCTCAATCATCGGTCGGTCAGGGCAGAGAACCGCGGGATGGCCCGGTACCTTGCAAAGGTAGCACGTCGGCGGGTTGGGGCAGTCAACCTGGAAGTGGCCAGCCTCACCGCAGTTGAAGCACGGAGGAAGGTCACGGGGGGCACCAGAGATGGGTGCGCCCGAAGACGCGGGGGCCGGAGCCGCGATAGCGGGGGTGCGGGCAGCACCCCGCTTCTTCTTCTTCTTGGCACCTTGGCGGCCACGGGCCCCGGGGCCCCCGTTGCCCGGAGGATGGCTCGGCTGGGTCCGAGGCGGCTGGTAACGGCGGGTGGCCGCAGCGTCGGAGGGTTCGGCCCGAGGAGGGGGCGACGCGCGGGCGAAGGAGAGCGGGGCCGGTCGCGCCGACTGTCCCGGGAGGGGGAGAGCCGGCGGTCGGTCCGCGCCGGGGAGCGGCCCGAGGTGCGTCCGGGCGAGAGACGGTCGTGGCGGGGCGGCAAGCGACGGGGGTTGCGGGGCGGCGAGCGCTGTGACTCGCGGGCCTCGCGGGGAGGCGACCGGCGAGCCTCCCGGGAGGGGGACCGGTGGGGATCCCGCGGCGTAGACCGGTGCGAGTCGCGCGCAGGAGCCCGGCACCCGTTGGGGCCGTCGCGGTTGGCCAGCTGACGGCGGAGGTCAGCCTCGCGCCGCTGACCCTCCGGTGAGGCGCGGCCCGGCGGGCGGTGGTCCTCCAAGGGGCGTTTGGGGCGCCCAGACCCGTCCCCCCAGGAGCGCGGCATGGGGGCGGACGGCGGCATCGCAGGGGGGGAGGGGGAAGCAGGCAGCGGCGGGAGTGGGGGAAGGAGGGCGCTAGGTCTGGAGTCGGGGGGGAGGCGAGGCCGCAGAGGGAAGCCCTTCGGGAGCCAAATGCCTCCCTGGGCCGGGGGGAGCTGGGCCGAGGCCACTGGGCCGCTGCGCGAAGGAAGGGCAGGCCCGCAGATCGCAGGCCGCGTAGCCGGGCCAGCCCCGCTGGGGGGTGGGGAGGGAGCAGGCCCAGCTGGCACCCAGGGCCCGACAAGGCGAGGCCCAGCCCAGGTGCCAACCCCTCACCCCTAGCTAGGGTTCCAGCCGCCGCCCCCGGCGACGAGGACGCGGCGGACGGCCGGGCCGGTGGGGGAGGAGCAGCGAGGCGGCAGGGGGACGGTGAGCAGCATATCCGGGAAGAGCCAAAGAAGGCGATGAAGGGTCGGAACGGGGCGCGTTGGGAACGCAGCGGCGCGCCGACGGTCGAGGGCGACGACGGGGCGACCGGCCGACGCGGGGCAGGCCAGGCGGAGACCTTCCAGGAGGCCAGGGCAGGGCCGCAGTCTGCCCGACCAGCCACGCCCCAACCGGAGGGGCGCCGGCGCCGGCGGCCGACCCCAACCCCAGCCCCAAAGGTCGCGCCTTTCCCCGCGGTCACCGGCGAGGCGCGCGGCAACCGGCGGGAGGGGCGCGCGCACGTCCGGGCAGCCGAACTCCCACCCCCGGGAGTAAGGCCACCGGCGGAGCGTGGAGGCGCGGGGCGGGCCGGGGAACGCGGCCACGACACTTGACCGACCGGCCCGCGGCGCGGTCTGCGTCCTCCGCCCCGCCCAAACCACCCGCTCGGGAGGTTCAGGAGACGGGGGGGAGGGGCCGGCGGGGAGGAGGGATCCGCGGGGGAGGCGGAGGCCACGACGGAGGGAGCCGCCGGCGGCGAGGGGGGCACTGCCGGGGAGGTGGCCAGCGGGGCGGCGGAGGCGCCCGAGTCGCCAGAGCCCGCGTCTTCCATCACCTCCTGATATCAAACAGACCATGCTTCAGTGTGAAGTTTACCGACCCTTTCCGGTTAGCCCGCATGTGTTTTTCTTACGTTATCTACAACGTAAGAAGAAATGCTAAGAGACGCGGTTTGGCTGCAAATTAACCTGCTGGGTGAGTGGAGAATTCGGCGATGCGCGACGGTCGAGCAGGGAGGATCGCTCGCTCGTACAGCAACACCGTCTCCATCGCTTCTGTCTGTGGGGCGGCGGAGAGACGGCTGCGGACGGTGGGCGAGGGAGTTCTGGCCGGCGCCGGCGGCGGACCCTACCGCTCGCTCTCTCCGAAATTCCTATTTGCCGCTCCTTGCGGCTAGCAGTCGACGCAACGCACGGGCAGATCGATCAGCCTTGGGATGGGCCGGCCCGTTCAAACGATTGTGTGAATTCCCAGCCGGTTTTTTTCTGGTTTTGGGAACCTTCCAAGAGGTTCCTGAACCGGTTTTTCTATTTCTCCTTTTTTTTTCATTTTTTCTTTTCTTTTTCTTTTTCGTTCAAATTTTTTCTTTCCTTTTTCTGTTTTCTTTTTTTTTCTTTGCTCTTTGCTCTTTCGCTTTTTATTTTTTCATGTTTCTTTTGTTTGAGAATTTCAAATATTTATTCAGAATTTTATAACATGTTCTTGTTTTCATGATTTGCTCTCAATTTCATAAAATTTTCCCATATTCAAAATTTCTTCACAATTTCAAAAAATGCTTGAGTTTCAAAAAGTCTTTCACAAATTTCAAAAATCTTTCTTGTTTTAAATTTTATTCACAATTTCAAAAAATGTTCATGTTTGAAAAATGTTCATTAAATTCAAACAAATGTTCTCGTTTTCAAATATTCGTTACGTTCAGATTTTGAGAAAATGTTCCTATTTTAAAATTTTGTTCAGAATTTCAAAAAAATGTTAGTATTTGCTAAAGTCTTTCAGGAATATCAAATAATAGTCTTGTTTTAAATTTTGTTCACAATTTTATTCAGTACATCCATAAAAAAGTTCTCGTTTTCCAATATTTGGTACATTCTTGTTTTGAAAAAATGTTTAGGAACTTCATAAAATGTTCACGTTTTCATATTTTGTTCACAATTTCAGAAAATATTCGTGTTTCAAAACTCTTTCAGGAATTTCAGAAAATGTTCTTGTTTATTAAATTTTCTTCACAATTTCAAAAAATGTTTGTGTTTAAAAAAGTTTCACTAAGTTCAAAAATATGTTCACGTTTTCAAATCTTTATTATGTTCATGTTTTAAGGAAATGTTCCCTTTATCAAAATATGTTCAGAATGTCATTCATAAAATGTTTATGTTTCAGAAATACAGCAACATTTTGAAGTTGTTCAAAATTTTCAAGAAACGTTTCTAAAATGTTCTTTCCTGAAATCTCAACCCTGCTGGCTGTTGTTATTGAGTTTCGCGCTTAAATATTCAGTAGCACCTTGTTTTTCAGGGTATTTTTAGGTTGCGCACGATACAACAAGCATAACTGGCTTTCGCGTTGACGGGTCGGCCCAGTCGTTCGTAGCCCATGTGCGTCGAGTTTCGCGTTTGACGCAGAATGCGTCGTATAGGACGAAATCACTAGTTGAGGAGTACTCGTTGCAAAGATCACTCCAAGATCCCAGGTTGCGACAAGTGGTGCTGCATGCGCTGCCACTTGTCAACCTAGGAGTTTTCCCTTTTTTCATAGATCCGTTTATTCAAAACGTTTTATCTCTCAAACCGTGCGTCCAAATCTCGAACCGCTTTCATCGTGATAGGTTTTGATGAACTTTTTTTCATGAAAAAAACCGAACCGATAGCATGGATTTTTTCCTTTCCGAAAGAGGCACGCCCGTGCCTCTCGCGGAAGAAAAACCGTGACTCTCGTGGAAGGAAAAAAAAGAAGAGAAAACGTGTGTGTTTTCGTTTCCGAGGAGGCACGGCCGTGACGCTCGCGAAAGCACAACCGTGCCTCTCGCGGAAGCAAAATCATGACTCTTGCGAAAGAAAAGAAAACAAAAAAACATTTTTTTTCGTTTCCAAGAGGCACGGCCGTGACTCTCGCTAAAACACAACTGTGCCTCTCACGGAAGCAAAACTGTGACTCTCACGAAAGGGAAAAAATAGAAAACACCTTTTTCCCGTTTACGAGACGCACGGCCGTGACTCTCGCGAAAGCAAAACCGTGACTGTCACAAAAAAAAACAGAAAATGCAATTTTTTTTCCGTTTCTGAGAGGCACGGCCGTGACTCGCGAAAAGAAAAAAATGCGTTTTTTCATGCAAAATTTTTTTTGATCGAAAAGCTAAGCAAGACCGGTGGAAAACCAAAACGTCGAAAAAAGGAAAAAAAACCGTTTAAAAAGCAGAAACGCGTGCGAAAAAAACAAATTTCGAAGGGAGCGCTCAAAACGCGACACTTGGCGAATGGCTGAGAGCGTGCCAAGTGGCGCTGATCGTTGCGAGGCTCCCGAAGGAGCGCCCGTTAACTAGTTGGGTCCCCGCTCTCTCGTCCCTAGCGAATCGGAGGGTGGCCGCATCATGGGCCGGCCCAGCAACGTCAGATCAGAATATTTTTGAAACGCGAAAAGAAATTATATTTTGTGAAAAACTATTAAAAACTCAAACAATTTTATGAAACCCCGAACAAAATTTGAAACAGCAAAACAAGAAAATAGGGAATTATTTCTGAAAATTCGAGCAAAATTTCAAAACGTGAACTGTGTCTTGAATCACATGCCCCGTCGACTTCAAGCTCACATGCACTATCTTCAATGAACCCCACGCATAGTCTTGTCAAAGCCACATAAGCCTCGGATTTGTGCCATGTGTTTCCACGCCCCAAAAGTCGGTCACCATCAGCATCACGCTCATATGTCGTCGTCGATCCCACCACCGTCTTCTGTACCAACCGACTTGCGTCACTCAAGGCTCCCAAATCGTCTTCCAAGAATTTGTACCCATCACATGATAAATTCATATATGCCACAACCCAAGATTTTCAGTTCCGTAAACTTCTCCACCTTAAACCTGGTACCCGTTGGCTCCATGGTTCTTCGTATGTCTGGCTGTGTGGAAAAATACCCGAGCTATCCCCGCGACGCCAAAGTACACACGCAAAACCCAGCGTGGTCTCGCCTCCATGCAGTAGTAGCAATCTACCAAAATTTTGGCCTTCACGTGATCTGCTCCCTTGGCTCAACTCCTGACGCTAGTGCACTTGCCTTGTCAAAGCCTCCTGCTAATTCCTATCGATGCCAACGTGATGGATTTTTTCCCTGGCCCAAATTGACCCGTTTCCTGCCTGCTGCGCAGCCCGCTGGGCCTTTGCCTCGCGTGAACGCCCTGGGCCTTGCCTGGACCAGCTCCCGGCTGCTCGCACAAGTCCCACGCATCGCAATTCGCCGAGATCGTATCGATCTAACGCTTGCCTAGCTCAGCGCCGCCTGTACGCTCGCCGATGGAACCACACGATCAATCGCCAAAAGTCTGCTGCTGCCGATGCTTTCGCCTCTCGTCTATCAAGCCGATCTGCCACAAGTGTGCTACTGCCTATCGATTGATTGCTCAACAACCAACATCCGCTGATGCCCTATTGCTTTCGCTGAACAATGTCGCTCTTTCTTCCTGCTCTTGATCAACTTCCATGGCCACTTCAAACCTTACTCATGATACAACTTGTTAGATTTAATCCGAGGTGCATTATCGTTCTACCGAGGATCAAGTAATCACACGACAGAGGAGGAGATTTGGGAGGCGGTCCGTGCGCAAGATCTCGACAAAGCACCGGGTCCAGACGGCTTCTCGGCCCGGTTCTATGTTGCATGCTGGCCGATCATTAAGGGCGATGTGTTGGCAGCATTCCAGGCGTTTGGAGACATGGACTTTCGTGGAATGACATCCATTAATCAGGCATTCATCACTCTTCTGCCAAAATCTGCTACTGCAATTGAGGTCCGAGATTACAGACCGATCAGCCTAATTCATAGCTTTCCCAAGCTGGCTGCTAAGGTGCTAGCGGCACGGGTCACCGGAGATATGCGACGCTTGGTCGGTGCACACCAGAGTGCCTTCATAAGAGGGAGATGCTTACATGATAACTACATGATGGTACAAGGCATGGCAAAGAAACTTCACACTTCCTCGACGCCTTCGGTTATGCTTAAGCTAGACATTACCAAAGCATTTGACACTGTGGACTGGGCATTCCTGCTGGAGGTTCTGAAGCAACTTGGGTTCGGCCCAAAAGGGATCGCTTGGGTTGCCGGCCTCCTTGCATCCTCCTCCACGAGGGTCCTGCTGAATGGAATACCAGGCGAAGTCATATATAACCGGCAAGGTCTACGGCAGGGAGACCTTATGTCCCCCCTGCTTTTTGTCATGGTCATGGAGGCCCTTCACTACCTGCTTCAACGCGCGACCTCAGAGGGTGTGCTGAGTCCTTTTGTACCCAACGGTCTGTGACACAGGACATCAATATATGCAGATGATATGGTCACCTTTCTCAGGCCTGATCGTGGGAGCCTTAGGACATGTGCTGCATTGCTCACAGATTTTGGTATGGCTTCGGGCCTACGGACGAACATGGTCAAGTGTTCTGCGCACCCGATTCGTTGTTCAGAGGAGCAAGTGTAGTGGATAGCTGAGGAGCTTTTGGGTTGCTAGGTGATCGGATGGCCTTGTCGGTACCTCGGGCTGCCTTTGGGCTTGCGCAAGTACGTGGTGGATAGAATGGCTGATCGCCTTCCCGCATGGCAAGCGAGACTGCTCTTCCGGGCTGGGCGTCTGGAGCTAGTAAAGACCACGCTAGCATCCATGCCCATACATGCGATGGTGGCGCTGGACCTGCCAGTGAAAACCATCGAAGCTGCAAATAAGATATGTCGCGGTTTTCTGTGGAAGGGACGCAGATGTGCATGGCGGTCATTGTCTAGTGGCATGGGATCAGGTGTGCACACCCAAGGAATATGGCGGCCTCGGTATCCCGAATTTGCGCATCCTCAACGCCGCACTCCGAGCAAGATGGCCTTGGTTAGTGCGAACGGAGCGCGACCAGCCGTGGAATGAGTTCAACATTCAAGTGTCTCCGGAGTCCTTGAGCATATACAAGGCGGCAACGAAGTGCACAATAGGAAATGGAGAGGTGGCTTTGTTCTGGACAGATTGGTGGTTATGGGATGGAAGAATCCAAGACCTCATGCCAAGCCTATTCGCTGCAGTCAAAAGGAGAACGTGAAAGAAAACAGTGAGACAAGCCATAACCGAAGGTTGGTGGCAAGATGTGTCGCCTAACATGAGCCCCCAAGCTCTCACCGAGTTCCTGTAGCTTGTGGACAGAACCCAACATATTCAGCTCGTGGATGGCATGGAAGATAAATTGGTCTGGGCTTGGGAACCAAATGAGTGCTTCTCGGCGAGATCGGCCTACCGGGCGTTCTTTGCTGGGAGAGTGGAGGCCGCTGGGGCCGTGCAAATCTGGCGGTCAAGAGCGCCGGCGACCTGCAAATTCTTCGCATGGCTGGCGGCTCGGGAGAGGTGTTGGACGGCTGACAGGCTTGCGCGTCGGCACCTACCGCATCCTCCGGCTTGCCCCTTCTGTGAGCAGGAGCCGGAGACAATCAACCACATCCTTCTCGGCTGCATCTTTGCTAGACAAGTGTAGCTCTCCATTCTCGACCACTGGGATAAACTAACTTGGTTGCCAACTGCGGATGACAATCTGGTGGAATGGTGAACCTCCATCAACCCGCAGCCAAAGCTTAGGAAGGAGACATGGACCGTCATTGCATTGGTGGCTTGGATGTTGTGGAAACACAGAAATGATGTAGTGTTCAATGGAGCGACAGCCTCCACAAGTGAGCTCCTCAGGAAGATTGATCTACAAGGGCAAGACTAGAGGGCGGCAGGGCTACTGCGAGAGGCGGGATCGCTCCCGATTAGAGTAGATGAGTGGGCTAGTAGTGAGTAATCGGCATGTCGAATATTGGCTTTCATAGTCGTGGCTAAGTTGTAAAACTGTCTGCCTTTCTAGGCATCTTCTATCTATGATCTCGATACGTCAGCTTTGACGTATCCTTGAAAAAAGTAATCACACGAGTATGACATCAAGATTTGTTAACGAGGTTCACTCTCATGGCTACATCCTCGAGCCTAACTACATGCACTCTTTCCGTGACACCGTCACAACTCACATACCGCACAACGGCCACCCGGGCGCCGGCACACGCCGCCGACTATCCCCGTGTGTCTGTGCTATTATGTTGGCATAGATTACATTGTGTGTCTACATCAATTATATATGAGACACGTAGGATACAAATGCCCTACCAGCACATGATTCCATACCCTGTTAACAGAATACAACTCAGAGTTTAACTGTAACCTAACCTTGTACACTATGTTCAACGCAATTTCAACAACCGCCCGCTTGTAACGCCTGAGACATCGCCCGGGACCTATTGGACGGCCAGCTTGTAATGACGCAGAGATCAGGTAACCTTGTACACTATGTTCAACGCAATTTCAACAACCGCCCGCTTGTAACGCCTGAGACATCGCCCGGGACCTATTGGACGGCCAGCTTGTAATGACGCAGAGATCAGGTAACCTTGTACACTATGTTCAACGCAATTTCAACAACCGCCCGCTTGTAACGCCTGAGACATCGCCCGGGACCTATTGGACGGCCAGCTTGTAATGACGCAGAGATCAGGTGCTTAACCTCATTAAAAAACATATTATGGATGGAGATTCTGAGAACATAGTTGGTATGATTAGAAGTATGAATTGGTATGAAGGACAGAGAGAGAATATAGCTGGTGTGACGGAGAGTTAGTATATGATGAAGCAATTAACTTGCACCACCAACAGCCATGCCAAAGATGCTGCACATGATCGACTGACTACCCATGTATACAATATAGACTCGCGTACAATATAGATTCGGCCAGCGTATGTGTTGGCCAGTCTTAATCAGCGTATGTGTTGGACAGAGGCCCCTCCCCTCCCCTCGTCCCCCTTGTGTAGCCCCCGCGGGCGACCCAGGGGGAACCCTAGCCGCAGTCCCCCTCGTCCCTCCTCCGCCTCAACCTCTCCTCGCCGCCGGGCAAAGCTTGGCCGGCTAGGCGGCGGCGGTGCATCTCTCCCCCTTGGAGCGTCTTGGGCGGTGCGGGACGACCAGATCGCGAAGAGGCGTTGGGCTAACGCAGGGTCTGGCGGTGCGGCGGGCGAGCATCTTGGCGGCTGCGCGGCAGCTGCGGCTTGGATGCGACTCCACGGCGAGGTGGTGGCTGCGTGGTCTTCAGATTGGGTGGTCGCGGGCGCCGCCATGTTCAAGCTGGATCCATCTGGATCTGGCGCTTGGATGTTGTCGGTCGGCGTTGGGTGGTGGTCTACGCTGCTGGCCTCGTCGGATCGTTGATCCGGTGCCTAGAGATCTACGACGACTGTCCTTCTTGATCCTCCTTCCTGGTCGGTTGAGCCCCATGGCACTTGCATCTCTGCTGGTCTCGGTTCGTCTCGCTGTCGGATCCGAAACAGACGGAGGTTTGGTGGTATAGGTTGGGGACCGGAGGAAACTTTGGCCGGCTGGGCTGGCCCGGCATCGGCGGCGTCCTATGACGCGGTTACCCTCCTTGGAGGCGAAGTCGGGGTCCCTCCTATCCACATCTGAACCCTTCCCGGACGGAAGTCCAAAATTCAGTTTGGATTGGGCGGCGGCGGCGCCCTGTGTGTCGTAACCTCCATGGAGGCGCCGTCTTGGGAGGCTCAGATGGTCGGGCGAGAGATGCTATGGGTGGTGGGCGCCGCGTAGCTCCAGCAGCGGCGAGGGTGTGAGCTCCGGGGGAAACCCTAGATCTGGGTCTACCAGATCAGACGATGATGGCACCTTCCATGTTGTTGTCCCTCCTGGGGGCATCGTTTTGGAGCATGCGCTGACTGGAGGGGACAAGAGGAGCGGTGTTACATCTACCGCGAGGCCGACGACGAATCCTGGCAGCATTGCGCCGCGGAGGTTCGGCGATGGGCGCGTCTGGAGATGGACTCGCATAGGAGGAGGAAGCTGTCTGGCGTCATGGTGACGTTGACGGCAGAGAGGCCTGGCAAGGTCGGTGCAACGATTTTGCTCTGAGGATGGACCGAGGGATGATGGAGGTGACGGCCCTTGCAGCGTGCGGTGCTCACTGGGAGTGTGTCTGACCGGTGTTGGGACCCAATCCAGGTAGTGGCTTGGAGGGGACACCCTGCTTTAGATGTTAGGCTTTAGTGCGATGTTTGTTTCGTATTAGGCCCGGACATTCGGCACACCTTCATCAAGGGGATAGGAGTAGCAACGGTGTTGCCAAGATGGTGGCTTCAGGCTTATTGATGTATCACCTTGTATGGTCTTTGTGAATAATTAATAATATGGTTGCATGCATCGTCCAGAGGCCGGGGTACATCCTTCTTTTCCAAAAAAAATTGAAAGGAAAAGAGCAACTTAATTGGGCATACCTTATGGTCACACTCTGGAAAAACGAATGTTCTAACGTTGCCCAAACTGGGTCAGCTCTCCACTATGTTATTTTTTTTCGAGGATAAAGGGAGTTTTATTCCTTAGGCAATAGGATTACAATCAGCTGGCAGGAGCTCCCCAATACAGGAAGGACCTCTTTAAAGCCAAACAACAGTACACAGACTCAGTACGGCTGTAATTAGCCAGACAATGCGCTATCATATTCTGAGACCTAGTAATCTTTCAGGGAATAAACTCCCGACCTTCAATCAGAAACTTGATTTCCATTGCCAAGTGCCCATATGCCGACCGTGTAAGAAATACTTTCTGTCCAACTGCTCTCTAACCACCATCAGGACCTGGCATGGTCTCTCTCTAACCCTCTGCCCAGCCACCCAGGTCTGTCTACAGCCACTACAGACTACACCACCACACCGCGCGATATCAGTGTTATCACACTATCTGTTGGCGAAAGGTTTACTGACAGAAAATGGATGTTGCCTATACTTCTGCCGGGAAAGGTTTTCCATGACAGATTACCTTACCAACAGACAAGCCGGCAACTTACGAGGCAGTTCGCTTCGATGATCAGCTAACATACTTTAGATATACTTCCTACTTCTCATAATATAAGATCTTATTACATCTAATATATGTGAGTGAGTGGTAAATATCTTCAGCTTTTCTCATTATTGGTCGATGATTGCTCATGGTGCCTGCCATGGCATGGATCTAAGAGAAAAAAGAAGCAGTCGTCTTTGGACGCGAGGGCTTAGTGGTTGATCATGTGCAGTGTCCAGCTAGGCATGGCTGTTGGTGGTGCAAGCTTGTATATCATTGGTTGAGAGTGCTTTGCTCACCACCTTAATTATATGTTCTTTGTCCTTAATAACACAAACCATGTTCTCCGTACCTGATAAATGAGCATCTGATATAGCGAACCACACCACAAAACTGTGCATCTCCGATCCAGCCACTCACCCTTCGAGAGAGTCAAGAGAGCCAAGGGAGAGCCGGGGAGAATGGAGGGGACGACGCAGATTGTGTCCATCGTCGGGCAGCTGGTGGGGGAGGAGTACCGGCAGCTCCGCGATGTAGCCGGCCAGGTGGCTGAGCTCAGGGACGAGCTGGACACCATGAACGCCATCCTCCGCATGCTGTCCGATGCCGACGAGGGCGCCGTGGACCACTTCATCCGGGCGTGGATGAAGCAGGTTCGCGAGCTCGCATACGACGCGGAGGATTGTGTTCACCTTTACATCCTCCGCATCCGGTGCCGGCCGAGAGACAGCTTCCTCGTCTGGTCCAAGCGCATCCTCACGACGCTCTTCACTCGCCGTCGGCTGGCTCGTGAGATCCAGGAGCTCCGCGCCCGTGCTGTCGTGATCAGTGAGCGTCATGCGCGTTACGGCGTCAGCCGTAAGGCACTGAGCCGCTCTACTTCTCCTTCTACCTCTGCGCCAGTGCTCCGCCATGCGCGCAGCCTGGCAGCAAACGACCGTGACCATCTCGTGGGCATGACGGAGCAGGCTACCGAACTGGCCACGATGGTTAAGGCTGTGATTAACAGTGACCGTGACATGAAGACCAAGGTGTTCTCCATCGTGCGGTTCGGGGGGCTCGGGAAGACTACGCTGGCGATGGAGGTGTGCCAGCAGCTGGAGGCGGACTTCCAACGCCAAGCACAAGTTTCCGTGTCCCAGGCGTTCCGCGGCACAAAGGATATGGAGGGACTGCTGAGGCGCATGCTTCGTCAAATCGTGAAGCCAAAAGTAGATAACGCGCAAGGTATCAAGGAAGAAGAACCCCTAGATGACATCGACAACAAGGATGAAGACGACCTCAGTAACATGCTCAAGGAGATCCTGAAGGACATGAGGTAAATACACTCACAAACTGCCTATATATATCGACCTATCTGTTTGTGATTTTTTTTTGTGTGTTTGAATCTATCAGTCTATCTATTTAAGACACTCAGGAAGTTCCATGTTAATCAAGGAAGAAAACCAAGGTGTGGTTAGATCCGAGTCAACTAAGATTTAACAAAGTTTTAGTCAAGCAGCAGAAAATACAAAAAAAAACTAAATATTTTTCTTTGCACAGATCACGTAAGTTCCCATGAATATAGCATCAACAGAGGCTTGATTAAGTCTAAGTCAACTGAGATTTAGCAATGCCGGAAAATTAAATGTAAGCCAAACTCATTTTGTGGGATCTAGATATAATTGCAATTAGATTACCCACACTAACTACCCTACAAGGGTATTGGTATTTTTAATTATCAGGAGTCTGAGAATTTGTTAGTTCACAATCTCTTTTTTTTTTGCAAGAAAAAATTTCAATCTACTCATCAATCATGGCAGTACATAGAACACTAAGGTAAAAAAAAATTTACAACCAGGTCCATGGACCATCTAGTTATGACTACAAGCGCTGGAGCGAGCCGAAGGCGCGTCGCCCTCATCGCCCCTCCCTCAAGCCGGACAAACCTTGTTGTAGTAGACTGTCAGGAAGTCGTTGTGCTAAGGCCACAAAGTACCAATGCACCAGAGCAACAACCATCGCCGATGAAGAGAGTTGTAGAACGGAAAGATCAAACCTGTAACCACACGAAAGAAGACAAACAAAAACATGATCCAAATAGATCCACTGAAGACCAGCACCGATTGAATTCCGCGACATCCGATGGAGACATACTTCCACACATCCTCCGACGACGCTATTCGCACCATCGAGGCGGGGATAGGATGTGGGAGACATTATTTCTACTGAAGGCCGTCGCCACTGCCACACAGCTCCACCGAAGACGTTGAACCTAACAAAAATTAGAACGGGATCCCTCCCGCCGGCGGGGGGAGGGGGGGAGGGGGGAGAGATCCTCTGCACCTCCACGGCCCAAAGGCCATCGGAGGTGGGGCCGGCGGTAGGAGGATGTAAGATGCAAAACCGTTGGGTTCTAGCTATGAGACATGCTTTGTTTATTTCTTTTCGGTAGTTCATGTTCCACTTATATATAGTGAGCTTCTCCCATTTTTCGCAATCCCACCCCTCTGCTCAATCAGATGACCAGAAATGATCAGATGACCAGAAATGCTTGTCCACCAGTTGCCAAATCTGCCACGTTGGAAAGCCCTCTAGGTGACACGTGGCTCTTTTCGCTCGATCGGCAACGCAACACACATACCCCCTTCTTTCCCGTTTATAGAGCTTATCAAAAAAATTGTTTTTCCGTTTCATAAGTTTCAGTTCTACTACTTACCATCACCCCTTCGTACTTGCTACCTATGGGTTCTCCACTAGGGTTTCCTCTGCCTCTTGCCAGAGGCGCCGCCAATCCGCCTCTTCTCGTCCCTAGAACCATGTAGGCACGCCATCGCCGGTCCGCCTCTTCTCCTATATGGTCCTAGGACCATGGAGGAATAGTGGATCCCGGACCTTGCTGTCGAGAGGCCTCCGTTTTTAAATGTCTCTTCTAGTTTTATTAGGGTTTGTGCGAAGCTCAGGAAACAATGCGGAGGCCGCCTCTTGAAGATGGAATAAGATTCTCCACGCCAGCCCCCGTTCCGATGATGCTTCTAGCGTCGCTGGAGCGCGTGTAGAGGTGCGTCTCTGATGGATCTAGTGGGATTCAGTCGATCTTTGTCTTTGGTGGATCCAATAGGATCCGATCTTCGTTTGTCTGCGTATGTGTGTCTACAGGTTAGATCCTTCTTATCTACTCTTTTTTTCATTGGCGGCAGTTGTTGTTCTCGTGCGCTGGTCCTATGGGGCCTAAGCACAATGACTTCCCGGTTGTCTACTACAATAAGGTTTGCCCGGCTCCGATGAGGGAGGAGCGATGATGGCGGCGGACCTTCAGCTTGCTTTAGTGCTTGTAGTCATCGCTAGATTTTCTACAGACCTAGATGTATTTTTTTTATTCTGGTGTCTTTGTACTATCTTGACAGATAGTGAATAGATCAGAAGTTTTCTCGCAAAAAAAGGTTCAGATTTTAAGGTGCATAAATAACTGCATGCAAGGATCAAGAGAAAACTCACCAATTCATATAAACATTTTTGGTCATTTAGTGCTCCGGTATGCATGCTCTGTAATTAATGTATCGGTAAATATAACTTTTTGAGAAAAATGAGCGGTCTAATTAAATATTTGCAAACTATGAAATTTATTCCATCACTCATCATCTATCTTGGTTGGAAAGATTTTCAAATTGATCTTTATAAGAGCATGGTTAATAGTATAGCCAGATGTTGGCTATATGCAGTTGCCATGTTATGCAACATCATTATGTGTAGTCAATCATACAATAAGTTTGGCTATTAGAATAATACTTTTTTGAACTTCACTCTTTCCCTTTTATCATATTTTTTTCTAGAAGCATGCATATAACTAGACTTTTGTATGAGAGCCCTCTCCTATCATTTTACAATGTACCTCTGTTCCACATAAGCAAAAATGCCATGTAAGCGGGCTACAAGCCCATTATTGACTTACTTTAAACTAGAAAGGGGGTATCCTAATCAAAGAAAAACGGGGAGTATCACTACTAAGCTACTTCCTCCGTCGAGGTGTCTCCACCCGGGTGCATAGGGCGTCTGACGAAAATCAAGTATTCCAAATGTATAAAGGGATCGTGCAACAATTAATTTAGCATAGGACCATCAAACCACCCGAATATGTCTGAATAGCACAGTCCAGACGCGTTGTGCCATTCAATGCGGTTCCGCATTGGTCCGTAGGGTGGTCCGGACGCACCTTCTCACGTAAATCGGAGACAAACTAGGGGGTTGCGGCAGCACGTAGTCATGTAGCTATACAGTGGATACAAACCAGCTGGTTGCCCCCCCCCCCCCCCCCCCCCCGCCAGATACGAGCCAGGCAACTCTCTACTCCACCACCCTCGAGGCCGCCGCCGCTTGTTTCACATGAAGGCCACCGCCGAGGTGACGCCGGCGTACACAACCGGTGTTCAGTGGCAAGCCACCGTCGTTTCCTTCCCATCCCGCTGAAGCACATCCCGGCGATTCCACTCTGACGAGCGGCACTGCCGGACATGGGGAAGCGAGCCGCCCTTTGCGCTGAAGCATATATCTCTGGGGCTCACGGCAGTCCGACGTTGTTGAACATGGAAAAGACAATGGAGATCAGTGCGGCCAGCCATAGACTAGTCAAGGATATCCGTATCGCGGGAACGGATATCTGCCGGCGTCAGCCGTAGTTTACCATAGTCAGGTATAGTCTTTAGTTAACTTTTTCAAAATATAATGAATTTCGTTCGATTTATTTGAAATTCACCGTATTTGAATTAATTTCGTCCGGTTAATTTTAACAGCGGTTGAAATATATGCGGACAATGTTGGATGAGCGGTCCTGCACAAGTGTCCGTGTTGAGCCCTAACCACCAACGCATCGTTTGCGCCATCCCCCACGTGCAGACTTTTCTAGATAGCCTTCCAGGAAAACCACAACAATTATGCATGCATGCTCCCCCTGTCAATTCGTTCGCTCCAGCGAACCAACCTGTGGTTGGATGGTTAGAGGGACCGTGGTATTCCCAGCTCATCAGGGTTCAAGTCCTAGTGCTCCCATTATTCCTGGATTTATTTCAGGATTTCCGGCGATGTGCTTTTAGTGGAAGGAGGCTCAGTGTCTCGGAGGTGCTCATAAGAGTAGGGTGTGCATATGTACGTTCATAGAGATGAGTATATACGCGTATGTATGAGCGTTTGCATCTGTAATGATGTTTTAAAAAAAAATCCGTTCGCTGCAGCGGAGAGTCAAAACGACCCCATATTGATTATTAGGAATTGATTGTTGTATCCAGCTCCGGGTAGGAAGAAAATGGGTCCGTGATTTGCGCAAGTCCTGGTCCGATTTTTTTACATCAACCAATTTCTTCACGTCTATATTACGCTGCTTCTCCCTACACAGCTGGACGGAGGGAGTACAGAAGTCCCGTAGCGTCAGTCCACGTGGCCGAAACGAGGCATGTTAGGCCGAGCCAGTGGGTGGAAGGCCACCTTCCTCCCGCTCGCAGCCTGTTAGATCATCTCTAGCAGACCTATTATCGAACGATTTTTTTTTAACACAGTACAGACGCAAGCGCTTATATACACGTGCATACACTCATCCCTATAAACGTACGCCCTATCCTTTGAGCATCTTCGAAATACTGGGCCGGCATATCATTTTAAAACTTACAAAGTCGCCGTAGGCACCTCATCGTCGACCGGAACGTCTCCCCCACTAAATGCACATCACAGAAAATCCTGAAATAAATGTAGGAATAAATGCGAGCAACGGGATTTGAATCCTGGTGGGCTAGTGATACCACAGTCCCTCTAACCATCCAACCACAGGTTGGTTCGCTCGTACGGATCTTTAAAATGTGTATAAGTGCCGCAGAAAACATGTTCTACGGTTGGCGCGGGCTGCGGCTGAACAGTAAAACAGAAATATTCATTTTACCATTCGGCCTTGCGTGGTCTGTTTGACCGTTTCTGTTTTACCGTTCGGCCTTGCAGGCTCTGTTCAGCCACATCCTGCACCAGCCCTCAAACCGAAAAAACAAAATAGACAAATTGACCGTAATTTCTATAAATGGCTACAAATTCAAACAATCAAACATAGTTTGTGTGAAAATTAAACATAGTTTTCATCCATGACCCAAAAGAACATCATGCAAAAGCCACCACCACCTCCATGACCATCATCATCATCATCACTCTCCACCACCACCACCGAAGCCGCCACCACCTCCATGACCATCTCAACATCATCATCACCCTCCACCACCGCCACTGAAGCCACCACCCGTTGCCGCTTGCTTCCTTTTCTCCAAGATCTCCCTCCTTGCAATATCATGTCATTCTTTGGTGATGTCGTCCATGTCATTGCAGTTCATCGCCATGATCTTGTTCTCCTCTTGAAGAAGCTTGGCCAAGGCCTTGTTCTCCTCGGCAACGGCTCTTCTCTCTTCAATGGCGGCCTTGCGCAACCCCTCTTCCTTGAGTAATTGTCACTTTTCTTGCTTCTCTTGTGCCTTCTTGTCGGCCAATTCCTTCTTTGCCTCCAATGTCTTGGCCACCATCAACTCATTTGATTGCACAATGGCATCTATCTTGTCCCGCAAGCTTGATGCCTCCACTTCCCTCTTGATCTTGTCCTTGGCCTTCTTGTTTCCATCGGGCTTGTTATTTTTTCTTGGGCATCATCATCATCATCCATCTTGGTGAGTGAACCTCTCTCCAGTGGGGATTCTTTGTCAATCAACTTCCACTTCTCGCTATTTTGAAGCAATTTCCAGCAAAGCTCTAGTGTAAATGACTTGCCGTTGGAAGCTTCCATGTCCTTGTACCTTTCTTGCACAATTTTGTCCTACAAAATGAAAACAATGTCAAAGTATGTCACATGCAACCACTCCAATGGCTACAAATCATTTGCACTACTTGGGACGTGAAAACAAACTCACATAATGGGCTACAATGGTACCACTTAGAGGTGCATTGCGGACTTGCTCGAAGCAACCACTCCAACGGCTACAAATCAGCTTGATCACATCCCAACGACCTTGGAGTGACCTATAGGTGTGTGGCGTCCTCGAGTGATACTTTTCCATCATTCGGAAGAACTGGTCCTCTATCCTTTGCCAATACCGCTTGTCGGTTTGGTCCGTGCCGGTGCACGCATCAAGAGACACAAATTCCCAAGCCTTGATCAAGACTTGATCTTTCAGTTGTGTGTAGTTCTTAGATCTCGCCCGCACTTTTGCTTGCGCTTAGTCGAACACCCCCTCCCCAATCTTCACCACCTCATCTTCTTCCTCACCATGACCATCCACACCACCATCCATCTCATTGTAGCCGTAATCACCGATCGGGGCTTAATCAATCTCAACGAAGTTGTCGTCCAACATGTGCACAAACTCCACAGTCACATCATGCAAACCGGCGCTACAATTTCACTCACAAGTCACAAACAATCGCAATGGTGGGAACTGAACGGCTAGAAGAAAATTAAAGTCCCATACCTTGCACCCATTCCGTCGAACACCTCGGGGGCGATGGCAACACCATCGTTGGCGGGCGTCCTCGAGAAGCTCTCGCAGTGGCAATCGGAGGAGGTGGTGGCGCGGTGCTCATAGTACCTTTTTTGGCCGCCTTGCGTTTCACCCCCGCCACCTTGCGCATCTTCACCGGCAGGGGTGGGGACGGCCTGGACCGGATTCGCAGCGGCGGCAAGCGTCGATGCCTTCCCGGCGGCGGCTGTGGGAGCGCCGCTCTGGATGACGAAGTTGCCCTGGCGCTTGCGGGGATGGGCGGTGGAGGCTTGAACGGCGGTGGGCGCAACACAGCCGGCGACGAGATCTGCTTGAGGGTTGGTGCATCCATCACTTCCACGGTGACGGGTGATGGCTGGAAGGTGTCCATGGCGGCACTACAAATCCGGGGAAGGTGGTCTGGAGTGGCCAGAGGAAGATCAATGACGGCGGAGGGAAGGAAGAATAGGAACTGTTGCGCGGAAATGTCCCTCCCGCCAAATCTCGCTAACGATAGGGGTCACCCTCGGGTCGACTTCCTGCCCTGTGTATCTAAAGGTTGAGGGGAAGAATTTGCCGCGCCCCAAAAAAGATTAAAGGCCGCGGGCCGAGACGGTATCTGTTTGGGCCACTTTTTTCACGCAAAACTGTAAACTAACGGCTATTTTGCAGTTCGGCGCGATATAAGGTGTCTGCTAGAGATGCTCGGCCCACCTAGCGAAAACCCAGATAGATACCTGATACATGATACATGATACATGATCGGCCTAGTACCACTCAACAAAAAGAAAAACATGATCGACCTAGTAAGTTTTTGTTTGGAAGGATTTTACCCTAATTTGTATTCGACAAGTTGTGGTAGTAAGAGAATACTGGTAAGGTTGTCGTAGGCCGGAGTATCATATAGTAGTATCATGCATATGATACTACATCCATATTGCATAGTATCATATGTTGATATCATAGATGACTTCATTTATTATCATGCAAGACACATAGTAGCACATCATTTAATATGATACAATATCATGATATGATACTCAAGCATCTCTTTCTTCATTTAATTTTATGACACCCCATTAAAATTGCCTAGTCGGAATGCATGATATTACTTATGATACTCCCAATACGGGCAGCCTAAGACTTTAGCAGCGGAGACGTCACTCTCAATCACACATGAATCTATTATCAGCAAAGATAATAGAGTTATGATGGTTGCGATATTTGCAGTAAATGAATGTGGTAATTACCTATGGCGACTATTAGGCGGTGGCCAGCCGACCCAAACACTCGTCTGTTTTTATGTTATTTCATGGTAAATACATAATGTTTTTTCTTCTTTCTAAACCACACAAGTGTAATAGACAATTTATGTGTTCCTGAGTTCCCGTTGGGTCAATATATCCGCTATGTAGAACAAAAAAGAATTATGTTTGGCGGCACGACCAAAATACATGCATGGAATTAGTAGTTACATAAGAATTATTTCTCCTAATTAACTTTAGAATACAAAAATTGTCCAAAAAAATTTCGGGTTGTAGTATAATATTTGTTTGACGTAGATATGAGTTGTAGATGATGTTTGAATTAGGAAGCCACATTTTAAGATTTCAGTTTCTAGATAGTTTTCGTTGCTATGTTTTAAAACAAGGTCTAGCTTTCTGCCTTTCCTTGGGAATCACATGAAAAAAAATACTTTTTCAGTAGAAAAGAATCATTACACTTCAGATGATCCTCTGGTCATTAAAATTTTCTCTTAGGCCAATCCAGAAAAATATCCATCATGTGTTCTTCATCTCAAATCCTTTAAAATATATAGAGGTGCTGGCATTGAATGAAGTGTTATTGTAATATGGTGTAGTTTGGTATTATGTAAATAGAGTCGAATTAATATGCAGTAGAATATAAATGGTTGCACTAGTTGTACAAACTCAAAAAGGGAACAACTTCTACATATTGGTTACAATAATATAAATCCATACAAAACTTTTACACATATTAGTTTATGACTCGAAAACAAAGAAGCAACTGATATCACGTCTTTGTAGATGGCCTTAAGCTACCATGTTTATGTCACTAAGGAATACTTATTCATAATGAAGGTAGTTATCGCTTTTCATGCATTCTAAATAATAAGGAATTCCTTTTGCAAAACTAGGTACCTCATTGTGGTGGACGATGTATGGACAGTAGCAACATGGGATGCAATCAAATACAAGTTGCCAGAGAACAACCAAGGGAGCCGGATCATTGTGACCACTCGGATAGATACTGTGGCTGCAGCATGCAGTGGTGCTAGCAGTGTTAATGAAAATTGCGTCTATCGGATTAAGCCCCTCAGTTTGGAAGACTCCAAGAAGTTGTTCCTTAGCAGAGTATTTGGTCCCAAGGTTGCCTCTTGCCCCAAGGGTCTGGTAGTTGAGATGCACAAAATTTTAAAAAAATGTGGTGGACTTCCAATGGCAATTATTAGCATCGCAGGCCTCTTGGCAAGCTACCAATCATCGGAGAGCAAAGATATGTGGGAAAGAGTTCACAAGTCGATTGGTTCTCACATGGAGAGCCACCCTACCCTTGAGGGGATGAGGCAAATAGTTACTCTCAGCTATAACCACCTCCCTCATTACCTTAAGGGTTGCATGATGTACCTCAGCATTTTCCCAGAGGATTATGTCTTCGCCAAAGATCGTCTCCTGAAGAGATGGATAGCAGAAGGACTAGTTACTGAGGTCCGAGGTTTGACCTTAATGGAGGTTGCAGAAGCCCACTACAATGAGCTGGTGAGTAGAAGCATGATTGATCGCTCCAGTGATGTAGTCACCTTCTATGATGGGAGGTTGGAAATGTGCCGAGTGCACGACATGATGCTTGAGGTCATGGTGAACAAATCCCTGGAGTGTAACTTTGTTAGCCTAGTAGGTGGTCCATACAAAGGGATGGTGTATGATAGGATTCGCCGCCTATCCATCCATGGTGGCGAAGAGATAGAGGGCTCTCCATCTAACAGAACAGCGGCATGTCTTAGTAAGACAAATGGCATCGAGGGGGTGAAGATGGATCATGTCCGATCATTGAGCCTATTTGGTCCCGACGAACACAGAATGGTGCTTGCTCGTTTAGGCAAGTTCACCCTACTCAGGGTGCTTGACCTGGAAGACTGCATGGGCCTAGAAAACAAGCATTTGAGACATGTCTGCCGGATGTACCTGCTAAGATTTTTGAGCATGAAAGGTACAAATATCGAGAAGATGCCTCCAGAAGTCGGTGACCTAGAGAATTTGGAGACCCTTGATCTACGTCACACGCTCCTGGAAGATCTACCAGAAACTGTGTCAAAGCTAGAGAAACTTGAACACCTGCAAATCAGCAACAGGCGTTACTTTTACGGTGATAGTTGGACTGCACGCAAGGGCCTGCGTAGGATGAAGGCACTACGGACGGTGAATGAAGTGGTTTTTAAATGTGATGTCGATGCTGCAAAAGAGCTCGGTGAATTACAACAGTTGAGAGATTTACGTATGGCCATTGTCAGCGACCCCCCTAATGAGGAAGCTAAGAAAAAGCTTGCTAAGTCCCTGAGCAAGTTATATTCCCTCCGGTGGCTCAACATTAGTGACCGTGGTCCGGACAAGGATGTATTGAACTTTCTGCATAATGTCAAGCCGCACCCGCCGTACCTCCAGTATCTTAGGATCGGCTCCCACATTGACAAATTGCCCGAGTGGGTCGAGTTTCTGCATGAACTTGTCGAGCTTTCTGTTGCTTGGACATACTTTGGTGGTGACCAACTGTTCAGCCCAATATGTAATCTGCCCAAGCTGAAGTACTTAGACTTGGACGCATATTGCTACGACGATAAAGAGCTGGTTGCAAAAGCTACCCAGAGCTTTCCGGCGCTCAAGGACCTGTACCTGAAATTTGAGAATGGAGCTGTGGAAGTTCTCCGATTTGAGGAAAGATCAATGACAAAACTTGAGTCACTCAGAGTGAGATTCGCAACCACAGATTCTAAGAGCATAACTGGCATCGAGCATTTGACAAGCCTTAAAGAGGTGCAGCTCATTGGTAAGAAAAACAACTCTTCATTGGACGATACAGTGGGGCAGCTAAAGGCACTAAATGAGAAGCGCCCAAATCAGCAGCTCAAGGTTGCAGTGAAATATGAGTGATCACTCTGTTTTGCCACTCTGCTTGCTTGCCGGAGGTTCATTATTTGTTTCACAAGTGTTGCTTATGCAGGTTTTCTTAGAAACTGCTTGCTTTCCTACTGTCTTGGTGTTATTTGCTTCTTATACTGTTAGGTTGTTCCTCTGCAGTTTCAGAATTGTGTTTGTGAAAAGAATTGTTATTGCTGTGTAATAAAGCCGGAGTGTGCGGCAGAGATCGTCTGTGTTTTCTTGGACATTATCTTACCATTCCAATGCATGTTTCCTAAATTCAGGTCCCTGTCTCGATCTCACCTTCATTTGTTTGACTCATTCACAAGCAGAGCTACTTGTTTTGAAGTTTGAAGGTTGGATTTGCATACCATCAGCATTTCCATCGCCATAGGAGCACATTGGCGGCGATGTTCAGGGCAACGGCAGCGGGGAGGACGTGCTCGTCGCGAAAGGACCTTGCGCCGGGCACTTCCTGCCTGCCTTGGCACTCTTGCAGGAGTAATTCGTCAATGCACATGTACTTGTTTCTCACAAGAACCCCTGCATGCCGCCGTCTTTGGCCACCTCATCGGTGCTAGTAGGCTTTTTGGATGGTATAGAACTTAGTTTGGATTGTGAATGGCAGGGGTGTCGTTCATAAATCTTTGAAAGTAAGGAGAAGAGGGCGAGCTGGAATCAATGAACGGTGCTACTCCCTCCGTTTCAAAATAGATGACCCAACTTTATACTAACTTTGTACTAAAGTTAGCACAAAGTTGAGTCATCTATTTAGGAACAGAGGGACTACTTGTAAAGACCGAGTTGGCAAAGAAGAGGCTTTTATATGACTAGTGGTTGGGGCGCCACCTGGTGGCGCCTCTTGAGAGGCAAAATTGTGCGCACTAATCAAGCTTTTATATTTGTTAATGTCTTTAGATGACAACATGTATAATTCAGCAAAATAAAAAAGAGGCAGACCAGATGAGCATAGTGGTTCGAATATAAGACACGGTAAAAACTGCAGGAGAAAGTGTTCATTCATAAAGCAAAGCAAGCTTAGTAGTTTCATAGATACTAACAGGTCTATTTAACAGAGAATATTGTGAAGCAAAACAAGAATTGTAAAACGGCAAGACATTTCAATTCCCACATTCAATTGACAGCGACCGACCAACTACCCATTCCAGTTTGCTGACTTGAGGGGAAATAAGATTTATTTTAGCCACAGAGAGAAATTTGCTTGGAAGTTCCGACACGTTCGATAATCACCCATTGACTGCTTCCCAACCTGAAGAAAGAAAGAGAAGTACGACGAGTTTAGATAAGATGTTCACCAATATGAGTTTGATATTGGATGAGATAAAATACACAAAAATCCACATCATAAAACAAAACAATTCCAGGCAACAAAAAAGACATGCATTGTAATTTTCCCTGCATAAATAAAAGAACTATCCGAGCGTTGACCCGAAGTTCTGTATTGAAGCAGGTAGTCTAAAAATTTCGAGGTTATTTCATGTAACATCATCAATTTCTGGCTACAAGTGCAGAACAATGGCAGAACTGGAGAAGGAAAATAAATGAAAATGAAGCGGATCTGCTACTTCATTTATAAGTTTAAATAGTATGCATCATACCATTTCTATTTTCTAATAGCATTTAGACCTTACCCAAAATTGCATATTTGGTTATTACTATATTTGGTACAATCTAGATGGCAGGAAAACAATTATACGACTACATTATATGCACATTTTAGTTTCTATTCATGAACACAGGTGAAATGTGTAACAATAATGTATGGTTTTCCTTCAACAGCTGATCTGGGAGTAACTCCTTCAGCTGCATACCACTGATCCATGTTTTGGGATCCTTATAGGAAAGAGCTGATGGGGTGGGAGATATACCACGTCGTTGAAGGTACCAGCATAATATGTGGAAACTAAACATAGATGATGTTTATGATACAACAAATAAAAGACATAGATAGGCCCTTGCATGCTTTGTTGTGGTAGAGACATGATATATTGCTGAAACCAGCAATCATATATTTAGAAAATACACAACTTTATGAAAACAGAGAGAAACGATTGCAGAACTGAAACTCCTAATGTAGAGAAGGAAACTGCAAGAAACTGTCACTGACTTACTGCCCTTTCAGCAAGATAGTTAACTCACCTATGAAATAGTACAAAGAAACCACATAGAGAAGGAAAATAACAGAGCTATAACTTCATGGACATACTAATAGCTTGATATCACTAAGATAAAAAATTCTTGCATACATCAAGATAAATGTAGACGAGAAAAATGATATGAGAGTCAAGCTCACCACTGCCCAATCCCACACCTCCAAAAAAGCACCCAAATTAGCATGACGGGCAGAAGTGTGATATGTGTCGTCTTAGATCCTGCAAATACTAACTGCGTTGAGAGGGGCTGAAATTTAACCTGGACACATATGTCGAAGACATCGTCAAAACAACCAGTCAAAAACTTAGAAGCAATAAACTACAACGTTAGATACACCCACGGGCTAGAACAATACAGAGAGAAATTATCTCAGCATGCCTTAAATGTCCATCATCTATTAAAAAGCAACAGACCAGAAGATTAAATACTCATGCAGTAAGAATGATACAAAAAATGCTCCAAGAGATCTCACATGCCCCCAATGGTTTTCATAAAAAAAACAGCAAGACTAATCTTAGAAAATTGCTCATGGATTAACATAGGCACTAATCACAGACTGCTAAATGTAAGGCAGTGCTGTCAATACAGAGTTTCCGCAAAAGAAAGCAAGGAGAAGACCTGATTAGCAACAACACGTGATTCCACTGGATGACATTATTGTAGGTGTAGTTGCTTAATAAATGGTGATTATCCTGAATATTGACCCAAGAGCATAACCACTGGTATTGGATAACAAAGTCAGTGTTTCTCTGGATAATGGGAGAATAAATCAATGGCACGTGAAGTGACAAGAAAGGATAAGAACCACCATTTTTTGGATACTAAAAGAATCCTAAATTTACTGTTATTAGTATATCATTCTGTCAGCCAAGTATGAACTGCGATCATTTGATTTTTACCATTCCATTGATGCAAAATCCCTTTTTCCACTTAACGAGGGTGCCTGACGATATCAAGGTTTGGTGTAGTACGAAAGGAAAGGTGAAACCCAGTTCCCTATGCCTGCCCACAGACAAGTGGAAATCATCTCCTTCAGTCTCAACAAATCTTTCCAACTCAACGACAATGAAATCAAATAGTTCATGTATTTGTGCTTTTGAAAATTGGTACTCGTTAGCAGGAATGTGGTAATAAATTAAAAAATAAATAGCGATTACTCTGTGTATGAGCGTATAAATAGTATACTCATAGAAATATTGGTGAGGCACAATTTAATCGCAGAGCAATTCACTGAATAACTGAGTGCAGATATTATTCGTGTGGATCTTACTATTAGTAATGGAAATACATGTCTAATGGTTGGTGTGCTTAACATGCCTGTGGTAATAAACAAAGGAAATAAGTAGCGAGCCGTTTCATTCATGTGGGACGAAACAAAATAAAGATTACACCATAGTTTGATAGTGAAAAAGCATTGTCCATGTGTCCACATTGGTATTGAACAATATATCAAATATATTCTGTTCTAAAATGAGAATAGAAGACTCTCTTGTGGAATCTTAAGGGAAACTTTATTCAAGGTATAGACGTTCAGGCACCACTTGAAACCCAACAGAGTTTTTTTATCCCCATGAACACTACGCCTTAAGGGCACAGATATTTGAAGCAGTGTTGTACGGGCCCCCAACCTAGATAGAGCAAGACTGCAAAACAAGGAGATTCATAGTGAATTGATGGAGCTTACCAGGCAGTCCGCACGCCGCCTTGAGCAAGCAGCTGCGGCGGCCCTACGCGCAGTCGCAGTCCGCACCGGCCTGAGCGCACGGGCACAGACAGGCGCACCGCGTGCGGGCCATTAGCCACGCTATTATCTAGTGTCGAGGATAGAGATGGCGCCACTAGTTGCCGGCCCGTCGCACACCTGTTTGCTGTGAAACCTGCCACCAAATCACTCGATCAAACACAAGAGAGTGGTGGAGGAAAAGGGTGATCGGGTGGTAGCACGTGCGTACCAAAAAACTCGATGACGATGGCGGCGAAGCCATGAGCGTGATGATGTCCTCGGATGTCGTCCTCGACGCCATCTCTCCTCAGCATCGCGCTCACTTCGGGCTCGGGGAACCCATGGAGATGAGCTGGAAATCAATCTTAGCTGCACACACATAAATTTCTATTTGATGGAAGATCTTGTATGGTGACTGTTGTTCTATTTACGAAATAATATTTTCTTCAGAAAGAAAAACATCTTTCGTCAAACAAAAATGAAAAGGTAAAACATGCTAAACACTAAAATAAAATATTACCTCGCATCAAATAAAACAATTAAACAAGACACCAGAATTGATTTTGCAGAGAGTCCTATTGTTGGGACTGTTTGATAGTGAAAAAGCAGAGTCAGTGTATCTACATTGCTATTGAACGGCACATCAAATATATTCAGTTCTAAAAAGGAGAATAGAAGGCTCGCTTGTGAAATCTAGTAGGGGAAAGTTTTAGTCAAATCTTGTGTAGACCTTCAGGTACCACTTGAAATCAACTCAGTTTTCTATCCCCATGGACACCAAGCCTTAAGGGCACGTATATTTTAGGCAGCAGGGCAGCCGATCACTGCAACACATCAATTCAGAAGACTAAATTTCACTGGCAGTGGGTTGGACGCGACCCTGCATAGCGAACCCCAAACTGGATGGAGCAAGATTGCAAGAACAAACAGATTCAGAGTGGACTCATAGAGCTTACCGGGCAGTCCACACGCAGGCTTGAGCAAGCAGCTGCTGTGGCCCTACGCAAGCAGTCCGCACCGGTCGGGGCACACGGGCACTGATGGGCGTGCCACCCAGCGCCGTCCGCCGCCGCTGTCGAAAAGGACAACAACACCATTCACCTGCGGAGGCGCTGGTCGCAGCATGGTGAGGAAACCTGCACCAGTCATCTTGTCCAGATCGCTCCGCCTCCCGTGTCGATAGATCAAAACCTCCACCGCTGCCTTCTCCTCCCACTCGCTCCTCCCTCGGATCCGTGCCACCACCACGACCACCCCCAGCCTCCTACGCCAGACGCGTCGAGGATGGTGGCGAAAACGAGTACGGGCTAGAGACGCGGGCGAGGAGGGATGGTCGGGAGTTTGTTCACCGGTGGCTGGATCGGGCAGCCGCCTCCAGCAACGAGGCCTACCACAAATCGAAATCACCGCCGCCGGCGCGCGCCACCCATCCGCCGGATTCGCTGGCGCTTGAATCCCCATCGCCAAGCTTGATTTCGTGTCGAGGAGAAGGGGAAGAGGAAAGGGAGAGGAGAGGAGGCAAAGGTTGCGTGTGCGAGGAGAGGAAGATGAAAGGTCAGGAGACAGAGAGGGGGCGGCCGTATCCGAGAACAAGGCCAATACGCGTGCGTGCGATTGAACAGGACAGCTTGCCGACGTGGACATCGCGAGCGTTCGCCCTTGATGCACAGCTGAATGGTTTTAACTAGTGGTTGGGGCGCCACCCGGTGGCGCCACCTGAGAGAAAGTTGGTGCGGTGCCAGGTAGTGTGGCACCCTTTCCAGTGAATTTGAGCTCTGATTGATAACATACATCCATGTACAGCTGATGCATTACATACGATGCTCCTCTTCATAAAAAGTGAACCAAACACATCAAATAAACAAGCAATCTTAATGCTATATCTATCAGATGCTTCTCTTCATAATGTCGTTGTATTGCAGTTCCAGAATTGTCGCTGCAGTTCATCTACATGTAGATCTTTGTGATGCGCCAGCCGCCAAGGCTGACGCGGCTGTGCTGCAGTGTCTAGACCAGGAGGAGGATCGAGCTACCCTTGCGCGCCCAGAGCACCAACAGCTGCAGCAGCCGCCACGTCCGTCGGCTGGTTGGGGCCTTCCTTGTTCTCTCGCATCATTTTTTTCTCAAACTTAAAAGAATCCCATATGAATTTGATAAAACACAAATATCTTCCAATCCAATCAACTACAGCAGTAAGTAAGAACTCGGGGAACGGTGTCTTACAGCTAGTGGGCGTGGCGAGGAGTTGTTGAGGATGATCTTCAACAACGTTAATACCTGAAACTGCAAAAAAAAATAGGCAGTAAGGTTTCCTTGGATGGTTGTACAAAGGGTAATAAAATATAAGTATAGTGCAAAAACAATCTCAGTTATTGAAATGTAATTGTCTCAACTATGTGTCAAAGCAGTCCAGCTACCTGATCTCAGAAACAGGGTCAAAGACCATGGTACAAAGAACCTGTCAGTACAAAGATCATAACATCAAACACACAAACACCACCAAATAAACATGGGGAGATCAGCATAGTTCTTTTGAAATTAGTGTGTTGCCTAACAAATAGTCGAAGATAGCAAACTAATAAGGGACATGTCACCAATTGACAAAAAACGTGTCTGCCTAATTTCAAATGCATATGCAACAGAACTTTGTAAGCTACTCCTTGTTCAGACTCGTTGGGCCTGGATGAATATCTTCTAGTTTTTCGTAGGCGATATTGGACCAAATTGGCTTTCAGAAACCATGTTATTTATCAAACTCAAACTTACAAAAATCATTTCTTAATAAAAGTGTTAGCAGGAAAATAAATCACCACCCAGTCTAGGCAAAACAAAAGAGAAGAGACAGGGGAGATAGGGCAAAAATATGTTATTATTGCTCGTGTTTGTAGTGTATGTGTAATAATTGTAAAATGATTATATTTCATAAGCAAACGTATTTATATCTTAAATTTATTTAACGCATTGCAAATTAGTAACTACCTTCTGAATTAGTAAGTAAAACGGTAGATTGCACCAGTAAAATAAGATCCTACCTTTTCTATACACAAGTATTGCGGTTGTCCGCGAAATATATGGAGAACATATTCACCGAAGAATAATATTAAGTTATTTTCAATGTTCAAATGTGAATGGCATAGGTTACATACTTTAATCTATATTAATGTTGAAACATAAGAAATGCTCTTCTTTCCATGCCATGGAGTATTGTTTTTATGCAAAAAGTTTCTGCAAATCATGTATGTACATTTGGCGTAAAATCTCATCGAGGTAGGCATCTTAAATTAGTATCATCCTACTCTGTAATCTACTGATCCTTGAAAAATAATGCTTAACTACAAGATCGATGTAGGTACAAGAGTTTAAACAATGAACTGCTACTTGTGCTAACTATTTGTACAATAGTTTTAATTTGGATAAGGAAATTGCATCACTCGGAGTTCATTTACCAAATGGTGAGTGTATGAAATGGCAGGTATGAAATTTGTAGTTAGCAAGCTTAGACTGGTAGCACTATGATGGTCAACATTTAGTATTGGTTTGTTCGAAGTGAAAGATCTCAGGTGAATGGTAAATCTTGTTGTGATGTTCTTGCTGTATGAATGAAGATGTGAGTGAAAGAATCATGTCCTCTATGAACGATTTCTTTACTGAAAGATTGTGACTTTGTAATAAAATTTGATTGTTTGTGCTGTGCAGGCAGAAGGTGGCCTATGCTTGGTCAGGTGAAGAACATGTTGATTACAGAGTAGTAGCAATCAAAGAAGGACGAAAATAAATGCAGAGGATGTGTGTGTGAAGTCGCATTAAGTACCTTGATGGCTTTGCATTGATGATCTTTATCATGGCTGACGAAGGGCGCGAGAAGAACTTACGGATTTTCCTCCTCCGGGTGTGCTCCAGTTCCGTGAATGTTATCTTGCCGCCACCGTTGTCAACCCTGACAACAAGTGCTCCCCCATCACTAACAGAGCTCTGCAGTTTGACCGAGACCTTACAAACTACTGTCTCTCTGCTCAGAAATCTGAATGTAAGAACGTGGGATGATGCTGTTTTCCTTTCCCTGAATCACAAAAGGAGACTTATCATGTGTTTATCAGGTTAAGCCATGGCATGCTTTTTTAACTACAAATTATTTCCAACGCAGAACGGTTACCCTTATTTTTTCCATCTCCTAATCGAAATAAAATAGATGAGATAAAATATGCTATCCAAAGCATTTTGTGACCTGCAAAAAACAGAGCATGGCACTTGATTTCCAAAGCTTTTTGTCTTCTTGCAATAATCCAATCTTCACATACTGTCTCCCCAGTGGCATTAGTGATTTATCATGCAATATGTTTCTTTCCGAGATACTGCTAGACTGTAATTCTGATGATGCTAGACAAAGATGAAGAGTTTTAACTCCATCCTGCGAGTTTGTTAGCATGCCTTAAGCTGCAACCATCAGATAGCGAATGAGCATATGCTGCACAAGAGCATTTTTTTCATACAGGCAAATTGGCATTCATTTTTTTCCACAACAGACAACTTCTACAGTGGTTAGGAGCTTGCATATGAGGCATATCAATAAAACTATCAGCCTTGCAAGCAATTTGACAAATACTTGAACTCCATGGATCGACCACCTATAAATTCGATTTTAGATGTAAAGGAGAGGATGTTCTCCGTGCTCTTCTTCTGCCAATCTAGCTTCTGTCACTCTAGGAAACAAGCATAAATACATAAATCTGTCAAAGAATCCAACGGAATTGATGTACAGTGGTTTACATAGGAAAGATCGATCAAAATCATGCTCTCTGTCTATCATAGATAAAAATGAGAAGCTCAGATGCATAAATCTCAAGTGACCATAGCATAAATACAGGGTCAAAGTGACCAAGCGTAGAGGATTTACCTTGCTCATCGGCAACACCATGGAATGGAAACCCTATGTGCCGGTCACCAGAACCATAGAGAAAAGCTCACTCCGTGCGTGTGTGTATATCGCATACGGAGAAGTGTCTTGGTATATGCTGGTCATGATAAGCAGAAGCAAGATAACTATCAACTCACACAGTTATCCATGTAAAAGGAAATTTACTTGGTACTTACAAGAAGCTTCCGCAGAACTATGTTGTCGGGTAAGGGGAATCAACACCATCTTCAATGAGCACTGATCTTGCTATCCCGTCCCTCCTAGGTGCCAGCAACCTGAAGCTGAAAGGGACAAATACATTCATCACCTGCAACTCTAGGAAGACCAAATAAAGATGTCGGGTCACTAAGATAAAATCAGTTGTACTAAACATGCCAAGGTTTTCAATCCGCTTTTCAGTTCATGTATGTTTCAGTGTGCACGCACATGTTACACTAACTTTTAACAGATGAAAACAAAAACATTGCATCACTTTGATTTTCACGAAACCAAAAAGTATGTGCCTTCTGCACAGGAAACAACATACTGCCCTTTATATTGTCCCCAAAAATAGATAATTGGATAGTATCGACCATTGACTCCTGGTAAAGCATAGTTAACCAAATGATCATAGCAATACGGCAGCATTAGCAAAGCACAAAAGCAACCGACATGCTCCTCTAGATCCACACGTCCAAAGAACTTCCAGTGAGCTCACACTTGATGCAGCTGAACCACGTAACTTCCAATTCAAAGTGATTCTACATGACATTGCTAATAAAGCCTCTTTTGCTAAAATAAAAACTTGATACTGCATAATCACGAGCTAAGCGTAGGCCTGCAATATTTACCTTGTCCTGACTGTCGGCGGCGTCTTCCTTCCGCTGCTTCTTCCTCCTCTCCTTGCGCCGGTTCTTCTTCTTCCTCGACAAGTTCCACCATGGCGTCCTTGTTGACCTCCTCGTCCAAGGACAGGGAGATCACCTCAGCAAACCCGGGCTGGCCTCCTGCAGCCTCGCGCCACCGCGCCAAGAGATAACGCCCCTGCAAGGAATATGGATCCAGCTATGGGTTAGGTCAGTAGAATCAACATTGCAGTGGAAGAACAAAACAGAAGTGTGGATCTTAGCTTAGCAAAACGAAAGGACCTCGTCCTCATCCCACCCTCTCATGCCGGAGACACATTCCGGCCGCTGCTCCAGTCAGCACGACAGTACCCGTCCTGCCAGTCTGCCTCCTCCCCGGCGCCATCGACCTTAGGGCTCCTGCTAGCCGCCTCATGGTGCACTAAAGTGAAACAAATACTGACGTAAATGTAGCAAAGCTCTAAATTGGCTTACTGACATATTTGAAGTCTGAACGCATAGTTGCTGCAGCATATACCATAATCAAATGTAACAGAAAGTTAGAAATTCTGCAGTATCTGGAACTAAATTTAAAATAGTATCAACCAAAACCAGTTCATCATCGTTTGATACATATATAGAATCATGGAATCAATACTTATGTTATGACACATTTATTTGGCAATTTACTTATAATAAAACTAAAAAGCATACTAACTACTGCTGCTACATGATTCCCTTATGAACTGGAACAAGGGCCTATTCTTCCAAAAGAAAACAACAGTCTAAATAAGGGAAGTAAAACATCCAGTATTGAGAGGGACTCACCATACCAGTGTACTTATTATAAGGCTGAGCATGGGCAAAGCAATGAGGAAGACTAAACAGACACAAAGAGGAGCAGCAGAAAAGCCTATGCAAAAATTAACATCTACTGCAATCAAAATCGCCTCATTGGCTGCCGTCAGGAGACAGAGCAAACCGGCAGATGAACTAAGAGTGACCTCCCTCCCTGGCTGCCTCAGTTACCCACCTTAGGGAATCCACCACCGCCGCGGTCGGCGATAGCCACCACATTCGGTCAACTGAACTACTTCATCACATTTTCAAAAGATTTCATGAGTGATTTTAAAAAGCATGGCTAAACCACACTTTACCTGCTTCAAACACATACAACAGAAAGACGTACAATTTCTTCTACTCCCTCCGTTCACTTTTGTAAGTCGTTTCAGACAACTCAAAATAGGTTGTTTTACACATTGTCTGAAATGTCTTCAAGGTCTTATAAAAGTGAAGAGAGGGAGTAGCAATTCATCAAACAATTGGTGTGCACAAATAAAACTACACACTTAGAATCTCCAAATAGATCAAGGCTGTTAGCCTCTGCCACCTGAGAACGATTTCACCGCCTTGATACCAGCGGTGTTGCGGCGCGGACGGGATGGCTGGCCCCGTGAGATGGAGAAATTCGCTGCCGCCGCCGCTCTTTCTTTTCTTCCCGCTCCCATCACCCCACGCGCTGCACGAGCCTCCTCTGCCTCAAATGCGAAGTTTGAACCAATCAAAGAATCACCACATGAGATGAAAATAAGACAAAACGTATGCAATAAATCTGAAGCAAACCAGAGAAATGTAAATGGATGGGATTTGTGCGTTTGCATCGACCACGTACCAACAGCCATGTCTTGTAGATGTTGATCTCGTCGTTCTCGACGAAGTAGCGGGCCTGGAAGAAGTGGCCACGCTCGCCAAGAAGCAGGGAGGGGCGCCTCTCCCGCTGGCAGCACCCTGCTCTGTCTCCGGCCGACGGCCACGCCATCTACTTCCCTGCCCCCTCCTCTACAACCATCATTGAGGACGGGCGCAACACAAAGTTGACAAGTTTTAGGGGAGAAGCGGATCCGAGGAAGGCGCCTTCTCCGGAACTGGGATGCGCCGATGGGGCGGGGACGGGGGCGGCGGGGAAGGGAAAATGAGGAAAGGGGAGGTTGCGTGGGAGAGAAAGGAGTGGGAGTGGGGCTCGAGGCGACTCCTATCTGCAAACGAGAAGCGGTGGGCCACACTTTGCTTTCTCCTTGCCAATACGCATCCGACTGTACAGTGCATCAATTTTATCTTGCTGCCGACGTGGACATCACGAGGTTACGCCCTTGATGCGCACGTTAATGCTTCTCGATTCCACTGCTTTTGATTCCACACGATTTGGCATCTGCCATTTCGTGGCAGGGTTGAGGGTTCATCAGGAATCTACATCCTGAGACAGGAGTCACCTCAGACCCAGAGTAATCATGGTATGAGTGGTACTTTTGAAATTGACAGTGTGAAACAGCAGTGCAGTGCGGCACAGCTTAACTCCCAAATTTTGAGTGTCATGCAGAAACTGCAAATTGCTGCCTCTCATTTCTGTCCCAACTGTTACTCTGTGTTGCAATCTGAAACTAAGAATTTCAAGCTGCAAGGCTGTTAACTGTGCATAATTTCCGTCCTAAATGGCAAAAAAATAAAAATATGTTAAATGCACATTCTGAAACTATAAACATTTGGATTGGCAGTTACAGTTTGGAAGTTGAGCGGAGGTCGGCGAACCGCTCCGGCAGCGCGGCGATGGCGTCGGTCGCGCCCCGCAGCGCGTCGACGAGCTCGACACGCGCCAGGCTGAGGAGGAACGCAGCCTCGTCAGTGACGACCTTGGGGAGGCTAGGGGCCCAGGCTGCCCTTCCTGCTGCTGGCTTTGCCCGCCACCGGCGCTCCTGACGAGATGTTCGACCGGATCTTGGCGAGGGGCGGTGGCTCTAGGTTGGGATTGGTGCGCGCGGTCACCGGCAGGGAAAGGAGCTAGGGGGCGGGGCAGGGCGACGCCGGCGAGAAAGACATGGGTGTACGGGCGACGGCGACATCCTCAAGTTCCTGATTGCCCGAGAGAGGGCAAATACTGGGAGAAATCCACCTTACACGTGGGTCCCACGTCCACCTCAGCACAACAAGCAAGCAAACTGCCAAGTCAGCTCTAACGAATGGACCCACATGTCATAAACACGCTTAAAACGCTCTAAGCCGCCTATCAGTGTTTTCTGCAAAAAATTAGACCGAGAATCAATGGTTTACTAGTTTTTGACACTGTAAACCGATGTTTCCTGCAGACCCTGACGTCAATGTGGTGGTTTTTGCAATACACTCACATCCTGAGCTGGGGAGTCCGCTGAGACTCATAGTTATCATGGTATGATGGTACCGTTGATATTGACAGATGACAATACATAATTCTAGTGTTGTGCACAAACTACACATTTTTTTTTCGAGAGTACATCAAAGGCGTATCATATGTTTATAGAAGGCTGAAGACAATTACAAGAAGCTACAACTCGCTGCGAACAGCAGTTGTGGAACACACAACACACCCGAGCTAATCCGAAGAAAAGCTCCCGCACACATTACAAACACAACGCAAAGGAGCCTGCCCTAAGCAGAGCATCAAAGCCCCGTCTCGACCAACACTGATCACCTCGAAGAGCAACAACTTCAAGTGGACCTCCTTGTCGGCGCACCATCCATGTTGAAAAGGAAGTGGCAAATGGGTGGCAAGACTCGATTGGTCCCGAGAAGGCCACCGTCTTGGACTCATGGGCATTGACGTACTTTGCACCCAAGAACCTCCACGGGGACCAGCAGCACGCACAGGAGAACCGCATCACAAATCCTCCAAGCCAACTCTCCACGCGCGATGCTCCCAACAGAGGAACGTCGCCGAAACGCCGCCATCGCGGGTCCAAGACCTAGGCTTTCATCCGGAGACAACAATCCAAACGAGAAGGGGGAGATGTCGACACACCGTAGCGACGCTTCCAAGGAGGGAAACGACACCCACAGGCGCCGTCGTCTCCAACACCGACCAAAGACGGGCAAGATTTTCATCCGTAACATCGCCCACCTCCACCCATCGCGATGAATTGAGGGCACTCGGCTGTAATGGATCACACCGCCCCTGCCGCAGCCCCCCCGCCTTCATGAACATAACATCGCAAGACATCGAAGCCCTGCACAGCCGAGGGCACGCACACTATGTTCGACCTCCCGCAGGCCGAGGAAGGACATCTCCATACCACCATCCAACTCCACCACGGCTAGGAGCAGCCGACGCCGCACGCAGTGGCTGGTGATGCCACCCTGGCCCACAGCGCCACGCATCGACCGTGGACCGCACGGAGCTCCCTGCTGCTTGCTGGCCTGGGTAGCACCACTTCAGTGTCGGCAAGGGCGGGACACGCGCCCCGTCCACCGCGCAACCCCCGACCGCCTTCCACCCTTTACCAAGTATATATGTGCAACTGCACCTGCAACTAGCAACGCTATAAGAGGGCAAAAGGTCGAGCCTTACTTGAGTTTATTCTTCTACATCATGTCATCTTACTTAAAGTGTTACTTTGTTCTTCATGAAATTAATACTCTAGATGCCGGAAGGAGTCGGTCGATGTGTGGAGTAACAGTAGTAGATGTAGGCAGGAGTCGGACTACTTGACACGGACGTGATGCCTATATTTCGTAATCATTGCCTTGGATATCGTCATAACTTTGCGCTTTTCTATCAATTGCTCGACAGTAATTTGTTCACCCACCGTATTATGTGCCTTCATGAGAGAAGCCTCTAGTGAAACCTATGGCCCCCGGGTCTATTTTCCATCATATTAGTTTTCGATCTACTATTTTTCATCATATTAGTTTTTGATCTACTATTTTGCAATCTTTTACTTTCAGATCTATAAACCAAAAAACCCAAAAAATGTTTTATCATTTGTTTATCTATCTCTATCAGATCTCAATTTTGCAAGTTCCCGTGAAGGGATTGACAACCCCTTTATCGCGTTGGGTGCAAATTGTTTGATTGTTTGTGCAGGTGTTGGTGGCTTGTGCGTTTTCTCCTACTGGATTGATACCTTGGTTCTCTAACTGAGGGAAATACTTATCTCTACTTTGCTGCATCACCCTTTTCTCTTCAAGGAAAAAACCAATGCAAGCTCAAGAAGTAGCATGCACTGACATTGGAACTCAAACATGGCACATCTAATGAGGAGAGGAAAAGATAACTCGCATGCTTTGTCGACAAGTAGTGGGTTAGCATTGTGGCAGATCACGGCTCCGTAAGATGTATCTGCCCCTTCCCTTATACATCTTTGTTTTGACTGGAGGTACCTTATAATCTAGCTAACATGAATTTCATTTACTTCCTCCATGTATGTAAGGCCCCCTGAAACAAGCATTAATAATTTATTTTTATTTTTTCTAGGTGTCTAATATTGTTGAGAGGGGACTTGTACATACGGAAGGAGGGAGTATCATGTAGATTGTATGTTTAAATTATGGATCATTATTTTTGATTGTTTTTCAACACTTTTTTCTTGTTTTGCATAGTTTACAATGTCATTTTGTGCAATGGATATTTATTTTTCTTATTGTATTTTGTTCCCAATACACATTTGATTAGAATTGTGATGTTTGTTTCAGTGTGGATATCATATCCATTACTCTCTTCCTCATTTCTCCCCTTCCCTTGTCTGTAGTTGGATTTGCAACTGATGACGGTGAGAAGATAGGATTGAGGAGATTTAGATAGTGGATGAAGGAAGAAATACAAGTTATAATCGTTAGAAAAATCCACATCCAAGGTGTGCGCTAAGATAAAAAAGATATATGCCCTTTGTTCCAAAATAAGTGTAGTTAAAATTTGAAGTAAAACCATGACACTTATTTTGGGATGGAGGGAGTATTTGACAAGATTAGTGTTGAACCACTAGATATGGTTGTCCGTGTTGCAACGCACGCACAATTTCCAATCTCAGTATTAAAGTGTCTCTACTCCTAAAGGAGGCATACGTACGTCGTTTCGTTCGTTCATCCACCACCTCCACCGATCGAAGAAACAACCCCTCACAAAAGGTAATCACACCCTCCATCGATTCAACCTTTTTTCGGAAAGAGATCTGCCGGTCATGATATTTTAGCGACTCTTTCCAACTATGCACCCCTCTCCTTCCTATCTCTTCGCCTCCTCTCATGTCTACCGATCCAATCTACTATTTACCTCCCTTCTCACCCTCTTCCGCTGGGGAGGGGCAGCCGGCCGCCGGACATGGCCTAGGCGAAGCCGGTGGGCGGGAGCGGAACCGGACGAAGCTCCGGTCAAAGATCGTTGTGTTGCATGTAGTAATATGGATTTGAGGTTTCTACTTTGAGGTATCCGGATGTGGAATGCATTTTTTGAGGGGTGACCAGTCACTGTCCACGGACACGCCCAGGCGCGTCCGCGGACGTTTGAGGGGGTCGAATTTGCCAAGTCCGGCTGTAGATGCTCTTAGTGGAGCAAGAAGATGTCGACGTTTGTTGGGTTGTGGTGTAGGTTGGGGTTATGGACTTAAAATGCATGAGCCTTGGCATTTGTCATCATTGTGAACTAACGAATTGCTTATTGCATCTAGGTATGAACATCTCTGGATCCTTCTCTTCTTTGGATCCATTGATTTTTGTGCATATAGAAGAGAGAAGTCACTAGAAAGCACTTCAAAAAGAAAATGGGCCAGGGAAGAAGATTGATTTTGTGGTACATAAAGGTTGGCTATGTTTCATTAAAATATATCATTTTATGTGCTTTATCCTTCCAAAGCTTTATGTTTGACATATAATATATATTGCTTGTGCATGATGGTTATAAGTTGAGAAATAATTTTTTATTACATTTGCTAAAGTACCGTGCAAATGAAGCTTAAGACAACATACCTGACGTTGTAAGGTAATATCTTAGTTCGTAACATATAATTATTTGGATCATTGGTGTCTATGTATATATCCCCGAGTTACATTGCAGGTGAAATAGATTTCAATTATTTTTTAATTGTTGCAGGCTATCTTTTCTCTACATATAAAATACAATATACATTATATGCGCAATCAAGTAAAATCGATACATGCAAAATTTGATATGCATTGTATTCAGAGGTGCAATAAAAAAACTAAGAGCTCGTGACAACGCATGGGCATTCGACTAGTATGATTTATATCCCAGGTTCTTCAGATGGTGAATGTGTAAATCTCTGAAACCTGGCTGCATATTAATTAAGCAAAATGAGACCAAATTTGTTTGCAACATTTATTTGCCCAATTTATTTGCTGGTGGTTGCATAAAGAAATTGTGAGTCATTTAATCTGTTTATGAGCTTCAGACAATGTTCACGTACATAACCTCAGTTGCCAAACCATGTACATAACCAGGCTGGGAGCGCACAGGCTCGCCTCAGGTGGCGCCCCAGCCTCTGGTAACACTACCAAATGTTTACATGCCCGTATGTATGTAAACCTCCCGCCAGGAAAAAGATTAAACGGGAGGTGGGCGAGCGTCGTCCATCGTCGGGTCGGCGTTCGAGCGGCAGATCGGGCACGTCGAGTGCGCGTCCAGCCACGGGTCGATGCACTCTACGTGGTACAGGTGCATGCACGCCGGCAACAGCCGCACTGTCTCACCTAGCTGGAATACGCCGAGGCACACGGAGCATGTCACCGCTTCCTCTCCTCCGCCCGTCACGTTGTGCTTCACTGACCCGTTGTACTTGAATGCCGGCAGGCGGGCCGTCGGGTTTGTAGCGCGGGCCCCCGGGTTGGTAGCACGGGTTCTGGGCACCCACACCTCATCAAGTTGCCAGAGGGATTCCAGCCCCGGCAGCGGCCGCCGCCGCGGCAACTCTAGCGGTCGAGCGGCAGCGGTGGTGGGTGCTTCTGCCGCTGCCTCTGGGTGAGCTTTCTTGCTGCAGTAAACCTTTAAAACGACTCCGAGCATTAAGACTACGAAGAAGACGAAGACGACCAATACCGTGACTAGCACTCCATAATCTGGAGACGGCGACGGTGGCGCATACCAGCGTGATTCATACACCGGTGGGTCATAATACTCCCTCCGTTCCGAATCACTTGTCGCACGTATGGATGTATCTAGATGTATTTTAGCTCTATATACGTCCATTTCAGCAACAAGTAATTTGGAACGGAGGGAGTACAACGGTAGCGGTAGCGGAGGAGCAAAGTCGATGGAGCCCGTCGATGGTGGAACCATTGGTGCAAACTGCAACCGCAAACTAACTAAGAGCTAATAACGTATTGTTTGCAGGCTTGCAGTGTCGTGCTATACACTATACATAGTGTGGAGAGAATTCATACGTGAATCAACGGAGACTAGCATGCACGAAGCTCATACTGTGGGCGGGAGGGTTAATCTCGAATGGTGATTTATTGCCAAATGCGTGTAATGAAGACAAAATCAGGGACGGAGCATGCGTGGCTCTCCTTGTCTATGCGGGATAAACAACCCACCGCAAGGTAAGGTTACATCGCCAGGGTCGTTCGTGCATCAGAGATAGCAACTAAGGAAAGTTCATGTCATGGCTAAGGTTGATGCTATATATACTAACGACTTAGACAAACCTCCAACAACAAAAAAATACTTGGAGAAACCCAGTATATCCCGCGCGAATGTTTGCTGGCACGACACGCATGCGCTCATTGTGATGTTTGGTTGACGTGAAGGGTGTCGATTGAGTCGTCACACTGTTCTGACGTCCTAGAAAAATCGTGACTACTAGTAACTAATAAAGTGTTTAACTCATGACTATGCTAATAAAGTGTTCAAAGTCGAGCTGCTGATGCAGGATTGACGTCCAAGACAAATCGTGACTATACTAAACAACTTACAACGCCTTCACAGCAACGCTTTACGGCACAAAGTGAAAATCCAATCAATGGGTCCTCTCTCATGACTCTTAGGTTATCGCACAACGTGTCCTTGGACCCGGATTAATAAACTCCCAACTCCAAGGACCAGGAGACACATTAAAATATGGATTTGTTTTTTATGGGAGAGATATGGCTTTGCTAATTCTCATATAGAAAAGTAAAAAAGTGTCATCTAACTCCTATGTTATTTGATTGGTTTATTTTTTTCTACAATTATATTATTTGACTGCACTTATATGTCTGCATCCAACTCTATTTTCACGTTTATGGACTGTATGCGACTGCATGTTCAGTGGTCACGCACTGTTGCTGTTGCATGCCCTTCGTTTTTTTTTTACTAAAAAGAAGTATTTTTGTCTTTTTTCACATGGTAAGCAACTATACTTGTATGCACCTCAGAGCATCTCCAGCCGCCCCTAACAGTCCCCCCAGGCCCTTTTTTACTGCCGGCTCAAAAAAATGGTCCAGTCGCGTCCCCAAGAGCCCAAATTTTGCCGGTTAGAGCCGAAATTAGCGCCGGCAGACCGAGGCCGAACCCAGCACGCTGGTGGGCGCTCGGGGGTGCTGGGGGAAAGGAATTTAGCGTGAAAAGAATCCATGCCAAATTCCTCCCGCGTGGACCCGCCAAGTCAGCGACTGGGCGTCGCCGAGAACCTTCGTCATCCTCATCGCCTCGGCTCCCGTGGTGTTTTCCAAGGTCTGGCGGGGCAGCGACAACGAGCCGCCGCGCATCCCGCCCTTTTCCCATCGCGTGCCAGCACCGCTCCCGCCCTTTCCTGGCTATAAAAGTCGTGCCTCGCCACCGCTCGCCGCACACTCGCATCCCCATTGCCAGAAACCCCCACCACCCTGAGGCCATGGCGGAAAGATTCCCTGGCGACCGTGCGGCGGCCAACGGCTTCGGCGGCCGGTCGCTGCACGAGTGGGAGGCACGCGTTCTCCACATGGCCAACTACCCGGCGCCGCCTGACATGCGCGTGTTAGGCGGTTTGAGGCTCAGCGCCAGAGGTGTCCATGTGCCCTCGCCGCCCTCCGACGCGGAACGCCGCGGTGAGATCCGCGGATCTGGGCGTCCTTGCAGGAGGAAGCGCGGTAGCAGCCAAGGTATGTCCCCGAGTACCTCCCTCTATGGACGGCGTACTTCCAGCGCCGCCACGTCGACCAGCTCGCTTCCACCAACGGCGCTCCGGCGCCAAGGGGGCGCCACAACTCCGACGGTCGCCGTGAGTGCTGGGGCGTCCCCAGGCGCACGCTCCACGCGGTCCTTGAGCGCATCGAGGGCGGCAACGAGCCGCCGGCATCGAGGGTGGGGCGACTTAGCCAAACCTCCAGCAAAAAAAATTACTTGGAGAAACCCATTATATCCCGCGTGAATGTTTGCTGGCACGACACGCATGCGCTCATTGTGATGTTCGGTTGACATGAAAGGTGTTGATTGCGTCGTCACCCTGTTCTGACGTCCTAGAAAAATCATGACTACTAGTAACTAATAAAGTGTTTAAGCAATGCCCATCAAAGTCGACCTGCTGATGCAGGATTGACGTCCAAGACAAATCGTGACTATATTAAACAACTTACAACGCCTTCACAGCAACGCTTTACGGTACAAAGTGGAAATCCACATCAATGGGCTTTGTGTGCGCATAGAACACCAGGTTACAAGTAGGTTGCTTGGCACACCGGTTCTCACATTTTCCGGATTTATTCAGCCTTTTCACGATGTTCGTTCAATGAAAGAAGATTGTATTGTCGACTATAAAGATGTCTATAATGATTACATCAATCTCAAGATGTTGCCTCGGCCTAGTATCTCGAAGGTGTTCATAAAGATAAAGTGTACGTGTATGCATTCATAGCTCCCTTTGTACTATGTTAACAAAAAAAGCAAGTCGCTCTTGACTCTTAGGTTATCGCATAACTTGTCCTTGGACCCGGATTAATAAACTCCCAACTCCAAAGACCAGCAGAGACACATTAAGATATGGATTTATTTTTTATGGGAGAGATATGGCTTTACTAATTCTAATATAGAAAAGTAAAAAAGTGTCATCTAACTCCTATGTTATTTGATTGGTTTATTTTTTTCTAGAGTTATGTTATTTGACTGCACTTGTATATATGTCTGCATCCAACTGTATTTGCACGTTTCTGGACTGTATGCGACTGCATGTTCATCGATCACGCACAGTTGTTGTTGCATGCCCTTCGTTTTTTTTACTAAAAAGAAGTATTTTTTTTCTTTTTTTTCACATGGTAAGTAAGTATACTCGTATGCACCTCTAAGCATCTCCCCGCCCCTAACAGGCCCCAGGCCCATTTTTTATCACCGGCTCCAAAAAAGGGCCAGTCACGCCCCTAGGAGCCCAAATTTCGCCGGATATGGCCGAAATTAGTGCCGGCGAACCCAAGCCGCACCCAGCACGCTGGTGGGCGCCCGGGGGCACTGGGGAAAGGAATTTCGCATGAAAACAAAACATGCCAAAATCCTCCCGCGTGGACCCGCCAAGTCAGCGACTGGGCGTCGCCGAGAACCTTCGTCGTCCTCATCGCCTCGGCTCCCGTGCCGGTTTCCAAGGTCTGGTGGCGCAGCGATGATGAGCCGCCGCGCATCCCACCCTTTTCCCATCGCGTGCCAGCACCGCTGCCGCCCTTTCCTGGCTATAAAAGTCGTGCCTCGCCACCACTCGCCGCACACTCACATCCCCATTGCCAGAAACCCCCACCACCTCGAGGCCATGGTAGAAAGATTCCCCGGCAACCGAGCGGCGGCCAATGGCTTCGACGGCCGGTCGCTGCAGGAGTGGGAGGCACGCGTTCTCCACGTGGCCAACTACCCAGCGCCGCCCGACATGCGTGTGTCGGGCGCTTTGAGGCTCAGTGCCGGAGGTGTCCACGTGCCCTCGCCGCCCTCCGACGCGGAATGCCGCGGTGAGATCGCGCGGATCCGCATGTCTTTGCCGGAGGAAGCGCGGCAGAAACCGAGGTATGCCCCCGACAACCTCCCTCTATGGTGGCATATTTCTAGCGCCGCCACGCCGACCAGCTCGCTTCCACCAATGGCGCTCTGGCGCCAAGGGGGCGGCACAACTCCGACGATCGCCGTCAGTGGTGGGGCGTCCCCGGGCGCACGCTCCATGCCGTCCTTGAGCACATCGAGGGAGGAAACGAGCCGCCGTTGGAGTACCGGGCTTCGTCGCTCTCGCGCCGGAGCGGGAGCTCGTGGTTGCCGATGCGCATGGCGGGGTCATCCTCCAGCTCCCGCTCCTCCGACACGATGTCGCTCGCCGCCGTCAAGCCCGAGCCCCAGGAGACGACGGAGCACCAACGCAGCACGGAGGCAACCTCGTGATAAACGAGGGCCGTCGCCAATCTTCACCTTCCCGCGGCCACCTTCGCCTGGTCAGGCCAAAGAAGGAGTGGGTAACGCCCGTGGTTGTAAAGCAAGAACACGTGGAAATGGCCGCCAACCTAGACACCGACCTGAAATGGTCACACAACGATTACATGTGGGAGGAGATGGAGTGCCAGCGCCGCACTCTAGAGGAGATCGCCAAGCGGCGTCGAGGCCGCGACGAGGTGTTGGGGAACGTAGCATGCAATTTCAAAAAAATTCCTACGCTCACGCAAGATCTATCTAGGAGATGCATAGCAACGAGAAGAGGAGAGTGTGTCCACGTGCCCTCGTAAACCGAAAGCGTAAGCGTTAGATAATGCGGTTGATGTAGTCGAACTTCTTCTAGCTCCGACCGATCAAGTACCGAACGTATGACACCTCCGAGTTTCGCACACTTTCAGCTCGATGACGTTCCTCGCCCTCTTGATCCAAAAAGGTGTCGAGGAAGTAGATGAGTTCCGTCAGCACGACGACGTGGTGACGGTGATGGTTGTTGGTGTCAAAACCGGCAGATCTCGGGTAGGGGGTCCCAAACTATGTGTCTAAGGATCGATAGTAATAGGAGGCAGGGGACACTATGTTTACCCAGGTTCGGGCCCTCTTAAGGGAGGTAATACCCTACTTTCTGCTTGATCGACTTTGATGAGTATAGGGGTTACAAGAGTTGATCCACCTCGAGATCATAATGGCTAAACCCTAGATGTCTAGCCTGTATGATTATGTTCGCCTCTAAGGACTAAACCCTCTGGTTTATATAGGCACTGGAGGGGACTAGGGTTGTACAAAGTCGGTTTACAGAAGAAGAAAACTACACATCCGGACGCCAAGCTTGCCGTCTACGCAAAGGAGAGTCCCATCCGGACACGGAAGAAGGCCTTCAGTTCTGCATCTTCACGGCCCATCAGTCCGGCCCATGTCACATAGGCCGGCTCTCTGAGGACCCCATAATCCAGGACTCCCTCAATGGTGAAGTGATCCATGCAGAGCTTCGCCTAAGCACCATGACAATGTGACCGGGGGTGTAAATTATGGAGGGGGCGCCGCACACGGCTAACAGTTGTTGTTCTATGTTGTAGGCGCCCCCTCCCCACATATATATATATATATATATATATATATATATATATATATATATATATATATATAGGTTCTAGGGGAGGAGAGGCAGCCAAGGGGGCGCCCCAAGTAGGAGGAACCCTACTTGGGGGGTCCTCTCCCAATTCGGCCAATCCCCCCTCTCCTATTCCTATTCGAATTAGGAAGGGAAGAGGGGGAAGGGGGAATCCTATTCCCTTTTTCCTTTCCTCCTTCCCCTTTCCTTTTCCAATTTGGCCAGCCCATATGGAGGGGGGGTGCACCAACCCCTTTGTGGCTGGTGCGTTTCCCCTCTTGGCCCATAAAGCCCATATCTTTTGCCGGGGGGTGCCCGGAACCCCTTCCGGTGACCCGATAAGTACCAGGTGGTTCCTGAAACATTTTCGGTGTCCAAATACCGTAACGCTATATATCAATATTTACCTCTCCCCATTTTGAGACTCCTCGTCATGTCCGTGATCTCATCCAGGACTCCAAACAACATTCGATCACCAAATCACATAAGTCATATAATACAATATCGTCATCGAATGTTAAGCGTGCGGACCCTAATGGTTCGAGAACTATGTAGACATGACCGAGACACCTCTCCATTCAATAACCAATAGCGGAACCTGGATGCTCATATTGCTCCCACATATTCTACGAAGATCTTTATTGGTCAAACCGTTATGACAACATGCGTTATTCCTTTTGTCATCGGTATGTTACTTGTACAATCAATTACAACAGGATGAGGTTTGATCTAATGTAGGGACTCCAAATGTTGCACGCTCGCGCTCCCGCGACCCGCTCCCACCCCCGAAACCCTCGCCGCCGCCGCCTTCCCCTGCCCGTCTCCGGCGGGATCCGGCCACCCTCGCCGGCGTGCGGCCCGGATCTACCCACCTCCCCCTGCCCTACCTTCCCTGCCCCTCCTTCCGCCCTCGCGCCGCCTCCCAGGGAGGCGGCCGGGGCGTTCCCCGCGCTTCTTCTCTCGGCTTCACCCCCTCATCCTCTCCCCTACCGTCGCCGGCAGGCGCCCCAGTCTCCGGCCCGGGGGTGCCGGCGGCGGCAAGATCTCCTCTCCCCACACGCGCGTCCTCCTGGTCCGGGGCAGGGGGCGGCGGCGGTGTCGCTCAGCCTGGCGGCGGTCCGGTGTCCCGGCGGGGTGGCCGACTGATACGTCTCCGTCGTATCTATAATTTTTGATTGTTCCATGCCAATATTATACAACTTTCATAGTAGAACACATAGTTTGTACAGTTGCATGAACCTCAAGATTGTATCTCGAGGCTCTTAATAGCTGATTTAACCTTGTTACAGAGGAACAAAAATCATCATTTCCTCCGCAAAAAAGTGCTTATCAATGGAGTAAAATGTATGCTCATTGCAGGCAAATGTGTTCGTAGGTACCTCCCTAAATTACATGGAAATAAGTTCCTGTATACTAACGCCCAATGGTCATAGTATGCATGGGTAGCCAAATAGGCAGGCTCGACCCAAGGTGCAAAAATGACTAAAAGGCCTGCGCCTTGGAGGTCACATTTCGAGTCGAGCTCGTGCCACAACAGGCCATGGCAAACTCAGGCCGAGCCCAAAAGCTTGCTGAGCTTGTCCAACATTATGAAGGTTAGATCTTTTTTTTTGAACCCCTAAAAACAGTCATTTTTGTTTGTTTTCTAACTGGAATATATTTGTATACACATGAACCATGTTTAAACCTGGTGAACCAACGGTTCAGATGAAAACAAGTGAAGTGAGAACATGTCCGGTTTTGGTCATTGGCCCGAATTTCTAATCTTTTATGTTGGTGTCCGGACGAGGAGACTTTGCACGGTGTTTTGAGTACTGCATGGGTACCAACGATTCTTGCTAGATCTAGCGTTCGTGGTCCACATTGTACATGATTGCTCAACATGGCAATTATATAGTTACCCAGCTACATATGCTACAATTATCAACATGACAACTATGTAGTTAGCTAGCTACCTATGATACAGTTATTAACATATCTATTATTTAGTTACCATGTCAATAATGCTACATTTATCAAATAGTGATTATGTAGTTATCAAGCCGTCCATGCTACAGTTACCAACATAGTGATTATGTAGTTACCAAGTTTCTCATGCTACAACTACCTACATGAAAATTGTTTAATTATCTAGCTACATATGCTACAGCTAACAACATGGTTATTATGTTGTTACCCCACTGCCTAGCTATAGTACAATTATCAACATAATGATCAAGTAGTTACCATTTCGCCCATGCTACATATACTAACATAGCAATTATGTAGTTACCAAACCGCTCCTTCTACAGTTACCAGCATGACATAGCTATAGTTACTAGTTATCTAGGTCTCAGTCACCAGCCACCACCATAGCTGTTACATGGTCGGTTTGGATAAGTAGTTTTTTAACTAATAACTACTTGTGATTAAGTTGGTAACTCTTGACGAATGCATCCTACAAAAATCTAGTTTCGACATAGATATCTATTTATAGTATTGTCGACAACTCACCCATTACTAACTCGATAACCACTTTGTATAATTACCAACATCTAGATTACACTTACCAATGGGGTAACTATTTAGTTATTTAGATGTCCATCTACGATTATAACCATGACTCAAACGTAGTTACCTAATGTATTAGGCAATAATCACCACCATAGTAGCGATGTAGTATATTGGGTGGTTGCTATATATGTAGGAGTGAAATTTATAACCACCCATGAGTAGTCCGACAACTCACATAATGTTGCCGATAACATTGCGTTAACAATATGTTAACACTTACAGTTCGGAGGGTAACTTCCCAGCTAGAGAAATTCATTGAAACATCGCAACAAAGTTCTATTTTCCATGCTAGATAACTACTATGTGAAATGATAGGTAAATCACGCGTTGCAGCTTGGCAACTTTTAGCATAAAAAATTGTTGAGGAAATATACATATGTGATTTAGTTTCGAAGACTTTTTTTTGCAGGGTAGTTTCAAAGACTTCGTCAAGACGTATTTAATGTTGGAAACGGAGTATGAATAAGGTTTGTCCATTGAGAGCTCAATCATTTTTAAGCTTTGAAATAAGACGTGATCTTTGCTGACATGAGTTTTATTAATTTATTTGCATGCATATAAGCAGATAGAAGCATGCATGATGCGAGTGTTTGGGGAAGCGGACTAGGAGCACTCTGGTGCTCCACCCCCTATATTCAAAAATAATTTTTGATTAAAAAAATTTCAAAAATCCTGAAACATTCTTGGAATTAAATATGACCATGCATTATACTCGTATAAAAAGTTTGGCCAAGAAATAATTCCCGCTGACTTCAGGGCAAAAACAAATTTATGACGACAATATAGCATGAACGGTACTTGTATCTAGCGTTTTTTTGGCAAATCTTTGAGCCTGGATACAATGAAAATCATTCCGTGTTTAATTTTTTTATATGAGTGCAATACATGGTATATTTGATTCCAAAAAAGTTTTGGGATTTTTTGACTTTTTTTAATTGCTAAATTATTTTTGAATATAGGAGGTGTAGCACTCGATTGCTCCTAGGTATTTTAAATATAGTATTCCCTCCAATCCATATTACTTGTCACTTAAACAGATGTATCTAGACATATTTCAGTGTTAGATACATCCCCTTGAGCGACAATTAATATGGATTGCAAGAGTATAATATTCATGGTATAGTCTTGTCCTAGACACAATATATTTTTATAGAAGTATGAACTAATACAGTAGATAGATAGATAGATAGATAGATAGATATAGATAGACTAACAGATTGTGCGTTAATATGTACCTCTTGTTCTTTAAACAATTTTGCTAGAACCCATCTAGATGAGATAAATTTGGTCTCATTCACCTTTTATAGTCATTGGATGTGATGCTATAAGATACATATGTGCTGACGTGGGTTGTATCTGTTTTTGTTTTTAAAGTAAATGAGACCAAATTATACATGCACATTAGCTCATAAGCAGATTAAATGCCATGCCTAACAAGTTTTTTATGTAATCACCGACAAGTATATAGGGCAAAGAAATGCTGCAAACAAATGTGGTCTCACTTTGCTTAATTAATATGCAGCCAGGTTTCAGAGATTTACACAATCACCATCTGAAGAACCTTGGATATAAATCATACTAGTATAGGAATACTAGGCCCGTAAGGGTTCTTTTTCCTGGTTGTTTCTGAACCTTTTTACAGCCACTCGAAAAAATGACGCTTGTGACGGGGTAATTGCAGATGTAATCTTTTGTGTCTCCTCTGGACGTTGCCTGTCTCGTGTAGGCTGCTGCCGCTTGGACCGCTTCTCGATCGATCTCCAGATGCCGCTTTGACTGTTTCTAGATCGGCCACTGCTAGGAGCCGGCGTGCCGGCGCGCCGTCCCAATTGCTAGGAGCCGGCGTGCCGGCGCGCCGTCCCAATTGCACCGCACCCCACCATGCGTGCGCCCCGGGCCGCACGATTCATCGCTCCTCGCCCCGCGTCATCTCCTCCTTCCTCTTGGCTGCCGGCTTCTCCCGCATCGTCAATCAAACAAAAGGGAGCAGCGCCGGGCGTCGGAGAGAGAAAAGCTGCGGCGAGCGCCGGCGACCCTCGTCACATTCCCCACGCCAAAGATGAGTGCCCCGCCGCACACTCAGGCTCGCCGCCATCACAGACCCACCACAGCTTCTAGGGCATGCCTTGGTATGGTTCTCAAGCACCCAAAGCCGAGCGACCCGGCTGCGTCCGTGGATGCTGGAACCGTCCAGTCCCGATGCTGCGACCGACGAGCACCCAACACCACTGCTACAACGGCGCACCCCGACAATGATGTTGCAAACAGCACCAGCCGGAGTTGAAGACGACATCAATGGGTGTTGCAACCGGCAACGTATGGTGCTGGGGTGATGTCTTGTTGGTACGGCAACTAGTCAAGGATGCTTCAACCGGCTTGAAAAAAAGCTTCAAATGGCATGAAAAAAGCTTCAACCATGAAAAAGAAACTACAATCGGCGTAGAAGAAAAAGCTTCAAACCTGGAAAAAAGCTTCAACCGACGTCAAGAAAAGTTTCAGTTGGTGTGAAAAAATGTTTCGCTCGGAATGGGAAAAAGCTTCAGCCATGGCAGAAAAGCTTCATCCGGTGTGGAAAGAAGCTTCAATCGGTATGAAGAAAGCTTCCACCATGAAGCTTTCAAAAACGAGCGTTGGTGAGAGTTACGGGGCGACAATGAAAGCTGCAATGAGCGTTGACGAGAGCTACAAGTGACTATGAAAAAAGCTTCAACGATTGCAGCTCCGGCGTGGTCGGTTGCAGCTCCGGCGTGGCCGGGTCCGGCGAGGCAAGCAGAGCTCTGATGGGGCGGATCCGAGCAGACACTAGTTTAAAAAGGGCCTAATGTTCAGCTCATTAGTGCCGGTTTCAACGGCTAGGCGGGCAGTCCTCATTAGTCTCGGTTCGTGGCAAACCTCTGGTCCCGGTTCGTGCCACGAACCGGGACTAAAGAGGTGGTGGCAGGCTGGTGTCAGGCTGCGGCCCCACCAACATCTTTAGTCCCGGTTCGTGGCACCACCTCTTTAGTCCCGGTTCGTGGCACGAACCGGGACTAGAGATGCATCTTTAGTCCCGGTTCATATAACCAACCGGGACTAAAGATCATCCTGTATAAACCCTTCATTGAGCCCGAGCTCTATGTTCTTCCCCTTTCCTCTCCTCTCTGTTTTCTTGCTCTCCTCTCGAGCTCATCCTTCATTTTTGACAAAATTTGTCAAGATTTGAAGGCACCCATCCATCCAAGTGATCACAAAGGTCAGCAACTTTGTCCTTTCATCTCTCATTTCTAGATTAGCTCTTGCAATGCTCTATAAATATAGTGATTTGTGGATTTTAGTTTAGGAGGAATTATATGTAGTAGTTTATTTGATTTATATGCAATTTGAGCTTAAAATAACTCTTAGTTTGCATATGTAAGTGTGGTTCACTTAGTGCCTTCCCGTCTTCGTCCTAACCACAGTCGATCGCCTGCACCATCCCGTCGCCGACACCACCTTGTGGTGAGCCTCTTGTTCTTATCTTTTTATATAAAAAATCATGTTTGTGTGATTTAGATATATAGTTACTTGTATAATTATCTTACCCGTACGTTGTTTGTTATACATAATGTCATGGTTTTGATATTCGTCCCTGTCGGCCCTCGTCCGGTTTATGATTCGGATGTGGTATTTTTTTTATAACTATTTATTGCGTTTCGTGTTTATGGAAAATTATGCCCATCAAGTTGACATAGATATTTTTATCTAGGAGGTATGTGAACCAGAAATTCCAACTGACCATATTGTCGAGAGTATAAATTTAGTTGAAAATGAAAACGAGTATTTTTTGGCTCTAGATGTGGTTGAATTGACAAATCAACTGCTAATAATTGCAAATATTTTTTGGCTCCCCTTGTGTCGAATCAATAAATTTGGGTTGAATATTTTACACTTAAAAATTGTTGCGATCCTCTATACTTGTGGTTATCAAGACCTTTTTCTGGCGCTGTTGCCGGGGAGCATAGCTCTATTTGCTGAGTCATTTGGGATTTATATCCGTTGATCATCATGAATAATCTTAACAATGATAGAAGCAAGATTGTTCCCTCTAGGACGAGGGGAGGTAAGGAACTGTTATCTAGCTTTGCACTTGATTCGCCTTCTGTTTTGAGTAAGCTTACAATACCACCACCTGCTATTTAATTCTGATATGTCGAAAATGATGAGGCTATTTTTGTTATGGATGATGCTATTGGTGATGCTAGTACTTTGCTTGATGACATTATGCCACTAGCTGAATTTCTTGATTGTTGAGTATATTGATTAGATTAGAAACATAGATTAGACTAGGAAATATGCTGTTTTGCCTTGTACTTCAAGTAGATCATGTACTTCTATTATTTATATATATATATATATATATATATATATATATATATATATATATATATATATATATATATATATATATATATATATATATGCACACGAGGCTCAAGCAATAAAAAAACGATTCCACCAAATTCCTTTCTCCCTTCTAACATGGTATCAGTGTCCGAGTTCTAAACCCTAACCGCCGCCGCTTCCGCACCAGCGCGCTGATCCCGGGGCGGTCGGCCTCCATGACCACCGCTGGGGGCCGTGCCGCCCGTACCTAGGGTTCGTCCGCCGGTCGTGTTGACTGGCTACGTAGAGAGTCTTTTTCCCGATCCTTTGATCCGGTTTTTTTGTCTCTCGTCGGTCGCTTTGATCGGTATCTACTTTTTGGTTTTTCAATCTAAGATTGGTTGCGTCACTCCCCGTCGTTCGTCGTCTACAACGCGCCTCTACTTCATCATTGGCTTCGACTCCATCGACATCTTCGTCGGTCATGAGACGGCAGCTTGCGTACTCTTGCGCCGGATCGCTGGCCTGCACCATGTGGCTGCCACTACTTATGCGGCTGTTCGCACGGTTCTGTTGGCCATCATCTCCGGTCGCATACGCCCAGGATCACTCAAGCGCTGACATGCCCAACGCAGGCTAGATTGATTTCTCGTGCGTCTGCGCTGCGCTGTTGGCTGCTCAAGTTCCACATACGGTGCTCTTTCCGGATGATGTATCCCGCATGGGATGTATTCCGCCTTCGTGGCTTTTGCGCATATACAATCAGTTTTCATGTACCACACATCGTCGGTTGCATGCTCGTGGATACTCCGGCTGCGCGGACGCGCGCCGCTGGTGTCCTATAACCACGGGCGCCTTCTATCTTCTCCGGTTGCGAAGCATGTCCTCGGCACCTCATCTCCAGTCTGTGTCTTCTCATTCTCACCCGTCGTATCTTCGATCTGATCAACCATAGATGCATGTCTTTGTGGGATTTTGTGAAGATGGTCACCGAGTACACGCGTCCCTCCATCGATCGAGCATCGGGTTGCCGCTGCGCCGCCCCGTGGTTCTTCTCCTGGCTGCACCGACCCGCGTCACCGATGCGTCGCCCCTTCGGGCCGTAGTGTCGCGACCCACGGTCCACTGCCGCCCCGAGGCCGTCCGCTCCAGGTCGTCTCCGTGGCTGCACCGATCCTCGTGCCACCGCTGCGTCGCCCCGTCAGGCCGTAGCGAGCGTGGCACATGGTCCACGCCGCCGTCCCGAGACCGTCCCCGCGGTTGCACCAGCCCACGCTCCGCCATTGCGCCGCACCTTCGGGTTGTAGCGCCGTGGCCCGCGGTCCCCGCCGTCGACCCGACCTGCCTGTCGCCGATGCTTCGCCCTTCGGATCATAACGCTGCAGTCCACGGTCCACTCCGCCGTCACCTCGCGTCGACCTTCCGTGGTATGCGACGCGCCGTATCCCTTGGCGCTGGAACGCCACCGTCCGCGCTGGTCTTCCTCAAGCTGTCACGATTCTTCGCCTTCTTCGAGCACCGCCGCCGCACTCCTAACCTAATCGTTGTCGCCACCGCCGCTCTTCTTCGGCAGTCGCCGCCGCTACCTCCGTAGCCGCCGCCGCCGCCCGTCCACCCTGTTCGTCTTCGTCCAGCACCAGCTCGTCACCAGCGTCGCCGTCATCTACCCCGACCGCTTCGTCTACTCCGACCATCGTGGTGACATTGGCCTCCACGCCGATTGGGGCCACAACCATCGTCGAGTCTTCTTCTCTGCTGGCCCTCCGATTCCTCGACATGACGAATAGTTCAGGTAGGTCCCAGTCTCCGCATGCCCGGTGCTGGCAACACCGATGCGTGCCTTCATCCACGACGTGTCGCCGGGCCTGGCAAGCCTGGTGCGGCGTTTTGTCAACTTCGTCTTCGTTCGTCTACGCATGCCCGGTGCTGTCAACACCGGTGCGTGCCTTCGTCCACGATGTGTCCCCGGGCTTGGCAAACCCATCGCGACGCGTCGTCAACAACATCTTCTTCTTGGCGCACCACTACTTCGATACCACTCCACCCATGCTAACTTGGCGCCCCCATGCGCCCGCGGCTCCACGGCGACTTCCTCGACACTGGCCACCCCGACTCTACATCGACCAGGGCATTCTTCGCACGGCTACCTCGATCACGGCTCCATCGCCCACGCTCTCGGCTACATCGACAACGACACAAAGGGCTACAGCCTTGCTGGAGCAACCTCGTCGGTTTTCACTCCAGTCACGACTCCGCGATGCATCAACTATTCCGACTAGGGGGGGGGGGGGGGGGAGGTGTCCGTCGGCTTGCCTTCGGATTCTTCTCCAGTCTCACCGTCTGCGTCGCCACGTTGTGACTGCGGGCGGATGTTGAGTATATTGATTAGATTGGAAACAATAGGTGAGACTAGGAAATATTCTGACTTGCCTTATACTCCAAGTGGATCATGTACTCCTATATATATGCCCATGAGACTCAAGCAATAAAAAGAACAATTCCACCAAGTCCTTTTCTCCCTTCTAACATTGATGAACAATTTGCTGGAGCTAAATAATTTGAGTATACATGTGCATCGTCTAGGCTTGGCTGCTAGCGGTGTGATTGGTCGAAACACCGCGGAGAAGACGCGGAAGCTAAGAATTTAATTTCAGTCGCAATCGCTCTCTCTAAGTAACACAACCCTGTAATTTTGCATACCATTGGTTGAGAGGGTTGACGGCATTTTTTTAAGTTCTAGACGAGGCCATATTTTACATTAAGTTGATCGATCATGTGTAGCGTCTAGGATTGGCTGTTGGTGGTGCAACCCTGCAGGTTTGCCTACCATTGGTTGAGAGGGTTGACAATTTTTTAAAAGTTCGAACCATGTTCCGTGTCCTTCACACCAACCATATTCTGTCTCTAGTAAATAAGCATCTGAAGCCCCGAAGCACAGCACAAAACTCTGCATCCCCGATCCACCCTAGCTTACAGAGCAGAAAAGTCAAGAGAGAGGGGGCCAGGGAGAATGGAGGGCGCGAATCAGATTGTGTCCATCGTCGGGCAGCTTGTGGGCGAGGAATACCGGCAGCATCGTGGTGTCGGTGGCAAGGTGGCAGAGCTCAGAGACGAGCTGGCCACCATGAATGCCATCCTCCTCATGAACTCTGAAGCTGATGAGGTCTTCATTGACCACTTCGTCCGGGAGTGGATGAAGCAGGTGCGCGAGCTTGCCTACGACGCAGAGGACTGCGTTCAGCTCTACATCTTGCGCATCCGGTGCCCGCGGAGAGACGGCTGTTGACACCAGATTTTGGCACAGTCAAGAACTTATTTAAAATGGCCTTAAATAGAGAAGTGTTCTACATGAAAAAGTTTCGTATTGTCGATACAAACATCTTTTAAGTTTGGGCCATCGCCATCTGATCTCATCTCGAAGGCCGAATTTGTGTTCGAAATACTGAGATTTTGTATTCAGAACACTATTCGGCACATTACGCCCCCAAGACTGCCTCTTATGAAAAAATGATCTACATGGATTGTCTTCGTCTCGTCGAAACGATTGATTTTGATATAATAATTGTTCCAATCCGAGTTCGTATGCAAAAGTTAGAACCATCCGAATACAGCACTATCACGAGCCAAAAGTGGCCTGCCCCACCAGACACCCTGTCTGATGGGTAGCGCGAATAACAGCCTGTGTTGCACGAACGATTTGACCCTCAAGATGAACTCTATTCAAAAACGTTCAACATAAAAGTTGTTCGTCTCGTCAAAACGGTCAATATTGCTTTTGGGATCGTTCCCATCCGAGGTCGTTTACCACCTCAAAAGTTACCCGCAAGGTCCAGCCAGTTTAAGCCGAACAGTTTTGGAAAGTTCGGACAAAACTAATCCGAATTTGACTAGGGTTTTGGACGTGAATCAAGCCTTTTCCTTGCACGGGAAGTCCAGCCGCCTCTTATATACCTGAGGGGTGATGGCCGATTGAACAACACACAATCGATCAATCAATCTACTACTTTTCTGTGTTCTTCTACTTTTTTCTCTCCCCTTGTATCTTTCTTCTCGTTCTTTGTCGTTCTTCAAGATTGGAGGCTGCGAATCCACGAGGCTCTAGGGGCGGTAAGACCGACCTCGAGCAGCCAGTCGCCGCGAGCCCTGACGGGGTCCCTCCCGGGCGAGCGGGGCGCCTGGTCCCAAAAGCGCCGGCTTGCTGTCTTGCGTATCGCGCTGGAAGTCGGCCTCCCGCGGTGTGAGTTGCGGAGCATCTCCCTCGGCGCCGCGGGTACACATCGACGTGTTCGTGTGACGCGTTCCAGCGTCAACACACTTTTTGGCGACTCCGCTGGGGACGAAGCTTTGAACGGTCTGCAACCCGTTCTTGCTACGAAGAGATCGTCATCAAGTTGCTGCAATCTACAAAGGTAATATGAATACCCAATTCCCCTTTGTAGATGCAAATAATCCATATGTTGTTGCTGGATCACCTATTGAGCATAATGTATGGGCTAGCCCTAGTTTTATCAATCATGCATCTAATTATGTGCAAGGGCTGATGCAAAACAATCTTCATGTTTCAAATTCTTATAAATTTAGCAACATGCAACATATGTATCCCAACTCCCATGCATCGGCAACCCCACAAATTCATATGCCGATGAGCAACATGATGAGTTTGATTAATCAATTTGAAACACCCCTAGTTAGAATTTCCAATGCCATACAAGAAAGTGTTTCACCCTTTTATTCATCGACAGCTAATGTGCAATATAGTAATCCAACCATGCCGATGAATGAGAGAATTGGCCATGCTATAATGGCTATTTGGCCAGTTACTCTCAACCATCATATGCTACACCTCATGTTAGTAATTCTTCGGCACCATACACAACTGTAGATGCTCATAATTTGGCTTCACACCTTCCTGGTTACAGCCGAATGAATGTAAATTTTACAGGAGCGGTTGTGCCCAATATTGTAGAAGATGAGGTAGTGGTGGCTGCATTGAAGAGTTTAGCCCAAAATAAGAGAATTAGTGCTCTTTTCCTTGAACAACATGAAAATGGGCTATTTCCTGATTATGCCGCAATAAAAGCTAGAGATTTGCAAGAAGATGAATCTTTGCCAATTGATAAAATTGGCGAGCAAAAGTATGGTCTTACAACACTGCATATGCCTTCACCTAGTACTACATCATATTATACACCCCCTACACAATTGCAAAATTTCGGCAACACCCGTGTGTCACTGCCGAAAGAATCTAAAAGCATTGGGGGGCAATCATATCCGGAGTGGGCTGAAATTGAGAAAAAGCTTAAAGCTAATTTTGCCGCTCGCCGTCAGAAACAAATAGAAAAAGAATTGGCTCAGATAAAAGAAACATTGCCAATTGGTACTATCAATGAAAAGAAGGATGATTCGGAACATGAAAGTGCTTCGGTTGAAAAAGCCGAATCAAGTAGTATATATTCTGAATCCATCAAATCCAATGAGGCAAGCGTTATTGAGAAAGGGCATGGCAAGCATAGGAAAACAACAGTGCTTGATTTTTCTGAAGTTAATGGAACCTACTTCCTGCCCTATGAGTTCCGTGCCATAGAAATTGACAAGCTTCAAGGACAAGAACAAGTAGCCGAACAAAGTTCGGCCGACAAAAATCTTCAAAGCAATGATGCACGGATTCAAGAAAAAAATGATGACAAGGTGTTGGGGAGCCATCCAAAGACGGAGCAAGATGTTCTTCAAATGGCACCACTATCATGCTCTCCCAACATATTTGAAGAGGTATGCATAGCGAGTAATTTACCTATTTTCAGATTTGGTCGCAACTTCATTATTGATGCATCTATAAGAAATATTCTCATAAGTAATTTTGAAAGACCAATGAGGAAGGGTAATTTACTTGTTAGCAGTAAAATTGTTATGGAACATATCGGTCAACCCATTGCACCATTTATAAAGACCCATAATGACTTATTGTTATAGCCAAAGCTTTTCCCGTTACTTTCTCTAAACTTCATATCTAGTTGGGTAGCTTTGCTTATTTCTTACTTGGCTTACACTTGGTCTCAGCTGAGACATGTATGTTCTAAATATCTTCGTTCCAAAAATTTAAAGCCAAGGTTAAATTCTATTGAGAAAACCGATGCTAATATAATATCATATCCAAAGACATCGGAGATAGAGTGGAAAACACAATGCATAGCCGAATGGGGAGATTCCAAATCTGAACCATTCGTTTGCTTATCTCCAAAGCCGTTCAAACAGCAAGATCGGCTAGGAAACAAGAAGTATACTTTCAATTCAAGCATGTGTGATAAAATATTTGATTTGTTGCTGGAAAATAATTACATTACAATTCTTGATCACCATGTTAAGCCATCAATCCAAGGACGAATGTATTGTAAGTTGTATGATACGTCCAAGCATAATTTTGAGGATTGCAACATGTTTCGTCAAATAGTTAAATCAGCCATTGAAAAAGGACGATTGAAGTTTGTTGAAACACTAAGAGATGACCACTCTATTCCTATTGGTCCCAATGGCAAAAAGTTTTTACATCGGCTGCTTCAAGCCGGTCCATTTAAAAAGAATGTAAAAGCTGCAGGTGATGGGATCAAGCTTTCAAGTAAAGAAGTTGTTGAAGAGCATAACGAGCATAATCTTGAGGGCGGGAGTTCCATCGAAGCTACAATGGAGACGCCAAGGACTGGGGGGCAGCAAGAAAATCTAATGATCAATGAAAGCAAACCAAAAGAAAACAAAGGCCGGAATAAGCGCAAGTGTAAGAGATCAAAAATCACCTTTGCTGAACTATTGGATAAATATCAAAAGAAGAGTGAAGAGAAGAATGCTTATCGGCCAAATCATGCAAAGAAACCAAGATCACCCCCAAGGCGCAAATATGAGGATCGGTATTGGCAAAGTGATAATTTTAATGCAACATATTCATATCCTTATTTTGGGCCGCCGATGCCAATGCCGTGGATACCTCCCTATGCTCATATAGATACATATTCATCATGGGACAGGTACGATACAAGGGTACATTCTCCATCTTATTCTAGACCATCTCATCAATACTATGCAGCTCCAAGGAGATCAACATTTGAACAATCACGCGTCAAAGACCGTTTCAATCATAAGGAATCGATCCAGAGCTCAAGAAAGAAGAAAGAGGTGGTAAAGCAGGTTTACCGCGTGAAAAGAGATGGTCGTAAGTGTGTTGCTTCAGATTTGATCTCAAATAACAAAGAGCCAATTAAAGTGTTGACATTGGCTACAAAAGGCAAAGAAGCGAAGCAATCAACTGATAAAAATCAGAGTGGCAAATCTGAAGAAAAGAAGTTGAGGGTGCACAAGGCCAAAAAAGAGTTGCCATTGGTTGAAACAAAATCATAGCCGAGATGCCCACTCGGTTTATCATATTGGCAAAAGAAAAATTACAAAATCTTAGTGCACAAGAGCTGAAAAAGAAGAACATGGCATGGGTTCCCAAGAAGATCAATCAACACAAAAATGATGTGCATGCTTCTGTTGCAACAAATACAATAAAAGTGAAGAAGGAAAATAATGAAAGCAAGAAACAATTAAACCGAAGGTGCGCATCACAACATCAAAATCTTCGGTTAGCACATCATCCATTTTCTTCAACCATGTTGTTGATGCCTTTGCCATGGAATTCATCCCTAGGTATGATCAATTACCCTCCATTGATTTATTTTGATCCATGTATGCAACATAATTTTCTATATCATGAGAGAGTATTACCAAATTAAGATACATTTGGTTAGTTACATTGTTGCTAATACAAAGGGGCCGAAATATTTTATTCCTATTTTATTTGTTTATTTCGGCTATACATACTTTGGTGGGTGAATTCTACATGGACCTCATGTTAATGGCTGATATTTATCTATTGCCCTAAGAATATGTCAAAGCATGGCCGGTGTAGTATCCTAACATCGTCATTAGTTCAATTGGAGACCAAAACAAGCCTTATGCCACTTAAAATATTTTTACACAATAATCAAAGCCGAATATGAAATTTATTCGGTTTGGAGCTTTGCTATAGGTGCTATACAGATTGAGGCTTTCAGTGATTCGTTATAAGTAGTGCAACAAATATCCAAGGGTTATTGTCGGTGTCAAAACCGGCGGATCTCGGGTAGGGGGTCCCGAACTGTGCGTCCAGGTGGATGGTAAGAGGAGACAAGGGACACGATGTTTTTACCCAGGTTCGGGCCCTCTCGATGGAGGTAAAACCCTACTCCTGCTTGATTAATATTGATGATATGGGTAGTACAAGAGTGGATCTACCACGAGATCAAGGAGGCTAAACCCTAGAAGCTAGCCTATGGTATGATCATTGTAACGGTTGTTCGTCCTACAGACTAAAACCCTCCGGTTTATATAGACACCGGAGAGGGCTAGGGTTACACAGAGTCGGTTACAATGGTAGGAGATCTACATATCCGTATTGCCAAGCTTGCCTTCCACGCCAAGGAAAGTTCCATCCGGACACGGGACAAAGTCTTCAATCTTGTATCTTCATAGTCTTGGAGTCCGGCCGATGATGATAGTCCGGCTATCCGGACACCCCCTAGTCCAGGACTCCCTCAGTAGCCCCTGAACCAGGCTTCAATGACGACGAGTCCGGCGCGCATATTCTCTTCGGCATTGCAAGGCGGGTTCCTCCTCCGAATAATTCATAGAAGATTGTGAACACCAGGATAGTGTCCGGCTCTGTAAAATAAATTCAACATACCACCGTAGAGAGAATAATATGTACACAAGTTCAATCTGCTGACGTATTTTGTGGTGTGATGTCACACCACTACCAAGCCATTACTTGAATCGTTTTTATTATACCACCTCAGCGCGTTTAGCGAAGCGGTTTCCTTGGCACGTCTTGTCGAAGCAGAGATCGTGTTCCCCTTATTCCGGGATTCCCATCAATACAGACGTCGGTAACCCAACTGCGCCATTGATTGCGGCGCTTGGGAGATAAGCGAGTTTTACCAGGCCGGTGGGGACGCATAGTATTCGTCCGCCCATATATAAGGGGATAAGGATCCGCCTTTTTTACCTACGCCTTCTTCCTCCTTTGCTTATCCATCTCCGCGCACTCGAGCTCCAGCGCCCAAGTCCGCACATCTCGCCTCAACCTTCTCCAGCAATGTCCGGAGCGGGAGGCAAGTGGATGGCCTCCTCCGTTACGGAGGGGCACATCGAGAAGCTGCGCGGCGCCGGATACCTGTCCAGCGACATCGCGCACCGGCTGCCCGACGAGGGGCAGCTCATCCCCACCCCCAGGCCCCATGAGAGGGTCGTATTTCTTCCCCACTTCCTCCACGGACTGGGCTTCCCACTTCATCCCTTCGTCCGGGGGCTCATGTACTACTACGGCCTGGACTTCCACGATCTGGCGCCAAACTTCATCCTCAACATCTCGGCGTTTATCGTCGTGTGTGAGGCCTTCCTCTGCATCCAGCCTCACTTCAGCTTGTGGCTAAAGACCTTCAATGTCAAGCCGAAGGTGGTGAAGGGCGTCCAAGCGGAGTGCGGAGGCGCCATGGTGGGCAAAATGCCCAACGCCACCTGGCTCGAGGGCGCCTTCGCGGAGTCCATCAAAGGGTGGTAATCGGGGTGGCTCTACATCACCGAGCCGCATGACCCTAAATGGGGAGCGGCCCCCGAATTCAGATCTGGTACCCCCATGTAGCTCACCTCCTAGAAAGAGAAGGGCTTGCTATGGGGTAGTTTGGAGGAGCTGACCGGACTCCAGTCCTATCTACAGACCCCGGTGAACAAGAAGCTTAAGCGTGTCAACGTGATCCAGGTCATGCTCATCCGCCGGATTCTCCCCTGCCAGCAATGGGCCTTCAATCTGTGGGAGTTTGATCCGGCACATCACCGGACCCTGAGCGGGCTCTTCGACATGACGTACGAAGCTGCCTGGAGGGTGCTATTCAAGGGCGGAGAAGCCCCCGCATCCGTAACTGAAGATCGCGGATTCAGCACGCAGCGCCCGGCCGGCGAGGTAAGCTATGTTATCCTTTATGGGACACTCATTTCTTTCACAGTTTGACTCTATGTGGGACCTAAAAACTCCCAATGCCTTTAACAGGACCGGCAGAAGACGTCCGGACAGGTTAACTATCCGGCTCCCCTTCCAGAAGACCCAGCGGACACCCGTTTGACGGGGCTGCTGGTCCCGGCACTTTACGTGGTGCCGGAGAAGAAGGCCAAGAAAAAGGCCACGGGAACCCGAAGGAGTTCCCGGCGCCAGGTGGTATCGGACTCATCGTCCGATGACTCCGAGGCGGACTCCTCCCCCGAGAAGGAGGAGAAAGAGGCCTCTCCCCCAGCGGGGGGAGAGAAGAAGAGGAAGGCCTCCCCAACGGGGGCGGCCGAAGGGTCCAAGAAAGGACGGACCCTCCCTCCGGACTGCTCCGCCAACGCCGACGACGGCGACGAGGAGCGGCCCTCAAGGGCCAAGCCCCTGGCAAGATCGTAAGTGTCTGAATTCCTGGATGATTTATAATTTCTCTTTTTTCCACGTGGTGTCCTTCTAATGCCGCATACAACCTGTAATCTGGCCAAGGACGATCTTCCCGCTTCGTCGAGCGGGTCCTTGGCTACGTCGGATATGGATTCCCTTCCGACCGCCTCCACCCCTCGTGACGCTGATGACGCCGAGGTGGGATCCCAGGAGGGGACCCGCTAGGAGGGGGAGGCTCCGGAGGTGCCACAGGGCAACCTCCCGGACTTCGTACCGGACTCCGTACCGGAACCTGCAGTGGTTTCGGAGTCCGGCAGGCGGCCCCTTCGTAAGAAGGGCAAGACTGTGACACCGGCAACCGCCGTCCAACCGGGGGCGCCGGATAACTTGTTGGAGGCGCTCAACAACGCTTCCATCGAGGAAGAACACCGCACTATCATGAGTGCGGTGATTCAGAAGGTTCAGCTCGCCAAGAGCGGGCTGACCGAGGCCTGCAGCAGCCTTCTAACAGGCTTTGAGGTAAGAAATTTAAAATATGTAATATATACTACATAGGAAGTAGGCCCTGATGCTCGGTTCGGTGTTCGGAAAGAAAAGCCGGACTGAGGATCCAAAAAGATATTCGTAGGAGGCCTAAAAAATGTGTCAATATGGGATTGCAGGCTGCGCTGCTGACCTCTGCCGCATTGACTGCGGAGGTCAATGCTTTGAAGCAGAACCTCGAGCGGTCCGAGAGCAAGCTCGGCCGTGCCAAGAAGCAGCTCGAGAACAAGGAAGGTGAGTAACACCGTATTAAATTTGTACCTTACAGAAAAGGATTTTGGTTGCAAGAGAAATAACAAGGATAACATGGGTACTGCTGGGGCCACGAACGAGGTGGCGACCCTGAAGGAGGCGGTGTCTGCGGTCGAACGCAATGCGACCGCAGAGCGAGCTGAGCGGGAGAAGCAGGAGGCGCGGGTGGCGGAGGTGCAGCAAGAGCTCCAGGCTCTCATGGAAAAACATGAGGGTTTGGAGCGTGACTCAAGGACTCGAGACTCCGAGCTTGCATCGGCTCTTGAGAGCGCCAAAGCCGCTAAGGCCGAAGCCCACAAGGCCCTCCAGGAGGTCGAGGATTTGAAGAAAATAGCAGCGGGTAAGGCATTTTTCATGCAAAGCAAGCATGTGAATGTGAATTACCTATTACTTACCCGAATTCGAAGCTCTCCAGGAGCATTCGCGGATCTGCCCTGCAGCGTGTCAGATGCTGCCGCTTTCTACCGGGCCAAGGAGGGGAGCTCGACGGAGAAGATCTTCTGGTCTCAGTATGCTGAGGCCGGAGATCCAGTGCCCCTTAGCGACCAGCTGAAGCAGCTGGTCGAGCTCCACAAGGTAGCCGAACAGGCCATGAAGGGCCTCATAGTTCGGCTATGGCCCAAGGAGGCCATCCCTGGGAGCTACTTCGTCCTGGTACGACGGCTGGTGGACGCGTGTCCCTGGGTGGAGGTCGTCAAGCATTCCGGCTGCATTGAAGGTGCCCGTCGGGCCCTTGCCCGTGCGAAGGTGCACTGGGATGGACGCTAAGAAGCTGCTGATGGACGCGCCACCGGCGGGCAAGGAGTATCGTACGCCCGAAATGTATTATAAGAGTGTCCTGAAGGGTGCCCGCATGATCGCGGATGAGTGCTCCAAAGATGCAATATTTGAGTAGACTCGCATTTTGTTATCCTGTGCGCTGAAAACCTTGTTCATATGCGCTAAGCAACGCTTTTTAATTTAAAATATTACCTTCTGTGCGTCCGTTTATCAAATCTGAGAGATGGCAAGTCGTCGGCTTCAGCCCCCATGCCACTAGTGCTGGGGTGTTTGGGATAAACTTGAGCACTCTTGTTCCCATATTTGGGTCCATCTAGGGAGGTGCTCAACACAACGAACGAGGCAACCGGACTTATAATGCTTGAACACTCTCACTTAGCCATAGAATTCTATAATTTTAAATTTCGGCGAAGCCCCTAGTGTTCAGAAGACCGAGTTCGGGGCGCTATCCACACCTGGGCCGGACAAAGCCGTTTCCTCGCTCTAAGCGGCATAAGTCTTTAGGGACTCGAAAAAACCTCTCGAACAGCGACCAGCTCTCGCCTTATCATGACAGTCAGTTTTAGCTTTCTCCACTTAGGCGCTCGCCCAGCTCAACCGGGGCGCAATCGCAGTGGTTCTCCCAGTGCTACCTTAGCCGATAAAACGGAACGTAAGGTACCAAAACATGGGAGCCGGGCAAACCCAACTATTGACCCAAGACATGATTCGGAACCGATGCATATAATGCTATAAGTTCGGGGTGCCGCACTTGTGAAAGTGTTCGGGCTTATCACACCATAATGCGGGGAACTTAAGCCCCTGGTGTATTCGGCCGTATCAAAGTGTACGGATGCAACATGTCGTAAACGAACATACATAAGAAAGAAATGCGATTATAAGCAAAAAGCGATGCATTGTTTATTCAGAAATATTGCCATGAATACAGAGTGATACAAATAATGCGGTAAGCAAGGGATTGGACTATTTAAACATGTCCCCCTCCAGGGGTAGGCTGCGGAATGGTGTATTAAACAGATTTAATGCTCGTAATGGAGACCACCTGAGTGTTCGTCGTAGCCTTTCTCCTTCCCTGGCTATTGCATCGTGAGTTCGGCAGGTCTACTGCCGGACAAGGCCTCTGGTGAACGGAGTCCTGTGGGTAAGAAAAAAGAAAAAGGAAAAGACCGACATGCTTGGGAGCCCCTGGTGTGGTTAAGCCGCACCCTGGGCCTGTCATGGTCGTGCCCCTCCCCCTATGCCCATGGTATCTCCAGAGTGTAATGATGTACGCGAAGGACTGGTCTTGCAATTATGCAAGGGCTGGGGTTGGGGCCGCATTGCTATGCGTGCTCCGAACGTGCCAGGTGGTCTTGTTGTATGTTACTTCGGGCGTGTTTGGCCGTGTCCGGTCGCTTAACGGCCGGACTCGAAAATTGCCTTCAGAGGCTGCTCTGTACTTCTGCCGCGAGAGCCGCTGTGTGTTCCTCCGTTCGGAGGGAGCGTTCAGTGTTTCCGTTGATCGTTATGACTCCTCGAGGGCCTGGCATCTTGAGCTTGAGGTATGCGTAATGCGGCACCGCGTTGAACTTTGCAAACGCGGTCCGTCCGAGCATAGCGTGATAGCCACTGCGGAACGGGACTATGTCGAAGATTAACTCCTCGCTTCGGAAGTTATCCGGGGATCCGAAGACCACTTCCAGTGTGACTGAGCCTGTACAATTGGCCTCTACACCTGGTATGACGCCTTTGAAGGTCGTCTTTGTAGGTTTAATCCTTGAGGGGTCCATACCCATCTTGCGCACTGTATCCTGATAAAGCAGGTTCAGGCTGCTGCCGCCGTCCATCAGGACTCTGGTAAGGTGAAATCCATCGACGATTGGGTCTAAAACCAATGCGGCGAATCCGCCATGGCGGATACTGGTGGGGTGATCCCTCCGATCAAAAGTGATCGGGCAAGAGGACCATGGATTGAACTTCGGGGCGACTGGCTCCATCGCATATACATCCCTAACTGCATGCTTCCGCTCCCTCTTGGGTATGTGGGTTGCGTATATCATGTTTACCGTCCGTACTTTTGCGGTGAAACCCTTCTGTCCTCTACTGTTCGACGGCCGGGTCTCTTCCTCGTCATTGCTATGCAGCCCCTTGTCATTGTTTTCGACAATTAACTTGCCTGCCTGCTTAAATACCCAACAATCCCTGTTGGTGTGATTAGCTGGCTTTTCGGGGGTGCCATGTATCTGGCAAGAGCGGTCGAGTATTCGGTCCAAATTGGACGGACCCGGAGTAGTTCTTTTGAATGGCTTTTTCCGCTGACCGGGTTTGGAGCCTCTAAATCCGGCGTTGACTGTCGTATCCTCAGTGTTATCGCCGTTAACGCGGCGTTTGTTTTTGTTGCGACGCGACCTGCCATTGCGGTCCTTGTTATCCGGACTGCCAGAATTTTTGCTGAGGTTGTTACTGCGGGCTAGCCAGCTGTCCTCTCCCGCACAGAAGAGGGTCATGAGTGATGTGAGGGCTGCCATGGATTTCGGCTTTTCCTGTCCTAGGTGCCGGGCCAGCCACTCATCGCGGATGTTGTGTTTGAAGGCTGCGAGGGCCTCTGCATCTGGACAGTCGACGATTTGATTTTTCTTTGTTAAGAACCGTGTCCAGAATTGTCTGGCCGATTCGTCTGGCTGCTGAATTATGTGGCTTAGGTCATCGGCGTCTGGTGGTCGCACATATGTGCCCTGGAAGTTGTCAAGGAATGCGGCTTCTAGGTCCTCCCAACACCCAATTGACTCTGCTGGCAAGCTGTTACGCCAATACCGAGCTGGTCCTTTAAGCTTTAGTGGGAGATATTTGATGGCGTGAAGATCATCACCGCGGGCCATATGGATATGAAGGAGATAATCTTCAATCCAAACCGCGGGGTCTGTTGTGCCATCGTAGGATTCAATGTTCATGGGTTTAAACCCTTCAGGGATTTGATGATCCATTACTTCATCTGTGAAGCATAGTGGGCGTCCGGCACCTCTATATTGGGAAATATCACGACGTAGCTCAAGAGAGCTTTGTCTACTGTGTTCGGCCCGGCCGGAGTTGCTGTATCCGGCGCGACGGTAATCGTCGTGCATCGTGGGGCGCCCACGTGATCCGTAGATCGATCTTGATTGTCTTGCCTTGTCCTCCAATATGTCTCGCAAGTCCGGTGCATTCCCCCGTGGCTTCGTACTTTTCGAGCGGTGCCGGGGTACGGTCCTGATGGAGGGCCTAGAAGCCTCTCTGTCGCGACCACGAGGTGGTCGGTCTGCCGTATTGTGCGCTGGTGATGAGGGTTTATACTCCTCCTCCTCTAATCGGGGGAGCAACTTGCGTTTTGGGTAGCTTTTGGAGGGGCATTTGAGTTCATACTCTTCGGCCGCAAGGACTTCAGTCCATCTGTCGGCTAGCAGGTCTTGATCGGCTCGGAGCTGTTGCTGCTTTTTCTTTAGGCTGTTTGCCATGGCCATAAGCCTGCGTTTAAAACGCTCTTGTTCGACGGGATCCTCGGGCACGACGAATTCGTCGTCGTTGAGGCTTGCCTCGTCTCCGGAGGGAGGCATGTAATTATCATCCTCTACCTCTTCGTCTGCCGCTCTCTCGTGAGGGCTGACTTCTCCGTTCTCCTATGTTGAATCTTGCTGGAGGGGGTTATCTTCGGCACTCTCTGGGGTGTTATTATCTCCGGTGCCGGAATCTCCATTCTTGCTGTGGCGGGATTTAGAGCGGCGCCGCTAACGCCGGCGCTTGGGCTGTTTCTTGGAGGAATCTGCCTCCGCTGCTTCTTCGCCATTCCCATCCTTTGGGATGTCCACCACGTATATGTCGTATGACGAGGTGGTCTTCCCGTGCCCTGTAGGTGTTGGTTCCTGGTCGTCTCCGGCAGCGTCGTCCATACCGTCGATGTCTTCGGAGTCGTAGTCTAGCATGTCGGTTAGATCGTCGACAGTGGCTACAAAGTGGGTGGTGGATGGGCTTTGAATTTCTTCGTTGCCCGCATCCCAACCGTCCTGACCGCAGTCCGGCCAGGGCTCTCCTGATAACGAGAGATACTTTAGCGAATTCAGGATGTCGCCAAAGGGTGAGTGATGAAAGATGTCCGCGGCGGTGAACTCCATGATCGGCGCCCAATCGGACTCGATTGGTAGGGGCGCAGGAGGTTCGGAGTCCGGCGAGGAGTCCGACACCTCGGAGTCACGAGCTTTACAAGGGACAAGGTCAGTATTCGGCTCCATTGCCGTAGAAGTTGTAGCCCCCGAGGCGGTGTCTAGCCACCCGTCCTCGATCTGCGCGGTCGGCTCCGAAATAAGGATCGGAGCGGACTCACGTGCGGCCTCCAGGGTACTGTCCGGCAGCAGAGCTAAATCATGCCCATCGTGACAGTGTGGCGCGCTCGGCTGTGGCTCGAATCCGTCGAAGATCAAGTCTCCGCGGATGTCAGCCGTGAAGTTTAGGCTTCCAAATCTGACCTGATGGCCAGGGGCGTAACTTTCGATCTGCTCCAGATGGCCAAGCGAATTGGCCCGCAGTGCAAAGCCGCCGAACACGAAGATCGGTCCGGGGAGAAAAGTCTCACCCTGCACTGCGTCGTTGTTGATGATCGTGAAGGAAATATGCCCTAGAGGCAATAATAAAATTATTATTTATTTCCTTATTTCATGATAAATGTTTATTATTCATGCTAGAATTGTATTAACCGGAAACATAATGCATGTGTGAATACATAGACAAACATAGTGTCACTAGTATGCCTCTACTTGACTAGCTCGTGAATCAAAGATGGTTAAGTTTCCAAGCCATGGACATGAGTTGTCATTTGATTAACGGGATCACATCATTAGGAGAATGATGTGATTGACTTGACCCATTCCGTTAGCTTAGCACTTGATCGTTTAGTATGTTGCTATTGCTTTCTTCATGACTTATACATGTTCCTGTAACTATGAGATTATGCAACTCCCATTTACCGGAGGAACACTTTGGGTGCTACCAAACGTCACAACATAACTGGGTGATTATAAAGGAGTACTACAGGTGTCTCCAAAGGTACATGTTGGGTTGGCGTATTTCGAGATTAGGTTTTGTCACTCCGATTGTCGGAGAGGTATCTCTGGGCCCTCTCGGTAATGCACATCACTATAAGCCTTGCAAGCAATGTAGCTAATGAGTTAGTTACGGAATGATGCATTACGGAATGAGTAAAGAGACTTGCCGGTAACGATATTGAACTAGGTATTGGATACCGACGATCGAATCTCGGGCAAGTAACATACCGATGACAAAGGGAACAACGTATGTTGTTATGCGGTTTGACCGATAAAGATCTTCGTAGAATATGTAGGAGCCAATATGGGCATCCAGGTTCCTCTATTGGTTATTGACCGAGAATAGTTCTAGGTCATGTCTACATAGTTCTCGAACCCGTAGGGTCCGCACGCTTAACGTTACGATGACAGTTTTATTATGAGTTTATGAGTTTTGATGTACCGAAGGAGTTCGGAGTCCCGGATGAGATCGGGGACATGACAAGGAGTCTCGAAATGGTCGACACGTAAAGATCGATATATTGGACGACTATATTCGAAGTTCGGAAAGGTTCCGAGTGATTAGGGTATTTTTCGGAGTACCGGAGAGTTACGGGAATTCGCTGGGGAGAAGTATTGGGCCTTATTGGGCCATACGGGAAAGAGAGAGGGGCTGCCTAGGGCAGGCCGCGCGCCCCCCATGGCCTAGTCCGAATTGGACTAGGGGGAGGGGCCGCACCCCCTCCTTCCTTCCCTTCTCTCTTCCCCTTCCTTGTCTCCTACTCCTACTACTTGGAAGGACTCCTAGTTTGACTAGGAAAGGGGGAATCCTACTCCCGGTGGGAGTAGGACTCCCCTAGGGCGCGCCATAGAGAGGGCCGGCCCTCCCCTCCTCCACTCCATTATATACGGGGGCAGGGGCACCCCATAGACACACAAGTTGATCTACGGATCGTTCCTTAGCCGTGTGCGGTGCCCCCCTCCACCATATTCCACCTCGGTCATATCATCGCGGAGTTTAGGCAAAGCCCTGCGCAGGTAGAACATCATCACCGTCACCATGCCGTCGTGCTGACGGAACTCATCCCCGACGCTTTGCTGGATCGGAGCCCGCGGATCGTCATCGAGCTGAACGTGTGCTGAACTCGGAGGTGCCGTACGTTCGGTACTTGGATCGGTCAGATCGTGAAGACGTACGACTACATCAACCGCGTTGTCATAATGCTTCCGCTTACGGTCTACCTGGGTACGTGGACAATACTCTCCCCTCTCGTTGCTATGCCATCACCATGATCTTGCGTGTGCGTAGGAAATTTTTGAAATTACTACGTTCCCCAACAGTGGCATCCGAGCCTAGGTTTTATGCGTTGATGTTATATGCACGAGTAGAACACAAGTGAGTTGTGGGCGATACAAGTCATACTGCTTACCAGCATGTCATACTTTGGTTCAGCGGTATTGTTGGATGAAGCGGCCCGGACCGACATTACGCGTACGCTTACGCGAGACTGGTTTTACCGTCGTGCTTTGCACACAGGTGACTAGCGGGTGTCTGTTTCTCCAACTTTAGTTGAACCGAGTGTGGCTATGCCCGGTCCTTGTGAAGGTTAAAACATCACCAACTTGACGAACTATCGTTGTGGTTTTGATGCGTAGGTAAGAACGGTTCTTGCTCAGCCCGTAGCAGCCATGTAAAACTTGCAACAACAAAGTAGAGGACGTCTAACTTGTTTTTGCAGGGCATGTTGTGATGTGATATGGTCAAGACGTGATGAGATATAAGTTGTTGTATGAGATGATCATGTTTTGTTGAAGTTATCGGCAACTGGCAGAAGCCCTATGGTTGTCTCTTTGTTGCATAAGATGCAAGTGCCAAATAATTGCTTTACTTTATCACTATGCGATAGCAATAGTTGCAAGAGCAATAGTTGGTGAGACAACCATGTGATGACACATTGATATAGATCAAGATGATGAAGATCATGGTGTCGTGCCGGTGATGATAGAGATCATGACAGTACTTTGGAGATGGAGATTAAAGGCGCAAGATGATCATGGCCATATCATGTCACATATTTTGATTGCATATGATGTTTATCTATTATACATCTTATTCTTGCTTTGATTGACGGTAGCATTTTAAGATGATCTCTCACAATTATCAAGAAGTGTTCTCCCTGAGTATGCACCATTGCCAGAGTTCGTTGTGCCCAGACACCACGTGATGATCGGGTGTGATAAGCTCTACGTCCATCTACAACGGGTGCAAGCCAGTTTTGCACACGCAGAATACTCAGGTTAAACTTGACGAGCCTAGCATATGCAGATATGGCCTCGGAGCACGGAGACCGAAAGGTCGAGCGTGAATCATATAGTAGATATGATCAACATAGTGATGTTCACCATTGAAAACTACTCCATCTCACGTGATGATCGGTTATGGTTTAATTGATTTGGATCACGTGATCACTTAGATGACAAGAGATATGTCTGTCTAAGTGGGAGTTCTTAAGTAATATGATTAATTGAACTTAAATTTATCATGAACTTAGTCCTGGTAGTATTTTGCAAATTATGTTGTAAGATCAATAGCTTGCGTTGTTGCTTTCATATGTTTATTTTGATATGTTCCTAGAGAAAAATGTATTGAAAGATGTTAGTAGCAATGATGTGGATTGGATCCGTGATCTGAGGTTTATCCTCATTGATGCACAGAAGTATTACGTCCTTAATGCACCGCTAGGTGACAGACCTATTGCAGGAGCAGATGCAGACGTTATGAACGTTTGGCTAGCTCAATATGATAACTACTTGATAGTTTAGTGCACCATGCTTAACGGCTTAGAATCAGGACTTCAAAGACGTTTTGAACGTCATGGACCATATGAGATGTTCCAGGAGTTGAAGTTAATATTTCCAGCAAATACCCGAGTTGAGAGATATGAAGTCTCCAACAAGTTCTATAGCTAAAAGATGGAGGAGAATCGCTCAACTAGTGAGCATGTGCTCAGATTGTCTGGGTACTTCAATCACTTGAATCAAGTGGGAGTTAATCTTCCAGATAAGATAGTGATTGACAGAATTATCTAGTCATCATCACTAAGTTAGTAGAACTTTGTGATGAACTATAGTATGCAAGGGATGACGAAACCGATTCCCAAGCTCTTTGTGATGTTGAAATCAACAAAGGTAGAAATCAAGAAAGAGCATCAAGTGTTGATGATTAACAAGACCACTAGTTTCAAGAAAAAGGGCAAAGGGAAAGAAAGGGAACTTAAAGTAGAATGACAAGCAAGTTGTCACTCCCGCGAAGAAGCCCAAAGCTGGACTAAAGCCTGAAACTGAGTGATTACACTGCAAAGGAAATGGTCACTAGAAGCGGAAATGCCCTGAACAATTGGTGGATAAGAAGGATGGCAAAGTGATCAAAGGTATATTTGATATACAGGTTCTTGATATGTGCCTTACTAGTGTTTATAGTAGCCCCTGAGTATTTGATACTTGTTCGGTTGCTAAGATTAGTAACTCGAAACAGGAGTTACAGAATAAACAGAGACTAGTTGAAGGGGAAGTGACGATGAGGGTTGGAAGTAGTTCCAAGATTGATATGATCATCATCACACACTCCCTAAACTTTCGGGATAAGTGTTAAACCTAAATAAATGTTATTTAGCGTTTGCGTTGAGCATGAATATGATTTGATCATGTTTAGTGCAATACGGTTATTCATTTAAAGTCAGAGAATATTTGTTGTTCTGTTTACATGAATAAAACATTCAATGGTCATACACCCAATGAAAATAGTTTATTGGATCTCGATCGTAGTGATACACATATTCATAATATTGATGCCAAAAGATGCAAAGTTAATAATGATAGTGCAACTTATTTGTGGCACTGCCGTTTTGGTCATATCGGTGTAAAGCGCATGAAGAAACTCCATAAAGATGGATTTTCGGAATCACTTGGTTATGAATCATTTGATGCTTGCGAACCGTGCCTTTTGTGCAAGATGACTAAAACTCCGTTCTCCGAAACAATGGAAAAAGCTACTGACTTATTGGAAATAATACATACCGATGTATGCGATCCAATGAGTGTTGATGCTCGTGGCAAGTATCGTTATTTTCTGACCTTCACAAGATGATTTGAGTAGATATGGGTATATCTACTTGATGAAACATAAGTCTGAAACAGTTGAAAGGTTCAAAGAATTTCAGAGTGAAGTAGAAAAATCATCGTAACAAGAAAATAAAGTTTCTGCGATCTGATCGCGGAGAAAAATATTTGAGTTACGAGTTTGGTCTTCAATTAAAACAATGTGAAATAGTTTCACAGCTCACGCCACCTGGAACACCACAACGTTATGGTGTGTCCGAACGTCGTAACCGCACTTTATTGGATATGGTGCGATCTATGATGTCTCTTATTGATTAACCATTATTGTTTTGGGGTTATGCATTAGAGACAGCTGCATTCACGTTTAATAGGGCACCATCTAAATCCGTTGAGACGACACCATATGAACTGTGGTTTAGCAAGAAACCCAAGTTGTCATTTCTTAAAGTTTGGAGTTGCGATGCTTATATGAAAAAGTTTTTCAACTTGATAAGCTCGAACCCAAATCGGAGAAGTGCGTCTTCATAGAATACCCAAAGGAAACTGTTGGGTAATCCTTCTATCACAGATCCGAAGGCAAAACATTCGTTGCTAAAAATGGATCCTTTCTAAAGAAGGAGTTTCTCTCGAAAGAAGTGAGTGGGAGGAAAGTAGAGCTTGATAAGGTAATTTGTACCTTCTCCCGAATTGGAAATTAGTTCATCACAGAAATCAGTTCCAGTGATTCCTACACCAATTAGTGAGGAAGCTAATGATGATGATCATGAAACTTCAGATCAAGTTACTACAAAACCTCGTAGGTCTTCCAGAGTACGATCCGCACCAGAGTGGTATGGTAATCCTATTCTGGAAGTCATGTTACTAGACCATGATGAACCTACAAACTATGAGGAAGCGATGATGAGCCCAGATTCCGCGAAATGGCTTGAGGCCATGAAATCTGAGATGGGATCCATGTATGAGAACAAAGTGTGGACTTTGGTGAAGTTGCCCGATGATCGGCAAGCCATATTGTATAAATGGATCTTCAAGAGGAAGACAGATGTTGATAGTAGTGTTACTATCTACAAAGTTCGACTTGTCGCAAAAGAGTTTCTGACAAGTTCAAGGTGTTGACTACAATGAGATTTTCTCAACTGTAGCGATGCTTAAGTCTGTCCAAATCATGTTAGAAATTGCCACATTTTATGAAATCTGGCAAATGGATGTCAAAACTGCATTCCTTAATGGTTTTCTTAACGAAGAGTTGTATATGATGCAACCAGAAGGTTTTGTCAATCCCAAAGATGCTAACAAAATGCGCAAGCTCCAGCGATCCATTTATGGACAGGAGCAAGCATCTCAGAGTTGGAATATACGCTTTGATAAGTTGATCAAAGCATATAGTTTTGTACAGACTTACGGTGAAGCCTGTATTTACAAGAAAGTGAGTGGGAGCACTATAGCATTTCTGATAAGTATATGTGAATGACATATTGTTGATCGGAAATAATGTAGAATTATTCTGCAAAAGCACAAAGGAGTGTTTGAATGGAGTTCTTTAAAAGAAAGACTTCAGTAAAGCTACTTACATATTGAGCATCAAGATCTATTGAGATAGATCAAGACGCTTGATAAGTTTTTCAATAAGTACATACCTTGACAAGATTTTGAAATAGTTCAAAATAGAATAGTCAAAGAAAGAGTTCTTTCCTGTGTTGCAAAGGTGTGAAATTGAGTTAGGCTCGAATCCCGACCAAGGCAGAAAATAGAAAAGAGAATGAATCATTCCCTATGCCTCAGTCATAGGTTCTATAAAGTATGCTATGCTGTGAACCAGACCTATTGTATACTCTGCCCTGGTTTGGCAAGGGAGTACAAAGAATAGGATATGTTTCTAAATTATGGAGGTGACAAAAGGTTCGTCGTAAAAGGTTACGTCGATACAAATTTTGGCACTGATCCAGATGACTCTAAGTCTTAATCTGGATACGTATTGAAAGTGGGAGCAATTAGCTAGAGTAGCTCCGTGCAGAGTATTGTAGACATAGAATATTTGCAAAATACATACGGCTCTGAATGTGACAGACCCGTTGACTAAACTTCTCTCACGAGCAAAAACATGATCATACCTTTGTACTCTTTGGGTGTTAATCACATAGCGATGTGAACTAGATTATTGACTCTAGTAAACCCTTTGGGTGTTGGTCACATGACGATGTGAACTATGGGTGTTAATCATATACAGATATGATTATTGATGTTAAATCACATGGGGATGTGAACTAGATTATTGACTCTAGTGCAAGTGGGAGACTGAAGGAAGTATGCCCTAGAGGCAATAATGAAATTATTATTTATTTCCTTATTTCATGATAAATGTTTATTATTCATACTAGAATTGTATTAACCGGAAACATAATACATATGTGAATACATAGACAAACATAGTGTCACTAGTATGCCTCTACTTGACTAGCTCGTGAATCAAAGATGGTTAAGTTTCCTAGCCATGGACATGAGTTGTCATTTGATTAACGGGATAACATCATTAGGAGAATGATGTGATTGACTTGACCCATTCCGTTAGCTTAGCACTTGATCGTTTAGTATGTTGCTATTGCTTTCTTCATGACTTATACATGTTCCTATAACTATGAGATTATGCAACTCCCGTTTACCGGAGGAACACTTTGGGTGCTACCAAACGTCACAACGTAACTGGGTGATTATAAAGGAGTACTACAGGTGTCTCCAAAGGTACATGTTGGGTTGGCGTATTTCGAGATTAGGTTTTGTCACTCCGATTGTCGGAGAGGTATCTTTGGGCCCTCTCGGTAATGCACATCACTATAAGCCTTGCAAGCAATGTAGCTAATGAGTTAGTTACGGAATGATGCATTACGGAACGAGTAAAGAGACTTGCCGGTAATGAGATTGAACTAGGTATTGGATACCGACGATCGAATCTCGGGCAAGTAACATACCGATGACAAAGGGAACAACGTATGTTGTTATGCGGTTTGACCGATAAAGATCTTCGTAGAATATGTAGGAGCCAATATGGGCATCTAGGTTCCTCTATTGGTTATTGACCGAGAATAGTTCTAGGTCATGTCTACATAGTTCTCGAACCCGTAGGGTCCGCACGCTTAACGTTACGATGACAGTTTTATTATGAGTTTATGAGTTTTGATGTACCGAAGTTGTTCGGAGTCCCGGATGAGATCGGGGACATGACAAGGAGTCTTGAAATGGTCGAGACGTAAAGATCGATATATTGGACGAGTATTCGGAGTTCGGAAAGGTTCCGAGTGATTCGGGTTTTTTTTGGAGTACCGGAGAGTTACGGGAATTCACCGGGGAGAAGTATTGGGCCTTATTGGGCCATACGGGAAAGAGAGAGGGGCTGCCTAGGGCAGGCCGCGCGCCCCCCCATGGCCTAGTCCGAATTGGACTAGGGGGAGGGGCCGCACCCCCTCCTTCCTTCCCTTCTCTCTTCCCCTTCCTTGTCTCCTACTCCTACTACTTGGAAGGACTCCTAGTTGGACTAGGAAAGGGGGAATCCTAGTAGGACTCCCCTAGGGCGCGCCACAGAGAGGGCCGGCCCTCCCCTCCTCCACTCCTTTATATACGGGTGCAGGGGCACCCCACACACAAGTTGATCTACGGATCGTTCCTTAGCCGTGTGCGGTGCCCCCCTCCACCATATTCCACCTCGGTCATATCGTCGCGGAGTTTAGGCGAAGCCCTGCGCCGGTAGAACATCATCACCATCACCACGCCGTCGTGCTGACGGAACTCATCCCCAACGCTTTGCTGGATCGGAGCCCGGGGATCGTCATCGAGCTGAACGTGTGCTGAACTCGGAGGTGCCGTACGTTTGGTACTTGGATCGGTCGGATCGTGAAGACGTACGACTACATCAACCGTGTTGTCATAACGCTTCCGCTTACGGTCTATGAGGGTACATGGACAATACTCTCCCCTCTCATTGCTATGCCATCACCATGATCTTGCGTGTGCGTAGGAAATTTTTGAAATTACTATGTTCCCCAACAGATCGAAGGAGCCATCAAACCTATTGGTGACGACACAGAGGAACTCTCAATGAAAGCACCAATGTCGGTGTCAAAACCGGCGGATCTCGGGTAGGGGGTCCCGAACTGTGCGTCCAGGCGGATGGTAAGAGGAGACAAGGGACATGATGTTTTTACCCAGGTTCGGGCCCTCTCGATGGAGGTAAAACCCTACTCCTGCTTGATTAATATTGATGATATGGGTAGTACAAGAGTGGATCTACCACGAGATCAAGGAGGCTAAACCCTAGAAGCTAGCCTATGGTATGATTGTTGTAATGGTTGTTCGTCCTACGGACTAAAACCCTCCGGTTTATATAGACACCGGAGAGGGCTAGGGTTACACAGAGTCGGTTACAATGGTAGGAGATCTACATATCCGTATTGCCAAGCTTGCCTTCCACGCCAAGGAAAGTTCCATCCGGACACGGGACGAAGTCTTCAATCTTGTATCTTCATAGTCTTGGAGTCCGGCCGATGATCACAGTCCGGCTATCCGGACACCCCCTAGTCCAGGACTCCCTCAGTTATCAATGTTTTGACGAGTCACTTATAGTTTATCTTAAGGTATGTCTAGATGCAAAATTACCTTGGGTTGCTATAAAATTGTTCATATTTCTAGACATGAAAATTTGAAAGAGTTGGCACAGCAAGCATCTGGCTACTATGTTAATCATGGTGTGTTGCATTTCTATCAATAGCCGATGCTTAGTCTCGTCAGAATAGGTAAGGCCGAACCGAAGTCCACCGATTCGGCCACTAATGAGTTTTTCTTATACAGGCGAAAATAAGGATTGGAGAAAGTTTATTATTGATTATCAGCAAAATCCTAGCAAAAGGGTGAATAATATGGTTCCGAGGATGACCTTGAGATACATATCTATGGGACTTTATCATCGGAAGTTTAAGGAAGTTGAGAAAGTTTCACCCAAGCTTGCGTCAAAATATTCACACAAGCAATGGCCGATATAAACTTATCGTCCTAAGAATATGTCAAAATGGCCGATAGAGTGTTGACATCGTCCTTAGAGCAAGCTATGTGCAAGTTATTTTTCGGCACACAGGCTTTGCCGAAAAACAGGGGGGCATGTGTTGACACCAGATTTTGGCACAGTCAAGAACTTACTTTAAATGGCCTCAAATGGAGAAGTGTTCTACATGAAAAAGTTTCGTATTGTCGATACGAACATCTTTTAAGTTTGGGCCATCGCCATCTGATCTCATCTCGAAGGCCGAATTTGTGTTCGAAATACTGAGATTTTGTATTCAGAACACTATTCGGCACATTACGCCCCCAAGACTGCCTCGTATGGAAAAATAATCTACATGGATTGTCTTCGTCTCGTCGAAACAATCGATTTTGATATAAGAATCGTTCCATCCAAATTCGTATGCAAAAGTTAGAGCCATCCGAATACAGCACTATCACGAGCCAAAAGTGGCGCGCCCCACCAGACACCCTGTCTGATGGGTAGCGCGAATAACAGCCTGTGTTGCACGAGTGATTTGACTCTTAAGATGAACTCTAATCAAAAAAAGTTCAACATAAAAGTTGTTCGCATCGTCGAAACGGTCAATATTGCTTTTGGGCTCGTTTCCATCCGAGGTCGTTTACCACCTCAAAAGTTACCCGCAAGGTGCAGCCAGTTTAAGCCGAACAATTTTGGAAAGTCCGGACAAAACCAATCCGAATTTGACTAGGGTTTTGGACGTGAATCAAGCCTTTTCCTTGCACGGGAAGTCCAGCCGCCTCTTATATACCTGAGGAGTGATGGCCGATTAAACAACACACAATCGATCAATCAATCTACTACTTTTCCGTGTTCATCTACTTTTATCTCTCCCCTTGTATCTTTCTTCTCGTTCTTCGTCATTCTTCAAGATTGGAGGCTGTGAATCCACGAGGCTCTAGGGGCGGTAAGACCGACCTCGAGCAGCCAATCGTCGCCGCGAGCCCTGACGGGATCCCTCCCGGGCGAGTGGGGCGCCTGGTCCCAAAAGCGCTGGCTTGCTGTCTTGCGTATCACGCTAGAAGTCGGCCTCCCGCGGTGTGAGTTGCGGGGCATCTCCTTCGGCGCCGCGGGTACACATCGACGTGTTCATGTGACGCGTTTCAGCGTCAAGAACGGCTTTCTCTGTGAGGTAATCCCGTGTCCGTGTGTGTCTGGGTATCCATGTAGGATAGCTAGTCCTAGTCGGTTTGGGTCAGGCCTAGCTTAGCAGTATTTATACATGTACCCCGTGTAATCTGATCAGACTATCGAAGCAATAAAGTGAAAAAGTCCAGGAGCGACACGCCCCTGCGGCAATCAAAAATACATCGTTCAGTTTTTCCGTTCGCTCCGCCTAGATCGATCGATCGATCGCGTCATTACTAGCCCAAGCCACCCTCACGTATAGAAGTACGTGGCTATACACACACGTACGATGTTTATCAATCAACCTGCTAGGCAGCTTGCTTGGTTGTTTTGTACGTGAGTGTGCAGGGGTCCCGGTGATTTGATCCGTCGATCAAAAACCAACAATTGATATCTAGAGCCTCGACGATCTACGATGATGGATAACGACGCTGAGTCCGTCAAGTCCGGCAACGGCGGTTCCAAGGCGAACAAGTCCGGCGACGGCGGTTCCAAGGCGAACAAGAACGGCGACAAGGTGAAGAAGGGCGGCAAGTCAGTAACCTATGGTGGTGGAACGGACGGCGTCAACGTACAGGCGCATCGCAACATCCCCATCCAGTACCCGATGCTCACCGACGCCAACTACGGCGTGTGGGCGGTCAAGATGAAGATTATTCTTCGAACCCTTCAAGTGTGGGAGGCCATCACGGACAACGACGTCGATGAGGAGTGCGACGAAGGTGCCATGGCCGCCATAGCCCAGTCTGTGCCGGATTCTGTGCTGATGACATTGGCGGAGTTCGAGACAGCAAGAGAGGCGTGGAATGCACTCAAAGAGATGAGGATCGGAGAAGATCGCGTCATGAAGGCTCGGGCACAAGTGCTGAAACGCCAATTTCACAAGTTGCAAATGGAGGAAACTAAATCGGTGAATGACTATGCCATGCGTCTGACTACTTTGGTGGGAGAAATCCGCGCGCTTGGTGGGAAGCTCGAGGAGACCGAGATTGTGGAGAAGTTTTTCAGTTCGGTGACTGATAAATTCACGTACAGCATCGGCACGCTCGAGCAGCTTTACGACATCTACGACATGATCATAACGGAGGCGATCGGACACTTGCGGACGTGGGAAGAGAATGCTCGTGGTTGTCGGAAAGGCAAAGGAGGAGGTGATGACCAACTCATGTACTCACGCGCAGATTGGGAGTCCCCAACTAGCAAAGGAAGGCGCAACGTTGGCGAAGGCTCAAACAACGCGAAGCACGGCGGACAAACCGAAGAAGGCAAAGGAAAAGGCAAGCCACAAGGTCGTGGTAAGGAAGACCGATCTAAAGAGCGGAAGCCATGGAACTTGGATATGTCCGAGGTCAAGTGCTATAACTGCAGAGATGGGTCACTTTGCGAAGGATTGTCCGGAGCCTAACAAGCGGGAGATCAAGGCAAATTTGGCAAAGCAGGAAGACGAACGTCCAGGTCTTCTGATGGCCGAAGTTTGTGATCTCGTGGAGCCTAACAAGCGGGAGATCAAGGCAAATTTGGCAAAGCAGGAAGACGACCGTCCAGGTCTTCTGATGGCCGAAGTTTGTGATCTCGTCCAAACAGCGGTTGTGAAACCAAACCGGAAGGTGCTACTTCATGAGAAAAAGGTAACACCAAAGATATCCGGGAGCCGGAACGTGTCGTGGTATCTCGACACGGGTGCCAGTAACCACATGACGGGGTGCAAGGAGAAGTTCCTCGAGCTAGAATATGATGTTCAAGGCTCGGTCAAGTTCGGTGATGGTTCAAATGTGGAGATTTGCGGGCAAGGCTTTGTCCTCTTCGAGGGTCTCACAGGAGAACATCGCATACTCACAGGAGTGTACTACATCCCAAGGCTTCGCAACAACATCTTCTCTGTCGGGAAACTTGACGAGAATGGATGCAAGGTGGATATCGAGAACGGAGTGATGACGATCTTCGACAACCTCCGAAACGTGCTAGCGCGTGTGAATCGCATGCAGAACAGGCTCTATATTCTCAACCTTGATCAATCTCAACCGGAGTGTTGGCTCGCCAAGAGTGATGATGATTCACGGTTATGGCATGCTAGATTTGGACACGTTAACTTCTACGCCTTGAAGAAGATGTCAAAGATGGAGATGGTATCTGGGATGTCGTTTATCGACCATGTTGATCGAGTATGTGACGGGTGCTTGGTTGGAAAACAGCACAGCAGGCCGTTCCCTGCTCAGTCTACCTATCGTGCAAGTGATGCACTCGAGCTGCTCCATGGTGATCTATGTGGCCATATGACCCCAGCAACTCGCGGAGGAAAGAAGTACTTCTTCCTTGTGGTAGATGACTACTCGAGATACATGTGGGTCGTTCTCCTACGATCTAAAGATGAGGCGTTTGAAGCGTTCAAGAAGCTGAAGGCTGCAACGGAGATGGAACACAAGCTGAAGGTCCGCGCTCTACAGACAGATCGCGACGGAGAGTTTACGTCGAACGAGTTCAATGGCTACTGCGAGAAGGTTGGCATAAAAAGGTTCATCACGACACCTTATACGCCACAGCAGAACGGGATTGTTGAAAGGCGCAATCGAACCGTCGTTGACATGGCAAGAAGTTTACTCAAGAGCAACAACTTGCCGGGGACTTTTTGGGGAGAAGCTGTCTCGACGGCGGTCTATCTTCTCAATCGGGCTCCAACGAAGCCGGTGATCGGCAAGACTCCGTATGAAGCAGTTTACGGACGAAAGCCGAATGTGTCTCATCTACGGACGTTTTGGTGTGTGGCGCATGTGAATACGGTGGAGCCGCATCTCTCAGAGCTTGCCGATCGCAGCACCAAGATGGTGTTCATCGGATACGAGAGGAGTTCCGGCACCAAGGCATACCGCTTCTACGATCCACGAACCAAGCGTCTACGAATTTCATGCGACATCGTGTTTGAAGAAAACCAAGCGTGGAATTGGAGCGCAGCAGCCAACGATGCTCCAAACAGTAACATATTCACAGTTGAATTTCCAACAGATGATGATGCAGGGGAGGATGTCCAGGTGGTTGGCAAGATGCACAACCAAGGTGACCGCAATGGTAGTGATCACCATGGTGCCGACACCGACGACGACGCGCATGGGTCGCAAGGTGATAGCGACAACGACGTGCACGACACAGGCGGAGATCTCGACAATGAGGCGCATAGTGATGATGACAATCAAGATGATGGTCACGATCACGACGACTACGCCAACGACGCAGATGCCAATGACCCGGCATCTACCACGCTCGAGACTCAACCGTCTTCCTCAAGTGCATCGACGCCGACACAATTTGTGCCGCCCCCTTCGCAAGCCACAATGGATTCTTCCGAGCCTCGTTGCTACAAGCCCCTCAAGAAAGTCTACAAGTACGCAAAGCCAGTTACACTCGAGTATTCCGATTTGTGTTTACTCGGAGGTGAGGAGCCGGCGAACTTCGTAGAGGCGAGCAAAAGTTCAAGTTGGATGCACGCCATGGATGAGGAGATGAAGGCGATCGAGAGCAATGGCACGTGGACTTTGGTTACCCGACCTCCGAACCAAAAGGCCATAGGTTTGAAGTGGGTTTACAAGTTGAAGAAGGACACGAAGGGTGCCATTGTGAAGCACAAGGCAAGATTCATCGCAAAGGGCTACGTACAACGTCAAGGAGTTGACTATGAGGAAGTGTTTGCACCGGTTGCTCGAATCGAGACGGTGAGAGTGCTCCTAGCTTTGGCAGCACAAGAGGATTGGAAGGTTCATCATGTGGATGTCAAATCCGCTTTCCTCAACGGCGACCTCAAAGAAGAAGTGTACGTGGAACAACCCCTCGGTTACGAGAAGAAAGGCAAAGAAGGGAAAGTTTACAAGCTCAAGAAAGCACTTTACAGGTTGAAGCAAGCGCCAAAAGCTTGGGACTCAAAGTTAGACCAAAGTTTGGTCTTGCAGTTAGACCAAAGTTTGGTCTTGTTCGTCCAAAGGATGTTCCCTCGACGATCGGAAAGACAGTCTATCAAGCACCGAAAAACAGGTGATGGTTGAAGACGCGACCAAGGAGGAGCGCTGGCGTCAAGCTACAGACAAGCCGACGACAGGAAAGACGATCCCTGGAATGCTGCAAGGAACAGGGAAGGCTATGCCGACGATAACACCTTCGAGAAGCAGAAATCATGTTTGGGATCCAGGTCGTAGTGTGGACATCGTGATTAGGGGGTGAATATGAGGTAATCCCGTGTCCGTGTGTGTCTGGGTATCCATGTAGGATAGCTAGTCCTAGTCGGTTTGGGTCAGGCCTAGCTTAGCAGTATATATACATGTACCCCGTGTAATCTGATCAGACTATCGAAGCAATAAAGGGAAAAAGTCCAGGAGCGACACGCCCCTGCGGCAATCTAAAATACATCGTTCAGTTTTTCCGTTCGCTCCGCCTAGATCGATCGATCGATCGCGTCGTTAATAGCCCAAGCCACCCTCACGTACAGAAGTACTTGGCTATACACACACGTACGCTGTTTATCAATCAACCTGCTAGGCAGCTTGCTTGGTTGTTTTGTACGTGAGTGTGCATAGGTCCTGGTGATTTGATCCGTCGATCAAAAACCAACATTCTCGTCTTGTCCGACACATGCTCACGACGCTCCTCTCTCGCCGTCGACTTGCTCGTGAGATCATGGGGCTCCGTGCCCGTGCTGCTGTTATCAGCGAGCGCCACGCGCGTTACAGCGTCAGCCGTGAGGCGCTGAGCCGCTCCACTTCTCCCTATTTAGCCGCTCCGGCACCGGCGCCCGCGACGGTGATGGGTCCTCCGCTCGTCCGGCCGGCAGCAAAAGACCCTGACCGGTATGTCGGCATCAGGGAGCAGGCAAACAGACTGGCCGAGATGGTGAAGGCGGTGAGTCACAATGAGCGTGACATGAATCTCAAGGTGTTCTCCATTGTGGGGTTCGGGGCAATGGGGAAGACTACCCTGGGGAGGGAGGTGTGCCTGCAGCTAGAGGTGGACTTCCAACCCCAAGCACAAGTGTCCGTGTCCCGGGCATTTGGCCAAACCATGTACATAACCAGACTGGGAGCGCACAGGCTCACCTCAGGTGGCGCCATTAGGTGACCCCCCAGCCTCTAGTAACACTAGCAAATGTTTACATGCCCGTATGTAAACCTCCCGCCAGGAAAAAGATTAAACGGGAGGTGGGCGAGCGTCGTCCATCGTCGGGTCGGCGTCCGAGCGGCAAATCGGGCACGTCGAGTGCGCGTCCAGCCACGGGTCGATGCACTCCACGTGGTACAGGTGCATGCACGCCGGCAACAGCCGCACCGTCTCACCTAGCTGGAATACGCCGAGGCACACGGAGCACGTGGCCGCTTCCTCTCCTCCACCCGTCACCTTGTGCTTCACGGACCGGTTGTACTTGAATGCCGGGAGGCGGGCCGTCGGGTTTGTAGCGCGCCCCCCCGGGTTGGTAGCACGGGTTCTCGGCACCCGCACCTCATCACGTTGCCAGAGGGATTCCAGCCCCGGCAGCTGCCGCGGCCGTGAAAACCCTAGCGTTCGACCGGCAGTGGCAGCGGCTGCTTCTGCCGCTGCTTCAGTGTGAGCTTGCTTGCTGCGGTGAACCTTTAAAACGACAGCGAGCATGCAGACTACGAAGACGAAGACGAGCAATAATACCATGACTATCGATCCATCATCTGAAGACGGCGGCGGTGGCGGACATATCGGCGGTGATTCATACCCCGGTGGGTCATAATACCACGGTAGCGGTAGCGGAGGAGCAAAGTCGATGGAGCCCGCCGACGGTGGAACCATTGGTGCAACTGCAACCGCAAACTAAGAGCTAATGACGTATTGTTATTGTTTGCAGGCTTGCAGCGTCGTGCTATACACTATACATAGTGTTGAGAGAATTCATACGTGAATCAACGGAGACTAGCATGCATGAAGCTCATCCTGTGGGCGGGAGGTTAATCTCGATGGTGATTTATTGCCAAATGCATGTAATGAAGACAAAATCAGGGACGGAGCATGCATGGCTCTCCTTGTCTATGCGGGATAAACAACCCACGCCGCAAGGTAAGGTTACACCGCCATGGTCGTTCGTGCATCAGAGATAGCAACTAAGGAAAGTTCATGTCATGGCTAAGGTTGATGCTATATATAATAACGACTTAGACAAACCTCCAACAAAAAAAATATATACTTGGAGAAACCCAGTATATCCCGCGCGAATGTTTGCTGGCACGACACGCATGTGCTCATTGTGATGTTCGGTTGACGTGAAGGGTGTCGATTGCGTTGTCATGCTGTTCTGATGTCCTAGAAAAATCGTGACTACTAGTAACTAATAAAATGTTTAAACAATGCCCATCAAAGTCGACCTGCTGATGCAGGATTGGCGTTCAAGACAAATCGTGACTAGTATTCTAAACAACTTACAGCGCCTTCACAGCAGCGCTTTACGGCACAAAGTGGAAATCCACATCAATGGGCTTTGTGTGCGCATGGAACACCAGATTACAAGTAGGTTGCTGTTCAACTCGTCAGTGTTCAAGTCTTAGGCTTGGCACACCGGTTCTCGCACTTTCCGGATTTATTCAGCCTTTTCACGATATTCATTCAATGAGAGAAGACTGTATTGTCGACTATAAAGACGTCTATAATGATTTCATCAATCTCAAGATGTTGCCTTGGCCTAATATCTCGAAGGTGTGCATAAAGATAAAGTGCACGTGTATGCATTCATAGGAGTCAGTGTACGCACATGCATGTGAGCATCTCCCTTTGTACTATGTTAACAAAAAAAAAGCAAGTCGTTTCTGACTCTTAGATTATCGCATAACATTGTCTTGGGACCCGGATTAATAAACTCCAACTCCAAGGACCAGGAGAGACACATTAAGATATGGATTTATTTTTTATGAGAGAGATATGGCTTTGCTAATTCTCATACAGAAAAGTAAAAAAGTGTCATCTAGCTAACTCCTATGTTATTTGATTGGTTTATTTCTTTTCTACAATTATGTTATTTGGCTGCACTTGTATGTCTGCATCCAACTGTATTTGCACGTTTATGGACTGTATGCGACTGCATGTTCATCGATCACGCACAATATCCTACAGAGTCTTATTTGACTATAAATGCAATCTAGAAGACGGAGCAGTGAAACATAGTACATTGCCTATAAAGAGTCTTATTTGACTACATCAAGATAAACAAAACTTTACTTGCTGGACTGCTTCGTTTGACCATGAATCTTTGTGGCAGAAAGTATCTGTAGTCGTGTTGACAACCAGCAATGCTTTGCCAAAGGAACCTGCAAAGGACCTTGAAAGAAACAGGACAAAAGAATATGTATCAGTATCCTAATTCTATGCATGATATAAATGGATGGGTGACCATGGCTTGTAAATGAAGCAAGGAATAAGCGTACACCACAAAACTTGGTATGTGAAAAAAAGCATACCCAAGCAGCTCTAGCGAGGACGCGGCTCGTCTGACGTACGGCCCACACACTGACGTGTGGGCCCGGACCCACCCGTCAGCGGCCCAACGGCAGGGGGCCGTACGTCAGGGGATCCGGCTCCCTCTAGCGGGGGTATGTTGGTGCTTTCCAAATTCCTGAACCTTGAGCGTGCGGCTCTAGATTGTTGGGACAAACCCATGGGGTACAGTGACCATTAAAAGACTACCTGACAAAACTTGTTTTGACTATAACTTTCAATTCGTTGGTAAGAATTGTGCAAATAAGATACTGTTAGAAAGCTATCGACATCCTCTACAACTTTGATTTTATGGTCATATCAAAACTCTCGATAGTTTAAGCCTAGTTGTCAAAGTTAGTCTTCTGTTTCCGGTACCTAATTAGCAATTGCATCAACCATGCTTCAATTATTCTAATCCATCCATCAAACCATATTCTAGGGACGAGTAAATTGCAGAAAACCACCACTTTGAAGGCAAGGTTTGCGAAAACCACTACAATACATTTTTTTTGCAAAAAACACCGTGTTTTCGGTAATCTTTTTGCAGAAACCACTGATCGGCGTATTTGCCTCTATTGAGCGCGTTTATGACAGGTGGGGCCCGTTTTCTGCTTGCGTGGCCTAACTTTTTGCAATTTATGGGTTTTAATCTAAAATTACAAACTAGACCCTAGAATTTTACAAACATACCCCTAAATCAAAAGTAAAAAACGCAATTAGCCCCAATGCTCCTCCTCCGCGGTGGAACTGCTCCTCCCGACGGAGTTCTGGATCAGGGGGTCCTCCCCAACGCTTCGTTCCATGGTGGGCGGGGCTGCTGCAGTTCGCCGTGGTGGGCGCCGCCGGCCTGCCGGCCGTCAGCTGCATGCGCAAGTCGCTCTGGTGCATCTGCGGCCGCCAGGGCGTCGAGGAACGGCAGGCACCCCTGTCCGTCCCGTCCCCTGCTGAGATAAGGGTAGTCGTTGCTGCGCCCAGGTCGACATACAGGCCGCCGCTGCCGTGCGCAGGTCAACGAAGAAGGCCGCCGCACCAGTCCCGACCTGGCCGAGGCAAAGGCCCGGGCGCCATCGCCGTTGCCACACGTAGTTTGAGGCAGAGGACGCCGCCCATCCCGGCCCTGCCCACCGCCATGTTGGAGCTCCCCAACAGCACTCCGCCATCCGGGGTGGTGCGACACCTCGAGCGCCGGCCGCCGCCGCACCTTCCGGCATGCTAGAGCTCCCAATCGCCCGCCGCGGTTGCTCGATCCCCAATGGCCCAATCAAGCCGATGCGGTCACTCCCTCACTGTCGGCGCCCCCTACCTGGTGAGGCACCCCCGGATCCGGTGTCGGGCGGGACGGTGGGGGCACGATGGCGGCGGCCCGGGGAGGAGGGGCGGCGCTGAGCTTGTGTGCGCGCTTGCCGGCTGCGGCGTGGTTGGAGGGCCTGGGAGCAGTGTGGAGAAAGTCGAGGGGCGTTTTTGCATTGGACCTAAACTGTTGTGCCACATAAGCAAAAAAAGGGGTCCCACTTGTCATAAACAAGCTTAACTGAGCCCGATCCGCCGATCAGTGCTTTCTGCAAAAAGATTACCGAAGACACAATGTTTTTTTAAAAAAATGTATTGTAGTGGTTTTCGCAAACCTTGCCTTCAAAGTGGTGGTTTTCTGCAATTTACTCTCTAGGGACTAACAGAAAGTTGCCTTTTGACAAATTTTGGCCTGAATCTTGGCTAACTCATCTCCTTCCTTTTCCCCCCCATTGTCTTATCTCTCCCTGGCTATTTCCCCTAGATGTGTGTAATAGCACAGGAGTAGCAGCAGCAGCTCATCTCTCAAGGCCCCTCTCTCTGCTCCATCGCATCTGCGATCCACTTCTATAAATGTGGGCAGACAACATCACCTAATCTTGCATAATCTAAACCAAGACAATGCATCAAAGAACCAGGTTAGAATCAAAGGAGCGAGACATGAGTCCATGGGAACCAAAATCAAACACGGGAGGGAAGATACCACCAGGGGCGAGATTGTGGAAGTCCGCACAATACTCACAAATGAAGGCCTACCGGTTTGTCTCCACCATGTGAGCGAGAGTGCGAAGCTGGACACGATCAGATCTTGATGAGGCTATGGGGATGCTGGCCTAAAGAGCTTGACCATCTGGGGGCGTTCGTATAGATCGGCTCTTCTCCAGATCGGCTCCGCCACCAGATCCATGTCATGGCGATAGGAACCAGGGGGTGGCGACGTCGCCGGAGATCGGCGTCGTGGGAGGAGGCTGGGTCGGCGACCTCATGCGCGGGCAGGAGCACGGGGGGCGGCGGCAAATGAGAGCCCATGTGAGCTCTGCGGATCGTGGATTTTTTTTCGTTGGTTTTTTTCGTAGGTTTTTTTTCGTTCGATTTTCCGTCGAGAACCCACAACTCTAGAAGACGCTTTCTGAGCAGTACTTTCAGATGTTCACGGTGCACGAATCCTACTGGGTTCCCATGGAGATCATTAATTTCTCAGGACCGACGGCGAATTGGTTGCAGTCAATACAGTGAAAAATTGCGGGGCAGCTTTGTTGAGATAAACACCAACTGTTAATTCGTCAGTTCTATGCTACCCGAACAGACCAATTTTGTCGCTGATTTTATCAAGAGCTTTGAAACTCCGATGAATCATATGATTTCGTACTCTGAATTGACCCATTCTTATTTTTTTCCTGACGCGTTTCATCGAGGGACTGCGTACTGACATCCAAGTTGTGGTTTTCATCCAGCGACCACCCGACTTGGACACAGCCTGCTCCTTGGCACTGTTGCAAGAAGAAGTGGCAGACGAAGAAGCCGCTCTGCGCGCCACCATTCCACGGACACCAGCATCGCCTTTTGCTTCGGCCAGTACAACGACATCACCAGTGGCATTCCCTCGACCCGCTGCTCCTATTCTGACAGCGAAAGATAGGACAGACACTGATGCAGCAAGAACATCACCTGATAATAGCAAAATTGAAGCTCTCAGAACATTCCGCAGAGCTCGAGGCCTCTCTTTTAAGTGCAGTGAGTGATGGGGTAAAGATCATAATTGTCCCCTTACAGTTCAGATGCATGTGGTTGAGGAGCTGCTGGCCCCGTTCAACACAGATGCAGATGTAAGTGGTGCTCGATAACCCTAGTTATCTGAACCTGAAGACGACAACCTCTACTTTATATCCGTACACGCAGTGGCAGGCTCAAAAGGCCCAGGTGTGATGCAGTTGCATGCTTGGGTGCAAGGCCACGAGGTTTCTTTGCTGGTGGATTCTGGGAGCACATCCTACTTTGTGGACCAACGTCTAGCTGATCAACTGAAGGGGGTCTTGCCATTAGATCGGCCCTGCAAGCTCAAAGTAGTTGATGGTGATCTGCTCATGTGCAATAGTTATATTCCACAATGCCAATGGATGTGTCAGGGTCAGGAATTCATCACAGGTTTCAAAATCGTATCTCTAGGAGGTTATGATGCAATACTAGGTATAGACTGGCTCAAGTAGCACAAGCCCATGTACAATGGTTGGGAAGCATGTCACCTCTCAATCACAATCAGTAATGGTGATGTTGAACTAAAGGCTGTCGCTCAAGATATGCAACAATGTGCTACCATATCATCCAAGGAACTTCTGGATTCTTGCAAGCAAGGGGCAGTAGCTTATGTCGTGCACCTCAACAATGTAGCAGATCAAGGTGTTGTCGACAACGTTATACCCACTGCAATTCTCAGAGTTCTCAAGCAGTACAATAATGTATTTGAGGAAAAATGCACCCTACCACCCCATGCTTGTGATCACCGGATGCACCTGATGGAAGGTGCTCAACCAGTAAACTTGAGGCTGTATCACCACAAACTTGAACTGAAGACTGAAATTGAAAGGCAGGTGAAGAAACTATTCAATGCTGGAATTATTCAAAAAAGCATCAACTCTTTCTCTTCGCCTGCCCTGCTCGTGAAGAATAAAGACGGTACCTGGCACTTGTACGTGGACTATCGAAACTTGAATGCTACGACTATCATCGGCAAATACCCAGTACCAATCATTGATGAACTTTTTGATGAGTTGGTGGGTGCCCGTTGGTTTTCGAAGTTGGGTTTGCGCAGGATACCACCAGATCCGCATGGTTAAAGGCAAGGAATATAAGACAACATTCACCACACATTCAGGCCATTGGGAATTCTTAGTTCTGTCCTTTGGCTTAGCAAACGGAACAACCACTTTTAATGGAGCCAAGACAACCACACTGCATCCGTTGATGCGTGTTTGTGTGTTAGTCTTTTTGATGATATCTTGGTCTTCGGCAAGATATTGTCGGATCATGTGTCTCACCTCAAGTAGGTATTGCAGTCATGCGGATCTTGCTGATGAAGCCATGCTGATTTTGATGAATAATAACAAGATGGATTATCAGAGATATTCTCTTAGAATTTTCATGGTATGTTTTGAGTCACGAATTCAACAACATAATGGTTTGGAACTAAATTAACTGTTCGCATTTATTTATACTCAACTTTTTTACTTATTTAGTTATATTTTTTAACTTATATTTTTCTAGTACATATAGCATAATGGACGCCATGGTAATGCAATTTTGAAAAATAAAATGCATAATTTTATGTTACAATTTTGAGGTTTATTAATACAACCTTGCGCTGGATTTAAACCATCATTTGCAACAACAACAAAATTCTTAGTTCTATTTTTAAAACTATTTTTGAACATTCTTAACTAGACCTCATGTTCAATCTCACCAACATAGATCTAAGATAAATAATATAGAAGAAATTACACTCTTTTGTAAATATATATGTTTGTCATTAAATGTGTTTTGTATTTGTATGTGCTCACATCCATTACAATACCAGTAATTTGCTTGATAGAGATCTCTAGATGGTATGACTGTATTTTAGACGCGAGTAGATACGAAATTATAAAACATATGAGATGTCTACAACTGTAATGATATTATTCATTTTCCATCTCTTGGATTTTCCGTGGATAAATAAATTTTTGAAAGTGCATCTACACCCCCACAATAGTTTTTGGTTGATTAATGAAAAACCAAGTGATGAATTATTTAATTGCATGTCGAACTGGATTAGTCCAATACTAGCCCTTAGTGTCTAGTCTGCAATATATGATCTCAAGGTAGATCAACTCTGTATATTGATACATCAAATATAAATAAGAAGAGGATGCAGGGTTCTACCTCTTCAATAGAGCCTGAACCCGGGTAAACACGTTGTGTCCATTGTCTCTTTTTACCATCGATCCGATCTCACAACTCGGCCCCCCCTACCTAAGGTCTACCGGTTTTGACACCGACAAATAGTGTGTTGTGATAGGGTTTGGGGCATCTTGGGATCACTAGAAAGGCAGCCGTCGTTGGGCGTATATCTCTCCTTCCCATCCCCCGGCTCTGTTTCCCCAATTCCCTCTTCTTTCTGTGAACCCTAGCTACCGAATCCTCTGTATCCACTACTGATTGAGTGAGCAATGGATCGAATCCCTAGAAGGTGCATGTCATATTCAGGGCAACGACAGCGGGGAGCAGGTGCTCGTCATGGAAAAACCTTGTCGCGTTGGCACTCTGGCAGGAGCATGTCCTCCGTGCACATGTACTCGTTCTTTCTCACAAGAACTGAAGAACCCCAGCACGCCGCTGTCAACTCATCGGTGCCCAGCAAGCTCCGTGGATGGTCTACCTACTAACGAATTTAGTGTGAATTCGTGAATAGCAAGAGTATCGTTATGAACAGAAGATCATCATGAACATATACAGAAGTGATCGATCGGACTCTCCTTCTCCGAGAGATTGGTCGAACAACAAGTTTTCGTATATCTTACCGATGGTACTGGCCACACACACACACACACACACACACACACACACACACACACACACACACACACACACATATATATATATATATATATATATATATATATATATATATATATATATATATATATATATATATAATGTGTAAGATCTCTTACAATACCCTAACATATGAACTCAACTTCCACATGCATGGTGGTATTCCCCGGCTTGTATGTCTGCATCCAACTGTATTTGCACGTTTACGGACTGTATGCGACTGCATGTTCATCGATCACGCACAAATATCCTATAGTCTTATTTGACTATAAATGCAATCTAGAAGACGGAGCAGTGAAACATAGTACATTGCCTATAAAGATGTATGTTCATATGCAAAGAAAAAGGTCTATTTTCTTGGTGATATATATGTTCATATGCTCATTTAAGAAAATGTTCATATATGTTACATTTAAGAAAAAGGTAAATGTATGTATGTTCATATGCAAAGAATATGCAAAGAATTTTTTTTGGATGAAATAAGATGAGATGAGATGTATGAGATGTTTTGTGGAGACGAGATGTGATGTTTGTGGAATTTTTTTTCATAGAAATTAGTGTGATATTTTTGTTCATGATGATCTTGCTCGATGAATGCTCTATGTTAAAACTCATATTAAGTATGTTCGAGGAAGAAGGAGAAGAAGAACGAGAAGAAGAGGAGAGGAAGAAGAGGAGAAAAAAATAAGAAGAGGAAGAAGAAGAAAAAAAAAGAGCAGAAGAAGAAAAAAATAGAAGAAGAAGGAATAGAGGAGAAGAAGAAAAACAGAAAAAAAAAATTCTATTTTTTTTTCTTCTCCTCTATTGCTTCTTCTTCTCCTCTTTTTCTTCTTCTATTTTTTCTGATAGCGAAAGATAGGAGAGTCACTGACGCAGCAAGAGCAGCACCTGATAATAGCAAAATTGTAGCTCTCAGAACATTCCGCAGAGCTCGAGGCCTCTCTTTAAGTGCAGTGAGTGATGGGGTAAAGATCATACTTGCCCCCCTACAGTTCAGATGCATGTGGTTGAGGAACTGCTCACCCCATTCAGCACAGATGCAGATGTAAGCGGTGCTCGATAGCCCTAGTTATCTGAACCTGAAGACGACAACCTCTGATTTATATCCGTACACGCAGTGGCAGGCTCAGAAGGCCCAGGTGTGATGCAATTGCATGCTTGGCTGGATTCTAGGAGCACATCCTCCATTGTGGACCAACGTCTAGCTGAACAACTGAAGGGGGTCTCGCCATTAGATCGGCCCTGCAAGGTCAAAGTAGTTGATGGTGCTATGTTGATGTGCAATAGTTATATTCCACAATGCAAATGGATGTGTCAGGGTCAAGAATTCATCATAGGTTTCAAAATCGTATCTCTAGGAGTGTATGATGAAACTTATCAGGGTCTAACAATGTTCGAGAAATAATATTGCTGCTCTCAGAAAGAATAATGGTTTCTTGATTCCAGTAAATAGAACAAACCTCTCCTGCACTACTAGGGAAAACCTTATACACAGAAACTTACCAGCAGCGCAGTTTAAAAACAGACGCTACTGCTAATTAGCAGTAGCGCCCTTTACAAAACCGCGCTACTAATATCCGTTTAGCAGTAGCGCGCTAGTTGAGAAAAGCGCTACTACTAAAGTTGCCAGGGCGTTGGCTCCAAACTAGGCATAGTAATAACGCGGATGCTAAAACCTGCGCTACTACTAAGCCAATAGTTGTAGCGACTTTGATATACCCACGCTATTACTAAGATCGACCCCCACCCTGCCAAACTCTCTCTCACGAATCCCTAAAAAAACTCTCTCTCTCTCGTGCCCCCCACCCCCTCGGTCGATCTCCTCCCCCAGATCTCCTCGCCGCCGCCCACCTCCACTCTCTCCCTTAAATCCGCCGCCGGCGACCCCCGACCTCTCCTTCGCTCCAAAGGCTGCAGATCGAGCCGACAAGCTCCGGTTGGTTGCGGCCATATCCGTGGGACGCCCTCATCGTCCATCCTTCCTCCCCTCCGGCCAGATTCGTCCTCGGCTCGAGCTGCTCGGCCGGTGCCCAGATCCGCGGAGCCGTCCTCCTCCACAACCACGCAGTGGCAGCGGCAGTGGCGGAGCCATGGACCCGAAACTCTAGCCCACGGAGCGAGCTCGCCATGGATCTGCAGGCAAGAGGAGGCGCATCCATGGGTACAAATCCCTCATCTTCCCCCGTCTCTCCCTCCCTCTCTAACCCCCGTCTGTCTCCATGACCAGGACAAGGACCAGGACAACGCACGCCACCAACTCACGTGTTCTACGGATGGCCCTGTGTTCCTTCACGTCCTACTCTGTTCCTACATTCATTCTGTAGTCTGACACTTGGTTGTTTTCTGTGTGTGCGAGATGTCTATTCCCAGCTTCAGTATTTTCCACATGCAAGTCATTAGTAAAAATTACTGTTGTAAAGGAATCATTAGTAGTAAAAGAGTTGTTTTTATGTCTCTGAACTTCCCATTTAAGAAAAATATACAGTGTACAGTTTTAGAACCGCAGAATTAAGAAGCTGCTCCACATAACTCCGGTATTTTTGTTCTATGCCATACTCTTTCTTGCTCCGGTACGTGTTGCCATCTGCAAGTGTATATTTATGCAACTGTGGTGTATACTATGGCAGAGAATCATGGGTATGGAGATCCGTCCAGTTATATCGCTTGATTGTATATGTTCTATAACATGATACTTTTCTTACTTGGCAGATTACTATTCGTATATGTATATTCAAGGCCATAATGTATTCTCTCTTTTGCAATGCTACCAGAGGATCCCTGCAAACAAAAGGTACATGGGGATAGCATATTTAAGTTCAGATATGCCACATAGTAGACACATTTGTTTTTCAGTTATTTGTAGCCATTACTGTGATGAAACATGCAATGTTCTCTTATATTTAGCTAATAATCAATTGTGAATAGGCTAAGTTTGTAATTATCTTTAACCACACTAGGATCCATTTCGGTTGATATATGCAACAAGATGAATTTGTGGTGGTTTTGAACACTTGGGAGGTACTTTTATTCTAGAGGAAAAAAGGGTTTGTGGTTTTTCGTCCAAATCAAGCATCATATCAGGTTGCTACCTGCATGTTCTGTTGAGTAACGGAAACAATACATTTATGTATATGGATTGGTAGTCCTCAGTCAATATTCAATCATGACTTGATTTATCTTGCCTGTTTCTTCTACAAGAAACACTATCAGATTAAAAGAGTCCACTGGTTGTCATTTTGTAGACTGTATGACACTGTCTGGCATCGATAGACTGTATGTATGACACTGTGTCCTTTTTTATCACTTCAGTCCAGTTTGTCTTCAACAAGTACCACTCTCTGTTTAGAGAAGATGCACTCTATGTTTAGTTTTTGGCCAGCCCAATTTGCAAGTTTGTATAGTCACTATGCTCTTCAAACAGTAGATTCATGGACTTTATTATCTTTGAAAATGTGGAAGATATCAAGGTATTGAAGTGACTACTTAGAAAAATGGATAGATAGAAAATTACCGGAAGAATTATGCCTCTTAACTCCTTATGTGGTTCGTATGTGTTGTTTCTTTTAAGGGCTTCCAACACAACAGAATTGCTTCTAATCTTTTGTGTTATATTTTGTCATGTGTTGCAGGGTTCTGGTGGCGATGCTGACGGTCGTCGAGAGGTTCATGGACCGGATGGTGTCGTGGCTGTCGATGTATGGAGAGGCGAAGCTGATGCTCGTCCTCTATCTCCGGCACCCCAGCACACGGGTAAGCAGTCGACCAGACACCCCGAGTCCGAGAGATGATCAACATTTAGATACACTTGATTCGGTATGTGGCCAATTCTGAATCTGAATCTTAATGGTGTTCGGGTTTCAGGGTGCGAGGCACGTGTACGATGGCTTCCTCCGTCCGCTAGTGGCGAGGCACGAGGACAACATCGACCGATGCCTACTGGAGCTGAGGGCCAGGGTGAGGGACGTGACGCCGTCACAACGGCGACTGTCGTCGGTTAGGTGTGGCTTGTCGAGGCTGCCCAGTGTGTTTCGTCGCAGCTGCAGGTCGCCAGATCAGTTCGGGCAGGCGCCTCACATTGACGAGTGATCCAATATTTTGATCGGACCATAACAACTAACGTGTCTCCTTCTCTGGCATCTAGAAGTAGTGGTAAAATTCTGAATTTGCATGGCAAGCACCACTTACCTAGGTAGTTGCCACGCACAGTTTATACTCTTACGCCTATAAAGGATAGGGATTATGCATGAGTTATGGCTACAATGAGGAACTGTGTACAGTTTATACTCTTACGCCTATAAAGGATAGGAATTATGCATGAGTTACGGCTATAATGAGGAACTGTGTGATAGTAGATACGATAACTGTGTGATAGAAAGGAATTGGTTGATTTTATTTTTTTTAATTTCTAATAAGTTAGTAGTAGCGTGGGAAAAATTTGTGCCCTACTAGTATTTAGTATACTAGTAACGTTGGTATTCAAGAAACGCTACTACTATTATGTTAGTAGTAGCGCGGGTCCATAATAGCAGTAGCGCGGGTGGCACACACGCTACTAGTAACAAAGTTAGTAGTAGCGTGGGTGCTACCCGCGCTACTACTAACTTTTAGCTGTAGTGCGATACTAGTAGCGCGGGTACCCGCGCTACTAGTAGCCAATTTACCCATGCTACTAGTAGCCTTTTCCCTAGTAGTGCTGGTGTGTAACATGGAGGAGTATAATGAAGCTATTTTTCTGATTCCAATCAGAATTACACCTATAACAAGTATCAAGTATTATTAAACCAAGCCACATCATGAATACTTTCATCTGTTAATTATGTACTACTTGTGCACTAATCTATCAATGCAACTATTCCACCGTCCATATTTTTGCATGTCAATTTTTTTGGCTCAATTATGTATGTGCATGTACGCCTTATTTCCAGCAAATAGATAGTTGTCATGTTACACGTCTGTACTTTTCAAACATTCGAATTAAGAGCAATGTTGCAGAATAGATTAGCTGAGTTCTTCTTTGTGTACTAATTCACAGGAGGATGACGAGGATGTGGGGTATGACATGGATAGCAGGCACAGCAAGAGCCGCTACACCCTGAGAGATCTAATTGCTGGCAAAATCAAGTACCGTTTCTATGGCAAGATTGGCTGCCCGTTCTGTGGCAAGGCGATTGATGACCAGGATGTTTTGAGTCACGAATTCAACAAATTACAGCGTGTTTGGTTGGGGGATTTAAAGATTGGGAATGGGAGTTTAAGGTATGTGAGACTAAAAATCCCTTGATTGGATTGGGGACATGGGAATTAAGAGGGGAAGGGGAAGAGGAATTAAGGGGCCTAACTCCCTCAGATCTCTTCCCTGGGGGACCCCTGGTAATTTATGCGGGGAATGGGAATTGAGAGAAGAAATAACGATTCAGTTTTTTGATTACGTGCGCACACGAATGGGTGCCGTTGAAAGTTTCCTATTCCCTAGCCTAATCCTACCAACCAAACAGGGGCAGTTAAGTCTCTCTTAAATTCCCTGGTCTAATTGCCTTCACATGACAATCAAAGGAATGGGATTTAATATCAATTTCCCATGGTAATCCCTCTGCAAACTCACATCTCTAAATTCCCATTCCCTCTACCCATCGCTGCCAAACACGCTGTTAATGGTTTGGAACTAAATTAATTGTTCTCATTTATTTATACTCAACTTTTTACTTATTTAGTTATATTTTTTTAACTTATATTTTTCTAGTACATATAGCACAATGGACGCCATAGTAATGCAATTTTAAAAGTAAAATGCAAAATTTTATGTTACAATTTTGAGGTTTATTAATACAACCTTGCGCTAGATTTAAACCATCATTTCCAACAACAAAAAAATCTTAGTTCTATTTTCAAAATTATTTTTGAACATTCTTAACTAGACCTCATGTTCAATCTGACCAACATAGATCTAAGATAAATAACATAGAAGAAATTACACTCTTGTGTAAATACATATGTTTGTCATTAAATGTGTTTTGTATTTGTATGTGCTCACGTCCATTACAATACCAGTAATTTGCTTGATAGAGATCTCTAGATGGTATGACTGTATTTTAGACGCGAGTAGATACAAAATTATAAATCATATGAGATGTCTACAACTATAATGATATTATTCATTTTTCATCTCTTGGGTTTTCCATGGATAAATAAATTTTTGAAAGTGCATCTACACCCCCACAATAGTTTTTGGTTGATTAATGAAAAACCAACTAAGTGATGAATTATTTAATTGCATGTTGAACTGGATTAGTCCAATACTAGCCCTTAGTGTTTAGTCTGCAATATATGATCTCAAGGTAGATCAACTCTGTATTTTGATACATTAAATATAAATAAGAAGAGGATGCAGGATTCTACCTCTTCAATAGGGCCTGAACCCGGGTAAAAACGTTGTGTCCATTGTCTGTACCATCGATCCGATCACACAACTCGGGCCCCCCTACCTAAGGTCTGCCGGTTTTGACACCGACAAATAGTGTGTTGTGCTAGGGTTTGGGGCATCTTTGGATCACTAGAAAGGCAGCCGTCGTTGGGCGTATATCTCTCCTTCCCATCCCCTGGCTCTGTTTCCCCAATTCCCTCTTCTTTCTGTGAACCCTAGCTATCGAATCCTCTGTATCCACTACTGATTGAGTGGGCAATGGATCGAATCCCTAGAAGGTGCACGCCATATTCAGGGCAACGACAGCGGGGAGCAGGTGCTCGTCATGGAAAAACCTTGTCGCGTTGGCATTCTTGCAGGAGCATGTCGTCCGTGCACATGTACTCATTCTTTCTCACAAGAACTGAAGAACCCCAGCACGCCTCCGTCAACTCATCGGTGCCAGCAAGCTCCGTGGATGGTCTACCTGCTAACGAATTTAGTGTGAATTCGTGAATGGAAAAAGTATCGGTCATTGATCTTCGAAAAAAAGGAGAAGAGGACGAGCTGGAACCAATGAAGTGTGCTGCTTGCTAAAGACCAAGTTGGGAGAGAAGATGTTTTCATATGGTTCCTCTGCTCCTGAATTTTGATTCCACACGACGATTTGGCATCTTTAAATCCTGAGCTGGGAGTCAGCCCAGGTTCAGAGTGATCAAGGTATGAATACTACTTGCTCAAAATTTGAAGCTACTACATGGAGCATACATTTGCTGCCTCATCTCGTGTCATATATGATATGCCACGACATGGAGCATCTCATTTCTGTCCTAACTGTTACTCTGTTTTCTACTCCTCTGAAACCAAATTTTGAAGCTTTACAAATATTCATAGTTTTGGAAAATGTTCCCAAATTTAAAGTGTCTTATTGATTTAAAAAATCGCAAATTATAATGTGGAACAAAAATATAGAAGATGAAAAATAAATAAATAAACAGAAAATAAAAACTGGTAGAAGAAACAGAATAAAGGAAAAAGAAAAATAAATTGAATAAGGTTCTATAACCTTCTTAATGGCGGGAGAAAGAATAAAAAGAATGATAGTGAGTCGCCCTATATAGCAGCTAGGGTGCGTGTTTGGTCAACATTGTCCACGTTACACAAGGAATAGGGTTTGCCTTGCCGCCCGTCTTAGAAACTCCCTTTGATACCCTTTGTGTAGTAGTGACTAGTGAGTATCATTGATCCATGCATTAGTATTTACGTTAAGATCATCATAATATATATTTTTCTTGGTATACATATTTTCCTTCAGCTAACAAATACTCACCATTAAGGTACATGTATGTCCCTGGGAAGAAGAAATGTTTCCCTATAAAACATACATATTCCATAAAAAAATGAACAGATGCACATGTGTGTATTTCAAAAGTTCTCTCGCTAGATGGTCATGCACAAAGCGCTTAAGGTGTGCTGATCTAACGTCGGTGACCGGGAACGAAGACCATAAAATTTGACGCACCAATAATTTTGTTAACAAAGTGTTATCAATGGATCTTCAGAACAACGCCTAAAAATCTTCAGGTGATCGATCTGGTGAACTCTTATTACAATAGTTGGATATTGATATGTTTTATTACTATGTTAGGAAAATACAAAACATTAATAATTTTACAATATTGTATAGTTATTACAATAATAAAAACATGTACAAAAAAAATTCTACATTGATTATCCCAGGTCTTGAAAATGAGGAGTTAGGTAATATGATGTCTTTTATATGCCCTTGTGTAGTCGTGTTTATGCAATTAATGATGATTTATAAAAAATGGTAATTAACTATGGAATTCCTATGATAAAACCAGGTACCTAATTGTGGTTGATGATGTATGGACGGTGGCAACATGGGACACAATCAGACCCAAGTTGCCAGACAATAAAAATGTTAACACGGTCATTGTGACCACTCGGATAGAATGGCTGCATGCATCGATTGATGCAGAAGCCGGAGGTAAGCCTCCTTTTCAAAAAAAAGTGACCACTCGGATAGAGACTGTAGCCGAAGCATGCCATGCTAGTGTCGATGGAGATCACATTCATCAGATGAAACCCCTTAATTTAGTTGTTCCTCAGCAGAGCATTTGGTTCAGAGAACGACACTTTGCACAATGATCTGAGAGGTGAAATGGACAAAATCTTTAAAGTGTGGTGGGCTACCAATTGCCATTATTAGCATTGCCAACCTTTTGGTGAGCCACAAATCACTGAAGAGCAAAGATATGTGGGAAACAATATGCAAGTCAATTGGTTCTCAAATGGAGAACCACGCTACCCTTGAGGGCATGAGGAAAGAGTATATGCATGTCAATTGGTTCTCAAATGGAGAACCACCCTACCCTTGAGGGCACGAGGAAAGAGTATGCAAGTCAATTGGTTCTCAAATGGAGAACCACTTGCACTATTATCTCAAGGGTTGCATAATGTACCTTGGTATTTCCCCAGAGGACTATGTAATCACCAAGAAGGGGCTCTTGAAGAGATGGATCACAGAAGGACTAGTTGCCGAGATCCGAGGTTTGACCTTAATGGAGGGTGTAGAAGCCTACTATAATGAGTTGTTGAGTAGGAACATGATTGGTTGGGCCGGTGATATTGTCAGCTGGCGGGATGGGACGGTGGAGATGTGTCAGGTACATGACATGGTCCTTGAGGTCATAGTGTCCAAATCCCTGGAGGCTAACTTTGTTTGCCTAGTAGGTGGCTCGTATGAAGGGGTGTCCTATGATAGCATTCGCTGCCTATCCACCCATGGTGGATAGGTAGTATCCGAAGACTCTTGCTCCAACGAAATTGCAACATCACATGGTAGGAAGAATGAAATCGAGGGGACGAAGATGGAGCATGTCCGATCACTGAGCATGTTTGGCCCTGAAGATAACATGAAGATGCTTGATCATCTAGGTGAGTTAAGTCTGCTCGGGGTACTTGACCTGGAAGCAGGGGCGGAGCCAGGCTAGTGCTTGGCCCCGGGCCTGTTTCCTTTGCTACAATGATGTATAGTGACCAACAGTAACAAGATCACTATATTTAACAAAGGGTACTCTTGCCACGACCCGGGCCCAGGCCCCCAGGCCTTGGGTGTAGCTCCGCCATTGCCTGGAAGACTGCACGGCCATAAAAAACAAGCATTTGAGACATGTTTGCCGGATGTACCTTCTCAAGTTCTTGAATTTGAAAGGAACAAGTATTAGTGAGATGCCTCCGGAAATCGGTGACCTAGAAAATTTGGACACCCTTGATGTACGTCAGACACACCTTGAAGATCTACCGAGTACGGTGACAAAGCTAGTGAAACTGGAACACCTCCAATTCAACAAAAAGGATTCCATATTTGATATTTTATACGTCTTGGAGAGCAAGGGCCTGGGTGGGATGAAGGCACTACAGACGGTGAATGCAGTAGTTGTTGCCGAAGAGCTCGGTAACCTACAACAAGTGAGAGAGTTGCGTATGGATGTGGACCGCGGTCCCCTTGATCTGAATGTTAGGAAAAATCTTGCCGTGTCCCTGGGCAAGATGTACTCCCTCAGGTGGCTCAACGTTACCGACCATTCTTGGGTCAACCGTACCGACCCTCTTGGGGACCCACAATATTTGGACTTTATACATGACATCGACCCCCCGTCGCGGCTCCTCGAGTATCTTAGGATCGGCTCCAGCGTTATCAAATTGCCCGACTGGGTCGGCTCACTGAATTATCTTACCGAGCATTTCCTTTATTGGACATACTTGGTTGGTGAAAAATTGTTTGGCCCAGTATGTAAGCTGCCAAATCTGTTGGGCATACACCTGGAAGCGTACTACTACGTTGCTCTAGAGCTGGTTGCACAAACTGCCCACAACTTCCCGGCGCTCAAGAACCTATACCTGAACTTCGATATTGACTTTATGGAAGTTCTCAGATTGTAAGAAAAATCAGTGTCAAAGCTCAAGAAACTCTAGGTGAGATTTCTGGAAAAGATACTAAGATACTCGAAGGCATGGAGAATTTGACAAGCCTTAAGGATGTGGTGCTCGAAGGTAACAAAGACAACCTTGCATTGCAGCGTGCAGTGGAGCAATTGAAGACAATGAATGAGATGCGCCAAAAATCCGATCAGATCAAGGTTGTAGTTAAATACGGCGCCGTGCAGTGGCCTAGTGTGTAGTTATATGTGGTGACCCGTGATCACTCTGTTTTGTCACTCTGCTTGATTACAGGAGTTTGGTTTGGTTCACTTTGGTTCACTATTTGTTCCGCAAGTGTTGTTTGTGGGATTTTTCCTTCAGATCTGTTTACTGCTTTCGAGTAAGCTGCCGTTGCCAACTGGTTATCCCAGGTCTTGAAAATGAGGAGTTAGGTAATATGATGTCTTTTATATGCCCTTGTGTAGTCGTGTTTATGCAATTAATGATGATTTATAAAAAAATGGTAATTAACTATGGAATTCCTATGATAAAACCAGGTACCTAATTGTGGTTGATGATGTATGGACGGTGGCAACATGGGACACAATCAGACCCAAGTTGCCAGACAATGAAAATGTTAACACGGTCATTGTGACCACTCGGATAGAATGGCTGCATGCATCGATTGATGCAGAAGCCGGAGGTAAGCCTCCTTTCCAAAAAAAAGTGACCACTCGGATAGATACTGTAGCCGAAGCATGCCATGCTAGTGTCGATGGAGATCACATTCATCAGATGAAACCCCTTAATTTAGTTGTTCCTCAGCAGAGCATTTGGTTCAGAGAACGACACTTTGCACAATGATCTGAGAGGTGAAATGGACAAAATCTTTAAAGTGTGGTGGGCTACCAATTGCCATTATTAGCATTGCCAACCTTTTGGTGAGCCACAAATCACTGAAGAGCAAAGATATGTGGGAAACAATATGCAAGTCAATTGGTTCTCAAATGGAGAACCACGCTACCCTTGAGGGCATGAGGAAAGAGTATATGCATGTCAATTGGTTCTCAAATGGAGAACCACCCTACCCTTGAGGGCACGAGGAAAGAGTATGCAAGTTAATTGGTTCTCAAATGGAGAACCACTTGCACTATTATCTCAAGGGTTGCATAATGTACCTTGGTATTTCCCCAGAGGACTATGTAATCACCAAGAAGGGGCTCTTGAAGAGATGGATCACAGAAGGACTAGTTGCCGAGATCCGAGGTTTGACCTTAATGGAGGGTGTAGAAGCCTACTATAATGAGTTGTTGAGTAGGAACATGATTGGTTGGGCCGGTGATATTGTCAGCTGGCGGGATGGGACGGTGGAGATGTGTCAGGTACATGACATGGTCCTTGAGGTCATGGTGTCCAAATCCCTGGAGGCTAACTTTGTTTGCCTAGTAGGTGGCTCGTATGAAGGGGTGTCCTATGATAGCATTCGCTGCCTATCCACCCATGGTGGAGAGGTAGTATCTGAAGACTCTTGCTCCAACGAAATTGCAACATCACATGGTAGGAAGAATGAAATCGAGGGGACGAAGATGGAGCATGTACGATCACTGAGCATGTTTGGCCCTGAAGATAACATGAAGATGCTTGATCATCTAGGTGAGTTAAGTCTGCTCGGGGTACTTGACCTGGAAGCAGGGGCGGAGCCAGGATAGTGCTTGGCCCCGGGCCTGTTTCCTTTGCTACAATGATGTATAGTGACCAACAGTAACAAGATCACTATATTTAACAAAGGGTACTCTTGCCACGACCCGGGCCCAGGCCCCCAGGCCTTGGGTGTAGCTCCGCCATTGCCTGGAAGACTGCACGGCCATAAAAAACAAGCATTTGAGACATGTTTGCCGGATGTACCTTCTCAAGTTCTTGAATTTGAAAGGAACAAGTATTAGTGAGATGCCTCCGGAAATCAGTGACCTAGAAAATTTGGACACCCTTGATGTACGTCAGACACACCTTGAAGATCTACCGAGTACGGTGACAACGCTAGTGAAACTGGAACACCTCCAATTCAACAAAAAGATGCCATATTTGATATTTTATACGTCTTGGAGAGCAAGGGCCTGGGTGGGATGAAGGCACTACAGACGGTGAATGCAGTAGTTGTTGCCGAAGAGCTCGGTAACCTACAACAAGTGAGAGAGTTGTGTATGGATGTGGACTGCGGTCCCCTTGACCTGAATGTTAGGAAAAATCTTGCCGTGTCCCTGGGCAAGATGTACTCCCTCAGGTGGCTCAACGTTACCGACCATTCTTGGGTCAACCGTACCGACCCTCTTGGGGACCCACCATATTTGGACTTTATACATGACATCGACCCCCCGTCGCAGCTCCTCGAGTATCTTAGGATCGGCTCCAGCGTTATCAAATTGCCCGACTGGGTCGGGTCACTGAATTATCTTACCGAGCATTTCCTTTATTGGACATACTTGGTTGGTGAAAAATTGTTTGGCCCAGTATGTAAGCTGCCAAATCTGTTGGGCATACACCTGGAAGCGTACTACTACGTTGCTCTAGAGCTGGTTGCACAAACTGCCCACAACTTCCCGGCGCTCAAGAACCTATACCTGAACTTCGATATTGACTTTATGGAAGTTCTCAGATTGTAAGAAAAATCAGTGTCAAAGCTCAAGAAACTCCAGGTGAGATTTCTGGAAAAGATACTAAGATACTCGAAGGCATGGAGAATTTGACAAGCCTTAAGGATGTGGTGCTCGAAGGTAACAAAGACAACCTTGCATTGCAGCGTGCAGTGGAGCAATTGAAGACAATGAATGAGATGCGCCAAAAATCCGATCAGATCAAGGTTGTAGTTAAATACGGCGCCGTGCAGTGGCCTAGTGTGTAGTTATATGTGGTGACCCGTGATCACTCTGTTTTGTCACTCTGCTTGATTACAGGAGTTTGGTTTGGTTCACTTTGGTTCACTATTTGTTCCGCAAGTGTTGTTTGTGGGATTTTTCCTTCAGATCTGTTTACTGCTTTCGAGTAAGCTGTCGTTGCCAACTGGTTATCCCTACCGTTGTGGTGTCGTTTGCTTCTTGGCCTGTAAAGCTAGCTGGGAGGCCTCAGCAGCTCAAGACTTGAGTTTGTTAAACAAGAATTATTATGATTATGTAATAAAGCCGAAGATTATGGCAATCTAGACTGTTGTTGTTTTCTTGTTCATTGATTTACCTTTCCAACAAATGTATATTTCTTAACTTCAGTTCCCCGTCGATTTCGCCTTCATCTGTTTGATTCACAGGCAGTCAGAGTTCATTGGTTTAATTCTCGTTATTGTTCTTACGATATTGCATTAGCTTGTGGTCCATGAATAGGATCCAACTCAACTTAACAAGACCCGTATTGTAAATAAGCTGAAACTAAGGAAACAAACAGTCAATAAGCCGAAATAACTGTTACAATATGAGCAAATGGTCATTGGCTGTCATGGTAAATATTCAAGGGCAACCACTGAACTGATACATTGTTCTGGCCAATACTCCTACAGTATTGATCAGGGTACCTTAGGTTAATAAAAAAACCACATACAGCAAGCAAATACTGCCGGCCTGCCTGACCATGATTTCAATAATTTTTACAGAAACAAAATCCCACTTCGCACTCTTCATATCTGTAACAAATCCTCCGTCCCCAGCGAAACAGGGGAAGTGTTCGTCGTCCCTTGTTCTGTCCAAGAATAAATCCCTAGAGTTACTAAGCTCCCAAAAAATGAAGCGTTGTGAGCAATCTGGGCTAATTATACGTGTTGGACCCTGCATGTCAGCCGGCAGCAGCGATGATCTCTAGGATGAGGTTGGACCATAGGTGTAAGCGTGTCGTTTCTGTACGACTTTGCTCTGTCGGTTACACGGCCCAGCAAAAGGCGGTTTGCGGAAAGGGAGGCAAAAGGAAGAGCAACTAGTTAACGAGCGCTCCTTCGGAAGCCTCGCAACGATCATCGTCACTTGACGCGCTCTCAGCCATTTGCCACGTGTCGTGCTCTGGACGTTCCCTCCGGATTTATTTATTTTTTCGCACGCGTTTTCGGCTTTTTAGACGATTTTTCCGGGTTCTTTTACCTTTTGGTTTTCCCCCGATCTTCCTTAGCTTTTCGATCAAAAAAATTGGGAAAAAATTTTTGCGCGAAAAAACGAGTTTTCTTTTTTCTTTCTTTCGTGAAAGTCACGGTTTTTGTTCCGCGAGAGGCACGGTTGTGCTTTAGCGAGAGTCACGGCCGTGCCTTTCAGAAACAAAAAAAAACGTGTTTTCTGTTTTTTTCTTTCACGAGTCATGGCCGTGCCTTTCGGAAACGGGAAAAAACGCGTTTTCTGTTTTTTTTTTCTTTCACAAGAGTCACGGTTGTGCTTTCGCAAGAGTCACGGCTGTGCCTCTCGGAAAGGGAAAAACAAAACGTGTTTTCTATTTTTTTTTCTTTCAAGAGAGCCACGCTTTTGCTTCCACGAGAGGCACGGTTGTGCTTTCGTGAGTTACGGTCGTGCCTCTCGGAAAGGGAAAAAATACGCGTTTTCTGTTTTTTTTCTTTCGCAAGAGTCGCGGTTGTGCTTTCGCGATAGTCACGGCCGTGCCTCTCGGAAACGGAAAAAAAATGTGTTTTCTGTTTTTTCCTTCCACGAGATTCACGGTTTTGCTTCCACGAGAGGCACGGTTGTGATTTCGCGAGAGGCACGGGCGTGCCTCTTTCAGAAAGGGAAAAAAACCGTGGTCCAGGTTCGGATTTTTCGTCTGGTTTTTTCGTGAAAAAAAAGTTTGTCAAAACCTATCAACATGGGATCTAGTTTTGAAGATCTCGACGCGAGGAATCCAATGGTGAAAACGGTTCGAGATTTGGATGCGCGGTTTAAGAGATAAAACATTTTGAATAAATGGCTCTACGAAAAAAGGAAAAACTCCCAGGTTGCGACAAGTAGCGCGCTGCATGTGCGCCACTTGTCGTGACCGGGAAGGTGAAGTATTCTTTACAACGAGTACACCTTAATTACTGATTTCGGGCAAAAGGCGGTTTCGCGGCCCATCAAAAGGCAGGTTTAGTCCTCCTCCCAGTCTCTTCGTCGCCGGTGCGGCTACCACTGTCGCTCTTCCGGATCATGATAAGTTTCCTGATTGTCCATGAAATCTCCTCTAGCCCCCCCCCCCCTCCCCCCACCCCCGCACCGCTCCATCTCCAGCCCTGAGTCTTTTATGCTGGAAAATATCATAAACAAGCTTACGGGACGAAACTCAGCCGCCACGAGGCGGAACCTTGGCAGAACCAATTTAGGGCTCCGGCGTAGCTGTTCTGCTGGGGAAACTTCCCTCAGAGAGGGGGAAATCATCATCATCATCAACACCAATGATCCTCTCATCGGGAGGGGTCAATCTCCATCAACATCTTCACCAGCACCATCTCCTCTCAAACCCTAGTTCATCTCTTATACCAAATATTCGTACCAAAACCTCAGATTGGTACCTGTGGGTTGCTAGTAGTGTTGATTACTCCTTGTAGTCGATGCTAGTTGGTTTATTTGGTGGAAGATCATATGTTCCGATCCTTGATGCATATTAATACCGCTCTTATTATGAACATGAATACGCTTTGTGAGTAGTTACGTTTGTTCCTGAGGACATGGGTGAAGTCTTGCTAGTAGTAGTCATGTGAATTTGGTATTCGTTCGATATTTTGATGAGATGTATGTTGTCTCTCCTCTAGTGGTGTTATGTGAACGTCGACTACATGACACTTCACCATTATTTGGGCCTAGAGGAAGGCATTGGGAAGTAATAAGTAGATGATGGGTTGCTAGAGTGACAGAAGTTTAAACCCTAGTTTATGCGTTGCTTCGTAAGGGGCTGATTTGGATCCACTTGTTTCATGCTATGGTTAGGTTTACCTTAATACTTATTTATTAGTTGTGAATGCTTGCAATAGGGGTTAATCATAAGTGGGATGCTTGTCCAAGAAAGGGCAGTACCCAAGCACCGGTCCACTCACATATCAAATTATCAAATTAACGAACGCGAATCATACGAGCGTGATGAAAACTAGCTTGACAATAATTCTCATGTGTCCTCGGGAGCGCTTTTCTCTATATAAAAATTTGTCCAGGCTTGTCCTTTGCTACAAAAAAGATTGGGCCACCTTGTTGCACCTTATTTACTTTCATTGCTTGTTACCTGTTACAAATTATCTTATCACAAAACTATCTGTTACCTACAATTTTAATGCTTGCAGAGAATACCTTACTGAAAACCGCTTGTCATTTCCTTATGCTCCTCGTTGGATTCGACGCTCTTACTTATCGAAAGGACTACGATAGATCCCCTACACTTGTGGATCATCAGAGGACAAAGCCTCGATGTTATGGCCAAACAAAGCCTGATAGTAAACTTGCAGCCAGCAAGTTGCTTTGATAAATATGTTCACTTCTACAAACTATAGTAGCAGCAGGTGTTTAAACTTACAACCAGTTTTATTCAGCCTTAAATAATTTTGTGTTAGCCTTTTTTTCGTTCATTTACAAGCTTCAAGAAAACAAGCATAGCAAATCTTGCATTTGACAGGGTCTCTGTTGCTGTCTTCCTTGATCGGAATCTCCTCCTAGCTTCATGATACATCCTCGACCAACAATGAGGTTGATCCAGTTTGCTGTTGGTTCATGTAGTATGGTTTCTAACCCAGACTAGAGAGTTTTTTTGGGGGGGAAATACTAGAGAGTTATTTGGGGTGCTTGAAAATCGGATTCACGGTCCTTGACAACACTTCTTCTAATTCATGATGTTCAGGTGTGCAACAAGCAAGTTGGCTGTAACATATAGTGACAGTGGGCAAGTAGAATGCAATACTGATGTTTACCTTCTTCTATAGTTGTACGTCTTACAGATAAGAAACTGTAATCACATCTACATCACAATGGTTTCTCTCACAACTCCTCGATTCGGGAGATGCAACATCAATCGGACAAAAAAACGGTAATTAGTATGGTTTGACTGCACCAGTTTCAACCAGATACTGCTCAAAATTGCAGGTCAAAACTAAGGAGAGGTTCAAGTAAGATAAGTGGAGGAGAAGGTAAACCAATGGAAAATTACATGAAGCATTCTTGAATTTGAATTGTGTGCAATATATTATTCTATTTGCTTGGGCCAGATGAAATTCAGTTTTCATGCGACTTTGTTTGGCCTGTACAAATCCTCCATTAATTGAAGTGCAGTCTATTTAGTGGTTAAGTATTCCTATATTTTTTGGATGTTCTGTTTAGGCTTTAGCTATTGTCACAGTAATATTTTATTATTGTTTTGGACTGAGCCATGTCGATTATGATGGGTCTACCAGTGCTCTACAGTTCATTCTTTTTGTTCCCATCAAAAAACAAATGTTCATTCTTTTTGTTTCTTTATTCTTCACTCTCTAGAGGCAAGATGGATGGATCAAGTAGTTAGATGACACCCATGTAGTAGCAGATTAGTGTTTTGGTGTATCTGTGCAAGTATGGCGTCGTTTCAGGTGTTGAAGGCTCTATTTGCCGAGTAGACGAAGGTGCTTCGTATATCAAAAGTTTAGACAAGGTATTCCATATATTTGTGCAATTCATGTTCATAACAAAAAATTCCTCATGCTTAAAGTTTTGATGGTAATATATACCATGTTCGGTACATGTTTAACACATATTTTACTTAATTTGGATTAGTGTAAAGTGTGTTGCCCGAGCGTACTAACAAGATTTTTTGATGACATGCTTTCATAAGACACTAGGATCATGCTTTCATTTTTTTTGTATCAATCACAATGTGTCTTCATAAGCAATAAATGAATATTATTTTTTATATTATTTTGTGGTTATTGGTGTCTCCCTTCAGCAGCGTAATCTCACAAATTGAATAATGAATTTAATGAACATTTTTTACATTGCACATAGTACAGGATTAGTAGTGTTAAAAAAAAGACAGGGACCAAGCCCATCAAAGCAAACAACGCAAAATGCAAAAAAAAATACCCAACTAACATCGATGATTTTTTTTTAAAACATCAGTAATGAAACAACTATAAAAACACACAACAAACATAATAGTGAAAAGCGGCGCAGCGAAGCGCGCGTTACCTTCTAGTGACTCTTTGTAGATACGCTTGCCTCTGTTTTTCAGACGCCTCTGATCCACGTTGAATCTTTGCAACCCTAAAGTTGATGCCTCTGTTCTGTCCAGCTAGTCGAGGCGAGTGGCTTGCCACTCAAGCTGATGAACTTTGCAACCCTAAAAAGAAATGCTGATGAACTTTGCTAACAGCAAGGCCGCGCTGAGCTTTAGGAACTATATGTGCACTGTTAGATCTGAATATTTGTGCAAAAAAAAAAAGCTTCATCAATTTTTTGAGTCTGTGAACAATTTTTGCAAGCAGGAACATTTTTTGAAACTCCGAACAAATTTTAAAAATGTAAAAAAATGAAAATGTGAAACTTTTTCAAACTGAGAAAAAAATTGAAACATCAGGAAAAATTAAAATTGCATTTTTTTTCTGAAAATCCGAGCAAAATTTCAAAATACGAACATTTTATAAAAAAGAACATTATCTTGAACTATAAATCTAACTTCCGAGCCACGGGTCTTTTGTTATAGATCCGAACGATCTTAGCGGCGTCGGGTGCTCATCTTGCAGCTGCGATCTGATTTACGATTTTAACGGGGATAACTGCAACTTTTAGGATCTGTTCGGAAGCTCTCCAGCTCCGCACGAGGAGCTGGGCCGAACGCCTCCGCTCCGTGGACCCAGCTCCACGAAGCGGACGATTTTTGTGGGACAGTTTTCATAGTTCCATTTTTTCTGTTTTTCACACCATACTGGTTCAATTACTTAGGGGAAAAATATGCTACTGTGGGGAGTTGTACCGGCAACTTCATTGTTTTTTTAACATCAGTATAGACAGAAGCGCTCATATATACGTGCATACACTCACCCCTATGAACACACACGCGCACACCCTACCTCTGTGAGCACCTTCGAGAGACTGAGTCGGCTACGAGGCACCCACAACTTCATTGTTGAGAGCTGAATCTAACAATCAACTAGACTACACAATCTTTTTTATACGTTTCAATCGTAATTTAATTTGTATACATTTTCAAATCCCGTTTGAACCGTGGGAACCAACGGTTAGGCCATTACAAGGGCACTATTTTGGATTGAGGCTCGTTGATATAAATTTGTTGAGTAATGGGTGAACTTAAAGCTTGGCCGGAACGCACACCGGTCTGAATTTAGAAAATATTGTTGGTCGTGGCCATTGAACAAGGAGAAGACTTGCTACATGACAATTTACATGGTTTCCTCAAGGACTAGGTGGTTATAAATGACCCGTCAGAAAAAATTTGGAAACATATCCCGGTAACTTATGTGTAAATAACACACTACTACAGACCTGATAACTGATGACCCATAAGTGTACATGATCACAACAGTTTTGAAGGGTAGTATTTCATCCAAATTTATTTATTTGACACAAGAAGAGCCGAAGAAAATTTATAAGCCTTAGCAGTTGAGTTGTCAATTCAACCATACCTGAGAAGCAAACTCTGACAACAACTTATTAGTACCAGAGTGATATGATGGTTTTGATAGTAGCAGTAACAGTAACGGTAATAGTAGCAGTTTTGTAGTGATTGTAATAGCAGTAATAATAGTAACTTAGCAAAGAAAATATGTGCAAAGCATAAGCATTGGATCAGTGATGGATATTTTGATGTCACTCATCGTATAACAGCCACAACCTAGAGCGATACACAATAGCTCCAATTCATCAATCATATGTAGGAATGTATTCCTTGTATAGTCATATTTGCTTATAATAAGAACTTGCATGACATATTTTGTCCTACCATCCCGTGGCAACGGGGTCCTAATGAAAAACTAAGGATAATTAAGGCGCTTCTTTTAATAAAGAAACGGAGCAAAGCATTAACACATAGTGGATACAAAAACTCCTGGAATAACAATCATTCCTAGAGAATATCCCAATTATTGTCGCCTTGGGGTCTACGGTTCAGAACGATAGAAAGTATATACAACTAGCATGTAGGATCAAGAACTCAAATATATTCATAAAAACATAATAGGTTCATATCTGAAATCATGACACTCAGGCCCTAGTGACAAGCATTAGGCATAGCAAGGTCATAGCAACATCAATCTCAGAACATAGTGAATACTAGCGATCAAGCCCTAACAAATTGACAAAATTACATGACAAATCTAATCCATCACCATCACCGTCCAACGAGCCTACGAAAAGAAATTACTCACTCCCGATGGTGAGCATCATGGAATTATTGATGAAGAAGGGTTGTTCATAACGATGGCGACGAATCCCACTCTCCGGAGCCCCGAATGGGCTCCAGATCAGCCCCCGATGAAGAACAGGAGATGGCGGTGCCTCCGTATCGTAAAACATGATGATTACTTCTCTCTGATTTTTCTCTTGAGAAGATGGTACTTATGGACTTGGAGGTAGGAAAACCGAAGCTCTATGGGGCCCACAAGCTCACCAGGTGCGCCCCCAAGTGTGCCTTGGGGGGGTGAACTTGTGGCCCGCAATCGGCCCCGGTACGATTACTTTTTGCGCTGGTATTTTTATTTATTCCAAAAAAAAATCTACATAAAGTTTCATCTGATTCTGAGAACTTTTTATTTCTGCTTGAAACAACATAAATCCAGGTTAGTTTCATTCAAATATACAAATTAGAGTCCAAAACAAGAGCAAAAGTGTTTGAAAAAGTACATACGTTGGAGACGTATCAACCCTCCCCCCCCTCCCCCAAGCTTAACTCATTGCTTGTCCTCAAGCAATTTAGTTGATAAACTTAAAGTGACAAAGAAAAACTTTTACCAACTCTTTTATTTCTGTTTCCGTATATAAGCTTAACCGGTAATCAAGTTTTCAACAAAGATCATGAACTAACCATATATATGATAACACTAAACTATATTTATTCATGTCAATGGCCACCCAATCATGTACACAAAAGACCGTGGACACCTTTTTTCATTGGTTTTCTGGTTACTTTTTCTATACAAAAGATCCATAAAAATAACTAAAAAATATCCGCTCTACTCCGTCACAAAGGATACGACCGCTGAAATTTCCTTAATTGTGCTAGAAAATTAGAATGTGCCAAAATTTAACATCACTTTTTTTGTGGGTAACATCACAGCTCTATGTTTTACCAAAAAAATGAAAATCTTACATATAAATATTTCAAAATGAACCTACTAAATACATCTAATAATAACCCGCAACAAAGCGCGGGCTTTATAGAGTGCGGCTAATCTGCACCCGGGCTCATCCGCACCCACGCTTTTGACGCGTGAGTGGTAGATAATTTGACGCGTGAGGTGCGCCCCAAAATTCAACTCATTTGAGCATCTGAGCAGCTCTCGGCAAAAAAGACAAAATCAGGGTCTGTAAAAATGTTTACTGTTCACGCACTGTTTTGACCCGATTTGTCTTTTTTACCGAGAGCTGCTCAGATGTCCAAATAAGTTGAATTTTGGGGCGCACCTCACGCGTCAAATTATCTACCACCACAAAAAAATTGGAATTTTTTGAATTTTTCTAGTAAATTTTTTTTTTTTGAATTTTTTTGCTGAGAGGGAGCAGATGAGCCCGGCACCGTTTTGAGTTTTCGGGGGCTTTATACTAGTTCTTATTAATTATCAATTAGAGTAAACAAATGCAACCACGATCGAACCATAAGATATCAAATTAGCAGTTGCGACCAAATCGACTTCTTCCATAGCAACGTCTTCAACAAAGAAGAACCTTCCTAGCGCTATCGTTGTCATGTACAGCTAGCTGGGATGGTCTGGACTAACATATTCATCCTGATTGCCAGAATCAGCCGATAAAAGCCTTGATAAAGCATTAATTACCCAAATTCGTACTGAGCCTGATCAATGAAGGCCTACCTGGGATGAAACAATCTCATTTCTTTCTACCTTGACATATTTAAGCAACCAAACACACGTATGTGGAACCGTTCACATTTTACTTTATTGTTATGGGTGTTACCATTTTACTTGATGGTTTCAAGTAACCACACCGTTCATCTAGAGGTAACGTTGTCAGGAACAAAAAAATAGCTCAAATCTCGAGCCATGTGGGAATGGTAGATGTTGATCCGGTATGTGGAGAACGTTAGAAAATCCTTCTCCTAGCGAGTGTGACCATAGAGTATGCCCAAGTTGCATTTCTCTCGCAATTTTGGTATCAAGATCTGCACGCATGCATAAAATATAACTGTAAATGACGGTACATCGGATTAAGACCAGTCAACACATACGCCGACCGAGTCTTTTTGGTAGATACGAGGCTATATTTTTCTGAGTATTCGGCCGATCATGTGCAGCGTCTAGGCATGGCTGCGGGTGGAGTAGTTTACTGCTCCGTCAGTCGAGTGCCAATGACACTTTTTCGAAGTTCCAACTATGTTGTCTGCCCTTGACAGATAAGCATCCGCAATCACGAAGCACAACACAAAGCTCTGTATTTCGATCTAGCCTAGCTTCCAGATCAGAGAGTGAAACAGAGGTGGCCGGAGAGAATGGAGGGCACGGCATAGCTTATGTCCGTCGTCAGTCAACTGGTGCGCGAGTACCGGCAACTCCTACTCCCCGCAGTATGTACCATCGATCTGTAATCCAACGGACCAGGTTCCGTTTTTCTATTTGTGCACATGAAACTCGGATTCTATACTAGTCGCTCCACGTTCATCTAGAGATAATAACGTTGAAAAGAACTAAAAGCAGCTCAAATCTTGAGCCATGCATGTCGGGATGGTAGATCTTGTTCCGGTATGGGGACCATGTTAGAAAATCTGTTCTGCTGGAGAGTGTGACCATAGATTTTGCCAAGTTGCTCTTTCCCTGACAGTTCTGGCAACGAGATCTGCACACATGCATAAAATACAAATCTAAGGGAGGTGGCTGTTCTCATCTAGAGTTCATGTGAGCTCGGGTGAATAGTAAAACAAAATAAAAAAATAATCATCATTTTTTACCGGACATTGACAAATGTTTTGATTGCTTGCAAAATTTTATCACAGGATGACATTCATTGTAGACATGGCAAAAAAAAACAAAATCAATGCTCCAAAATGCTACTTTCAAAAGCATTTTGAAGCATCGATTTTGTATTTTTTGCCATGTTTTCCACGAATGGCATCCCGTGATGAAACTTTGAAAGCACTGAATACATTTTATCAATGTTTGGTACAAAAGTAGTTCAGATTTTTGTTTCGATATTACTATTCATCCAAGCTCATTTGAGAACAACACTTTCGAAATGTAAGACGTTTCACGGAGGGAGTAACTGTAAAGACAAGTACACTGAATTAAGACCGGTCAACACATACGCCGATCGAGTCCGCTCTCGGTACGTACGAGGCTAGTATATTTCACAGGAAGTCGGTCGGCATCACGTGCAGCGTCTAGGCATTGATATGAGATGTGCTGTTCTGCAATCCAAACATAGACACAAAATGTATTTATTTGCTTTCAATTGAAGGGACTACAGAAGAAACAAGTTCACAACAGAAACTATGGGACATATTTCAGAGAACAACACTCGGAAATACAGACTTTGCGAAGAGCCGATGCTTGGAAGAGGGGTCACCTGAGCGGTAAGATAGGCTTTTCTAAGGGCTACTCTCAGAAAAGAATGGCACTCCAGTAGTACTATTCTTTTCCGAGCGTCGGCGCATCTCGGTAAACATATCACTCAAGTAGTGTGATTCTTTTCCGAGAGCATGCCCTATCAGATGGGACCTACGGGCCAACATGTTAGGTCAAAATCTTTCAGTCGACGGTGGTATGCTGAGCGCCACCGCGTAGCTCTCGGTAAAGAAAATGTTTCCGAATTCATAATATTTTTTAAAATTAAATAATTTGAAATGTTTTAGTGACAACTGGTCCACCTGTCAGGTTAGAATGTTTCTTGATATGTGGTTTGCCGAGCGGTAATGACTAGCTCTCGGTAAAGACAAGTGCAAGTCACGATTTCGTCATATGCAAACGAAAATGGCACATGGCATCTCTTTGTCATGTGTTGCTCTCGGCGTCTATGGCATTTACCGACCGCCTTCTTCGCCGTGTCTTCTTCTCGGCAACAACATCTCGTTGCCGTGTCCTTGTCTTTGCCATGATGTACTATTGGTGTATGTTTGTGTGCCGAGTACCCGTGCATTGGCCCTCGGCAAAGGGCCAAACACTTGGCGTCCGAGAAAATTCCAGTAGTGTGTAAAAGCACTTTTTTTTATCAAACATTTGATAAATGTCTACACTGCTTTTGATTATTATTATTTTCATTACTGTTCATCCAAGCTCACGCTCACATGAGCTCCGGTTCAGAACAACACTGAAATGTAAGACGTTTTATGGAGGGAGTAACTGTAAAGGCCAGTACACCGAATTAAGACCGGTCAACATATACGCTGGCCGAGTCTTTCGGTACGTACGAGGCTATATTTTACAGGACGTCGGTCGGGATCACGTGCAGCGTCTAGGCATTGCTGCTGCCTGCTGGTGCTGGTACCTCAAGTTAATTGCTTCTTCACAGTACTAGTACAGTGTCAGCCAACGTCTCTTAGTTTTCAAAGTACCACCAACTATGTTGTCTGCCCTTGACAAATAAGCATCTGCAATGGCGAAGCACAGCACAAAGCTCTGTATCTCCGATCCAGCCTAGCTTCCAGAGACGAGAGTGAAGAGAGAGGTGGCCGGCGCGAATGGAGGGCACGCTGCAGCTTGTGTCCGTCGTCGGGCAGCTGGTGGGCGAGGAGTACCGGCAAATCCGGAGCGTGGGCGCCCAGGTGGCTGAGCTCAGCGACGAGCTGGACACCATGAACGCCATCCTCCGCATGCTGTCCGAAGCGGAGGAGGGCGCTGTGGACCACTTCATCCGGGTGTGGATGAAGCAGGTGCGCGAGCTCGCCTACGACGCGGAGGACTGCATCGACCTCTACATCCTCCGCATCCGGTGCCGGCCGAGAGACCGCTTCCTGGTGTGGTCCAAACGCTTGATGGCGACGCTTTTCCCTCGCCGTCGACTGGCCCGAGAGATCCAGGCGCTCCGCGCTCGTGCTGTTGTGATCAGCGAGCGCCATGCGCGTTACGGCGTCAGCCGTGAGGCACTGCTACGATGCTCGACTTCTCCTTTGGCCGCTCCCGCGCCGGTGCCAGGCCATGCCCTCGGCCGGCCGGCAGTAAACGACCCTGACCAACTCGTCGGCATCAGGGAGCAGGCTACCAAGCTGGCGGAGAGGGTGAAGGCGGTGAGTAACGAGAAGCATGACATCAAGCTCAAGGTTTTCTCCGTCGTGGGTTTCGGAGGTCTCGGAAAGACTACGTTAGCGGCGGAGGTGTGCCGGCAACTAGAAGGGGACTTCCATCGCCAAGCCCAAGTGTCCGTCTCCCAGGCGTTCGGCAGCAAAAAGGATCTCGAGGGATTGCTGAAGCGTGTGCTTCACCAGATCGTCAAGCCAAGAGGAGATAAGGCGAAAGACATCGAGGAAGAGGACCCCCTAGGTGACATCCACAAGTTGGATGAAGTCGCCCTCGCCGACAAGCTCAAGAGAGGTACATATACAAATCTATTTGCTATTTGTACATCAATTTGTCTTATTTATTTATGTATCAGTTCTGTTTTGTAGGATTATTCTGTATAACCTCTCTCATTAATCAAGGAAAGAAAAATTGGCTATTAATTTAAAAGTTTTTTTCTTCGAAAAGGAGGATAACCCCGACCTCTCCATCGAGTGATGCACACATCCATCTTTACTATTATTAAACGGAGTCTGACAAAATGAATACATAGATCAATCCGAAGCCATCTTTTTGGCGAACAAAATCGCTACAGCTACAAGCTCGACAATGTGTCCAGACCGCACAATCACACAATATCTAATCTGGTAGCCTCACGCAACCACCCACTTGGCAAGCCGAGAGCACCACCCGGTCTGGCACTCCCGCGGTGCGCACCGCATGCGCACGCTTCAAGATCCGCTGCCGCCATCTTCCGCCATCCCATCTTAAGGAGGGATCAACGCATTGACCTTATCAGGCCCGACTGTCGTCGACGCGACCACAAGCCAGACAGCGCCACTTGCCTGCGCGCGTCTGTCCACTCGCGTCCAATGTCGAGTCTCCACTGCGCCATGTCATTGATACCCGTCGTCTTCGATACGGTAGATGCAACAACGCTCCACCTTTTGGCCCCTCAGTCTGTACCTGCTCCAAAACAATGCCCCCAGGAGGGAGAATGGCACCAAAGTCTTTTTCATCACCTGATACCCAGATCTAGGGTTTCACCCGAAGCATATGCCACCTGGAAGGAGAAGGGCATGCCATCTGGAGCTGCCAACGAGCCCAAACGGTGCCCACCACTACAATGCTCTCCTAGCGACGCCTTCAAGAAGGACACGACGCCCATCGTAGTTAGGGTTTTCACCCGAGAAGCAGTGAGGTAGGAAGAGGTAGGGCAGAATCGATCGGTGTCTCCAAGAAGAAAACCGCACCACAGCCCTGTGACCTGCTAGGCAGTGAGCACGACCAAGATCCGATGGGAGTGGAGCGCACCAAAGAGGGACGATATGCAGCAGGCCGATCCAGTGCCTTCGGCTACCAGGGAAGCAAAGCACCAGCCCCAACCCGTAGATAATCCCTCGGCCTTCTGATCCGGCCACCTGCAGCCCGCCAACCCTTCGTCGCCACAGGATAGGGTGGGCTCACCGGAGGGCCGCTGGACCATATCCTTGGTTGTCCGCCATCCGGGGAAGCAGTGCAAGCCCCATCGCCACAATCCCTGGCTGCGCCGCGGGATTTCCCGGCACCGGCCTCATGTGGCGTCGAGAAGGGGGTAGGAGGTCAGTCTCTAGGAGGAAGACAGGGGGCGCCCCGGTGCAGCCCACCGCTGTCGCACGAGGACAAGGGGTGCAGTGGCGGAGCGTAGCGGGGACAATTCCGGGCCCTGGCCCCCCCTTCCAAGAGGAAAATTTACCAAATACACTTACTTATCTGCTAATTGCTCTACTAATCGTCCAGCGTCTCTGATCATCCTAGCTTTTTCTATGCCATACACTCTCATTTGGCCCCTCCTAATATTTGATTCACGCTCCGCCACTGGAGGGGTGGCAGCTCTTCGCGAGACAAGGGGTGGCGGCGGTTTCGCAAGATGTGTTTTAGGGGGTTCGGCTCACCTGCTGGGTTCCCAGCAGAAATTATTGTTCAGGGCGAATAGGTGAGTGCCATGTGTCCTTGTGGGCCAAGAGCTTCAATTGACCGAGAACTAATTTGTTTCTTCTTACTGCTTCGATCCATCCTCACCGTGAGAATGATTGGCAACGCCAATGGTTCTTGATCATCCGCCCGCCGCGCCGTTGGCCCTTCTACCTCCACTCGAGGGCGTCGTTGATGCCCGTGTGGCCACCCCGGCCGAGGGTCCCGTGGCGGCGCCCCTGCCAGTGGCCGAGGCACTCTGCCGTGCTGCCCCCCGGCCAAGGCCCCGTACAAGAGAAGAGCAAGCATAAGCGGAAGAAGTAGAACGGCAAGGAGAAGAAACCTGTCCCCTCGCCGGAGCTGCTCAACCAACCTGCGCCCGTTGCGCCCGAGCCCATGCCCACCACTGCCGAGGACATATTCCGCCCTGCACCGTCCGCCAATGATCTGATCTGGTAAACAATGAACAGATTTTGTTTTGTGCAGAGCGGGAGCGGCCAGCAGTACAGGCACTGCAAGATCGTCGTACAGACCGCCTTGGCTGCGCTTCTGCTTTCACTGATTGTGAAAGTAAAACCAAGAATTCGATCCATTTGTATTCATTTATCGACTCCATGTTTCAATCATTACGCTTGGTTGCTATGATAGCGATCGATCATTTAGGCTGGATCTCAACGAAACGGAGATTAACTCAACGATGCCCCACGAGACTAAAAAAATGTCGGCTTCTGGTCTCCTCATTTAAAGTGCTTGGCCTCGATTAATTTCGGAATTCCAGAGCAGGATCCAAATCGACTAGCAGTAGACTACCCAACAACATCGCCGGCCGGCGAGCAAGAAGAACCCGTCCGCGGCTCCGCTCTAGCAGGCAACCTCGTATTTCTTCCGCCCGGAGTGCAGGTGACGAACGACCGAAACAGTAAGAAGAGACAAATTAAATCTAAGTAAGTTGGAGCTCTTGGCCCACAAGGACACGTGGTACTCACCTATTCGCCCTGCACAATAATTCCTGCTGGGAACCCAGTAGGTGAGCCGAACCCTGTTTTAGGTCCCGGGAGTCGAGGCTTCCCGCTTATCTCGCCGTCCATCCACACTGGCCAAACTTGGCAATCTGTGCTCACGGCTAATGGATTTGCAGGCCTATGTGAACAGTAAACAGGGCAGTAGTAAAATATTTGCAAATGAAAATCGTACACTGCTCTGCCTCACCTGTCACACCGCTAGGTCACTATTACTCTTTTTTCTGTCAGACGCAGGGTGTTGCGGAAGGGGGTTGCCGTCCCGTCCCATCACTATTTATCAAGAGAAGAGCAGAAATTTCATCGAGTTCAGACCAGGAACAGTTGTGCCAGGTAAAAAGACGGAACATCAACAGAAGGAGATAGAGTATGCATCATGCAAAAGTTTCCAGAAGTCGAATGCAAAAGTCGAGAGAGAGAGAGATGGTCCATACAATGCCTTTTGGGGAGTTTTTTAACAGGTGTTTTCACAGGGAGAGTGTGCAAAGTTCAGTGGAGAGAGAGACGTCCAGTTATTTGAGATGACTGGTGAGAGGACTACAACACATGGCCTCACAAACCTGTCTGGAACAGTGACCAAGATAAGCATGCAGCTACTGCAAATGATTTGCTGTTCGACACAACACAGCACGAATCTCAGCGGGACCAAACGGATAGGATAACCAGGGGTCGGGACCCCCGGGAGCTACCACGCCTTTCAGATTTACATGTTATCCAAAAAATGTACTCTACCATGGCTGATCTTCAACTTCTGGCACTCTCGTTGACTGATCGTCTCTTCATTAGGTCTAACATAACAGTAGGCAGACTCCTAACCTCGAACTCTCGACCCTGCCCTCTTTAGTCTTGCCTGGGATGAGACCTTCCCTAATTCCATCCTATACTCTCCCACTAGATCAACCTCAGATCACATTCCTCTAGTGGTCTCGGTTTCACGTCGATCCCTGTTCGGTTCAACTCCTTCTCTGCCCCGAGGGATGTTTTCTCTTCTTGGTCTTCCGTCCTGGCCCATGCCCAGCTACCAAGTGGTGTTGCGCTGATTGCAGCCATAAAAAGGCTAGCCCAAATTTTGGGCCAAACGACTAAAACCAACCCAAAATAAGAGGCAAATCTCGAGGCACCGGCGACTCCGCCGCGTGCAGCGCACCACCACTGCATGGAGCCGGCGGGGATGGACCTTCCAATCCCCGTCCCAATTCTCCACCCGGAGGCCAGGAGCCAGCTTGAGGCCGATGCCACCTCAATCTCGAGCTCGCCCTCCACCTACCGCCGGCCACCCCTGATCCTCCCAGCGATCAATCTCGGGAGGTCTCGCGGCTAGGATCCGCCATCGGTGAGCCCTCTGTCCTCGTGGCATAGCTGGAAGAGGTGGCGCCAGCCGTCATCGTGGCCCCGCTCGTGTTCCCACCTCCACCATCCCCATTCCCGGTCCCAGAATGCATGCATGAGGAGGAGGTGATGGTCTTCGTCGCGACGGCGCATTCCAAGAGGGTGCGGTACAATGCAGCGCCCGTCCCACAATCGGCGCGGGGCATGGTTGGTTTCGTGTTTGTGCGGTCCGACGCGAAGGAGGCGGCCATACTCGAAGTAGGATTTTTCCCAGTCCGCGCTTTAGGTGGCTGCGGACGGTTCCTTGCACGCCGCAGATGACACGGCAATGGCTGTCGGCATTGTTGCGCCCAACATCGACGCAGCTGGACCCACGCTCCAGGGGCGCGTGCACAACGACCGCATGACCGGCTAGCAAGGGCAAGGAGGAAGACGACGAGGAGTGGCACGCTCTCCATGAGCCTTGATGCCGTCTCCTTGCGTTCTAGAGCGCCTAACTATAGTTGTAGTGTAGTAATGTAGTTATATTTAGCTAACTATATGGTATATTTTGGAGCAATAATGACGATTAGGTAGCTTGATGTCAAACTGGCGCATGTAATATATTTTGGCGGTCAATCATTGTAATATAATAAGTTTTATATAGAGAATATAATGTTTTTTTGCGGGAAAAGAAATAGTACGTTTTTTATCCCTCAAGTTCACCAAAAGTTTAGACCCGGTGTCACAAGACTTTTTGGGCCACACTTCGTCCCTCAAATCTTTAAACCAGCCAAGTTTGTCCAAAACCAAATCCGAGGCGAAAACCAGCCACGTGAAAACTACATGGCCCTATTTTTTGCAGAATAACCGCTCAAATAAAATTTAAAAAGGAATTAGGTCCCGGTGACCCCGCCCATCGCCGGTAAACTGCATGTCCTCGCGCGCACCCTGGAAAACGGCACGTGACACCCACAGCAGAACTGCAATACCGCACGCGGAGAACTGCAACACCCCCGCTTCGTCGTCATCGTCCTTTTCTCAGAGGCGGAGTTCGTGGCCTAGCCATGGGTGCGGTTGCCGCCAGAGATTTGGTCGGGATGGGAGAGTGGGGACAGCACTGGAGTCAGTGGCTGCCATTGGCCTCGTTCAGACTTGCGAGGAATGGCTAAATTTTGTGTTTTGACCCTTTTCTGAAACCTATTCAAGATTTGACCATAGTTTGAAAAAATTTCGAGATCTGACCCTTTTGCTACCGCCAGGGATCATGGCGGTAAGGGATAACAGCCTACCGCCAAGGAGCCTGGCGGTAGGGTTGCATGCCCTACCGCCAAAAATCTCTAAGTATTGAACACAGTGCGTGCTCGTGCCACCTTGGCGGTAGGGTTGTGCAGGCTACCGCCAGCCCGTTTGGCGGTAGCGATGTTTCCTACCGCCAAAGTCCCTGGCGGTAGGCTGTTAGACCCTACCGCCATGGACTCTGGCGGTAGCAAAAGGGTCAGATCTCGAAATTTTTTCAAACTAGGGTCAAATCTCGAATAGGTTTCAGAAAAGGGTCAAAACAAAAAATTTTGCCCGAGGAATGAAGAAGGAAGGAGTGGGTCGTGTCTCGGCGAGCTCCTGCGCGCAACGCCACACCCCCAGAGTTTACAAGGGAAGAGAGACGCCAACAGGGGAGGGATGCGGCTGCGAGATTCTTGGTCGCGTGGGAATGAGGTGCTGCTGCGCCGCAGAACTCGCGTCGCAGGAGGAGATGGATCCTCGGGAGGGGGGAGGAGGTGCAGGCGTGCAGCTGCTCGATGGTGAGGAGGAAGGGAGCCCGTGCATGTGCACCTCCTCAACCTTCGAGGATATGAGATGGGACGACGAGGACAGAGGTCAACATCGACCTTACCCCGCGTAGCTCCTGCGATCCCTCTCATCGGATCCCTGTGATGGAAACGGTGGCTTGGGGAGGACGGTGTCACGTGTGGGCCGTGGCGCTCGGCAGGGGACCAGTGAGAGGGCGCTTTTCGGCTGGGCAGGGGCGGCGGTGCTATGAGGTCACGGTGGTGGAGCAACAGGTGGATTGTGCATGGGAGAGGCAGAAGAGGGGATTCTCAAAAGAAAAACATGGCAGAAGAGAGAGAGAAAACGAGTAATGCTACACATACATAAGTTTACACAGGTTTTACAAACAGGTGGATTTTGATTGGAGATTAAGGGGGAGAAGGGGCCCACCCCCATGAAAATCATGGGGGAAGAGAAAATCCTAGTCATCGTGTAATTTTGTATAACTCTTTGTATGTTTAGCATTATTGAGAAAAATTCTATTCCATGTGGCCGTTTTCGCCTTGGTCTGTTTTTGGACGAAAATTGCCCAGTTTTAAGGTTTGAGGAACGAAATATGGCTCAATTTTTTTTGAGAGACTAGATCTAGACTTTTTGTAAACTTGAGGAACAAAAAACATGCCCCGGTTTAACTAGATTACGTATGTGTGCGTCGTCTATTATTTTGGTGGTGCCACTAATTATCTATTTCTATAAGGATTTTTCCTACTAGTATACATGTTTCAGTTTTCGACAAAACTTTGGGACGTCGCTTTTTTCTTTTCTTTGTGTATGTTTGTGTTGGCTGTGCGCATCCTAGTCCTGCAAAGGACGTATATGTATTCATGATGCTTGTATTCTCTTGATGTGACATTATGTTTCAATAAAAACATCCTTTGTCAGAAGTACAAAAAGTAAATACTTCTTTGCAAAATTTCAACATTAGTTATCATATGTCTCGAAAATGAAGAGTCAGCTTATATCATGTCTTTTTATACGCCCTTAAGCTGTCATGTTTTTCTCATTGAGACTGACTTATCAATAAAGGTAGCATTTTCTTTTCACGCACTCTAATTAACTATGGAATTCCAATGATCAAACCAGGTACCTCATTATGGTTGGTGATGTATGGACAGTAGCAGCATGGAATTTAATCAGACTCAACTTGCCAGAGGACAACAACGGTAGCAGAATCATTGTGACCACTCGGATACGAGCTGTGGCCGAAGCATGCAGTGATACCCGTGTTGATGGAAATTGCATTTATGAGATCGAGCGCCTGGATGCGGAAAACTCCAAGAAGTTGTTCCTTAGCAGAGCATCTGGTCTAGAGGATGCCACTTTGCCCGCTCAACTGAAAGCTGAAATGGATAAAATTTTGAAAAAGTGTGGTGGCCTACCAATGGCCATTATTAGCATTGCCAGCCTTTTGGCAAGCTATAACTCATGGGAGAGCAAAGATATGTGGCAAAGAGTTTGCAACTCGATTGGTTCTCACTTGGAGAGCCACCCTACCCTTGAGGGGATGAAGCAAATAGTTACGGTTAGCTTTAACCACTTGCACTGTAATCTCAAGCGTTGTTTGATGTACTTCAGTATTTTCCCGGAGGATTATGTAGTCATCAAGAATCGGCTCTTGAAAAGATGGATCGCAGAAGGACTGGTTGCTGAGATCCGGGGTTTGACCTTAATGGATGTTGCAGAAGTCTACTACAACGAATTGGTGAGTAGGAGCATGATTGATCGGGCCGTTGGTGTAGGCTCCTGGTATGATAAGAAGGAGGAGACATGTCGGGTGCACGACATGGTGCTCGAGGTCATGGTCTCCAAATCCCTGGAGGCTAACTTTGTTAGCCTGGTAGGTGGCCCAAACGAAGCGATGTCGTATGGTAGCATTCGCCGCCTATCCATTCATGGCAGAGAAGAGGTAGTATCCATGGACTCTCCATCCAACAAAAGTGCAGCATCGTATGGTAGGAAGAATGCCATTGAGGGGGCGAAGATGCAGAATGTCCGATCACTGAGCATGTTTGACCTCGAAGATCGCATGAAGGTTCTTAATCGTCTGGGCGAGTTCACCCTGCTCAGGGTTCTTGACCTGGAAGACTGCACGAGTTTAGAAAATAAGCATTTGAGGCATGTCTGCCGGATGTATCTGCTAAAGTTCTTGAGCATGAAAGGTACAAATATCAACGAGATGCCTAAAGAAGTGGGTGACCTGGAGAGTTTGGAGACACTTGATGTGCGTGGCACAGACCTTCAAGATCTACCGGAAACTATGTCAAAGCTAGAGAAACTGGAACACCTGCAAATGTATAACAAGTCTACGAATGGTTTCATTGCACGCCGGGGCCTAAAGCGTATGAAGGCACTACGGACGGTGAATGAACTAGTTTTGGAAAATGATGCTAAAGTTGCGGAAGAGCTCGGTGAACTACAACAATTGACAGAGTTACGTATAGAAGTGAAAATCAGCAATCCCAATAAGCCGCTTGTTAGGGAAAAGCTTGCCAGTTCCCTGAGTAAGATCAATCTTCTCCGCATGCTCAACATTAGGTACACTGGTGGGGACGGGGACGAATTGGACTTTCTGCATGACATCAAACAGCCGCCGCGGCTACTCCAGTATCTTAGGATCGGCGGGTACATTAGCAAATGGCCCGACTGGGTCAGGTCACTGAACAATCTTGTTGAGCTTGTCATTGGTTATACATTCTTTGCTGGTGACAACCTGTTCGACCCAGTATGTGAGCTGCCCAATCTGAAGTACATGACTTTGGAGGCGAATTACTACAAGGGTCAAGAACTTGTTGCAAAAGCTTCCCACACCTTTCCGGCGCTCAAGAACCTGTACATGAACTTCCATGATCCAGAAATACACGTTCTCCAATTTGAGCAAGGATCAATGGTAATGCTCGAGAAACTCCATGTGAGAATTGTTGGCTGGAGTAATAAGGAAGTCACTGGCGTCGAGTATTTGACAAGCATTAAAGAGGTGGTGCTTCAAGGTAACAAAGGCAGCCCTGCATTACATCGTGCATTGGAGCAGCTAAAGACACTGAATGAGAGCCGCTCAAAATCCAGTCAGATCAAGGTTGTAGTGCAATACGAGTGATCACTCTGTTTTGTCACGCTGCTTGCTTACAGAAGGTTGGTTTGGTTCACTATTTGATTCACAGGTGCTATTTCTGAAGGTTTCTTTTTCTTCAAACCTATTTACTACTGTACTACATTCCTACAAGTTGTCGTTGCCAACTGGTTATCCCTGCGGCCGTTGTGGTGCTGTTTGCTTCCTGTCCTGTAAGCAGTTTGAGACTTGTGTTTGTTGAACGAGAACTACTATTGGTGTGTAATAAAGCCGGAGTTCGGCGCCAGTTTAGACTGCTTGTGTTGTCTTGAACGTTGACTTATCTTTCCAATGCATATCTCTAAATTCAGTTTCCCCATCGATCTCACCTTCATTTGTTTGATTCTCATGCAGAGTTACTTGTTTTAGCGCTCTCTCTCTCTCTCTCTCTCTCTCTCTCTCTCTCTCTCTCTCTCTCTCTCTCTCTCTCTCTCTCTCTCTCTCTCTCTCTCGGCTTTCGGCTTTCACCCCGCTTTATAGATAAAGCATACGTCTATACAACCACAGCTCAAGCACAGTCATAAAGGAGAAATGCTGGGGCCACAACACAAAGACCCCCAAATGAAAGAAGAAACAGAAATACCACCAGGGGCAAGCTACGGGACCGGCAAGCGGTCAGAGAGCCGACGCGTAGTAGACACCAGGGCATCCAGGAAAAGCTGAAGGCGATCACGATCCCTCGGCCTAGCGAGCGGATGCCAGTGCTGCAGGAAGGCAAGAAATTTGAAGAACGAGTCAGAAGCACGCCGCGAGAACACCCGCTCAATCACCATCTTGTTGCGAGTAGTCCAGAGAGTCCACATCATAGCCGCAAAGATGAGCCAGAACAGTCGGCGCTTACGGCCAACCTGAGTAGCCCTAACCTTCAGAAACTCTGCAAGGTCCTGAGCCTCCCACTCTGGCCCTAGAGCCTCACGAACAAAGCACCAGAGTGTCTGCGCTGTTACGTAAGAAAACAAAATGTGTGTTCCCATTTCCGGGACATGGCATAAAGGACAAAGGCCATTGCCCGGACCATGGCATTTCAGCATCTCGGTCCCCAAAGGCAGACAGTCACGGAGAAGCTGCCATACAAAAATCTTAATCTTCAGGGGCAGCGGTGCCTTCCACAATGGGGATAACCACTGTAGAACCAGCATACGGCCTAATGCCTGATAGGCCGAACTAAGGGAGAATTCACCCGATGGAGAAAGGCTCCAAGAAATAGAGTCAGGGTCCGGGGACAGAGGAAGAGGGACTACCTCTCTCAGGTCAGTCCATTCCCGGACCTCATCTGGACCGAATGAGCGGTGGAACGCAATGTTCCACTCCTCCTCCAACGCAACCGCAGATACAAGAATGGCCGGGTCATCACAAATCACAAAGAGCCGCGGGAACCGCAAGCGGAGAGGCTCGCCCTCGAGCCAGGGGTCCAACCAAAATTAGGTCCCAGAGCCATCGCCAACCGAGAAACGCACACCCAACCTAATTCTTCCTTGATGGCCTGAATAGATTTCCAGAACTAGGACCCAGCTGAGTGAGAGCAAGCCGTGAGGGGTTGACCCTGCAAGTACTTGGACTCAACCAGCTGCAGCCACAACCCCCATCTCCCGGCAAGATCCGCCAAACCCAACGCAGCATAAGCGCAACGTTCATCCGGCGCGATGCAGGGAAGCCCAGCCCACCTCGATCCTTCGGCAAGCAAATGTCAGCCCACTTCACCATATGGTACTTGGGCCGACCATCGAGGGGCTGTAGTACAGCAGCACGTCGATGCCGGTGATCTGCTGGAAGCACTAGATGCCCAGCCCGGTGACCAGCATCTGGCGGATCGTCGGTGAGGGCCTCGTGAGCTCCCGCCGGAGCTGGCCGTGCTCACCGCGGCCGCCTCGATCTCCGCGAGTTTCTCGTCGTCATCCTCCTCGCCGTCAGTGACCCTGAGAAGCACCTCTGGCGCCTCGGCAGCCTTGCTCTGCACGACGAGCCACCTGGGCGACTCCGAGATGACGAGGAGCGCAAAGACGATGGACATGGATGGGAGTGTTGGGGAACGTAGCAGAAATTCAAAATTTTCTACGCATCACCAAGATCAATCTATGGAGTAACTAGCAACGAGAGAGAGGGGAGTGCATCTTTATACCCTTGAAGATCGCGATGCGGAAGCATTGCAAGAACGCGGTCGGTGGAGTCGTTCACTAAGCGATTCAGATCGCGACCAATCCGATCTAAGCACCGAACAACGGTGCCTCCGCGTTCAACACACGTACAGCACGGGGATGTCTCCTTCTTCTTGATCCAGCAAGGGGAGAGGAGAAGTTGAGGGAGAGCTCCGGCAGCATGACGACATGGTGGTGGAGCTTGCAGTTCTACGGCAGAGCTTCGCCAACTACGGAGGAGGAGGAGGTGTTGGGGAGGGAGAGGGCTGCGCCAGGGGCAAGGGGTGAAGCTCCCATGCGCCTCCCCACTATATATAGGGATGGAGGGGGCTGGTTTCTTGCCCTCCAAGTCCATTGGGGCATTGGCAAAGGTGGGAGGAAAGAAATCCCATCATTTCCTTCTCCACCGATTGTTATCCCCCTTTTTTAGGGATCTTGATCTTATCCCTTCGGGATATGATCTTATTCCTTCTAAGGGGGGATCTTGGTGCGCCTTGACCAGGGGTGCGGGGCCTTGCCCCCACTATCCACGTTCATGTGGGCCCCCCATGCAGGTGGGCCCCACTCCGGAACCTTCTAGAACCTTCCCGGTACAATACCGAAAAATCCCAAACATTTTCCGGTGGTCAAAATAGGACTTACCATATATAAATCTTTACCTCCGGACCATTCCGGAACTCCTCGTGATTTCCGGGATCTCATCCGGGACTCCGAACAACATTCGGTAACTGCACACTAATTCCCATAACAACTCTAGCGTCACCGAACCTTAAGTGTGTAGACCCTACGGGTTCGGGAATCATGCAGACATGACCGAAATAGCTCTCTGGCCAATAACCGATAGTGGGATATGGATACCCATGTTGGCTCCCACATGTTCCACCATGATCTCATCGGATGAACCACGATGTCAAGGATTCAAGCAATCCCGTATACAATTCCCTTTGTCAATCGGTACGTTACTTGCCCGAGATTCGATCGTCGGTATCCCAATACCTCGTTCAATCTCGTTACCGGCAAGTCACTTTACTCGTTCCGTAATGCATGATCCCGTGACTAACTACTTAGTCACATTTAGCTCATTATGATGATGCATTACGGAGTGGGCCCAGAGATACCTCTCTGTCACACGGAGTGACAAATCCCAGTCTCGATTCGTGCCAACCCAACAGACACTTTCGAAGATACCCGTAGTGCACCTTTATAGCCACCCGGTTACGTTGTGACGTTTGGCACACCCAAAGCATACCTACGGTATCCGGGAGTTGCACAATCTCATGGTGTAAGGAAATGATACTTGACATTAGAAAAGCTTTTAGCAAATGAACTACACGATCTTGTGCTATGCTTAGGATTGGGTCTTGTCCATCACATCATCCTCTTAATGATGTGATCTCGTTATCAATGACATCCAATGTCCATGGTCAGGAAACCATAACCATCTATTGATCAACGAGCTAGTCAACTAGAGGCTCACTAGGGACATGTTGTGGTCTTTGTATTCACACATGTATTACGGTTTCCAGTTAATACAATTATAGCATGAACAATAGACAATTATCATGAACAAGGAAATATAATAATAACCATTTTATTATTGCCTCTAGGGCATATTTCCAACAGTCTCCCACTTGCACTAGAGTCAATAATCTAGTTCACATCACTATGTGATCGTAATGAATCCAACACCCATGGGGTTTGATCATATCTCGCTTGTGAGAGAGGTTATCAGTCAATGGGTCTGAACCTTTCAGATCCATGTGTGCTTTACAAATCTCTACGTCATCTTGTAGATGCAGCTACCACGCACTATTTGGAACTATTCCAAATAACTGTTCTACTATATGAATCCGGTTTACTATTCAGAGTCATCCAGATTAGTGTCAAAGTTTGCATCGACGTAACCCTTTACGACAAACTATTTTACCACCTCCATAATTGAGAAAAATTCCTCAGTCCACTAGTCACTAAGGATAACTTTGACCGCTGTCCTGTGATCCATTTTTGGATCACTCTTGTACCCCTTGACTGACTCATGGCAAGGCACACTTCAGGTGCAGTACACAGCATAGCATACTGTAGAGCCTACGTCTAAAGCATAGGGGACGACCTTCGTCCTTTCTCTCTCTTCAGCCGTGGTCAGGTCTTGAGTCTTACTCAATACTCACACCTTATGACAGCCAAGAACTCCTTCTTTGCCAATCTATTTTGAACTCCTTCAAAAATCTTGTCACGGTGCATATTCATTTGAAAGTACTATCAAGCGATTTTTGATCTATCCTTATAGATCTTGATGCTCAATGTTCAACTATCTTAATCCAGGTTTTCCATTGAAAAACACTTTTCAAATAACCCTGCATGCTTTCCAGAAATTCTACATCATTTCCGATCAACAATATGTCAACAACATATACTCATCAGAAATGCTATAGTGCTCCCATTCACTTCATTGGAAATACAAGTTTCCAATAAACTTCGTATAAACCCAAAATCTTTGATCATCTCATCAAAGCATATATTCCAACTCCGAGATGCTTACTCCAGTCCTTAGAAGTATTGCTGGAGCTTTGCATACTTGTTAGCATCTTTTAGGATTGGCAAAACCTTCTGGTTGTATCACATACAACCTTTCCTCAAGAAAATCGTTGAGGAAACAATGTTTTGACATCCTATCTGCAAGATTTCATAAATAATGTAGGAACTGCTAATATAATTTCAACAGACTCTTAGCATCGCTACGAGTGAGAAAGTCTCATCATAGTCAACTCCTTGAACTCATCGGAAAACATCTTAATGACAAGTCGAGCTTTCTTAATGGTGATACTTACCATCATTGTCCGTCTTCCTTTTAAAATCCATCTGTACCCAACAGCCTTACGACCATCAAGTAGTTCTTCCAAAGTCTATACTTTGGTTTCATACATGGATCCTCTCTTGGATTTTATGACCTCGAGCTATTCGTCGGAATCCGATCCCACCATCACTTCTCCATAGCTCATAGGTTCATTGTTGTCTAGCAACATGACCTTCAACACAGGATTACCGCACCACTCTGAAGCGTACACGTCCTTGTCGACCTATGAGGTTTGGTAGTGACTTGATCCGAAGTTTCTTGATCACTATCATCAGCTTCCACTTCAACTGGTGTAGGCGCCACAAGAACAACTTCCTGTGCCCTGCTACACACTAGTTGAAGTGACAGTTCAATAACCTCATCAAGTCTCCACCATCCTCCCACTCAATTCTTTTGAGAGAAACTTTTCCTCGAGAAAGGACCCGACTCTAGAAACAATCCCTTTTGCTTCCGAATCTGAGACAGGAGGTGTACCCAACTATTTTTGGGTGTCCTATGAAGATGCATTTATCTGCTTTGGGTTCGAGCTTATCAGCCTGAAACTTTTTCACATAAGCGTCGCAGCCCCAAACTTTATAAGAAATGACAGCTTAGGTTTCTCTAAACCATAGTTCATATGGTGTCATCTGAATGGAATTGTGTGGTGCCCTATTAAAGTGAATGCGGTTGTGTCTAATGCCTAACCCATAAACGATAGTGTTAATTCGATAAGAGACATCATGGTATGCACCATATCCAATAGGGTGCAGTTACGATGTTCGGACACACCATCACAGTATGGTGTTCTAGGTGGTATTAGTTGTGAAACAATTTCCACAATGTCTTAATTGTGTGCCAAACGCGTAACTCAGATATTTATCTCTATGATCATATCATAGACATTTTATCCTCTTGTCACGACGATCTTCAACTCCACTCTGAAATTACTTGAACCTTTCAATAATTCAGATTTGTGTTTCATCAAGTAAATATACTAAGAATCTACTCAAATCATCTGTGAAGTAAGAGCATAACGATATTCACTGCGTGCCTCAGCACTCATTGGATTGCACAAATCAAATGTATTACTTACAACAAGTTGCTCTCTTGTTCCATCTCACTGAAAACGAGGCCTTTCAGTCATCTTGCCCATGTGGTATGATTTGCATGTCTCAAGTGATTCAAAAACAAGTGAGTCCAAACGATCCATCTGCATGGAGTTTCTTCGTGCGTATATACCAATAGACATGGTTCGCATGTCTCAATCTTATCAAAAACGAGTGAGTCCAAAGATCCATTAATATGGAGCTTCTTCATGCGTTTTATACCAATATGACTTAAGTGGCAGTGCCACAAGTATGTGGTACTATCATTACTATCTTATATCTTTTGGCATGAACATGTGTATCACTACGATCGAGATTCAATAAACCATTCATTTTAGGTGCAAGACCGTTGAAGGTATTATTCAAATATACAGAGTAACCATTATTCTCCTTAAATGAATAACTGTATTGCGATAAACATAATCCAATCATGTTTATGCTCAACGCAAACACCAAATAACAATTATTTAGGTTTGACACCAATCTCGATGGTAGAGGAAGTAGGCGATTCTTGATCACATCAACCTTGGAAACACTTCCAACACACATCGTCATCTCACCTTTAGCTAGTCTCCGTTTATTCCGTAGCTCTTTTATTTCGAGTTACTAACACTTAGCAACTGAACCGGTATCTTAATACCCTAGTGCTACTAGGAGTACTAGTAAAGTACACATTTAATACAATGTATATCCAATATACTTCTGTCAACCTTGCCAGCCTTCTCATCTACCAAGTATCTAGGGTAGTTCTGCTTCAGTGACCGTTCCCTCATTACAGAAGCACTTAGTCTCGGGTTTGGGTTCAACCCTGGGTTTCTTCACTAGAGCAGCAACTGATTTGTCGTCTCATGAAGTATCCGTTCTTGCCCTTGCCCTTCTTGAAACTAGTGGTTTTACTAACCATCAACAATTGATGCTCCTACTCGATTTCTACTTTCACAGTGTCAAACATCACGAAATGCTCAAGGATCATCATGTCTATCCCTGATATGTTATAGTTCATCACGAAGCTCTAATAGCTTGGTGGCAGTGACTATGGAGAACCATCACTATCTCATCTGGAAGATTAACTTCCACTCGATTCAAGTGATTGTAGTACTCAGAAAATCTGAGCACATGCTCAATGGTTGAGCTTTTCTCCCTTAGTTTGCAGGTTAAGAAACTTGCGGAGGTCTCATACCTCTTGACGTGGGCACGAGCCTGAAATCCTAATTTCAGCTCTTGGAACATATTATATGTTCTGCGACGTTTCAAAAAATGTCTTCGCTGCCTCAATTCTAAACCGTTTAACATTACGCACTGAACTATCACGTAGTCATCAAAGTATGTCAGATGTTCGCAACATCCACAAACGACGCTCGAGGTTCAGCACACCGAGCGGTGCATTAAGGACATAAGCCTTCTGTGCAGCAATGAGGACAATCCTCAGTATATGGACCCAATCCGCATAATTGCTACTATCAACTTTCAACTAAAATTTTCTCTAGGAACATATCTTAAACAGTAGAACTAAAGCGCAAGCTACGACATAATTTGCAAAGTCCTTTGGACTATGTTCATGATAATTAAGTTCATCTAATGAACTCCCACTCAGATAGACATCCCTCTAGTCATCTAAGTGATACATGATCCGAGTCAACTAGGTTGTGTCTGATCATCACGTGAGACGGGCTAGTCATCATCGGTAAAGATCTCCATGTTGATCGTATCTACTATACGACTCATGTTCGACCTTTCGGTCTCTTGTGTTTCGAGGCCATGTCTGTACATGCTAGGCTCGTCAAGTCAACCTAAGTGTTTTGCGTGTGTAAATCTGGCTTACACCCGTTGTATGTGAACGTTAGAATCTATCACACCCGATCATCATGTGGTGCTTCGAAACAATGAACTTTCGCAATGGTGCACAGTTAGGGGGAACACTTTCTTGAAATTTTAATGAGGGATCATCTTATTTATGCTACCGTCGTTCTAAGCAAATAAGATGTAAACATGACAAACATCACATGCAAATCATAAAGTGACATGATATGGCCAATATCATCTTGCGCCTTTGATCTCCATCTTGAGGCACGACATGATCACCTTCGTCACCGGCATGACACCATGATCTCCATCATCGTGTCTTCATGAAGTTGTCTCGCCAACTATTACTTCTACTACTATGGCTAACGGTTTAGCAATAAAGGAAAGTAATTACATGGCATTTTCAATGACATGCAGGTCATACAATAAATTAAGACAACTCCTATGGCTCCTGCCGGTTGTCATACTCATCGACATGCCAGTCGTGATTCCTATTACAAGAACATGATCAATCTCATACATCACATATATCATTCATCACATTCTTTTGGCCATATCACATCACATAGAATACCCTGCAAAAACAAGTTAGACGTCCTCTAATTGTTGTTGCATGTTTTACGTGGTTGCTATGGGTTTCTAGCAAGAACGTTTCTTACCTACGCAAAAGCCACAACGGTGATATGCCAATTGCTATTTACCCTTCATAAGGACCCTTTTCATCGAATCTGATCCGACTAAAGTGGGAGAGACTGGCACCCGCTAGCCACCTTTATGCACCAAGTGCATGTCAATCGGTGGAACCTGTCTCACGTAAGCGTACGTGTAAGGTCGGTCCGGGCTGCTTCATCCCACGATGCCACCGAATCAAGAGAGGACTAGTAACGGTAAGCAAATTGAACAAACCAACGCCCACAACAACTTGTGTTCTACTCGTGCATAGAATCTACGCAATAGACCTAGCTCATGATGCCACTATTGGGGAACGTAGCAGAAATTTAAAATTTTCTACGCATCACCAAGATCAATCTATGGAGTAACTAGCAATGATAGAGAGGGGAGTGCATCTTCATACCCTTAAAGATCGCAATGCGGAAGCGTTGCAAGAATGCGGTCGGTGGAGTCGTTCACTAAGCGATTCAGATCGCGGCCGAATCCGATCTAAGCACCAAACAACGGTGCCCCAGCGTTCAACACACGTACAGCACAGGGACGTCTCCTCCTTCTTGATCTAGCAAGGGGAGAGGAGAAGTTGAGGGAGAGCTCCGGCAGCATGATGGCATGGTGGTGGAACTTGCAGTTCTCTGGCAGAGCTTCGCCAAGCACTACGGAGGAGGAGGAGGTGTTGGGGAGGGAGAGGGCTGCGCCAGGGGCAAGGGGTGAAGCTCCCATGCGGCTCCCCACTATATATAGGGAAAGAGGGGGCCGGTTTCTTGCCCTCCAAGTCCATTGGGGCGTTGGCAAAGGTGGGAGGAAAGAAATCCCATCATTTCCTTCCCCACCGATTGTTATCCCCCTTTTTTAGGGATCTTGATCTTATCCCTTCCGGATATGATCTTATTCCTTCTAAGGGGGGATCTTGGTGCGCCTTGACCAGGGGTGTGGGGCCTTTCCCCCACTACCCACGTTCATGTGGGCCCCCCCATGCAGGTGGGCCACACTCCGGAACCTTCTAGAACCTTCCCGGTACAATACCGAAAAATCCCGAACATTTTCCGGTGGCCAAAATAGGACTTTCCATATATAAATCTTTACCCCCGGAAAATTCCGGAACTCCTCGTGATGTCCGGGATCTCATCGGGGACTCCGAACAACATTCGGTAACTGCACACTAATTCCCATAACAACTCTAGCGTCACCGAACCTTAAGTGTGTAGACCCTACGGGTTCGGGAATCATGTAGACATGACCGAGGCAGCTCTCTGGCCAATGACCAACAGCGGGATCTGGATACCCATGTTGGCTCCCACATGTTCCACGATGATCTCATCGGATGAACCACGATGTCAAGGATTCAAGCAATCCCGTATACAATTCCCTTTGTCAATCGGTACGTTACTTGCCCGAGATTCAATCGTCGGTATCCCAATACCTCATTCAATCTCGTTACCGGCAAGTCACTTTACTCATTCCTTAATGCATGATCCCATGTCTAACTACTTAGTCACATTGAGCTCATTATGATGATTCATTACCGAGTGGGCCCAGAGATACCTCTCCGTCACACGGAGTGACAAATCCCAGTCTCGATTCGTGCCAACCCAACAGACACTTTCGGAGATACCCGTAGTGCACCTTTATAGCCACCCAGTTACATTGTGACGTTTGGCACACCCAAAGCATTCCTACGGTATCCGGGAGTTGCACAATCTCATGGTCTAAGGAAATGATACTTGACATTAGAAAAGCTTTTAGCAAATGAACTACATGATCTTGTGCTATGCTTAGGATGGGGTCTTGTCCATCACATCATTCTCCTAATGATGTGATCTCGTTATCAATGACATCCAATGTCCATGGTCAGGAAACCATACCCATCTATTAATCAATGAGCTAGTCAACTAGAGGCTCACTAGGGACATGTTGTGGTCTATGTATTCACACATGTATTACGGTTTCCAGTTAATACAATTATAGCATGAACAATAGACAATTATCATGAACAAGGAAATATAATAATAATCATTTTATTATTGCCTCTAGGGCATATTTCCAACAGGGAGGATGCCGACGGCGAGCATGACGCGCCAGCCGAGGTGGTCGGGCAGGCCGGAGAAGACGTAGTTGGAGATGTAGCCGAGGAGGATGCCGAGGTTTGTGAAGATCTCTGGGAAGGAGGTGAAGGAGCCCCTGGACGCGGCGGGGGAGATCTCGGCGATGTAAACGGCGCAATCATGACGCCGAAGCCGATGCCGCCGCCGGCCAGCAGCCTGCCGACCATGAGGATGCGGAAGGATGGCGCAAGCGTCATGATGAGGGCCCCGGCCTGGAAGACAACGGCGGCGAGGCCGATGGTGCGCTTACGGCCAAGGGCGTCGGCGGTATGCCCCCCGGCGAGGCTGCCGAGGAGGGAGACGAAGCTGAGGCAGCCGACGAGCACCTCTTGCTGCACCTCCGTGATGTGGAGGTCCCTCTGGATGAACAAAGAGAAGTGCTATGCACACGACAAACTTCAGATGATGCACAGACGATGGTTAAATCTGGCCGGTCATACAACTGATTGAACAAGTCGCCGGCCGCTGGATTGTTACATCGTCCATAAATCGTGCACTTGCATTGTGCATGGAGCATTTTTGATGAACAAAATGCACCCACTCATTACTCCAGCATCTGAGATTGAAGAAGAAGCAACAGTTCTAATCAAGTCAACGAAGAAATTAACTCGCAAGAAGTCAACGCGATTCATTCACCAAGAAGTGATTACGGTCGCCAAGAAACTCATGTGGAACAACAATGGAATCTGCATCACCGATGCGGCCGAGGAGACGGCTAGCTTAGCTGCCGGAGATGTGGATCGCTTGCGGCGGTGGCGAGGTGGCGTACCGTAGCCGAGGAGCACGGAGTTAACGGAGGCGAAGACATATCTGGTGCTGCTCCGACGCCGCCCGACACGGGCAGCTTCCTCCTCGTGCTCCGGCGGGGCCGCGACCTCGTCCATGCGCACGTACCTGCTCTGCTGGCCAAAGAATCCCGGCAGGCTGAGCATGCTGCCGCTGGGCGCCGTCGGCTCGGTGCCCTGCAGCCCCATGCTATGCTTTCTTCCTCCTACTACAACAGCAATCCAGTGATCCCGCGAACGGCAGCGTGGTGGAGCGTTGGATCTGAGGAAGGAAGAAGAGACGGAGAAGGAGGGCGGCGAGAGGGAGGGGAGAGGGAGGGAGGGAGGTTGGCAGATACGTACCTTGGAGCGCTGGTGGGTGACGGCGGGCGACGGCGCGAGGCAGAGTGGGCGAGTGAGAGTGTGAGGGGAGAGTGAGGCCGCGCGCGCACTACAAGAAATATGTCAACTTGTGACCTTGATTATTGGTCACTAAATGGTCATTATTTTCCATTTGTGACCTTTTTGTGACGAAAAACAGATGGTCAAAAGCTAGCGGTCGTAAACTGAAATTAACGGCCTTCTCTGTGAGAAGGTTGTAGACGTTTACGACCAAAATATGCCTACTGTTTTTTTAATCACTAGCAACCTCCCCAGGCCACGTAGGCATCCGACGTGGCAATCTGATGTGGCACAAGAATCAGCCCGGTCCAATTCGATTTTCTACATGGGCCTAGCCCAACAATTCGGCCTTTTTAATGTATTTTGTTCCTATGCTTTTATTAGCTACATGGGTTTGACCCAACAATTCAGCCTTATTGATTTCTTTGTGTGGCCCTTTTAATAGCAGATTTTTTTTGATCATGTATTTTTCTGGGCCATTTCTTAGCTGGGCCTCTCATGTTTTTCCCTCAAAAATAATTGTCCAATATAACTTGGGCCTAGCCCAGTTCCGGAAAAATTAATCCAATCCAAAAAAATTACTATGCCATAGACATTACAACTCATCACACCACAAGCTATCTTGGGCCTAGCCCAGTTCTGAGACATTTTCAAAGCAACGTGCAATGTTATTTTATTACAACCATTCATTCCAACAATACATATCTTTACATCCCGGGAACAGTAAGTGCCAAACAAAACTATTCTATGACAAAGAAAATTAAAACATAAATTTAGATGATAAGACATAACAAAAGTTCCTATTATTATCCTCCTCCTTCAACATTTGAAAACCTCATATCAGTCATGAGTGAGAAACTGTTGGAAATATGCCCTAGAGGCAATAATAAAAGTATTATTATATTTCATTGTTCATGATAATTGTCTTTTATTCATGCTATAACTGTATTATCCGGAAATCGTAATACACGTGTGAATACATAGACCACAATATGTCCCTAGTGAGCCTCTAGTTAACTAGCTCGTTGTGATCAACAGATAGTCATGGTTTCCTGGCTATGGACATTGGATGTTGTTGATAACGGGATCACATCATTAGGAGAATGATGTGATGGACAAGACCCAATCCTAAGCATAGCACAAAGATCGTGTAGTTCGTTTGCCAGAGCTTTTCCAATGTCAAGTATCTCTTCCTTTGACCATGAGATCGTGTAACTCCCGGATACCGTAGGAGTGCTTTGGGTGTATCAAACGTCACAACGTAACTGGGTGACTATAAAGGTGCACTACAGGTATCTCCGAAAGTGTTTGTTGGGTTGACACGGATCGAGACTGGGATTTGTCACTCTGTATGACGGAGAGGTATCTCTGGGCCCACTCGGTAATGCATCATCATAATGAGCTCAAAGTGACCAAGTGGTTGGTCACGGGATCATGCATTACGGTACGAGTAAAGTGACTTGCCAGTAACGAGACTGAACAAGGTATTGGGATACCGATGATCGAGTCTCGGGCAAGTAACGTACCGATTGACAAAGGGAATTGTATACAGGGTTTGATCGAATCCTCGACATCGTGGTTCAACCGATGAAATCATCGAGGAGCATGTGGGAGCCAACATGGGTATCCAGATCCCGCTGTTGGTTATTGCCCGAGAGTCGTCTCGGTCATGTCTGCGTGTCTCCCGAACCCGTAGGGTCTACACACTTAAGGTTCGGTGATGCTAGGGTTCTATGAATATGAGTATGCAGCATACCGAATGTTGTTCGGAGTCCCGGATGAGATCCCAAACATCACGAGGAGTTTCAGAATGGTCCGGAGGTAAAGAATTATATATAGGAAGTGGTTTTTCGGCCATCGGGAAAGTTTCGGGGTCTCCCGGTAATGTACCGGGACCACCGGAAGGGTCCCGGGGGTCCACCGGGTGGGGCCACCCATCCCGGAGGGCCCCACGGGCTGAAGTGGGAGGGGAGCCAGCCCATAGTGGGCTGGTGCGCCCCCCTAGGCCCACCCCCTGCGCCTAGAGTTGAAACCCTAGGGTGGGGGGGGCACCACATGCCTTGGGGGGCACTCCTCCCCCCTTGGCCGCTGCCCCCTTGGGAGATTCAATCTCCCAGGGCCGGCGCCCCCCCTGGGGGCCTATATAAAGGAGGGCAGGGGGGAGGGCAGCCGCACCCTTGTGCTTGGCGCCTCCCTCCCCCTGCAACACCTCGTCCTCCTCCCGTAGAAGCTTGGCGAAGCCCTGCTGGAGTTCTGCTGCATCCACCACCACGCCGTCGTGCTGCTGGATCATCATCAACCTCTCCTTCCCCCTTGCTGGATCAAGAAGGAGGAGACGTCTCCCGTCCCGTACGTGTGTTGAACGCGGAGGTGTTGTCCGTTCAGCACTTGGACATCGGTGATCTGAATCACGTCGAGTACGACTCCATCATCACCATCCCCTTGAACGCTTCCGCACCCGATCTACAAGTTGTTGTAGATGCAAACTCACTCCCTTGACTCGTTGCTTAGATGAACTCATAGATGGATCTTGGTGAAATCGTAGGAAAAATTTTAATTTTCTGCAACGTTCCCCAACAGTGGCATCATGAGCTAGGTCTATGCGTAGTTATCTAATGCACGAGTAGAACACAATTTTGTTGTGGGCGTGGATCTTGTCAACTTTCTTGCCACTACTAGTCTTTTCTTGCTTCAGCGGTATTGTGGGACGAAGCGGCCCAGACCAACCTTACACGTACGCTTACGTGAGACCGGTTCCACCAACTGACATGCACTAGTTGCATAAGGTGGCTGGCAGGTGTCTGTCTCTCCCACTTTAGTTGAAGCGGATTCGATGAAAAGGGTCCTTATGAAGGGTAAATAGAAGTTGACAAAATCACGTTGTGGTTATTTGTAGGTAAGAAAACGTTCTTGCTAGAACCCAATTGCAGCCACGTAAAAGATGCAACAACAATTAGAGGACGTCTAACTTGTTTTTGCAGCGATTGTTCATGTGATGTGATATGGCCAGAAGTTGTGATGGATGATGATTGATATATTTTGATGTATGAGATCATGTTCTTGTAATAGGATTCACGACTTGCATGTCGATGAGTATGACAACCGGCAGGAGCCATAGGAGTTGTCTTTATTTTTTGTATGACCTGCATGTCATTGAAGAACGCAATGTAAATTACTTTACTTTATTGCTAAACGCGTTAGCCATAGAAGTAGAAGTAGTCGTTGGCGTGACAACTTCATGAAGACACGATGATGGAGATCATGATGATGGAGATCATGGTGTCATGCCGGTGACAAGATGATCATGGAGCCCCGAAGATGGAGATCAATGGAGCTATATGATATTGGCCATATCATGTCACTACTATATAATTGCATGTGATGTTTATTATGTTTATGCATCTTGTTTACTTAGAACGACGGTAGTAAATAAGATGATCCCTTACAACAATTTCAAGAAGTGTTCTCCCCTAACTGTGCACCGTTGCTACAGTTCGTCGTTTCGAAGCACCACGTGATGATCGGGTGTGATAGATCCTTACGTTCACATACAATGGGTGTAAGACAGTTTTACACATGCAAAACACTTAGTGTTAACTTGACGAGCCTAGCATGTACAGACATGGCCTTGGAACATGGAGACCAAAAGGTCGAACATGAGTCGTATGGAAGATACGATCAACATGAAGATGTTCACCGACGATGACTAGTCCGTCTCACGTGATGATCGGACACAACCTAGTCGACTCGGATCGTGTAACACTTAGATGACTAGAGGGATGTCTAATCTGAGTGGGAGTTCATAATTTGATTAGATGAACTTAATTATCATGAACTTAGTCTAAAACCTTTGCAAATATGTCTTGTAGATCAAATGGCCAACGCTCATGTCAACATGAACTTCAACGCGTTCCTAGAGAAAACCAAGCTGAAAGATGATGGCAGCAACTATACGGACTGGGTCCGGAACCTGAGGATCATCCTCATAGCTGCCAGGAAACAATATGTCCTAGAAGGACCACTAGGTGACGCTCCCGTCCCAGAGAACCAATACGTTATGAACGCTTGGCAGTCTCATGCCGATGATTACTCCCTCGTTCAGTGCGGCATGCTTTACAGCTTAGAACCGGGGCTCGAAAAGCGTTTTGAGCATCACAGAGCATATGAGATGTTCGAAGAGCTGAAACTAGTTTTCCAAGCTCATGCCCGGGTCGAGAGATATGATGTCTCCTACAAGTTCTATAGTTGTAAGATGGAGGAAAACAGTTCTGTCAGTGAGCACATACTCAAGATGTCTGGGTTGCACAACCGTATGACCCAGCTGAACATTAACCTCCCAGATGAGGCGGTCATTGACAGAATCCTCCAGTCGCTCCCACCAAGCTACAAGAGCTTTGTGATGAACTACAACATGCAGGGGATGGTGAAGACCATTCCTGAAGTGTTCTCAATGCTGAAGTCAGCAGAGGCTGAAATCAAGAAAGAACATCAAGTGTTGATGGTCAATAAGACCACTAAGTTCAAGAAGGGCAAGGGCAAGAAGAACTTCAAGAAGGACGGCAAGGATGTTGCCGCGTCCGGTAAGCCAGTTACCGGCAAGAAGTCAAAGAACGGACCCAAGCCTGAGACTGAGTGCTTTTATTGCAAGGGGAAGGGTCACTGGAAGCGGAACTGCCCCAAATACTTAGCAGATAAGAAGGCCGGCAACACCAAAGGTATATTTGATATACATGTAATTGATGTGTACCTTACTAGTACTCGTAGTAACTCCTGGGTATTTGATACCGGTGCTGTTGCTCATATTTGTAACTCACAGCAAGAGCTGCGGAATAAACGGAGACTGGCGAAGGACGAGGTGACGATGCGCGTCGGGAATGGTTCCAGAGTCGATGTGATCGCCGTCGGCACGCTGCCTCTACATTTACCTACGGGATTAGTTTTGAACCTTAATAATTGTTATTTAGTGCCAAGTTTGAGCATGAACATTGTATCTGGATCTCGTTTAATACGAGATGGCTACTCATTTAAATCCGAGAATAATGGTTGTTCTATTTATATGAGAGATATGTTTTATGGTCATGCTCCGATGGTCAATGGTTTATTCTTAATGAATCTCGAGCATAATATTACACATATTCATAGTGTGGATGCCAGAAGATGTAAAGTTGATAACGATAGTCCCACATACTTGTGGCACTGCTGCCTTGGTCACATTGGTGTCAAGCACATGAAGAAGCTCCATGCTGATGGACTTTTAGAGTCTCTTGATTATGAATCATTTGACACATGCGAACCATGCCTCATGGGCAAAATGACCAAGACTCCGTTCTCCGGAACAATGGAGCGAGCAACCAACTTGTTGGAAATCATACATACCGATGTGTGCGGTCCAATGAGCGTTGAGGCTCGCGGAGGATATCGTTATGTTCTCACTCTCACTGATGACTTGAGTAGATATGGGTATGTCTACTTAATGAAACACAAGTCTGAGACCTTTGAAAAGTTCAAGGAGTTTCAGAATGAAGTAGAGAATCAACGTGACCGAAAAATAAAGTTCCTACGATCAGATCGTGGAGGAGAATATTTAAGTCATGAATTTGGCACACACTTAAGGAAATGTGGAATCGTTTCACAACTCACGCGGCCTGGAACACCTCAGCGTAACGGTGTGTCCGAACATCGTAATCGCACTCTATTGGATATGGTGTGGTCTATGATGTCTCTTACCGATTTACCGCTATCATTTTGGGGATACGCTCTAGAGACAGCTACATTCACTTTAAATAGGGCACTGTCTAAATCCGTTGAGACGACACCGTATGAATTATGGTTTGGGAAGAAATCTAAGTTGTCGTTTCTAAAAGTTTGGGGATGCGATGCTTATGTCAAGAAGCTTCAACCTGAAAAGATCGAACCCAAGTCGGAAAAATGCGTCTTCATAGGATACCCTAAGGAAACCGTTGGGTATACCTTCTACTTAAGATCCGAGGGCAAGATCTTTGTTGCCAAGAACAGATGCTTTCTGGAAAAAGAGTTTCGCTCGAAAGAAGTAAGTGGGAGGAAAGTAGAACTCGATGAAGTACTACCTCTCGAACGGGAAAGTGGTGCAGCTCAGGAAAATGTTCCTGTGATGCCTACACCAACTGAAGAGGAAAATAATGATGATGATCAAGGTACTTCGTATCAAGTTGCTACTGAACTTCGTAGGTCCACAAGGACACGTTCCGCACCAGAGTGGTACGGCAACCCTGTCCTGGAAATCATGTTGTTAGACAACGGTGAACCTTCGAACTATGAAGAAGCGATGACGGGCCCAGATTCCAACAAATGGCTTGAAGCCATGAAATCCGAGATAGAATCCATGTATGAAAACAAAGTATGGACTTTGACAAACTTTCCCAATGATCGGCGAGCGATAGAAAACAAATGGATTTTTAAGAAGAAGACGGACGTGGATGGTAATGTTACCATCTATAAAGCTTGACTTGTCGCTAAGGGTTATCGACAAGTTCAAGGGATTGACTACGACGAGACATTCTCTCCCGTAGCGAAGCTGAAGTCCGTCCGAATCATGTTAGCAATTGCCGCATACTATGATTATGAGATATGGCAGATGGACGTCAAAACGGCATTCCTTAACGGACATCTTAAGGAAGAGCTGCATATGATGCAGCCGGAAGGTTTTGTCGATCCTAAGAACGCTAACAAAGTATGCAAGCTCCAGCGATCCATTTATGGACTGGTGCAAGCATCTCGGAGTTGGAACATTCGCTTTGATGAGATGATCAAAGCATTTGGTTTTATGCAGACTTATGGAGAAGCCTGCGTTTACAAGAACGTGAGTGGGAGCTCTGTAGCATTTCTCATATTATATGTAGATGACATACTCTTGATGGGAAATGATATAGAACTTCTGGACAGCATTAAGGCCTACTTGAATAAGTGTTTTTCAATGAAGGACCTTGGAGAAGCTGCTTATATATTAGGCATCAAGATCTATAGGGATAGATTCAGACGCCTCATAGGTCTCTCACAAAGCACATACCTTGATAAGATTTTGAAGAAGTTCAAAATGGATCAGTCCAAGAAGGGGTTCTTACATATGTTACAAGGTGTGAGATTGAGCTCGGCTCAGTCCCCGACCACGGCAAAAGATAAACAAGAGATGAGTGTCATCCCCTATGCTTCAGCCATAGGATCTATTATGTATGCCATGCTGTGTACCAGACCTGATGTAAACCTTGCCGTAAGTTTGGTAGCAAGATACCAAAGTAATCCCGGCAAGGAACACTGGACAGCGGTCAAGAATATCCTGAAGTACCTGAAAAGGACAAAGGACATGTTTCTCATTTATGGAGGTGACGAAGAGCTCGTCGTAAAGGGTTACGTCGACGCTAGCTTCGACACAGATCTGGATGACTCTAAGTCACAAACCGGATACGTGTATATGTTGAATGGTGGAGCAGTAAGCTGGTGCAGCTGCAAGCAGAGCGTCGTGGCGGGATCTACATGTGAAGCGGAGTACATGGCAGCCTCGGAGGCAGCGCATGAAGCAATTTGGGTGAAGGAGTTCATCACCGACCTCGGAGTCATACCCAATGCGTCGGGGCCGATCAAACTCTTCTGTGACAACACTGGAGCTATTGCCCTTGCCAAGGAGCCCAGGTTTCACAAGAAGACCAGGCACATCAAGCGTCGCTTCAACTCCATCCGTGAAAATGTTCAAGATGGAGACATAGATATTTGCAAAGTACATACGGATCTGAATGTCGCAGATCCATTGACTAAACCTCTCTCGCGAGCAAAACATGATCAACACCAGAACTCTATGGGTGTTCGATTCATCACAATGTAACTAGATTGGTGACTCTAGTGCAAGTGGGAGACTGTTGGAAATATGCCCTAGAGGCAATAATAAAAGTATTATTATATGTCATTGTTCATGATAATTGTCTTTTATTCATGCTATAACTGTATTATCCGGAAATCGTAATACACGTGTGAATACATAGACCACAATATGTCCCTAGTGAGCCTCTAGTTGACTAGCTCGTTGTGATCAACAGATGGTCATGGTTTCCTGGCTATGGACATTGGATGTCGTTGATAACGGGATCACATCATTAGGAGAATGATGTGATGGACAAGACCCAATCCTAAGGATAGCACAAAGATCGTGTAGTTCGTTTGCTAGAGCTTTTCCAATCTCAAGTATCTCTTCCTTTGACCATGAGATCGTGTAACTCCCGGATACCGTAGGAGTGCTTTGGGTGTATCAAACGTCACAACGTAACTGGGTGACTATAAAGGTGCACTACAGGTATCTCCGAAAGTGTTTGTTGGGTCTGGGCCCACTCGGTAATGCATCATCATAATGAGCTCAAAGTGACCAAGTGGTTGGTCACGGGATCATGCATTACGGTACGAGTAAAGTGACTTGCCGGTAACGAGACTGAACAAGGTATTGGGATACCGACGATCAAGTCTCAGGCAAGTAACGTACCGATTGACAAAGGGAATTATATACAGGGTCTGATCGAATCCTCGACATCGTGGTTCAACCGATGAAATCATCAAGGAGCATGTGGGAGCCAACATGGGTATCCAGATCCCGCTGTTGGTTATTGCCCGAGAGTCGTCTCGGTCATGTCTGCGTGTCTCCCGAACCTGTAGGGTCTACACACTTAAGGTTCGGTGACGCTAGGGTTGTATGAATATGAGTATGCAGCATACCGAATGTTGTTCGGAGTCCCGGATTAGATCCCGGACGTGACGAGGAGTTTCGGAATGGTCCGAAGGTAAAGAATTATATATAGGAAGTGGTTTTTCGGCCATCGGGAAAGTTTCGGGGTCTCCCGGTAATGTACCGGGACCACCGGAAGGGTCCCGGGGGTCCACCGGGTGGGGCCACCCATCCCGGAGGGCCCCACGGGCTGAAGTGGGAGGGGAGCCAGCCCATAGTGGGCTGGTGCGCCCCCCTAGGCCCACCCCCTGCGCCTAGGGTTGAAACCCTAGGGTGGGGGGGGGGGAGGCGCACCACATGCCTTGGGGGCACTCCTCCCCCCTTGGCCGCCGCCCCCTTGGGAGATTCAATCTCCCAGGGCCGGCGCCCCCCCTGGGGGCCTATATAAAGGAGGGAAGGGGGAGGGCAGCTGCACCCTTGTGCTTGGCGCCTCCCTCCCCCTGCAACACCTCATCCTCCTCCCGTAGTCGCTTGGCGAAGCCCTGCTGGAGTTCTGCTGCATCCACCACCACGCCGTCGTGCTACTGGATCATCATCGACCTCTCCTTCCCCCTTGCTGGATCAAGAAGGAGCAGACGTCTCCCGTCCCGTCCGTGTGTTGAACGTGGAGGTGCTGTCCGTTCAGCACTTGGACATCGGTGATCTGAATCACGTCGAGTACGACTCCATCATCACCATCCCCTTGAACGCTTCTGCACCCGATCTACAAGTGGTATGTAGATGCAAACTCACTCCCTTGACTCGTTGCTTAGATGAACTCATAGATGGATCTTGGTGAAACCGTAGGAAAAAATTTAATTTTCTGCAACGTTCCCCAACAGAAACTATATAGCAGAAAAACATGTTCAAACAATGCAAAAATAACAGTCATAACACATGGTATTCGGGTACAGATTCATTAGTCATTCCACATAGTATGGCAGGTACAGATTCATCAGCCATTAGAGTAGATAATAACATCACTGGCAAAAATTAATACGGTTTGGATCAAGTCTCAAGCATAATACAGTACAGATTAGTCCAGTTTATACTCCTCTTTTAGAGGTACGGATTATAGCTAATGGGAGCTGATGTCCAGGAGTATTTGCAAATGATACAACATAATGGAGTAGGATAACATGTTTAACAATACAGGTTATACAGTAAGCAAGCAAGCAATTTGGCAAGCTATGTTGCTAGATAATTGTTGTGTCACTAACAATCACCATGTAAGAATGCTTTGTTGTACTAATACATGCACATCAATTAGAGTGGTGTTCTGTTCTTACCACAACAGCACAAGTGAGACGATGCCCGATTTGCCCTGCTTCTCCACAAGACCCGGCCAGGAGCATGCATCCTCGAAGGAACTAGCTGCGCTGCTTGCTCCTTTGGCTCAGCTCCTTGCCGCGGAGGACGGTCGAGACTTGGATGCGGAGCTCCCTGGGGGCTGGGCGTCACCTGTTCCCTCTCATTGCAAGTTGTAATCAGGTGCAGGCTCCCTGGTCGATTCATGAAAGGGAAGTTCTCAATCTTGACAATCTCGTTGTCTGACAAGTCAATCGTGTCAAACTGGTCATGTTATCAAAAAAGGAACAAAGACAGTTGTAAACACAGCTAGAGAAGGACCTGGAGCAACTACAAACAATTAAAAATGAGATTAAAAGAACCCTATGATTTCAATTTCAAATTAAGCTAAACAGTTTAAATATTAAGCCATCGGTAATACAAAAATCGCCAAGAGGTGTGTCACTGATGGTAGAGTCAGTACAAGAAAGTAGGCTGGTAACACAAAAACAAGCCACACATAAAACTGTTATGCCCTGGACAACTACATAGAAGAAAGCAAAAGTAACCAGAACAATAGAGGTGTGGTGATCAAGTATATAAACACTCATAGCAGCTAATTATATAAGGGCACTGCTCATAATGAAGAGCAACGTATTTTTATGGGGAGGAAAGGCTCCCAGCTTCGCCACCCCCAGGATATGCATTCAAACAAGAATTTATTAGTGAAGAAAAAAAGAGTGGCTCCCCTGCTTTTTGCTGGAACTGCAGTAGCCTAGCTTAGCTTAGCTCGTCCCAGAAACTGCAAGATGACTGAAAGATCTCTATTCCTCCTAATTTCTACATCCATGTCAACTGTCCCCAAGTGCAATTTATCATGGAGATAAATATAGTTTCCAGCCAAACACAATTCAATACTGATATCGATGGGGAAAAATTAGGTCCAATGCAAAAGCCATAACAGTTGCATATACCTACCACAGTACCACACTATTTACAGTTCACATTGACATTGACATTGACAGCACACAAAATCATGTCAAAGGTAATACAACCACTGGAAAAGATTATTAGTAACTTAAATATCATGTCAAAGTTTCTACTAGCAGAAAGTAGTACAAAATGTCAAAGATTATAAATTCTATCTATATCAAGGACAGTAGCATGAAACCAATAATTTCTGTGTCAAGGTTTAGTGTGAATATGTGCACTATGTGTGGAATAGAATGGTGGTTGTGGAGAAGACAAGCCATGGACATAGCACTATATGTGGAATAGAATGGTGGTTGTGGAGAAGACAAAAAGGAGAAGATAGTCTCACATCAACTAGGTGTATCAACGGGCTATGGAGATGCCCATTAATAGATGTCAATGTGAGTGAGTAGGGATTGCCATGCAATGGATGCACTAGATCTATAAATATATGAAAGCTCAACAAAAGAAACTAAGTGGGTGTGCATCCAACTTGCTTGCTCACGAAGACCTAGGGCATTTTGAGGAAGCCCATTATTGGAATATACAAGCCAAGTTCTATAATGGAAAATTCCCACTAGTATATGAAAGTGACAACATAGGAGACTCTCTATCATGAAGATCATGGTGCTACTTTGAAGCACAAGTGTGGAAAAAAAATAGTAGCATTGTCCCTTCTCTCTTTTTCTCTCATTTTTTTTATTTTTTCTTTTCTCTTTCTTTTCTTTTTTTTTCTTTGGCCTTTCTTTTTTTTGTCCTTTCTTTTTTTTCTTCTTTTTTTTATTTTTGTAAAGTCCGAAGTCTCATCCCGACTTGTGGGGGAGTCATTGTCTTCATCATCCTTTCCTCACTAGGACAATGCTGTAATAATGAAGATCATCACACTTTTATGGATTTACAACTCAAGAATTACAACTCAAAGCTAGAACAATATATGACTCTATATGAATGCCTCCGGCGGTGTACCGGGATATGCAATGAATCAAGAGCGACATGTATGAAAATTATGAAGGTGGCCTTGCCACAAATACAATGTCAACTACATGATCATGCAAAGAGCAATATGACAAAAGTAATCCGTGTCATATGAACGGAACGGTGGAAAGTTGCATGGCAATAATATCTCGGAATGGCTATGGAAATGCAATAATAGGTAGGTATGGTGGCTATTTTGAGGAAGGTATATGGTGGGTGTATGGTATCGGCGAAAGTTGCACGGCACAAGAGAGGCTAGCAATGGTGGAAGGGTGAAAGGGTGCGTATAATCCATGGACTCAACATTAATCAAAAGAGCTCATGTACTTATTGAAAAAATCTAGAAGTCATCAAAAACAAAGCACTACGCACATGCTCCTAGGGGGATAGATTGGTAGGAAAAGACTATCGCTCGTCCCCGACCACCACTCATAAGGAAGACAGTCAATAAATAAAATTGTGCTCCAACTTCATCACAAAGCGGTTCACCATACGTGCATGCTAGGGGAATCACAAACCTCAACACAAGTATTTTTCATAATCACCCCAACTAGCATGACTTTAATATCACTACCTCCATATCTCAAAACAATTATCAAGCATCAAATTGATCATAGCATCCAATTCACTTTCTATGATAGTTTTTATTATACCCAACTTGGATGCTCATCATTCTAGGACCAAATTTGTAACCATAGCAAATACCATGCTGTTCTAAAAGACTCTCAAAAAGATATAAGTGAAGCATGAGAGACTAGCAATTTCTTCAAAATTAATCCACCACCGTGCTCTAAAAGATATAAGTGAAGCACTAGAGCAAAAACTAGCAAGCTCAAAAGATATAAGTGAAGCACATAGAGTATTCTAGCAAATTCTAATCAAGTGGGCTTCTCCCAAAAGGTGTGTACAGCAAGGATGATTGTGGTAAACTAAAAAGCAAAGACTAATATAATACACGACGCTCCAAGCAAAACACATATCATGTGGCGAATAAAAATATAGCTCCAAGTAAAGTTACCAATGAACGAAGACGAAAGAGGGGATGCCTTCCCGGGGCATCCCCAAGATTAGGCTTTTGGCTATCCTTGAATATCTTGGGGTTCCATGGGCATCCCCAAGCTTAGGCTCTTGACACTCCTTATTCCGTAGTCCATAAAAGCTTTACCCAAAACTTGAAAACTTCACAACACAAAACTCAAGAGGAAATCTTATAAGCTCCGTTAATGAAAGAAAACAAAACCACCACATAAGGTACTGTAATGAACTCATTATTTATTTATTTTGGTGTTAAACCTACTGAATTCCAACTTCTCTATGGTTTATAAACTATTTTACTAGCCATAGATGCATCAAAATAAGAAAACAACACACGAAAAACAGAATCTGTCAAAAACAGAACAGTCTGTAGCAATCTGTAACTAACGCAAACTTCTGGAACTCTAAAAATCCTACCAAAATAGAACGTTCTGGACAATTTGTCTATTGATCAGCAGCAAAAAGAATCAATGCAAAATCACGTTTCTGTGATTTAACAAAACTAAATTCGTGTGCGCAAAGTTTCCGTTTTTCAGCAGAATCAAATCAACTATCATCATAGGTTATCCTATAGGTTCTACTTGGCACAAACACTAATTAAAAGATAAGAACACATCTAAACAGAAGTTAGATGCAATATTTATTACTGAACAGGAACAAAAACAAAAAACACAAAGAAAATTGGGTTGCCTCCCAACTAGCACTATCGTTTAACGCCCCTAGCTAGGCATAAAAGCGAAGATAGATCTAAGTAGTGCCATCTTTGGCACTAAATTCATAAGTAGCTCGCATGATAGATTCATAAGGTAATTTGAATTTCTTTCTGGGAAAGTGCTCCATGCCTTTTTTTAATGGAAATTAGAATATAATATTCCCTTCCTTCATATCAATAATCGCACCAATCGTTCTAAGGAAAGGTCTACCAAGAATAATAGGGCAAGAAAGATTGCAATCTATATCAAGAACGATAAAATCTACGGGCACCAAATTTGTATTTGAAACAATGAGAACATCATTGATCCTTCCCATTGGCTTTTTAATGGTGGAATCCGCAAGGTGCAAATTTAAAGAGCAATCATCAAGATCATGGAAACCTAGAATATCACATAAAGTTTTCGGAATCGTGGAAACACTAGCACCCAAATTACACAAAGCAAAACACTCATGATCTTTAATTCTAATCTTTATAGTAGGTTCCCACTCATCATTAAGTTTTCTAGGTATAGAAACTTCCAAATTAAGTTTTTCATCATAAGATTGCATCAAGGCATCAACGATAGGTTTGGTAAAAGCTTTATTTTGACTATAAGCATGAGGAGAATTAACAATGGAATGCAACAAGGAAATACAACCTTCTAAAGAACAATTATCATAATCAAATTCCTTGAAATCCGAGATAGTGGGTTCAATGCTATTTAAAGTCATGACCTCTCCAATCCCACTTTTACCAAATTTAGCATCAAGATCTAAAAACTCCGAATTCTTGGGACGCCTTCTAGGTAAAGTCGACTCATCTTCAGTCCCATGATTATCAAGATTTATATTGCAAAACAAAGATCTAATAGGAGACGCATCAATAACTTTAAGATCTTCATCATTATTTTCAAGGAAACTAGAAGAACACGCCTTTATAAAGCAATCTTTCTTAGCACGCAATCTAGCGGTCCTTTCTTTAAACTCATCAATGGAAATTCTCATGGCTTTGAGAGACTCATTGATATCATGATTAGGAGAAGAAGATCTAAATTTAAGAGAATCAACATCAAGCGAAAGTCTATCAACGTTCCTAGCCAAATCATCAACTTTGAGCAATTTTTCTTCAAGCAAAGCATTAAAATTCTTTTGAGAGATCATAAATTCTTTCACACTATTCTCAAAAAATCAGAGGGCATCTTATTAAAATTACCATAAGAATTATTGTAGGAATTTCCATAATTATTATAGGAATTACTAGGGAACGGTCTAGCATTGAAGTTTCCTCTATAAGCATTGTTTCCAAAACTATTCCTACCAACAAAATTCACATCCATAGATTCATTATTAATCTCAATCAAAGTAGACAAAGGCATATCATTGGGATCAAGAGGAGTATTAAGGAAATCATTATTATTGGTATTCGAGAAATAACACAAATTGGTATTATCTCTCAAAGGAATCCAACACACAAGCAAACAGAAAAAGACAAGCGAAAAAGAGAGGAGGAGATTGGGAAAGAGAGGGCGAATAAAATGGCAAGGGTGAAGTGGGGGAGAGAAATGAGAGGCAAATGGAAAATAATGTAAATGCGATGGAGATGAGTTTGTGATGGGTACTTGGTATGTCTTGACTTGAGCGAAGACCTCCCCGACAACGGCGCCAGAAATCCTTCTTGCTATGTCTTAAGCTTGCGTTAGTTTTCCTTGAAGAGGAAAGGGTGATGCAGCAATAGTAGCGCAAGTATTTCCCTCAGTTTTTGAGAGCCAAGGTATCAATCCAGTAGGAGGCTCCTCAAAAGTCCCACGCACCTACACAAACAAACAAAGAACTCGCAACCAACGCAATAAAGGGGTTGTCAATCCCTTCACGGCCACTTGCGAAAGTGGGATCTAATAGAGATAGTATGATAAGATAAATATATTTTTGGTATTTTATAAGATAGATGCAAAAAGTAAAGATGCAAATAAAGTAGATTGGAAGCAAATATGATAAGAGATAGACCCGGGGGCCATAGGTTTCACTAGAGGCTTCTCTCAAGATAGCATAAGTATTACGGTGGGTGAACAAATTACTGTCGAGCAACTGATAGAAAAGCGAATAATTATGAGATTATCTAGGCATGATCATGTATATAGGCATCACGTCTGCAACAAGTAGACCGACTCCTGCCTACATCTACTACTATTACTCCACACATCGACCGACTCCTACCTGCATCTAGAGTATTAAGTTCATAAGAACAGAGTAACGCCTTAAGGAAGATGACATGATGTAGAGGGATAAACTCATGCAATATGATATAAACCCCATCTTTCTATCCTCGATGGCAACAATACAATACGTGCCTTGCAACCCTTTCTATCACTTGGTAAGGACACCGCAAGATTGAACCCAAAGCTAAGCACTTCTCCCATGGCAAGAAAGATCAATCTAGTAGGCCAAAGCAAACTAACAATTCAAAGAGACTTGCAAAGATAACTCAATCATACATAAAAGAATTCAGAGGAGATTCAAATATTTCTCATAGATAAACTTGATCATAAACCCACAATTCATCGAATCTCGACAAACTGATAATCCCCAAGTGCAAGGAATCATCGTAGCACTTTCCAAAGGTGGAAGTGATAAATATGGAGTGTCGAACCCACAAGGAGCTAAAGGTAAGATCAATATTCTCTCAAGCCCTATCTGCCACTGATACGACTCTACGTGCACCGAACGTTTGCTTCCAACTAGAAACGAGAAATAAAACTATGTCGTGGGTATGAAGAGGATAACTTTGTATGATATCGGAGAGCTAAAATATAAAAGTATGTGATGTTATCACAAATTTAGAATATATTACTAAATAATATAAATAGCGAGTGTGGAATAATGGTGGATCGGTGTGCGGAATTGTCCTAGGCAATCGTTAACAAGACCAGTAATCACTATTGTAGTTTCATATGAGGGAGAGGCATAAGCTAACATACTTTCTCTACTTGGATCATATGCACTTATGATTGGAACTCTAGCAAGCATCTGCAACTACTAAAGATCATTAAGGTAAAACCCAACCATAGCATTAAAGCATCAAGTCCTCTTTATTCCCATACGCAACAATCCCTCTTACTCGGGTTTGTGTTTCAGTCACTCACCAACCCACTATAAGCGAATCATGGACGTATTGCAACACCCTACAGCGGGAATCCCTCACGCTTGCGCGACACGGAGGGCACCATAGGACAGCACCAAAGTAAAACATACAACTCATACCAATCTAGATCATCAATCAACCAAAAGACAAAAGATATCTACTCAAAACATTATAGGATGGCAACACATCATCGGATCATAATATGTGGCTTAAAGCACCATGTTCAAGTAGGGATTACAGCGGGGTGCGGGAGAGTGGACCGCGTAAAAGAGATGAGGATGGTGATGATGATGGTGATGTTGGTGAAGACGATCACCATGGCGATGATTCCCCTCCCGATGGCACTCCGGCGCCACCGAAAGAGAGAAGGAGAGGTTCTCCCCCTTGTGCTTCCTCCTCCATGGCCTCTACCCTCTGGTCCTTGGCTTTCATGATGATGAAGACCCCTCCGGGATACTCCTCCATGGCCACCGGTGATGATGGCCCCCTCCGGCAGGGCGCCGGAGAGGGCCTAGATTGATTTCTCGTGGCTACAGAGGCTTGCGGCGGCGGAACTTCTGATCTAATCTCCGTTCTGGAAGTTTTAGGGTACGAGAGTATATATGGGTGCAGGAGGTACGTCGGTGGACTTCCGGGCTGGCCACGAGGTAGGGGGGTGCGCCCCAGGGGGGTGCGCGCGCCCCCACCCTCGTGGGCGGCCCGGGACTCCCCTTGTGAGCTTCCGGTACTCCATGGGCTTCTTCTGGTCCAAAAATAGGTTCCGTGAAGTTTCAGGTCTTTTGGACTCCGTTTGATATTCCTTTTCTTCGAAACACTGAAATAGGCTAAAAACAACAATTCTGGGCTGTGCATCCGGTTAATAGGTTAGTCCCTAAAATAATATAAAAGTGGAAAAATAAAGCCCAATATTGCCCGAAATAGTAGATAATATAGCATGGAGCAATCAAAAAGTATAGATACGTTGGAGACGTATCAGGCATCCCCAAGCTTAATTCCTGCTCGTCCTCGAGTAGGTAAATGACAAAAAGATAATTTTTGATGTGGAATGCTAGTAAGTGCTTAAGTTTGATCAATGATAATTCCAATCACTTTTTCTAGCATCATTACATATCATAACTATAGCTCATCTCATAAAAAATTTCATGATCAAGTAACAAGCAAGTCACAATGTCAAGTATGGTTCAGAAACTTCATTGAGAACTAACAAACTATAATCTCAGTCATTGAAGCAATTGCAATTTATCATAACATCAGAAAGAGTCAAGAATAGATCTTTTCAGCAAGTCCACATACTCAACTATCATATAGTCTCCTACAATTGCTAACACTCACACAATACTTGTGGATATAGAATTTCAGCCGGACACTGAGAAAGATAGGGGCTTATGGTGTTGCCTCCCAACATATTCACCTTTAGGTGATGTCAACAGTAATAGCCCGTGCTAACTTACATCCAATTGGATATATATATCATGATCTTTCAAACACGAAGAGCTTGCCAAAGGATAAAAATGAAAAAGGGAAAGGTGAGGATCACCTTGACTCAAGCATAAAGTAAAAAACATAAAGTAAAAGATAGGCCCTTCGCAGAGGGAAGCAGAGGTTGTCATGCGCGTTTAGGGTTGATGCACAAAATCTTAATGCAAAAGAACGTCACTTTATATTGCCCCTTGTATGTGGACCTTTATTATGCAGTCCGTCACTTTTATTACTTCCACAACAAGTTCGTACAAAGCTTATTTTCTCTGCACTAATAAGTCATACATATTTAGAGAGCAATTTTTATTGCTAGCACTGATGACAACTTACTTGAAGGATCTTACTCAATCCATAGGTAGGTATGGTGGACTCTCATGGCAGAACTGGGTTTACGGGTATTTGGAAGCACAAGTAGTATGTCTGCTTGGTGCAAGGAATTTGGCTAGCATGAGGGAGAAAGGCAAGCTCAACATGTTTGGAAAGTCGATGACAATATATTTTAACTGAGATGTCGGAAAACATAAACCATTACGTTGTCTTCCTTGTCCAACGTCAACTCTTTTAGCATGTCATACTTAATGAGTGCTTCACAATCATAAAAGATGTCCAAGACAATATATTTGTATGTGAACCTCTCTTTCCTTATTACTTCCTATTAATTGCAACGATGACAAAGAACTACGTTTGCCAACTCTCAACAACTTTTATGCCTCATACTTTCTATGTGTGAAGTCATCACTAACCATGTTATAAGCATATGAAACATATATAAATTCAGATTTATGACATTCAATTCATTCCCCCCATTTACTCATAGGATATACATGAAGCACATGAGTAAATGACAAACTACTCCAAAAGATATGTGTGAAGGACAATGAGTAGTCAAATAATTAACTAGCCATGGGAGGGTTCCTTTTTATTCAATATTTCAGATCCAATGATTTTATTCAAACAGTAATCAAAACAAAATAAAATGACATTGCAAGGACAGCACAACTCATGTGAAGAAGCAAAAACTTAGGTTCAACCGATACTAACCGATAGTTGTTGAAGAAGAAAGGTGGGATGCCTAACGGGGCATCCCCAAGCTTAGATGTTTGAGACTTCTTGGAATATTATATTGGGGTGCCTTGGGCATCCCCAAGCTTGAACTTTTGTGTCTCCTTAATTCTTCTCATATCATGGTTTCTCGTTTTATCAAAAGCTTCATTCACACCAAACTCAACAAGAACTCGTGAGATAGGTTAGTATAAACCAATGCAAAACCTTATCATTTTCTACTGTAACAAATCACTAGAATTATTATTCAACATTGCATACTAAATGCCTTTGCATATTTAATACTCCTATCCTCAAATAGAATCATTAAGCAAGCAAACATATGCAAACAATGCAAGCATAATAGCAATCTGTCAAAACAGTACAGCCTGTAAAGAATGCAAGAGTATCAATACTTCCCTAACTCCAAAAATTATGAGAGAAAATTCCCACTGTATTATATTTATCAGAGCTCATTATGCAAAAAGTTTCAACATTATATCATGCTCTGACTTTTCTAGGGAATTTTTGCAACAGCGGTAAACTTTCTGTTTTCAAACATCAACATGTATACTAGCAAAATAAGCATGGTAAAGGCTATCCTTGACATTTTTGTTGAAAATAAATATGCAAAACACTATTCTAAATATCGGCTAGCTAATACTAACAAAAGAAAATGACTCTCCAAGTAAAACACATATCATGTGACGAATAAAAATATAGCTCCGAGTAAGGTGTACCGATAGTTTTGAAGATGAAAGTGGGGATGCCTTCCGGGGCATCCCCTTGCTTAGGGTCTTTCCACTCCTTATTCTCCACATATCGATATCTCACCTGAAACTTGAAAACTTCAATCACACAAAACTTAGCCAAACTTCGTGAGATAGGTTAGTATGATAAAGAGCAAACCATTCACTTTGGTACTGACAAAGACAAGGTTTATAACTGTTTTCACACAATGCCTACTGTACCATATCATTTCTACAAATTATATTGCGAAATATAAGCCATAGAAACTAGAAAACAAGCAGACTATGCAATGAAAACGGAATCTGTCAGAAACAGAACAGTCTGTAATGATCTGAACAATAACCATACTTCTGCTACTCCAAAAATTATGAAATAAATTGGTGGACGTGAGGAATTTGTCTATTAATCTTCTGCAAAAATAATCAACTCAAAAACACTCTTCTGTAAAAAGTGACAGCTAATCTCGTGAGCGCAAAGTTTCTGTTTTTTTACAGCAAGATCACATTAAGTTTCACCCGAGTCTTCCCAAAGGTCTTACTTGGCACTTTATTGAAACTAAAGATAAAAAACATGATTACTACAGTAGCTTAATCATGTAAACACACAAAAACAGTAATGGTAAATATTGGGTTGTCTCCCAACAAGTGCTTTTCTTTAATGCCTTTTAGCTAGGCATGATGATTTCAATGATGCTCACTTTAAAGATAGGAATTGAAACACAAAGAGAGCATCTTGAAGAATATGACTAGCATGTTTAAATCTAACACACTTCCTATGCCTAGGGATTTTGTGAGCACACAACTTATGGGAACAAGAATCAACTAGCATAGGAAGGCAAAACAAGTATAACTTCAAAACTTTAAGCACATAGAGAGGAAACTTAATATTATTGCAACTCCTACAAGCATGTATTCGTCCTCATAATAATTTTCAGTAGTATCATGGATAGAAACTTTGTTCTCATACTCAATTGGAACCTCTTCCAAAATAGTGGAATCATTACTAGCTAAAGTTGACACTCTTCTGAATCCACTTTCATAAATATCACACTAAGATTCAACATCCTCCAAAATAGTGGGATCACTAATTCCTAAAGTTGACACTCTTCCAAACCCACTTTAAATGATAGTATTATTCATACTCCAAAAGTTATAAGTGAAGTTCATGGAGCATTCTACAACTGACCAATATCCAAGCTCAAAATGTATAAGTGAAGCACATGAAGCATTCTATAAGATCATACTTAAAAGATTTAAGTGAAGCACAAAGAGTAATTCTATAAGATCATACTTAAAAGATTTAAGTGAAGCACATGAAGTATTCTATAAATCCATGAAGGGCTATCTCATTCTAGCATGGTTCTTTGAAGAAAAGGAAAAACACAAAGGACACAAATAATGTGAACAAAACAAAAACCGAGGTATACCGATATTTGTTGAAGAAGAAAGATGGGATGCCAACCGGGGCATCCCCAAGCTTAGATGCTTGAGTATACTTTGAAATATTTACCTGGGGTGCCTTGGGAATCCCCAATATTGAACTCTTGCCTCTCTTTTATTCTTCTCATATTGATAGCTCCTCGACCTTCGGACACTTCATCCACACAAAACTTTAACAAAAACTTGTGAGATCCGTTAGTGTAATAAAGCAAATCACTACCTTTAGGTACTGTAATGAACTCATTCTTTATTTGATTGATGTTAAATCTACTTTATTCCAACTTCTCCATGGTTGATACCCTCCGATACTACTCATAGATTCATCGAAATAAGCAAACAACACATGCAAAACAGAATCTGTTAAAAACAGAACAGTCTGTAGTAACCTGGAAGTTTGGCAAACTTCTGTAACTCCTAAAATTATAAACTAAATTTGAAAAATTTAAAAATTTGTACATAAGTAATGTGCAAAAATAATCAGAACCATTTAACTTTCCAGTTAAAAATGTAAATTCACGCACTACAGCCGAAGTTTCTGTTTTTGTTTTGCCTATAGCAAACAAGCAATCTAATCATCCTAAAACCAAAGCTTGGCATATTATTTTTATAACACAATGAATATATACAAGGGGATAATTATTTACAGAGAAACTTCCATGAAAAATTCTACATTGTTTCCGTGAGCATGAGCACAAGTGCTCAAGGTCGACCCTCACTTCTTCAATGCAAAACCTTCCAATCACTTCTCTTTTTGAAAAACTTTTTAGGCATGAAAGGCAAGTAATAATTTTTTTGGTATTTTCATTTTTTAAATTTTTTTGTATGTTTCACCCACAACTAAACAGAAACAAAAAGTAAAAACAAAATCTACTTAGTGAAGGAAGCAAACAAGCACACACGAGAATATCAATCCCACGCTATTGCTCCCCGGCAACGGCGCCAGAAAAGAGCTTGATAATCCCCAAGTGCAAGGAATCATCGTAGCACTTTCCAAAGGTGGAAGTGATAAATATGGAGTGTCGAACCCACAAGGAGCTAAAGGTAAGATCAATATTCTCTCAAGCCCTATCTGCCACTGATACGACTCTACGTGCACCGAACGTTTGCTTCCAACTAGAAACAACAAATAAAACTACGTTGTGGGTATGAAGAGGATAACTTTGTATGATATTGGAGAGCTAAAATATAAAAGTAGGTGCTGTTATCATAAATTTAGAATATATTACTAAATAATATAAATAGCGAGTGTGGAATAATGGTGGATCGGTGTGCGGAATTGTCCTAGGCAATTGTTAACAAGACCAGTAATCACTATTGCAGTTTCATATGAGGGAGAGGCATAAGCTAACATACTTTCTCTACTTGGATCATATGCACTTATGATTGGAACTCTAGCAAGCATCCGCAACTACTAAAGATCATTAAGGTAAAACCCAACCATGGCATTAAAGCATCAAGTCCTCTTTATTCCCATACGCAACAATCCCTCTTACTCGGGTTTGTGTTTCAGTCACTCACCAACCCACTATAAGCGAATCATGGACGTATTGCAACACCCTACAGCGGGAATCCCTCACGCTTGCGCAACACGGAGGGCACCATAGGACAGCACCAAAGTAAAACATACAACTCATACCAATCTAGATCATCAATCAACCCAAAGACAAAAGATATCTACTCAAAACATCATAGGATGGCAACACATCATTGGATCATAATATGTGGCATAAAGTACCATGTTCAAGTAGGGATTACAGTGGGGTGCGGGAGAGTGGACCACGTAAAAGAGATGAGGATGGTGATATGATGGTGATGTTGATGAAGACGATCACCGTGGCGATGATTCCCCTCCCGATGCACTCCGGCGCCATCGGAAGAGAGGAGGAGAGGTTCTCCCCCTTGTGCTTCCTCCTCCATGGCCCTCCACCCTCTGGTCCTTGGCCTTCATGATGATGAAGACACCTCCGGGATACTCCTCCATGGCCACCGGTGATGATGGCCCCCTCCGGCAGGGCGCCGGAGAGGGCCTAGATTGATTTCTCGTGGCTACAGAGGCTTGCGGCGGCGGAACTTCTGATCTAATCTCCGTTCTGGAAGTTTTAGGGTACGAGTATATATGGGTGCAGGAGGTACATCGGTGGACTTCCGGGCTGGCCACGAGGTAGGGGGCGCGCCCCCCACCCTCGTGGGCAGCCCGGGACTCCCCTGGTGAGCTTCCGGTACTCCATGGGCTTCTTCTGGTCCAAAAATAGGTTCCGTGGAGTTTCAGGTCTTTTGGACTCCGTTTGATATTCCTTTTCTTCGAAACACTGAAATAGGCTAAAAACAGCAATTCTGGGCTGGGCCTCCAGTTAATAGGTTAGTCCCAAAAATAATATGAAAGTGGAAAATAAAGCCCAATATTGCCCGAAACAGTAGATAATATAGCACGGAGCAATTAAAAATTATAGATACGTTGGAGACGTATCACAAACACACCGCAAAAAGAGTTTACATCGAATAGATGTCCGCAAGAGAGGGGGAGAACATTGTATTGAGATCCAAAAAGAGAGAATAAGCCATCTAGCTAATAACTATGGACACGAAGGTCTGTGGTAAACTACTCACAACTCATCAGAAGGGCTATGGTGTTGATGTAGAAGCCCTCCGTGGTCGATTCCCCCTCCGGCGGAGCGCCGGCGAGGGCTCCAAGATGGGATCTCGCGGATACAAAAGGTTACGGTGGTGGAAATTGTGTTTCGTTGGCTCCCTGGATGTTTTTGGGGTACGTACGCTTATATAGGAGGAAGAAGTATGTCGATGGCCGCCCGAGAGGCCCACGAGATAGGGGGCGCGCCCTACCCTCTCGTGGCCGCCTCGGCTGCTTCTTGACTTGCACTCCAAGTCCTCTGGATCACGTTTGTTCCAAAAATCACGCTCCCGAAGGTTTCATTCCATTTGGACTCCGTTTGATATTCCTTTTCTTCGAAATACTGAAATAGGCAAAAAAAACAGCAATACGGGCTGAGCCTCCGGTTAGTAGGTTAGTCCCAAAAATGATATAAATCTTTAAAATAAAGCCCATAAACATCCAAAAGGGTAATATAATAGCATGGAACAATCAAAAATTATAGATATGTTGGAGACGTATCAAGCATCCCCAAGCTTAATTCCTGCTCGTCCTTGAGTAGGTAAATGATATAAAAGGATTTTTTTGATGTGGAATGCTACCTAGCATAATTCTCAATGCAATTTTCTTTACTGTGGCATGAATGTTCAGATCCAAATGATTCAAAATAAAAGTTCATATTGATATAAAAATAGTGATACTTCAAGCATACTAATCAAAGTAATCATGTCTTCTCAAAATAACATGGCCAAAGAAAGTTATCCCTACAAAATCATATAGTCTGGCTGTTACTCTATCTTCATCACACAAAGTATTTAATCATGCACAACCCCGATGACAAGCCAAGCAATTGTTTCATACTTTAATAATCTCAAACTTTTTCAACTTTCATGCAATACATGAGCGTGAGCCATGGACATAGCACTATATGTGGAATAGAATGGTGGTTGTGGAGAAGACAAACCATGGACATAGCACTATATGTGGAATAGAATGGTGGTTGTGGAGAAGACAAAAAGGAGAAGATAGTCTCACATCAACTAGGCGTATCAACGGGCTATGGAGATGCCCATTAATAGATATCAATGTGAGTGAGTAGGGATTGCCATGCAACGGATGCACTAGAGCTATAAATATATGAAAGCTCAACAAAAGAAACTAAGTGGGTGTGCATCCAACTTGCTTGCTCACGAAGACCTAGGGCATTTTGAGGAAGCCCATTATTGGAATATACAAGCCAAGTTCTATAATGGAAAATTCCCACTAGTATATGAAAGTGACAACATAGGAGACTCTCTATCATGAAGATCATGGTGCTACTTTGAAGCACAAGTGTGGAAAAAAGATAGTAGCATTGTCCCTTCTCTCTTTTTCTCTCTTTTTATTATTTTTTTCTTTTTTCTTTTCTCTTTTTTTTCTTTTTTTTCTTTGGCCTTTCTTTTTTTCTTCTTTTTTTTATTTTTGTAAAGTCCGAAGTCTCATCCCGACTTGTGGGGGAGTCATAGTCTTCATCATCCTTTCCTCACTAGGACAATGCTGTAATAATGAAGATCATCACACTTTTATGGATTTACAACTCAAGAATTACAACTCAAAGCTAGAACAATATATGACTCTATATGAATGCCTCCTGCGGTGTACCGGGATATGCAATGAATCAAGAGCGACATGTATGAAAATTATGAAGGTGGCCTTGCCACAAATACAATGTCAACTACATGATCATGCAAAGAGCAATATGACAAAAGTAATGCGTGTCATATGAACGGAACGGTGGAAAGTTGCATGGCAATATATCTTGGAATTGCTATGGAAATGCCATAATAGGTAGGTATGGTGGCTATTTTGAGGAAGGTATATGGTGGGTGTATGGTATCGGCGAAAGTTGCACGGCACAAGAGAGGCTAGCAATGGTGGAAGGGTGAAAGGGTGCGTATAATCCATGGACTCAACATTAATCAAAAGAGATCATGTACTTATTACAAAAATCTAGAAGTTATCAAAAACAAAGCACTACGCGCATGCTCCTAGGGGGATAGATTGGTAGGAAAAGACCATCGCTCGTCCCCGACCGCCACTCATAAGGAAGACAATCAATAAATAAAATTGTGCTCCAACTTCATCGCAAAGCGGTTCACCATACATGCATGCTAGGGGAATCACAAACCTCAACACAAGTATTTTTCATAATCACCCCAACTAGCATGACTTTAATATCACTACCTCCATATCTCAAAACAATTATCAAGCATCAAATTGATCGTAGCATCCAATTCACTTTCTATGATAGTTTTTATTATACCCAACTTGGATGCTCATCATTCTAGGACCAAATTTGTAACCATAGCAAATACCATGCTGTTCTAAAAGACTCTCAAAAAGATATAAGTGAAGCATGAGAGACTAGCAATTTCTTCAAAATTAATCCACCACCGTGCTCTAAAAGATATAAGTGAAGCACTAGAGCAAAAACTAGCAAGCTCAAAAGATATAAGTGAAGCACATAGAGTATTCTAGCAAATTCTAATCAAGTGGGCTTCTCCCAAAAGGTGTGTACAGCAAGGATGATTGTGGTAAACTAAAAAGCAAAGACTAATATAATACACGACGCTCCAAGCAAAACACATATCATGTGGCGAATAAAAATATAGCTCCAAGTAAAGTTACCAATGAACGAAGACGAAAGAGGGGATGTCTTCCCGGGGCATCCCCAAGCTTAGGCTTTTGGCTATCCTTGAATATCTTGGGGTTCCATGGGCATCCTCAGGCTTAGGCTCTTGACACTCCTTATTCCATAGTCCATAAAAGCTTTACCCAAAACTTGAAAACTTCACAACACAAAACTCAACAGGAAATCTTATAAGCTCCGTTAATGAAAGAAAACAAAACCACCACATAAGGTGCTGTAATGAACTCATTCTTTATTTATTTTGGTTTTAAACCTACTGTATTCCAACTTCTCTATGGTTTATAAACTATTTTACTAGCCACAGATGCATCAAAATAAGTAAACAACACACGAAAAACAGAATGTGTCAAAAACAGAACGGTCTGTAGCAATCTGTAACTAACGCAAACTTCTGGAACTCTAAAAATCCTACCAAAATAGGACGTCCTGTAAAATTTGTCTATTGATCAGCAGCAAAAAGAATCAATGCAAAAGCACGTTTCTGTGATTTAACAAAACTAAATTCGTGTGCGCAAAGTTTCCGTTTTTCAGCAGAATCAAATCAACTATCATCGTAGGTTATCCTATAGGTTCTACTTGGCACAAACACTAATTAAAAGATAAGAACACATCTAAACAGAAGTTGGATGCAAGATTTATTACTAAACAGGAATAAAAACAAAAAACACAAAGAAAATTGGGTTGCCTCCCAACTAGCACTATCGTTTAACGCCCCTAGCTAGGCATAAAAGCGAAGATAGATCTAAGTAGTGCCATCTTTGGCACTCAATTCATAAGTAGCTCGCATGATAGATTCATAAGGTAATTTTAATTTCTTTCTTGGAAAGTGCTCCATGCCTTTTTTAATGGAAATTAGAATGTAATATTCCCTTCCTTCACACTAGTAGAAAAGGGGCCAATGGTCCAGGCCGGTCCAGCCCATTAGTCCCGGTTTAATCCAGAACCGGGACCAATGGGGGCATCGGACCTGGTTCGTGAGCCCCGGGGGCCGGCCGGGCCACGTGGGCCATTGGTCACGGTTCGTCTGGACCTATTGGTCCCGGTTGGTGGGACGAACCGGGACCAATGGGCCTCGCTCCTGGCCCAACACCATTGGTACCGGTTGGTGGCTTGAACTGGACCAAAGGCTGCCCATTAGTCCCGGTTCGTGCCATCAACCGGGTCTAAAGGGTTGGTCCTCGTTGCGACCAAAGTTTAGTCCCACCTCGCCAACCGAAGGGGAATCGGACCGGTTTATAAGCCCCTCCCTCTCTACCTTATTGAGCTCCTCTGAAAATGAAAATAGATGCCCTTATATAGGGAATTTAGCATAAATTCATACGGATTTCTCTTGAAATTCGTTATGAATTTAAGTTGAATTTCCTCTATAAGCGCATCTCTGCTCATTTCTGAGTAGTTTTTTATATAGATTTTTTTCTTTTTCTGCTATATTTATTTTTTCCTTTTTATTTCTGAGTTGTAATAAGCCATTAAAAATAAGCATATATGCTTCTTTTTTAGTACAGTTAATCACAACTATTTTTTGCTTCTATTCATTTCTGAGTAGTTTTCTATTTTTTTTTTCTTTTCTGTTATATTTATTCTTTTTTGTTTTTATTTCTGAATTGTAATAAGTCATTAAAAATAAGCATCTATGCTATTTTTTTAGTAAACTTAATCAAAATTATTTTTTCTTCTTTTTATTTCTGAGTGGTTTTTTATATAGTTTATTTCTTCTCTGCTACATTTATTTTTTTCTTTTTATTTCTGAGTTGTAATAAGTCATTAAAAATAAAAAAGAGGTGCAATGCTCGTTAATTTGCTTCAAGCCTTTCGGAATAGTGTCAGCCGCACTGCACATAGCTCTGTGCAGTCTACCATATTCCTCAAGGCTTGAAGCTAACCAACGTGCAGGAGCATTGAGCCTCTTCGTCATCGTCTCTGCACTCAGGGCTTATAAACAGCTGCGAGTGCCTCTCGCTTGGCGAGGTGGGACTAAAAAAACAGCTGCAGAAAGAATCAACAAAAAAATAGCTGCAGAAAATAAAAAAGTAGTTACACGGGTCCATTGGTACCGGTTCATGGCACCAACCGGTACCAATGCCACTCTTTGGTCCCGGTTGGTTGGACCAACCGGGACGAATGCTCATCTTTAGTCCCGCGCAAACAGCTGAACACGTCACGGTCGCCACTGATACACCTCAGCGCCATGCTGCCAAGTACCACCAGCCGACACAGCTTGAAGCCCTTGGTGGATCTATCGTGCGTAGCACCTCCGACCAGGCATGACCAAGCATAGCACCTGTCGGCCAGGCATGACTTGACAGCTCCACCGAAGCTCCGTGCAAGACGAAGCTGCTCCACCTCCTTCCTCTGACTTCCAGCGCTGCTTCACAAAACAATGCTCCCAAGAGAGAAACAACACCGCAGTGCCGCCATCGTCTGGTCTGGAACACTAGATCCTAGGGTTTCCCCCGGAGCAATACGAGTGGGTCAACGGTAGTCACACGACGATGCCTTCATCATCGTAACAACATGGAACGCCGCCATCGCCCGCCGTCAGCTCGGTTTTCACTGGCAACTACGTCTCCCCGACTCGCAGCTGGTGCCAGATGACGGATCCCAGGATCCGAACACACAGCCTCAGGCCGACCACCTCTGACGGAAGAGATGACCACCATCGCCGGCTGCAACGGTCAGAACAGATCTGATCTATTCTATTTTTTAGTAAAGTTAATCAAAATTATTTTTTCTTCTATTTATTTCTAAGTGGTTTTTTATATAGTTTTTTTTTCTTTTCTACTACATTTGTTTTTTCTTTTTATTTCTGAGTTGTAATAAGTCATTAAAAATAAAAAAGAGGTGCAATGCTTGTTAATTTGCTTCAAGCCTTTTGGAATAGTGTCCACTGCACTGCACATAGCTCTGTGCAGTCTACCGTATTCCTCAAGGCTTGAAGCTAACCAACGTGCAGGAGCATTGAGCCTCTTCGTCATCGTCTCTGCCCTCAGGGCTTATAAACAGCTGCGAGTGCCTCTCGCTTGGCGAGGTGGGACTAAAAAAATAGCTGCAGGAAGAATCAACAAAAAAATAGCTACAGAAAATAAAAAAGTAGTTACACGGGTCCATTGGTACCGGTTCATGGCACCGGTACCAATGCCACTCTTTGGTCCCGGTTGGTCGGACCAACCAGGACGAATGCTCATCTTTAGTCCCGGTTGGAGCCACCAACCGGGACCAAAGGTCTTTGTTTCCCGCCCTTTGCGCTGCTGAAAAGAGGCCTTTGTTCCCGGTTGGAGCCACCAACCGGGACTAAAGCTGGCATTAGTCCCGGTTGGAGCCACCAACCGGGACCAATGCTTTTGCTATATATACTGGACTTAGCAGTTTTCGCCAAAACCCATCTCTTTCTCGCCCCAACGCCTCTGCTCCTCGTCGCCGTCGCCGCCGAGCCCTGCCCCGCGCCGCCCCGAGCCCGCCGTCGTCGCCCGCGCACGTCGTTGCCGCCCCCATCGCCGCCCGCGTCCCGCACCGCCCCGTCATCAAGCGCCCGTGCCGCCCCGACGTCGTCGCCAGCCGTCGCCCCTCCCGCGCCGCCCGGCCCCGAGCCCGCCGTCCCCGTCGCCGCCCCGAGCCCGCTGTCCTCGTCGCCCCTGCCCCGCGCGCCGCCCCGAGCCTGTCGTCGCCCCCTGCCCCACGTCGCTCGATGCCGGCGTGAGCGTTTTTTTATTTTTGTTAGATTTTTTTAGATTCTTTTTGTAGTTCATAGATTATTTTTTGTTAGGTTAGATGTGTAGTAATTTAGATATGTAGTTCATAGATTTTTTTGTTAGAATAGATTTTTTTTGTTAGATTACATGCGTAGTAATTAATTTGTTCATATTATGTTAGATTTTTTTGTTAGATTAATTAGATTTTTTTTGTTAGATTAGATATGTGTAGTAATTAATTTGTTCATATTATGTTAGATTTTTTTCTGTTAATAGATTTTTTTGGTGATATTATTATTGAATATGCATGTTTGGTGATATTATTGTTAATAGATTTTTTTTGGTGATATTTAGATTGTGTAATTAATTTTGTTCATAGAATTTTAATGATTTTTTTGTTCATAGTATTTAGAAAAAGGAAAAAAAGAAGAAGTACTTTATATATAGTTGAACTATCTAGTTGATTTAATAAACTAATTTATTTTACTATATAATGAAGTAGTTTGTTTTTAGTAAGTACTACTTATTTATTTATAGTAAGTGCTTAGTAGTTGAACTAGATAGTTGATTTAATTAGATTTTTTGGTTAGATTAGATTTTTTTTGTTATATTACATGTGTAGTAATTAATTTGTTCATATTATGTTAGAGTTTTTTGTTAGATTAATTAGATTTTTTTGTTAGATTAGATATGTGTATTAATTAATTTGTTCATATTATGTTAGATTTTTTTTCTGTTAATAGATTTTTTTGGTGATATTATTATTGAATATGCATGTTTGCTGATATTATTGTTAATAGATTTTTTTGGTGATATTTAGATTGTGTAATTAATTTTGTTCATAGAATTTTAATGATTTTTTTGTTCATAGTATTTAGAAAAAGGAAAAAATAAGAAGTAGTTTATATATAGTTGAACTAGCTAGTTGATTTAATAAACTAATTTATTTTACTATATATAGAAGTAGTTTGTTTTTAGTAAGTACTACTTATTTATTTATAGTAAGTGCTTTGTAGTTGAACTAGATAGTTGATTTAATTAATAAAACTACTTTTATTTAACTATATATAGAAGTAGTTCCCGCGTCGACGTCGGCGATGCCTATCCCGCATCCTCGTCGTCATTGACTCGGCGGTGGAGGCCTGCTTGATCAGGGCCATGTTCAGGACTGGGCTCCACCAGGTTGGTATTGGGAGGTGCTACCTTCCGAGGGACGTAGGTTGGTGAGGAGGCAGCCCGTTGTTGACACGATCCTTGTTTGGTGGCGGTCGCGTAGGCCAGTGACGGTGGTGAGGCATCCGGACACCGCGGAGGTGGTACGTCACCGTGTCAGCGAGTAGGACGAGCACGTCCGTCGCTACATGGTTGCATTGGAGGGGAGGTTCGACAATACCTGGCAGGTTCTTCAGGGATCTCACTGGAGCTATGATCATGTGATGGTTCCTTATCTTTGGGTGTCCACCACCCGCGTCGATACCCGGCGGGCGCAACAGTTCTAGTTGTATTAGTGATAATATTCGACGATGTACGGACACCAAGAGATGATGTACTTTTGCTTATAATTATTGAATGCATGCTAATTTGAATACTATACTTTATTTTATGATTTGGTTTTGCTTATTTTATGATTTGGTTTTGCTTATTGAATGCTCATATTGGATAAGTTCTCCTTCATTCCCGTGTGCTAGACAATTTGGTATAATAATGCATTCGGGAATGAAAGAGGAGCTACGTACGTACATCGATCATCGATAGTCAACCCGTGATTAATAATAGTGATCTAGTTTAATATTTGAATTATGAACGTAGGCCGGAAATGTCGTACTCATCGGACGACGAAAACCGCCTGGGGGAGTGCGACTGCTGCCACGACGACCGAGGTATCTGCGACAGGTTCATTGAGCTGGACGAAGATCGGCGCTTCAGCATTAAGCTCGAGGAGACCTGCGATGTTCATACAGTACGCAATGACGACAATAGTTTTTTTCATAATTAAGCACGACTTCAACTATTTTAACGTGTATTTTTCATCTTTTCCAATTCGACTAGCTTATCCCATGCTTTGCAAGACGCTATGTCTTGGAGAGGATGGGTTTTGAAGACCATGAAAGTTTCGAAACCAAAAAATTATCCTAAGTACCCATCATGGTGTGGATTTTCAAGTAAAGCTGTACAATGCTTAGAGTGTAACCCATTTTTGTTGCAAAAATTGGGATGCATTTTGCAAGATGTATGGTCTTGATGAGGGTATGCTTGTCACCATGGATCTTGGTGATCCTAAAATCGAGCAAGAGACACCTTCGATTTGGGTCCTTGTGGATACACCTCCAGTTCTTCCCTCATGTGAGCTAAACATAGTTATTAAGTAATTTATATTGTTTATTTCAAAATATATAGTTGACAACTTATCTCCATTGACAGCTTATTTTCATTCTTCAAAGAATGTGCGGAAGATGGTAGACAGAACGTACTACACCAAAGGCTCCAAATTAACTTATCAGGAGAAAAATCATCTGGTCGGATTTTGTACTGATCTTGAGAATTACAATATCTACAATCAAACTCCTCAACATTATGGTCAATACGTGCCACTAGTGCATGTGTTGAACTACGGTAACTACCATGGAGATACCCTGGTAAGATTATTTTTTACTATTACAACATCCATGCATCTTTTTGCACACTTCTAAAACTAGTACATCATTGCTAACTATGAAGTTATTACTATGTTTTTCAACAGATAATCCTGAATGATTGTGTGCCTCATCTGATGTATACGCACGGTAGCCTTCATGTTTTGAACATACGACCAGGTCGTCCTACGAATCTCAACTGTCCATACCGGGTTTCTGAAAGAAGTGGAGACATAACAATCAAAGAATGGAAAAATGTATGGAGAGTCAGGGTCTATAAGCAGCGAAGGGCAAGAATTGGAGACAGGATGATCGCCATTCTTCATAATGGAGAGTCAGGGTCTATATTGTTTTATGCTATTTTACCTTAAGGGTGTTTAGGTCCTACCTGATACTGATGATCATGTGCTAAGAACAATTATGTAGGGTTGGGTTCGATGACTATGAGGATGATGATCGTATGACTTATTATTAATAACGAGTAGAAGTTGTATGATGATGCATGATTAGTAGGACTTGTTATTATATATATATCTATGATGATGTATGATGCAAAGCATGCATGAGCATGTTATATCTGCGGGTGCAATGAACATAGCAGCAGCGTTGATAAACCAAGGACGAAGATAAGAGAGGACACTTATCTCTATTAGCTAGCTATAATAGCAACCTAAAAATAACCCCCAAAACCCCTAAAGCAGCCACTTTTGTAAAAAAATGACTTTTGGTCCCGGTTGGAGCCACCAACCGGGACCAAAGGCCGCGTGACTGGGCTCGGTGCACAGGGCCACGTGGAGGCACATTGGTCCTGGTTTGTGTTTGAACCGGGACTAATGGGTGGAGGCATTAGTAACGACCCATTAGTCCCGGTTCATGAACCGGGACTAAAGGCCCTTACGAACCGGGTCTAATGGGTGGTTTTCTACTAGTGTCATATCAATAATCGCACCAATCATTCTAAGGAAAGGTCTACCAAGAATAATAGGGCAAGAAAGATTGCAATCTATATCAAGAACGATAAAATCTACGGGCACCAAATTTCTATTTGCAACAATGAGAACATCATTGATCCTTCCCATTGGCTTTTTAATGGTGGAATCCGCAAGGTGCAAATTTAAAGAGCAATCATCAAGATCATGGAAACCTAGAATATCACATAAAGTTTTCGGAATCGTGGAAACACTAGCACCCGAATCACACAAAGCAAAACACTCATGATCTTTAATTCTAATCTTTATAGTAGGTTCCCACTCATCATTAAGTTTTCTAGGTATAGAAACTTCCAAATTAAGTTTTTCATCATAAGATTGCATGAAGGCATCAACGATAGGTTTGGTAAAAGCTTTATTTTGACTATAAGCATGAGGAGAATTAACAATGGATTGCAACAAGGAAATACAACCTTCTAAAGAACAATTATCATAATCAAATTCCTTGAAATCCGAGATAGTGGGTTCAATGCTATTTAAAGTCATGACCTCTCCAATCCCACTTTTACCAAATTTAGCATCAAGATCTAAAAACTCCAAATTCTTGGGATGCCTTCTAGGTAAAGTTGACTCATCTTCAGTCCCATGATTATCAAGATTTATATTGCAAAACAAAGATCTAATAGGAGACGCATCAATAACTTTAAGATCTTCATCATTATTTTCATGGAAACTAGAAGAACACGCCTTTATAAAGCAATCTTTCTTAGCACGCAATCTAGCGGTTCTTTCTTTAAACTCATCAATGGAAATTCTCATGGCTTTGAGAGAGTCATTGATATCATGCTTAGGAGAAGAAGATCTAAATTTAAGAGAATCAACATCAAGCGAAAGTCTATCAACGTTCCTAGCCAAATCATCAACTTTGAGCAATTTTTCTTCAAGCAAAGCATTAAAATTCTTTTGAGAGATCATAAATTCTTTCACACTATTCTCAAAATCAGAGGGCATCTTATTAAAATTACCATAAGAATTATTGTAGGAATTTCCATAATTATTAGAGGAATTACTAGGGAACGGTCTAGCATTGAAGTTTCCTCTATAAGCATTGTTTCCAAAACTATTCCTACCAACAAAATTCACATCCATAGATTCATTATTAATCTCAATCAAAGTAGACAAAGGCATATCATTGGGATCAAATGGAGTATTAAGGAAATCATTATTATTGGTATTCGAGAAATGACACAAATTGGTATTATCTCTCAAAGTAATCCAACACACAAGCAAACAGAAAAAGGCAAGCGAAAAAGAGAGGAGGAGATTGGGAATGAGAGGGAGAATAAAGCGGCAAGGGTGAAGTGGGGGAGAGAAATGAGAGGCAAATGGAAAATAATGTAAATGCAATGGAGATGAGTTTGTGATGGGTACTTGGTATGTCTTGACTTGAGCGAAGACCTCCCCGGCAACGGCGCCAGAAATCCTTCTTGCTACGTCTTGAGCTTGCGTTAGTTTTCCTTGAAGAGGAAAGGGTGATGCAGCAATAGTAGCGCAAGTATTTCCCTCAGTTTTTGAGAACCAAGGTATCAATCTAGTAGGAGGCTCCTCAAAAGTCCCACGCACCTACACAAACAAATAAAGAACTCGCAACCAACGCAATAAAGGGGTTGTCAATCCCTTCACGGCCACTTGCGAAAGTGAGATCTAATAGAGATAGTATGATAAGATAAATATATTTTTGGTATTTTATAAGATAGATGCAAAAAGTAAAGATGCTAATAAAGTAGATTGGAAGCAAATATGATAAGAGATAGACCCGGGGGCCATAGGTTTCACTAGAGGCTTCTCTCAAGATAGCATAAGTATTACGGTGGGTGAACAAATTACTGTCGAGCAATTGATAGAAAAGCGAATAATTATGAGATTATCTAGGCATGATCATGTATATAGGCATCACGTCCGCAACAAGTAGACCGACTCCTGCCTGCATCTAATACTATTACTCCACACATCGGCCGAATCCTGCCTGCATCTAGAGTATTAAGTTCATAAGAAAAGAGTAACGCCTTAAGCAAGATGATGTGATGTAGAGGGATAAACTCATGCAATATGATATAAACCCCATCTTTTTATCATTGATGGCAACAATCCAATACGTGTCTTGCAACCCTTTCTGTCACTGGGTAAGGACACCGCAAGATTAACCCAAAGCTAAGCACTTCTCCCATGGCAAGAAAGATCAATCTAGTAGGCCAAACCAAACTGATAATTCAAAGAGACTTGCAAAGATAACTCAATCATACATAAAAGAATTCAGAGGAGATTCAAATATTTCTCATAGATAAACTTGATCATAAACCCACAATTCATCGAATCTCGACAAACACACCGCAAAATGAGTTTACGTCGAATAGATCTCCACAAGAGAGGGGGAGAACATTGTATTGAGATCCAAAAGGATAGAAGAAGCCATCTCGCTAATAACTATGGACTCGAAGGTCTGCGGTAAACTAGTCACAACTTATTGGAAGGGCTATGGTGTTGATGTAGAAGCCCTCTGTGGTCGATTCCCCCTCCGGCGGAGCGCCAACGAAGGCTCCAAGATGGGATCTCGCGGATACAGAAGGTTACGGTGGTGGAAATTGTGTTTCGTTGGCTCCCTGGATGTTTTTGGGGTGCGTAGGCTTATATAGGAGGAAGAAGTACGTCGGTTGCCGCCCGAGGGGCCCACGAGACAGGGGCGCGCCCTGTAGGGGGGCGCGCCCTACCCTCTCGTGGCCGCCTCGGCTGCTTCTTGACTTGCACTCAAGTCCTCTGGATCATGTTCGTTCCAAAAATCATGCTCCTGAAGGTTTCATTCCGTTTGGACTCTGTTTGATATTCCTTTTCTTTGAAATACTGAAATAGGCAAAAAACAGCAATACGGGCTGGGCCTCCGGTTAGTAGGTTAGTCCCAAAAATGATATAATGTGTAAAATGAAGCCCATAAACATCCAAAAGGGGTAATATAATAGCATGGAACAATCAAAAATTATAGATACGTTGGAGACGTATCACATATATAGATTAAATTGAAGAACTGGATCCAACCAAATCATGGATAGTTCAAAACCGATAATTTTCAAATCAACTAATTAGCTTCAGACCACTGTATAGCATTCAACTACTTCTACTTATATCAAACACAACAGTTTAGACAAACTCCCAAGTTTTAACTAAACAGAGTAGCAGAAGTCTTAGTAAACTGTTTTTGGGATTAATTAATAGTTTCATTACACACGTTGAATAGCACTCCATTAAAACAAAACCAAAGATGCATTGACCAGTAGGAAGCTGGGGACATAGAGATGATTAGGCCTCTCACCTGGGATGACGACGATGTAAAGGGTCCGCGTGCCGCCCGTTAGTGCCCGCTTGGACGCATATGACGAGGTCGCCCATGCCGATGCCTATCTCGCTAGCCAGCTCGCTCCTCAGGCGGAACACAGACCTCCCCTTGAACTCCAACTCAGCCCAGAAGGCGGGGCCCCCATCGGCGCCCGCCAAAGCGTACACAACCCACCGCCGCGGAAACAGGGCGTCGAGGCCTCCGGCGAGGGGGAGCTGCAGTTGCGTCTCGTTGTCAGGGTGCAAAGCGGAAATGCCAAGTTGCGAACAGAGATTGAAGACGTCAATAAACAGATTGACAACCAAGAACTGCTCACAAGGAATTGTGACTGAAATCAACACAATCTGACATCCAAGAGTCAAATTCGCGCAAATTCGGGAAGAATCAAGAAGCCGGCTCACCTCAGGCATGCCCTCCCAGGCCGGGATGCGCTCCACGACCCAGTGAGTCATCGTGCTGACAGTGCCGAAGTCATCGACGCTGGAGCCGTTGTTCCAGGGGAGGTACTTCCCATTGGCGCGGAGGAAGCGGCCGCTGGTGTGGCGGAGCAGGATGTAGTCCCCGGGCACGAGCCTGACGGGCTGCCACCTGACGTCCTCCTCCTCCCGTTTCTTGTAGTCGCGCTGCTCGACGCGGCGCCCGCGGTGGCCTAGCGGCGCCGGTGCATCCATGGTCGTCAGGTAGCCGTCATAGGCGGCGCTGTGGAGGGCGAGGCGGCGGCCGAGGGTGTAGGGTGGGACGCGGGAGAGGGGAGGAGGAGACGCGGCGATCTCGTCTACGGTGAGGGTCGTCGATGGTGGGCGCGGGGGCGGTGGCGAATCGAGATTTGAGGGAGGGAGAGGGCGGGTTGTGTTAGGATCTGGATCAGGGAGGAGGTGGCGGCGCGTTGGATCAAGTAGGAGGCGTTTTGCGTGCTGTGGGACGGAAGCGAATGGGAGAGGAGAGGCCGTCGGCGGCGAGCTGTGGGAGGGATGAGGCAGTCCGTGAGGAGGAAGGGTTGCCGCGCGGGGACAGGAGTGGATCGGGAGGGGGCGGCGGCGGCGAGGAGATGGGGGGGAGAAGGGTGTGACGGGTTGATCGATCTGAGCTAGGGTTTGGGCTGCGGGTGGGGGGTATCTTTTCTTTTTTTCTTTTTTATATAGAAGGATGGATGGATGGATGTGGGATGGAGAGATGGATGGATGGATGGACGCCATGTCATCAATCCGTGAGAAGAGTTCTGATTGGTTTGGAAAATCAGTGACTTAAAATAGTTTTCAAGTACTAAACACAGAGGGATTTTGTGAAGTAGCTATCAAAAGAATTTGCAAAAGAGCACCACACAAATTTTCACTAGAGTTAGACCACATTTTATGGATAAGGACCAATTTGTATGCATTTCTGATCTTTCTAGCTATTTTTAATCATTTTTCGAGTGGCAAAAATAAATTTTTTTGTGAAGAACCTACCAAATATTTGTTGCAAAATTGGACCAAACCAATTTTATAAAATACTAGTCCATATTTAATATACAATTGACCAAATGGTTGGGTGTCAAAAGCTTTGATCCACCTCTCGTAAAAAAGACAAATTTCCGCCGGTTTAGTTGAAAGCGGGTCAAATTTGAACTGCAGCTGCCTCATAGTTTGCTCTTTATTTTTTCTAAAAATCATTTCTAGGTACATAAGTATCTATTTAATCAGAGAAACATCCAAAGTTTTCCAAAATTCTACCACCAGCTAGGAACGGTCAAGCCCGCCGTTTTGACCGCATTTTGAAACGGGCATAAAAAATTCAAAAAAAATCAAAAAATTGGAAAACCTTCGCATTGTGTCATTATATGTGACCAAGTTTCCAGGAAAAATAATAAACTTGTAATACGGCAAATATTTTAAAAAAGTGTTCTCAGAAATGAGCTACCATGCGTGAAGATTCAGGGCTTTCAAGCCAAATGATCAATCTTATGGCCACATTCATGGCATAGTTTGTTCAAATGATCTCATATTATGCACAAGGGTGCATCTTGGAATTCCAAACAATGTTGCTGAAGGAAATATGCCCTAGAGGCAATAATAAAGCTATTATTTATTTCCTTATTTCATGATAAATGTTTATTATTCATGCTAGAATTGTATTAACCGGAAACATAATACATGTGTGAATACATAGACAAACATAGTGTCACTAGTATGCCTCTACTTGACTAGCTTGTTTATCAAAGATGGTTATGTTTCCTAGCCATGGACAAAAGAGTTGTCATTTGATTAACGGGATCACATCATTAGGAGAATGATGTGATTGACATGACCCATTCCGTTAGCCTAGCACTTGATCGTTTAGTATGTTGCTATTGCTTTCTTCATGACTTGTACAATGTTCCTACAACTATGAGATTATGCAACTCCCGTTTACCGGAGGAACACTTTGTGTGCTACCAAACGTCACAACGTAACTGGGTGATTATAAAGGTGCTCTACAGGTGTCTCCGAAGGTACATGTTGGGTTGGCGTATTTCGAGATTAGGTTTTGTCACTCCGATTGTCGGAGAGGTATCTCTGGGCCCTCTCGGTAATGCACATCACTATAACCTTGCAAGCAATGTGACCAATGAGTTGGTTACGGGATGATGCATTATGTAACGAGTAAAGAGACTTGCCGGTTATGAGATTGAACTAGGTATTGGATACCGACGATCGAATCTCGGGCAAGTAACATACCGATGACAAAGGGAACAACGTATGTTGTTATGCGGTTTGACCGGTAAAGATCTTCGTAGAATATGTAGGAGCCAATATGAGCATCTAGGTTCCGCTATTGGTTATTGACCAAGAATAGTTCTAGGTCATGTCTACATAGTTCTCGAACCCGTAGGGTCCGCACGCTTAACGTTACGATGACAGTTATATTATGAGTTTATGAGTTTTGATGTACCGAAGGAGTTCGGAGTCCCGGATGAGATCGGGGACATGACGAGGAGTCTCGAAATGGTCGAGACGTAAAGATCGATATATTGGACGACTATATTCGGAGTTCGGAAAGGTTCCGAGTGATTCGGGTATTTATCGGAGTACCGGAGAGTTACGGGAATTCGACGGGGAGAAGTATTGGGCCTTATTGGGCCCTGCGGGAAAGAGAGAGGGGCTGCCTGGGGCAGGCCGCGCCCCCCCCCCCCCCCCAAGGCCTAGTCCGAATTGGACTAGGGGGAGGGGCCGCAACCCCTCCTTCCTTCCCTTCTCTCTTCCCCTTCCTTGTCTCCTACTCCTAATACATGGAAGGACTCCTAGTTGGACTAGGAAAGGGGGAATCCTACTCCCGGTGGGAGTAGGACTCCCCATGGCGCGCCTCTCCTAGGGCCGGCCTCCTCCTCCCTCCCTCCTTTATATACGGGGGCAGGGGGGCACCCCATAGACACACAAGTTGATCTACGGATCGTTCCTTAGCCGTGTGCGGTGCCCCCTTCCACCATATTCCACCTCGGTCATATCGTCGCGGAGTTTAGGCGAAGCCCTGCGGCGGTAGAACATCATCATCGTCACCACGCCGTCGTGCTGACGGAACTCATCTCCGGAGCTCGGCTGGATCGGAGGCCGGAGATCGTCATCGAGCTGAACGTGTGCTGAACTCGGAGGTGCCGTACGTTCGGTACTTGGATCAGTCGGATCGTGAAGACGTACGACTACATCAACCGCGTTGTCATAACGCTTCCGCTTACAGTCTACGAGGGTAAGTGGACGAACACTCTCCCCTCTCGTTGCTATGCCATCACCATGATCTTGCGTGTGCGTAGGAAAATTTTTGAGATTACTACGTTCCCCAACAGTTGCCTAAGGGAGTTTTTATTTTCTTTGCACGGAAAATTCATTTTCCATTTTCCGAGTGCCCGAAATGAGTTTTTTTGTGAAGGACCTACCATATATTTGTTGCAAAATTAGACAAAATCAATTTTATAAAATACTAGTCCATATTTAATATACAATTGACCAAATGGTTGGGTGTGAAAAGCTTTGATCCACCTCTCGTGAAAAAGACAAATTTTCGTCGGTTCAAATGAAAGCGGGTCAAATTTGAACTGCAGCTGCCTCATAGTTTGCTCTTTATTTTTTCCAAAAATCATTTCTGGGTACATAAATATCTATTTAATCAGAGAAACATCAAAAGTTTTCCATGGTTCAACCACTAGCGAGGAACGGTCAAGCCCGCCGTTTTGACCACATTTTGAAACGGGCATAAAAAATTCAAAAAAAATCAAAAAATTGGAAAACCTTCGCATTGTGTCATTATATGTGACCAAGTTTCCAGGAAAAATAATAAACTTGTAATACAGCAATTATTTTAAAAAGGTGTTCTCGGAAATGAGCTATCATGCGTGAAGATTCATGACTTTCAAGCCAAATGATCAATCTTATGGCCACATTCATGGCATAGTTTGTTCAAATGATCTAATATTGTGCACAAGGGTGCATTTTGGAATTCCAAACAATGTTGCCTAAGGGAGTTTTCATTTTTTTTGCACGGAAAATTCATTTTCCAATTTTCGAGTGCCTGAAATGAGTTTTTTTGAAGGACCTACCATATATTTGTTGAAAAATTGGACCAAATCAATTTTCTAAAATACTAGGCCATATTTAATGCACAATTGACAAAATGGTTGGGTGTCAAAAATTTTGATCCACCTCTGGTGAAAAAGACAAATTCCCGCCGATTCAGGAGGAAGTGGGTCAAATTTGAACTGCAGCTGCCTCATAGTTTGCTAGTTATTTTTTCCAAAAATCATTTATAGTTACATAAGTACCTATAAATACATGGTTTGGTGGTGATACATCGAGGTTTGGACAGTGGCCGAGGGCCCCAACTCTAGAGCGCGTAAACTCGCATGCCTGCCGCGTGGTCACCGCGTGACCGTGGCGTTGCCATGTGTTCTGGGCGGCCTAGGCATGTCTAGTGGGTTGGGCACTTCCCAGGTAGGTGCTAGGAAGAAAATCACAACATAAGATTCTCACGAGGAGACCGATCGATGCTCAAACATGAATAAGCAGCCAAGTGTTTGATTTGTGGTATGGGAAATGCACATGGCTAATGGGCGTGGGTTTTGGCTGAGGATGATCAATTACTAAGAAGACCGTCTTCACAAATTTTCAGCTCAAAAGGAGGAGCCTAGGTGGTACTTGCTTTGCAAAGTACCACACTGGACATAAATACGAATGTTGAAGCTGGGCTCAAAATAATGAATGGATTGAGCTGGCATTTGATGGAGGATGGTTTTTTGGGCATAGGAAAGCACTGTAGAAAATGGATACCATTTGGACATGCCAAAGTGGTACTTCCTTCATAAAGTGTTTTTCTGAACAGAATAGGAAAATGAATATTTTTGAATTATTTTTGAACTAGGCAAGGAAGGTTTTTTACATATTTGATGAAGATATGACCCAAAGAATTTATGAGATTTTTCTAGGAATTTTGGGAATGACAGAAATATAGGTTGCTTCACAACCTAGGGCAAAAACTGCCACATGGACATGACACATAGGCAAAACTGATGAGGTGGCGCCTAGTCATAGCAACCCACCACAATTTACAAGGTTATGACCATCTATATTGGTCATGATTAGCTAGAAATAAGGCAGCGGACCAGTGCTATCTGCTTTATGACCATTTCGTGTAAGGAAATTACGACCTTTTTGACCAAAATGGTCGTTATAGTTTAGGGTTTGGAGCCCCCCGAACAGCTTTTGACCAATTGGTCTGAAATGGTCATAGATCTATGACCAATTCTTCCAGGGTCACTGACAGAAGGTCACTAGTTGACATATTTCTTGTAGTGCGGTGTGGATAAGGTACCCGTAGTAGTAGCGCTGGTCCATAACCAGCGCTACTGCTATGATCCATATCAGTAGCACTTTGGCGGAACAAGCGCTACTGCTATGATCACTAGCGGTATGTTGAACCAGCGCTACTATTAAGGCTATGGTCATTAGCATGTAAAAAAGGCATCAAATTAAGAAAAGCATTGGTCATCATTGATCTTTTTGTCTAGAATCTAAATTGTCAGTATGAATCTTCGCATGTTTAGGTATAGGCGATGATTCATATTGCCACAGATCCTACACATAGAGTACAATGAAGACCGAGTGGTTGTGATAGTTTGAGAAGCATCATATTTAAGGTGATAAACATTCTGTTCGCGGAGCAAGGTGGGACTAAACTGTGGTCTTAGGAGGGAACTGAATTTAGCAGTAGCGTTTGTTACAGGAAAGCACTATTGCTATGAATAATAGCAGTAGCGCTTTTTACACATGAGCGCTACTAGTATACCTAGCCTGCCAGCAATGGTCTAGCAATTATAGTAGTAGCATGCTTTCCAAGTAAAGCGCTACTGCTATATGCATACTAGCAGCGCTCTTTGTGCCAAAGCGCTATTGCTACTTAGTAGCGGCGCTTCCTTACAAAAAGCGCTACTAGTGAGCTCCTGTGTATAAGCATTTCCCTAGTAGTGGTGGCATTTCTCGCCTTCTGCTCATAGTAACACACGGGCATTTATTTGGCACCTTGACCCATTGTGAAGGTGAGATGGGAGTTATCTGGTCAGAGGAGAGGGCTCAAGCGAGAAATGACCTACTACGGTGGGAAATCGAGCGGGAAGGGGAGGGTTCGACCGGAAAAGGGAAGGGTGCGTCGTGGGGTGGTTTTCTGTGTTGGGCCCGTGTGTTGGAGATAACATGACGGATAGTTAGGACAACCTCATTTCCCTTCACATGTGGTCTACATTTGGGGGAGCCCGGACTATCCAGACGGTTGACTTTTGCAGAGCCTGTTGAGCACTCTACACGCCCAAAAATATAAGAGAGAAATGAGCTTAGACCTTGGAGACGCCCTAAATCATTTGTTTGATTCATTTATATCCATTGTAGCCCGTAGCAACGCACGGGCATTCTATTAGTCACTTCAAATTTTCTGGAGTACTGATCTCTACCTTGTTTGTCAGCTTCTCTGTTGATCTGGAGCCTGGAGATTCTCTGTTTCTCTTTTGGTTTGGAGCTTCTCAACTTTCGACTTCCTGCAATCTTCTCTGATGCTTCTCTAATTTCTCTATTGATTTTGTTGCTGGTTGCAGCTTGGATCTTCTAGCAAGGAGGAGAACGACGAGCAGCAGCCTGGGCACTGACCAGGAGGCGCTGGGGCCTGGGTTGAAGGAAATATGCCCTATAGTCAATAATAAAGTTGCTATTTGTTTCCTTAATTCATGATAAATGTTTATTATTCATGCTAGAATTGTATTAACAGGAAACTTAGTACGTGTGTGAATACATAGACAAAACATATAGTCCCTAGTATGCCTCTACTTGACTAGCTCGTTAATCAAAGATGGTTATGTTTTCTAACCATAGACATGTGTTGTCAATTGATGAACAGTATCACATCATTAAGAGAATGATGTGATGGACATGACCCATCCGTTAGCTTAGCATTATGATCATGCCAGTTTCATTGCTACTGCTTTCTTCATGGCTTGTACAAGTTCCTCAGACTATGAGATTATGCAACTCTCGAATACCGGAGGAACACTTTGTGTGCTACCAAACGTCACAACGTAAAAGGGTAATTATAAAAGGGCTCTACAGGTGTCTCCGAAGGTGTTTGTTGGGTTGGCATAGATCGAGATTAGGATTTGTCACTCCGTGTTTTGGAGAGGTATCTCTGGGCCCTCTCGGTAATACTCAGCACTATAAGCCTTGCAATCATTGTGACTAATGAGTTAGTTGCGGGATGAAGTATTACGGAACGAGTAAAGAGATTTGCCGGTAACGAGATTGAACTAGGTATGATGATACCGACGATCGAATCTCGGGCAACTAACATAACGATGTCAAAGGGAATAACGTATGTTGTTATGCGGTTTGACCGACAAAGATCTTTGTAGAATATGTAGGAATCAATATGAGCATCCAGGTTCCGCTAATGGTTATTGACCGGAGACGTGTCTCGGTCATGTCTACATAGTTCTCGAACCCATAGGGTCCGCACGCTTAACGTTCGATGACGATTGGTATTATGAGTTTATGTGATATGATGTACCGAAGGCTGTTCAGAGTTCCGGATATGATCACGGACATGACGAGGAGTCTCGAAATGGTCGAGACATAAAGATTGATATATTGGACGACTATATTCAGACACCGGAAGTGTTCCAGAGTAGTTTCGGATAAAACCGGAGTGCCAGAGGGTTATCGGAACCCCCGGGGGAACTAATGGGCCTCGATGGGCCTTAGTGGAGAGAGAGAGAGAGGGATGGCCAGGGAAGGCCGTGCGCCCCTCCCCCTTGAGTCTGAATAGGACAAGGAAGGGGGGGCGCCCCCCTTTCCTTCCCCCTCTCGCTCTCCTTCCTTTCCCCTCTCTCCCTTTAGGTGGAAACCTACTTGGACTTGGAGTCATAGTAGGATTCCCCTTGTGGGGGCACGCTAAGGAGGGCCGGCCGGCCTTCCCTCTCCTCCTTTATATACGGGGGAGGGGGCACCACATAGACACACAAGTTGATCAAGTTGATCTTTTAGCCGTGTGCGGTGCCCCCCTCCACAGATTTCCACCTCGGTCATATCGTCGTAGTGCTTAGGCGAAGCCCTGTGCCGGTAACTTCATCATCACCGTCACCACGCCGTCGTCCTGACGGAACTCTGCCTCGGCCTCAGCTGGATCTAGAGTTCGAGGGACGTCACCGAGCTGAACGTGTGCAGACCGTGGAGGTGTTGTGTTCGGTACTTGATCGGTTGGATCGCGAAGACGTTCGACTACATCAACCTCGTTACATAACGCTTCTGCTTTCGGTCTACGAGGGTACGTGGACACTTCTCCTGCCCGTCGTTGTTATGCATCACCTAGATAGATCTTGCGTGATCGTAGGATTTTTTTCTAAATTACTGCGTCCCCAACATGGGTGAGCCTGGGAGAGGAGGTGCTGGGGCCTGGGCGAGCCTGAGAGAGGAGGCGGTGGGGCCAAAGTGAGGAGGCGCTAGGCGCGACGAGCCTGGGAGAGGAGGCGCTCGGTGCAGTGAGCTGGAGGCGCTGGCGCGAGGAACTGCTGGTGCCCGGCGATGGCTACGAGCAGGAGCTGCTGGTGCTGGGTGACGGCGACGTGCAGGAGCTGCTGGGAGATGCGCGTTGATGGGCGCCGGGCGCGGCAAGGCGCCAGGCGCTACGCGTGGGGAATAAGCTGGGCACAGGGAAGAATCGAGGGCTTGGTGCCATGGTCCCGTGGGGTGCCTGGTGTTGGATATTTTCTCTCAGGATCCATCATATCGGAATAACATGAACACACGTGCACACAAAACTGATAGCCAAGGGCCCGTATCGTGCCCCTTCTTCTCCTCTTTATTGATTTTCTGTTTTCTCAACTCAAGGTGTTACAAACTCACGGCCATACCCACGTATATATATACGTGAGCTTCACCGGCCAACTAGAGTACTAGACCAACCCGTACAAGGACACCTATTACTTTTCTAACTACTCTCGGTGCACACACTAGGTACAAGTCCAAACCGGACTCTCCTAATCCAACTTTGACTAGGACACGCACAAATACTGAATCGGACACAAACTTACGTGACTATTCCTAACACAACTTCAACAACTACTACTACTACCACTACCCAGCAGCCTAGTCACCGGCCACCTTGATCACGATTAACCTAAACTAACTGATGCTGTTTGGATTACCCAACATTTACCCCCTAATCCAAACATTTGACTGTTTACTCGACGAGACACGCAGACGACCTTCTGATCATCTTGTCACGCCGATTGCCTCCGGTGACGCGACTTACCGGACAACAAATTCTTTTTTTTTTCGCCACGATGATCACCACTTCATCACCATTTTTTTCATGCCAACTTGCAGATTGAAATCAACGATTACCCGGACTACCAGCCACGCTGCAACATCTTAGCGTGCTACATGCAGACTAAACGCATAGTCTCATGTAGGAACTCAACTTAACTGGTGCGCGTCCATCTTCACGTTGATCTTTGTCTTCTCATCGGTTGCTTGTGCATGGGGAGACACATCTCTTCACCCGCCACATCTTCAATCTTTCTCATTGTCGCCGATGCCACATCTTATCAAACGACACCTCCTGTCCAGCGGCAACACAACTCGCCATATACGTGCAACTCATCTCCGCCGTATATGAACTCGCCGGAACTCCACGACCACGAACGGAAACGCAAGGCATACATTCCTATTTCCGCCCGCGCTCGCTTACAATTGTCCTCCGCCAGTGACGCATCTCAACTGCAGCAGAAGATTCACACACCTGAGCTCTTGGACGCACCTTACAAGAACTCATGTGCACACCTTGATGACGACTCACAACTTCGCCATCTCCACCTTGCACCCTCCAACGATGATCTCGATGATTTCCTCGGTGTCGCAACTTCGGCACCTCCATAACCATCAACGATCACCAACGCCTTGCCGACGGCAGCCCTGTCGCCCTCCTCCAGGTAGTCCCATCGAACAACGATCACCCGTCGCCTGGCTTGCGACAGCATCCTCGCCGCCTTCATGTCGCCCCTCCGCCGAACGACAACTGCCCGATCCTCCTTGTCGCCGCTCGAGCGACAATTGCCCGCTTCTCCTCTTCGCTGCACCATCTAGCGGTTGTATTGCCCGCTCTTCTTCGTCGTTGTACCACCCAACGACAATATCGCCCGCCCCGAGGCGCTAGTCGGGTCGCCACCCCGGGGCAAGCACGCTTCACTGCAACCTTGCTCTAGATACCAAATGTTGGATATTTTCCCTCAGGATCCATCATATCAGAATAACATGAACACACGTGCACACAAAACTGATAGCCAAGGGCCCGTATCGTGCCCCTTCTTCTCCTCTTTATTGATTTTCTGTTTTCTCAACTCAAGGTGTTACAAACTCACGGCCATACCCACGTATATATATACGTGAGCTTCACCGGCCAACTAGAGTACTAGACCAACCCGTACAAGGACACCTATTACTTTTCTAACTACTCTCGGTGCACACACCAGGTACAAGTCCAAACCGGACTCTCCTAATCCAACTTTGACTAGGACACGCACAAATACTGAATCGGACACAAACTTACGTGACTATTCCTAACACAACTTCAACAACTACTACTACTACCACTACCCAGCAGCCTAGTCACCGGCCACCTTGATCACGATTAACCTAAACTAACTGATGCTGTTTGGATTACCCAACACCTGGTGCCATGGTCGCGTGGGTGCCTGGTGGTGATTTCGAATTTGAATTTCAGAGAAGGATCGAGGAAGATGATGGAGGGGAAGACGACCGTGAGTCTGCGAGGGTATAAACATCCTTTTGGCAGAAATCGATGTTGTCGGAAGTTAAAAAATGCGTCCTACATTTTGGGACGGGGAGACTAGTTTTTAGACTTGGTTGTTTTTGCCTAAAAATTAGGCGTAGAGTGGTTGTTTTCAGGACAAAATGCAAAGTGATAATCCTTCCGTCTCAAAACGTAAGATCTTACCTTTTGGGATAGAGGGAGTATTTTTTCTGGAGGGTTGGTCGAATTGTGTTATTTTTTAAAAAATAGTAGCTATTCTGGTTTGTCTAGTGAAACTAATATTTTTGAAGCCGCTTAGCTTTTACTGTGTATACTTTCTGTCCTATAGGAGTAACGCCCAACTTACCGGTCAATCTAACAGAGTTTGACTACTATGCCAGATTAGCGCTTACATGCGGGCCATCACTATCATATATATAAGTTTAAACTGGTAGTTTTTAGCTAAAAAGAAATAGGCGCAGAGTGGTTGCTTTCGGGTCAAAAACGCAAAGTGGTACTTCTTCCATCCCAAAATGTAAGTCAAAAATGATTAGACATTCTGGGACGGAGGGGGTAGTTTTTCTAGAGGGTTGGTCGAATTGTGGTAGTTTCTTGTTAAATACGTACTACTTTTATAATTATGGGACAAAGGGAGTAGTAGCTGTTCTGGTTTGTCTTGTGAAACTAAATTTTTTGAAGCCGCTAGGCTTTTACTGTGTATAATCTCCGTGCTATAAATGACCAAATAAACCAATAAATCAGATGCACATTCTGAAACTAAACATTCAGATGGGACAGTTCCAAACTGAACTGATCGAGAGTCTGAGAGACCACAGGAAGGGACCTTGTCATCCCTTCCGCACCAGGTGCTCCGAGTCGCCGAGCTCCACCTCCCTTGGACTCACTCCCTCGCTATCCCCGCCGCCGAAGAGCAGCTCGATCTCTTCCAGCGTCTTGCCTTTCGTCTCCGGGACGAACCTGTGCACGAACACGACCGACAGCGCCGAGATGGCCGCGAACGCCGAGAACGCGCCGGCGACGGTCATGGCGCGGGAGACGGACAGGAACGACATGGCCACGGTGCCGCTGGTCACCCGGTTCACCGCCGCGCCGAGCGCCGCCGCCTGCGACCGCAGCCGCAGCGGGAAGATCTCCGAGCTCGTCACCCAGCACACCGGCCCGATCCCCACCGAGAAGAAGGCCACGTCGCCGCATACTGCTAGTACGGCGACTGCGACGCCCAGGGTCTTCGGCACTGCCCCGTGCGCCAGCAGCCAGAGCGTCGCCGCCAGGACAACCAGGCAGGCGGTCATGCCGACTGTGCTGACGTACAGCAGCGGCTTCCGGCCGGCGCGGTCGATGAGCACGATGGCCAGCGCGATGAACGCCGTCTTGAAGAACCCGACGGCGACCGTGGCGAGAAGAAGCTGGCTCTCGGTGGTGACCCCGGCGTCTCTGAAGATGGTGGGGCTGTAGTAGACCAGCGCGTCGATGCCGGTGATCTGCTGGAAGCACTGGATGCCCAGCCCGGTGACCAGCATCCGGTGGATCGTGGGCGAGGGCCTCGTGAGCTCCCGCCACACCGTCTCGCCGGAGCTCGCCGCGCTGGCCGCGGCCGCCTCGATCTCCGCGAGCCTCTCGTCGGCCTCCTCCTCGCCGTCGGTGACCCTGAGAAGCACCTCCCGCGCCTCGGCGGCCCTGCCCTGCACGACCAGCCACCTGGGCGACTCCGGGATGACGAGGAGCGCGAAGACGATGGACACGGACGGGACGATGCCGACGGCGAGCATGACGCGCCAGCCGAGGTGGTCGGGGAGTCCCGAGAAGGCGTAGTTGGAGATGTAGCCGAGGAGGATGCCGAGGTTGATGAAGATCTCCGGGAAGGAGGTGAAGGAGCCCCGGGACGCGGCGGGGGAGATCTCAGCAATGTACACGGGCGCGATCATGACGCCGAAGCCGATGCCGACGCCGGCCAGCAGCCTGCCGACCATGAGCACGCGGAAGGACGGCGCGAGCGTCATGACGAGGGCCCCGGCCTGGAAGACGGCGGCGGCGAGGCCGATGGTGCGCTTCCGGCCGAGGGCGTCGGCGGTCCGCCCCCCGGCGAGGCTGCCGAGGAGGGAGACGAAGCTGAGGCAGCCGACGAGCACCTCCTGCTGCACCTCCGTGATGCCGAGGTCCCTCTGGATGAACAAAATGCACCCACTCATTACTCCCACATCTGAGATTGAAGAAGAAGCAACAGTTCTAATCAAGTCAACGAAGCAATTAACTCGCAGCAAGTCAACGCGATTCATCCGCCGAGAAGTGATCACGATCGCCAAGAAACTAATTTGGAACGACAATGGAATCTGCATCGCCGGTGCGGCCGAGGAGACGGCTAGCTAGCTGCCGGAGATGTGGATCGATTGCGGCGGAGGCGAGGTGGCGTACCGTAGCCGAGGAGCACGGAGTTGAGGGAGGCGAAGACGGAGCAGGCGAAGACGTATCTGGTGCTGCTCCGGCGCCGCCCGGCACGGACGCCTTCCTCCTCGTGCTCCGGCGGGGGAGCGACGTCGTCCATGCGCACGTACTTGCTCTGCCGGCCGAAGAATCCCGGCAGGCCGGGCATGCCGCTGCCGCCGGCGCTGGGCGCTGCCGGCTCGGCGCCCCGCAGCCCCATGCTCTCCTTTCTCCCTCCTGCCTACAACAGCAAGCCGGAGAAACCTCGAACGGCGGCGTGGTGGAACGCTGGATCTGACGAAGAAGAAACGGAGATGGAGCACGAGGGCAGCCTTGTCACTTTTGTCGTATACTTTTCCCGGCACGCACGCGATTTGGTCGCCGTTCAACACGAAGGAAGGCGTCGCCTCGTCGGGACACGGGATGGGAGCAGCATTTTTCAAAGGGGACATTTTCGCTTTGGCCCTTTGACTACCCTACATGATTTCCATTGCTCTGCAGCTTGCTTTTTTTTTTTTGTTTGTTTGAACATACACATTGCCACGATAGGAAGTACCCAAGTGTTTTTTTTTCAGAGGAGATACCAACTCCCTCCAATCAATATTAATTGTCGCCGATTTAGTAGTACTTGAAATTAATGTACTCCTCTAAGGCTGGTAGTAATGGAACTATCATAAGCATTATCATGCATACCAACTAGACTTTTTAAATGATGTGGCACACAGTTAAATAAGGAAAGGGAGGATGGGGTATCAATACAAGATACTGTATCATATTAAATATTGTACTCCTTCCGTCCGGAAATACTTGTCAAAAAAATTGATAAAAAATTGATGTATTTAGAACTAAAATACGTCTAAATACATTCATTTCTCCGACGAGTATTTCCGGACAGAGGGAGTACTACTTTGTATCGTGCATGACAATTAATAAGGCAACCTACAATACTACCTCCGTTTTAGTTTACAAGTCCTGCCCGTATACCTAGGTTGCCAATTTTATCATCCTAATATAAACTATGTAACACAAAAATTATACGATTTGAAAATAAAACATCTGAATTTTATATTGGTATATTTTTTGTAATATATGACTTGTATTAGGTTGGTCAAATTGACGACCTAGGGGTACGCGCACGCTCTGTAAACTGAGAGAGAAGTACTAACTTATGATATTGTGCATTAGGGAAGTGATAACATACACTAATATCATATGCATGATACTAATATATGATACTCTCCATTACAGCCAGCCTAAATATCCCAACCGTGGCAATCGATGTAATAATTAGATTTACCATGTGACACATGTGGTAAGCAATCCAAACAATTCAAAAAAAATGTAATAATTAGATTTTGCCACTAAGCATTTCACATCCATGCAAGCAATCAATGTAACAAACTAAAGGGATAAGCAGTGAAAGGATGTGAAAATTTTCCTTCAAACATTCAGTTATTTGGGGAAGTAAATAGAACTACAGAATTTGTGATATGGCAGAAGTTTGGTAGATACTTCTCAAACATTTCTTATTTTACATCTATAGTACAGATCAAAACATTTCATATCTGTTCCACAGGAAGATGATTTCAAATATGTTCAGAATATTTTTTATACTTCTCAAAAATATATACATTTTTCAGATAAAGAGAACCTAAATTAAGATTTATGGGCAGAATATCTGCCTCAACTCGTGTTTCAACTGGTATGCCTTGATTATGAATTCTTTTTGTCATTATATCTTTGCAATTTGCCCCCTGACATTTTTGTTAAGAATCTGCGTACCGTGTTTGTTTCACCGGTTCGTGCGCTGCAAAATTGTAATGCATCAAATACAAAGATGGATGCACGCCTTAGGTGTTAGGGAAAAGAACAATTGTGAAGAGGAGAGCTACAACTAAAACACACACAATCAACTACCCTTGCTGAATAAGACTTTTAGCAAGAACTATCACTTGAGGTTAAAAGTTTCAGTCTCATTGAACTAACACGAACAGATTGTATACAATAAACTCTCATTGTGCAGTAAAGGATATGATCCGTAACTGCTGTCCTTGACCACAGGAAGCTTTTGTAAAGTGTGCCGTAAGGCACATTTACAATCTAGATCGACAAGACGGTACTTCTCAGTATCAAATGCTAAATTTTCTGGAGCATGTTTACATATGTGTAACTTGAGAGCCTAACAAACAATCTTCTAAACCTGCAAAAAAAAAAGCATTAATTTTCTTGAATTAATATAATGCACGTCCTACAGAAACTAACATTGGGAATTTAGAATTGGTCGTTGGAGCGTCTATAAATGCTGGATGCAACATCATATTAAAAGGAAGATTATAAGTATTGTCAGATGCATGAATTATATGCCAAAGTTGGCAACGACCAGTCAACGGTCAAACTGTGTCACCTCAAAAAAAAATCTATTGAGCTCTCAACAACAAATTCCAGTGAAATAATTTAGCATCATTTCTAGAAGGAAAAATGTCGACCCTTCTGATTCGATAACTTCGGCAAAAGTGCACTTTTCTGTTTTGGTTTAGGTGGATGTGGTATGCCTACCACGTCCCTGCCAAACAAACAAACACTACAATAACAAACAGTCTAAAAGAAACCTCAACATATCCAGATAAAAAGTTACACACAAATGGTAAATGTAGAAGAAAATTTCGCAGAAACATATGGATAAACAGAATGTGGTGACATGGCAACGACATGGCAGTGAACATAGCATTCACGGTGCGCTAAACCACAAGTGAAACCACCTGAGTGTGACAAATGGACAATTTCAATAGTTCAAGGTTTGAAATCAAATGGTTTTAGAGTCAAGGTTGAAAATAAACTTTTGGCAAAGTTCAGACTATGAGATTGACCTCTGCCATTCTGTTATAGTGCAAGTTTTTACAACAGAAAATGAGATGATGTGTCAAATTTAAAAGAAAACTGATTATACTTACCAAACCCACTGACTTCTGTGTGCAGCCATTGCCTCAAAGGTTCTGGATGGGTTACAGTTAACTAGACAATACATCAGTTGCTTTGAACTTGAGGAGATCAAAGATGACAACCAAATGTCAACTGCACCACTGTATTTGCGGAACATATTCAGGCTTACCTACATTTCCCAAGAAACCAACACCAATCATGTTAGCTCACGCTAATTTTATCAAAGAACGAGAGGTTGTGAACATACATCCATACAAACGACAGAAAAAAAACACATCAAAATGACTGAGATTGTCCAAAAACCATTCATAAGAATACAAGCATTATTTATTCCTTATGTCATATGTTATTCAATTGGAAGTTATCTAGCTTTATACAATAACATAGTGAAATTAACCGAGATAAGTACACTCAGCCAATATATCATTTTTCAAAGAACATATTAAATAGTATTATTGGTTTCTACCTTTCTGATCCTACGAAATTGACGAGATAAATGCTTTTAATCACACCATATGGAAAACAAACAAAGTATTTTGCGTACTCTTTCAGACCTTAAAAATAAAAAGGTGACTATAAGGATCTAATAACAAAACATGGAGAATGTAATCCAAGGCTCTTGTAAAGAAGCTTACAAGTTCCCATGCTTCAATATTTCCTCGCTGATTCTCATGAAGAAGCTTGCTGTTCATACAAAAATAAAAACAGTTTAGATTCTTGAACAGCAGATCCAAAATGTACACCATAAATATGATAAACACTATATATGTAATCTAAACAATCATAAGTAAAGACAAATGTGAGAAACTAATGCACTGTAGCGACAAATGAGAAGTTAACTAACCATATGCCATGATGAACATCACGATGATTCGGATGGTCTGATACTCCATAGGAATCAAACGTCACAATCTAAAACAACATGACATATTGCAGCAGTAAGTAAAATTGAAGAAGGGAAAAAATTCAAATCAGTTTGAGAGGTCCAAAGAAATGCAGATAAGGGCATTTTGACCGCACAATCATATGATGTAAACTACTTAGTAACTGTATGCCGTGGAATTGCATTGAGATTTAGAACTGGGGATAGCTAATATAGTGTCAGATAATTGGTTTTTATCTGGAACAAGTATAACTAGTGAAAGGCTGTGAAAAATATTCCTTTAAACATTCAGTGATTCGGGGAAGTAAAGTACAGAAGTAGTGATGTGGTGGTAGTCTGCTAGATACTTCTCAAACATTTTGTATTTTACATCTAGTTCAGATCAACACATTTCATATCTGTTCCTCAGGTCGATGGTTTCAAATATGTTTAGAACCGGCAAAATCAATGTAAAACGTAACACTACAAATTCGTACTACAGCTGGTAAAAGAAGTACATTATGGCCAGGAGTTCATGTGAGGACTGAGATGGAGTCATTACTGTGTCGATATCCCACAGTTGGATCTGCTCCATGGTAAGTTCGGCTAATAGTCCATGATCCCATTTCTCATGAAACCCATCCTACAACATACATTGGGTATGCTCAACTGTCAATGTGTGTTTGGAATAGTATCTGGAGTATGAAAAATGAGTGCAAACTAAATAACCTACAACTTTTGATGGTCCAAGACTGCAACTTGCTCAGCTGGAATCTGCAATTATGGGAGCCATGTCAAGAGCTGAGCAAAAGCTTTCCCCAGAGGGCACCATGGAGAAGTGGAAAACCCATGTACCTTAAGAGCCGCACATGCATTGTACAGTTCTTCTTTACGAGTATCTCCAAGACCATCAGCATTGCCTGTAAAAGTGGTAGTAATCACTCAGAAAGATTAGCTAGGCACAACTCTAATATGCAGACAAGTACTTCTGTATTTGTACTATACGCCAAAGAAACAGATTTCTAAATGTGCAGCTATTTATCTATCATTTTTAGTAAGCCAGGCAGAAGATTATATGCTTCATAAAAGATAGCATATTCTAGTCATCCATTGGTCAACAGGACCTATCAAGTAGTATAGAAAACAAAATTACATTCCCAAAGCCCTCCTTCATATTTTGGCGATTTGTTTAGAATTTACCAATAATAATCAGTGGATCATCACCACACATATAGACCGTTGTCCATGGATAACAGATGTTATTTTGAAATTGGACTGTGGAAGATGTTATGCGGGCGATGCTAAAATATTCCTTTTCTAAGTGTTGCCACATAGATAGAACGGGCCATGGTTACCTATATATGCTTCTGATGGAAAAGTGGATGGTGTATCAGAACATCCGGCAACAATCCAGTAAAGTTCAAGTATATTTTCATATAAAATAGTCATGTATGCATATGATGTATTTTGGCCAAACAAAAGGATGGGCAGATGACTGCTCCTGGACATACGTAAAGATACACAAAAAATAGACATACTTAACATCAGGATAGCAATCTTACCCAGAGACATGCACAAAACATGAATGCTGTGACCTTTTGACTTGAGGAAAAGAATAGTTGGAGTGAAAAACCTGCATTAGATACACATCGCCATCAAGAATATATCAACCAAAGCACCAAACTAGAACTAAGGGAAAACACATAATATCCAGTTATCCACACTGAAGCTCAGGCAGCACATGGATTGGACAGACCGCAGTATTTTTGAGTCAGAGTTAAACCATTGATTATTATCATTTCCACAAGCTACTGGATTCCAGTCAATTAATACCTACTGCCATACATGATCTACGCAGCTGCCACAAGAGTTTGACGCGACATGAATTTTATCGAGCACCTGGTATGCAGAGCATACAGGAAGGGGAGCAGTGGAGGTGTAACCTACATGGACTCGTCATCGGGGTGGGCGAGCACCAGGAGCACGTTCCTGCTCCTCCTGTCGCCAAGAGGGGGCAAGAAGCGAGGGTTTGGAGGCAGGGAGTAGGGCGTCGGGGAGGAGAGGATCCGCCCGAGGGAAACCGCCCACAGGAGGACGGCTCCAGCCACCGAGAGCATCCAGATCCACACCATGGATCCCCACCGAGTTCGGCCACCGGATTTACGTTGCTGCAGCAGCTCTGACGACCTCTTGGTGCAGAAAACGTACCAGGTATGGACAGCGCTGGAACAAGGCTAACTGATAAAATGCTCCATATTTTCTCTGCTGCAGCCAAAATGCCCCATCTTTTCTGCAGTTGATCAAATGCACTGACTTAGCTTTGCCAATTGATAAAATGCCACAGATTACAGTTGATCATATTTCTTTGCTAGATGACAGAAAGGACAGGGACCAAGAGACCAAAATAACAAAAGAATTTCAGCACACGTCCCTATTTTCAGATGTGAAAAAATTCAACTTTTGGCCAAAACTTTGAACTACCCAGGAAAAACTGAAAAAAAAATACAAAGAAAATTATTCCTCTATAAAAAGCACCACTTAGATGGGATACTATAGATTTTGACCGCACAAAAATATTAATCTGTTTTCATGAAATAACTGAATCCACTGCTCAGATTGTTACATGGGTGCAACAGCATGATCTTCCATTTAAATATATATATATATATATATATATATATATATATATATATATATATATATATATATATATATATGATTCCTTCTTCTTCCTGTATTCCCTTTCTTCTTCAAGGATTGGAAACAGGATTATAGCCTGCTGGCTGATTCTACCTGTTGGCCATCCCGTTTACAGTTCGGTTATTGAACTGGTGCTCGAGAGAAAAGTATTGCATATAGAGAATGTTGTACCTAACTGATGAAAAGTTAATGTGGCACTTAATTGATGAGAATTCTGCCAGTTCTTCAGCTAAAATGCTATCTGAACTAAAACCACGACACTTATTCTGGATCGGAGAGAGTATATATTTCTTCAGTTATATTCTTATGGTATTTTTCCTTACTATCCATTTGTCAGTTTACTGGAACAAGATGAAGCCAATTGCTATAAGTTCAGCAGCTTCATGATCTATCGTAGTTCACAAAAAAAAAAATGTTCAGACTACTTGGAGTTATAACAAATGCATGAAATTGTTGCTGTGCTGCCTCCAAATTCGGGGCAGTAGTCTGTCATTTTTCTAGATGTTAACAAGGTAGGCAACTTTGTCTTGGTGTTGCAGAGACGGTGAAGCTCTGCAGTACGGTTGGTTCTGGGAACCTCCTTTGAGGCTTTGACACCCAGGAACATTTGTCGATTCCAAAATCCCTCTATCCCAGATCCATTTGGTCATTAGTACTGCACAAAGGCATCGCCCATCTCCTGTGACAGGTAAATCCCTCATCCCAGATCCATTCCCCGTGCTAGAGTTCATACAGTACTGTTAGATAATAACGAGAAATAAACGAGACAAAGAGACACAGGGATTTTTACGTGGAAACCCTTGCGGGAGAAAACCACGGACGCACGAAGGCGCGATCACTATGATGGAGGAGTATTACAAGCACGAGACGACAGGCTGTCTGAGGTGCGACTACATGGGGTATATAAGAGGGCAATACATGAGAGTCCTTGGAGGACAAGTAACGAGTTGTACTCGTACGCGTCGACGTCAACGCAAAGGCCCACACCGGTTGTACTACGTCAAGTCCAACACAGTATAATTTGGATCACAATTTAACAATCTCCACCTTGATCCAAATTCCCTCCAGTAGTCGAAGAAAGTAGATAACTCCATCCAAATCAGCATAAACACCTTGTGCGTCAAAGTCCATAGGACTAGTGAGAAATACCAACTAAGCCTGAGCAAAGCTCAAACTTATTGGTAGGAACTGGCTTTGTCATCATATCAGCAGGATTATCATGAGTACTTATCTTGCATACCTTCAAATTGCCTTCAGCAACAACATCTCGAATATAATGAAATCTGACATCAATGTGCTTTGTCCTCTCATGATATATTGGATTCTTTGTAAGATATATGGCACTTTGACTATCAGAAAATATGGTAGGGCAAGATGAATCTCCACAAAGCTCAGTGTACAAACCTCTCAACCAGATAGCTTCTTTGCATGCCTCAGAAATAGCCATATACTCGGCATCAGTAGTGGAACAAGCCACAATAGACTGCAAAGTTGCTCTCCAACTCACAGCACAACCACCAATGGTGAAAACATAACCTGTAAGTGATCTTCTCTTATCCAAATCACCAGCAAAATCAGAATCAACAAAACCAACAAGTCCATCTCCAGTTTTCCCAAACTGTAAATAAGCATTAGAAGTACCACGCAGGTATCTGAAAATCCACTGAACTGCTCTCCAATGCTCTTTTCCAGGATTAGCCATGTATCTACTGACAACACTCAATGCATATGATAAATCCGGACGAGAACAAACCATGGCATACATAAGTGAACCAACTGCACTTGAATAGGGAACTCTAGACATGTACTCAATATCTGCATCTGACTTAGGACATAAAGCTGATGATAATTTGAAGTGTGCAGCTAACGGTGTACTCACCGGCTTGGCATTATGCATATTAAAACGACGAAGAACTTTATCAATATATCCCTTCTGACTTAGATATACTTTTCCAGACGGTCTATCTCTGGATATTTCCATGCCAAGAATTTTCTTTGCTGCACCCAAATCCTTCATCTCAAATTCATTACTCAATTGCTTCTTTAGTTCATTAATCTCTGACATACTCTTTGTAGCAATAAGCATATCATCAACATAAAGGAGCAAATAAATAGTTGAACCTTTGACAGTTTTCAAATAAACACAACTATCATAATTAGACCTTTTGAAACCTTGAGAGAGCATAAAGGTGTCAAATCTCTTGTACCACTGTCTAGGGGATTGCTTCAATCCATAAAGAGATTTCTTTAACTTACAGACAAGCTTTTCTTTTCCAGGAATAACAAAACCTTCAGGTTGTTCCATATAAATATCCTCTTCTAATTCTCCATGTAAGAATGCAGTTTTAACATCCAATTGTTCAAGCTCAAGATCATGCATGGCAACAATACTGAGTAAAGTGCGAATAGAGCTATGCTTCACAACAGGAGAAAAGACTTCGTTATAGTCAATACCTGGAATCTGGCTATAACCTTTAGCAACTAACCTTGCTTTATATCTTGTCTCATCATTAGGAGAAACACCTTCTTTCCTCTTGAAAACCCACTTGCAACGAATAGGTTTCTTCTCTCTAGGCAATTTTACTAAATCCCAAGTTCCATTCTTTTCAAGTGATTCCATCTCATCATGCATAGCAGTCATCCACTTATTACTATCACCAGAAATAATAGCCTCGGAATATGAAGAAGGCTCAACATTACCTTCAATTTCTTCTGCAACAGATAAAGCAAAAGAAACAATATTGCACTCTTCAATTAACCTGTCAGGTTTATTAATACCCCGCCTAACTCTGTCACGTGCAAGATTCCAACTGGGTGGAACAATAGGCTGATTTGGAGTGGGAGTGACATGATCATCATCAACGACGGGTTCATCATGTGCAACAATTTCATTACCAGACGTATCACCTGAATCAATAACATGCTCCACCTGAACAGTAGGCTCCTGAACAATAGGCTGCTGTTCACTCTCAACGGGAACATTAGTAGATGAAACATCATGTAACATAGCAGATTCATTAAAGATAACATTTCTGCTAATAACAACCTTCTGGGTTTCAGGATTCCACAATTTAAAACCTTTAACACCAGACTTATAACCAAGAAAGATGCACTTAACAGCCCTAGGCTCCAACTTTCCATTATCAACATGAGCATAAGCAGTGCAACCAAAAACTCTCAACTGTGAATAATCAGCAGGTGAACCAGACCATACCTCAATTGGAGTTTTCTTATTAAGAGCAATAGATGGTGAACGGTTAATGAGATAACAAGCAGTGGAAGCGGCCTAAGCCCAAAAACGCCTATGCAAACCTGCATTGGACAACATGCAACGGGCTCTGGAAATAATGGTCCTGTTCATACGCTCAGCAACACCGTTTTGTTGAGGAGTATAAGGAACGGTGTAATGTCTGACAATGCCTTCAGACTTGCAATAATTCTTAAATTGCTTAGAACAGAATTCCATACCATTATCAGTGCGAAGTATCTTTACCTTCCTTTCAGTTTGTCTTTCAATCATAATCTTCCACTCCTTAAAAGCTGAGAATGCTTCATATTTATGCTTCAAGAAATAAGGCCAAACTTTTCTTGAATAATCATCAATAATAGTCAGCATGTAACTTGCACCACCTAATGACTTCTTGCGAGATGGTCCCCACAAATCAGAATGCACATAATCAAGAATACCTTCAGTTGTATGGGTCGAAGTATTGAACTTCACCCTCTTGTGCTTGCCGAAGATACAATGCTCACAAAATTTTAATTTACCAGGTTCATATCCATCAAGAAGACCTCTCTTATTTAACTCTGCTAAACCAAGTTCACTCATATGTCCAAGACGCATATGCCAAAGGTTAGCAGCATCACAATCAGAATTCTTTGAAATAGCTGGAGTAGCGTTACCTGAAACGGTAGAACCTCGAAGGTAATAAAGACCATTGGTCGAACTTAAGTCACCTTTCATCACAACAAGGGAGCCTTTGGTGACTTTCAAAACACTATCTCCACCTGAATACTTGTATCCCTTTGCATCAAGGGCACTCATAGAAATAAGATTTCTCTTCATCTTCGGAATATACCGAACATCTGTCAAAGTTCTGATCATGCCATCAAACATCTTGATTCGAACGGAACCTATGCCTTCAATCTTGCATGGTGAATTATCAAAACCCAAAACGGAACCAGCAGAAGTAGTGGAATCAAAAGTATTAAACCAATCTCTATGTGGACACATATGAAAAGTGCATGCAGTGTCAAGTACCCACTCATCATTGGTCTCAGCACATCCAGCAATAACGACAAGAGCATCATCAGAACTATCATCACGAGCAACGTTAGCAGAATTGTCACCTGGTTTGTTACCTTTCCTCTTTTCCTTGTTCTGCAACTTGAAACACTCAGAGATGTCATGCCCGTCTCTCTTGCAATACCTGCAATACTTCTTGTCTCTGGATTGCGACCGGCCCCTGTAGCCATTTTTACTTTTGCCTCTGTTTCCATTATTGGAGTTCTTCTCCTTTGTCCTGCCACGAACAGATAATCCCTCGGCTTGGGATGAACTCGAACTATCATGAGGCACCATCAATTTCATCTTCTCCTTGGAGTTCAAAGCTTCATAAACCTCATTAAGCGTGAGAGTATCACGACTGTATAATATGGTGTCTCGAAAATTTGTATAAGAACTTGGCAGTGAACAAAGTAACATTAAAGCAGTATCTTCCTCTTCATACTTAACCTCCATTGCAGCTAGATCAGATATGATCTCTTTAAATTCTGAAATATGATTCAAAACATTACCTCCCTCGGGTAACCTGTGCAGGAATAATTTTTGCTTCAGATGCATCTTGCTGGTGAGATCCTTGGTCATGCAAATTCCTTCCAGCTTTAACCATAGAGCGGCGGCAGTTTTCTCGCTCAAAACTTCCTGCAAAATATTATTATGCAAATGGAGTTGAATTTGTGACAAAGCCTTACGATCCCTTCTTTTCTCATCAGCAGTCCAGTCCTGAATTCGGTCCTTCCCAAAACTATCCAGTGCATCATCATAGTCAGCCTGTGCCAACAACGCCCGCATCTTGACTTGCCATAGGGTAAACCTTGTGTCACGGTCCAGCAGCGGAAGATCGTACTTCATGGAAGCCATGAGTAGATAAATCTGTGTACACAAAGTAGTACAAGCCGTAGAAAAATTCTTGATAGAATTTAATACGCGGAGCAAAAAACTAGAAACAATAGCACCTGGTAGTAGTACTGGACACCGGACGGAGTAGAAAAACCAAACTGTAGCAATTAGGGATCAAAGTGTGCTGTAGCTTCACGTGATGTAGTACGTTGAAGTGCTAGAACACTAGTACAACCAGCCCTTGGTCTTCACGTGAGGACGGCGGCCGGTCAGATCGCTTTTGCCTTGGGGGTGATGACGTGGATTAGCTAATCGATCAGCAGCTACGTGAGGCCAGCAGCTAGCGGATCGACGTGGAGCCCCACAGGCAGGAATCTTCTCGGGACCTGAGGCGTTGGGTAGGCGAGCCAAGCAAAAAACCAATCAGGCGGATCGGCGAAACCTGCAATTTTATGGATCGCGGAGGCGGCTCACAGATGGAATCGGTCTCGGCGACTTGCGACGCGGCGCCGACCGCAACCCTAGTTCTCTCGTCTCAAATCTCGTCTTCGAACCTCAGCTCTGTATACCACTTGTTAGATAATAACGAGAAATAAACGAGACAAAGAGACACAGGGATTTTTACGTGGAAACCCTTGCGGGAGAAAACCACGGACGCACGAAGGCGCGATCACTATGATGGAGGAGTATTACAAGCACGAGACGACAGGCCGTCTGAGGTGCGACTACATGGGGTATATAAGAGGGCAATACATGAGAGTCCTTGGAGGACAAGTAAACGAGTTGTACTCGTACGCGTCGACGTCAACGCAAAGGCCCACACCGGTTGTACTACGTCAAGTCCAACACAGTATAATTTGGATCACAATTTAACAAGTACTACCAAAATAATCGCAGAACAAATGAAGACCAGAGACACGGGCATCACATTTGAGAGGGAGAAGCTCACCTGAGAGGATCCTCCCTCCCTCGATTCGGGCCGCTGCTGCTGCCTGTCTCCTTCGCGGACGGGATGAGCTGGGGTCGAGCGGACGGCGGCGCGGCGAGGAGAAGGCTGGGCGGGACGGGGCCCCGCAGAAGAGAGGGACTGAAGGGGCCGGATCGCGCGGTGGAGGGAACTGTAAGGGGGCGGAGGACGGCCGGCCGGCGGAAGGGCGGAGCTCCGGCGGCGGAGCAGTCGAGCGGGCGTGCGGTGGGTCGTCTGGCGGTGCGTCGTTCTGGACTAACAGAAAGAGAGGATCCCGTGCGTCCGTTCTTTTGGCAATTTCGTCCTTTCCCATCTTTAATTGATGTACTATACAGTATTTTTCAACTAAACAGTGATGGTTATTCTGAACCATAGGGATTTTTTTTTCTTTTTTGCGAAACTGAACCATAGGGATTGGAACATGAATTTCGCCGAGCACCTGGCACACAGAGCATACACAAGGGACATGAGCGAGGCATAATATACATGGACTCTCGTCGAAGTGGGAGACACGGAGAGGGGACGGAAGCGATGGCTCAGAGGCTTGTGCGTCGATACGAAGCTTCGTGATGCCGTCGTGGTGAGATTTTTTTTTAGTAGATATTCCCTCCGTAAACCAATATAAGGGCGGATACTTAGTTTACGGAGGGAGTACATGAAAATCAGCACAAAATAGACACCAATGTAGGGGTGCGTCTCTTTTCTTTAGTATTCAGATCTCATAAGAGATCAGATATGTACCATTGTTTTGTTTTCAAATAACAAACAAATGGATTTGAACAAAGCTTTGTTTCATGATTGTCGTGCATGAGTACTTGAATTGTTTTTCGACAGAAATTGAGCTATGTTAAGAATGGGTACATGTTTCAAGAATTAATAAAAGAATAAATAAACAATTCTTAAGGCTCTTATTGGACATCGTCTCGGCCATGAACCCTTTCAACATGAACCTCCGAAACACGAAGAACATCAAAGGAACATTGCAAAATGTGCTCCCAAAACAGCCATGTCATGGCGATTACTTAGGGTACATTGGTTCTAATGTAATCCCAGACCACTCATGGTATCAACAGTGGAACTACTAGAGACGTCTTATGCTATGTAGAACAAGATTATACCCTGCGCGTTGCTGCGGAGATCTCTTGCAAAAAAAAAATATGAAATTTAAAATAGGTCTGGATGCCTGAATCTTAATCGCATCAATATTGGTAGAAAATATCAATTAACACCACGAAGCGATTACATGGACCAATCTATACCAATCTCATAGGGATGACGCTGGAGATGGAGATGGAAATGGTGGTGAATATTGTATGTATGGAGATGCTCTCCATGATGCATTGGTATTGGTGACAACTATGGCGATGAATTCCCCTAGTCGAAAGTGGAAGGTCTGGTAGGATCATCCCTCTAGAAAGAGGAGGTAGTCCCTATTGGACTCACATGACATGACCACGTGGCCAAGGCTTGGGTAATGTGGACCAACCGTCTGGGTGACCACTTCCTCCCCCAGCACTAGTAGAAAACCACCCATTAGACCCGGTTCGTAAGAGCCTTTAGTCCCGGTTCACGAACCGGGACTAATGGGTCGTTACTAATGCCTCCACCCACTAGTCCCGGTTCAAACACGAACCGGGACCAATGTGCCTCCACGTGGCCCTGTGCGCCGAGCCCAGTCACGGGGCCTTTGGTCCCGGTTGGTGGCTCCAACCGGGACCAAAAGTCATTTTTTTTTACAAAGTGGCTGCTTTAGGGGTTTTGGGGGTTATTTTTAGGTTGTTATTATAGCTAACTAATAGAGAGAAGTGTCCTCTTTTATCTTCGTCCTTGGTTTATCAACGCTGCTGCTATGTTCATTGCCCCCGCAGATATAACATGCTCATGCATGCTTTGCATCATACATCATCATATATATATATATATATATATATAATAATAATAATAAGTCCTACTAATCATGCATCATCATACAACTTCTACTTGTTATTAATAATAAGTCATACGATCATCATCCTCATAGTCATCGAACCCAACCCTACATAATTGTTCTTAGCACATGATCATCAGTATCAGGTAGGACCTAAACACCCTTAAGGTAAAATAGCATAAAACAATATAGACTCTGACTCTCCATTAAGAAGAATGGCGATTATCCTGTCTCCAATTCTTGCCCTTCGCTGCTTATTGCTTCCAAGAAGCTCCTTACGACTGTCCATACATTTTTTCCATTCTTTGATTGTTATGTCTCCACTTCTTTTAGAAACCCGGTATGGACAGTTGAGATTCGTAGGACGACCTGGTCGTATGTTCAAAACATGAAGGCTACCATGCGTATACATCAGATGAGGCACAAATTATTCGGGATTATCTGTTGAAAAACATAGTAATAACTTCGTAGTTAGCAATGATGTACTAGTTTTAGAAGTGTGCAAAAAGATGCACGGATGTTGTAATAGTAAAAAATAATCTTACCAGGGTATCTCCATGGTAGTTACCGTAGTTCAACACGTGCACTAGTGGCACGTATTGACCATAATGTTGAGGAGTTTGATTGTAGATATTGTAATTCTCAAGATCGGTACAAAATCCGACCAGATGATTTTTCTCCTGATAAGTTAATTCGGAGCCTTCGGTGTAGTACGTTCTGTCTACCATCTTCCGCACATTCTTCGAAGAATGAAAATAAGCTGTCAATGGAGATAAGTTGTCAACTATATATTTTGAAATAAACAATATAAATTACTTAATAACTATGTTTAGCTCACATGAGGGAAGAACTGGAGGTGTATCCACAAGGACCCAAATCGAAGGTGTCTCTTGCTCGATTTTAGGATCACCAAGATCCATGGTGACAAGCATAACCTCATCAAGACCATACATCTTGCAAAATGCATCCCAATTTTTGCAACCAAAATGGGTTACACTCTGAGCATTGTACAGCTTTACTTGAAAATCCACACCATGATGGGTACTTAGGATAATTTTTTTGGTTTCGAAACTTTCATGGTCTTCAAAACCTATCCTCTCCAAGACATAGCGTCTTGCAAAGCATGGGATAAGCTAGTCGAATTGGAAAAGATGAAAAATACACGTTAAAATAGTTGAAGTCGTGCTTAATTACGAAAAAAAACTATTGTCGTCGTTGCGTACCGTATGAACATCGCAGGTCTCCTAGAGCTTAATGCTGAAGCGCCGATCTTCGTCCAGCTCAATGAACCTGTCGCAGATACCTCGGTCGTCGTGGCACCAGTCGCACTCCCCCGGGCGGTTTTCGCCGTCCGATGAGTACGACATTTCCGGCCTACGTTCATAATTCAAATATTAAACTAGATCATTATTATTAATCACGGGTTGACTATCGATGATCGATGTACGTACGTAGCTCCTCTTTCATTCCCGAATGCATTATTATACCAAATTGTCTAGCACACGGGAATGAAGGAGAACTTATCCAATATGAGCATTCAATAAGCAAAATCAAATCATAAAAAAGCAAAACCAAATCATAAAATAAAGTATAGTATTCAAATTAGCATGCATTCAATAATTATAAGCAAAAGTACATCATCTCTTGGTGTCCGTACATCGTCGAATATTATCACTAATACAACTAGAACCGTAGCGCCCGACGGGTATCGACGCGGGCGATGGACACCCAAAGATAAGGAACCATCACAGGATCATATCTCCAGTGAGATCCCTGAAGAACCTGCCAGGTATTGTCGAACCTCCCCTCCAATGCAACCATGTAGCGACGGACGTGCTTGTCCTCCTCGCTGACATGGTGACGTACCACCTCCGCGGTGTCCGGATGCCTCACCACCGTCACTGGCCCACGCGACCGCCACCAAACAAGGATCGGGTCAACAACGGGCTGCCTCCTCACCAACCTACGTTCCCCGGAAGGTAGCACCTCCCAATACCAATCCGGCGGAGCCCAGTCCCGAACATGGCCCTGATCAAGTAGGCCTCCACCGCCGAGTCGACGACGACGAGGATGCGGGATAGGCATCGCCGACGTCGACGCGGGAACTACTTCTATATATAGTTAAATAAAATTAGTTTTATTAATTAAATCAACTATCTAGTTCAACTACTAAGCACTTACTATAAATAAATAAGTAGTACTTACTAAAAACAAACTACTTCTATATATAGTAAAATAAATTAGTTTATTAAATCAACTAGCTAGTTCAACTATATATAAAGTACTTCTTATTTTTTTTCCTTTTTCTAAATACTATGAACAAAAAAATCATTAAAATTCTATGAACAAAATTAATTACACAATCTAAATATCACCAAAAAAAACTATTAACAATAATATCACCAAACATGCATATTCAATAATAATATCATCAAAAAATCTATTAATAGAAAAAAAATCTAACATAATATGAACAAATTAATTAATACACATATCTAATCTAACAAAAAAATCTAATTAATCTAACAAAAAAATCTAACACAATATGAACAAATTAATTACTACACATGTAATCTAACAAAAAAAATCTAATCTAACAAAAAATCTAATTAAATCAACTATCTAGTTCAACTACTATAAGCACTTACTATAAATAAATAAGTAGTACTTACTAAAAACAAACTACCTCATTATATACTAAAATAAATTAGTTTATTAAATCAACTAGTTAGTTCAACTATATATAAAGTACTTCTTCTTTTTTTCCTTTTCTAAATACTATGAACAAAAAAATCATTAAAATTCTATGAACAAAATTAATTACACAATCTAAATATCACCAAAAAAATCTATTAACAATAATATCACCAAACATGCATATTCAATAATAATATCACCAAAAAAATCTATTAACAGAAAAAAAATCTAACATAATATGAACAAATTAATTACTACACATATCTAATCTAACAAAAAAATCTAATTAATCTAACAAAAAAATCTAACATAATATGAACAAATTAATTACTACACATGTAATCTAACAAAAAAAAATCTAGGAACTACATATCTAAATTACTACACATCTAACCTAACAAAAAAAATCTATGAACTACAAAAAGAATCTAAAAAATCTAACAAAAATAAAAAAACGCTCACGTCGGCGTCGAGCGGCGCGGCGCAGGGGCAACGACGGGCTCGGGGCGGCGCGCGGGGCAGGGGCGACGAGGACAGTGGGCTCGGGGCGGCGACGGGGACGGCGGGCTCGGGGCGATGAATGGCGACGACGTCGGGGCGGCACGTACGGGCGCGCGATGACGGGGCGACGCGGGACGCGGGCGGCGATGGGGGCGGCGACGACGTGCGCGGGCGACAACGGCGGGCTCGGGGCGGCGCGGGGCAGGGCTCGGCGGCGACGGCGACAAGGAGCAGAGGCGTCGGGGCGAGAAAGAGATGGGTTTTGGCGAAAACTGCTAAGTCCAGTATATATAGCAAAAGCATTGGTCCCGGTTGGTGGCTCCAACCGGGACTAATGCCACCTTTAGTCCTGGTTCGTGCCACCAACCGGGACCAAAGGCCTCTTTTCAGCAGCGCAAAGGGCGGGAAACGAAGACCTTTGGTCCCGGTTGGTGGCTCCAACCGGGACTAAAGATGAGCATTCGTCCCGGTTGGTCCAACCAACCGGGACCAAAGAGTGGCATTGGTACCGGTTGGTGCCATGAACCGGTACCAATGGACCCGTGTAACTACTTTTTTATTTTCTGCAGCTATTTTTTTGTTGATTCTTCCTGCAGCTGTTTTTTTAGTCCCACCTCGCCAAGCGAGAGGCACTCGCAGCTGTTTATAAGTCCTGAGTGCAGAGACGATGACGAAGAGGCTCAATGCTCCTGCACGTTGGTTAGCTTCAAGCCTTGAGGAATACGGTAGACTGCACAGAGCTATGTGCAGTGCAGTGGACACTGTTCCAAAATGCTTGAAGCAAATTAACGAGCATTGCGCCTCTTTTTTATTTTTAATGACTTATTACAACTCAGAAATAAAAAGAAAAAAATAAATGTAGCAGAAAAGAAAAAAACTATATAAAAAACCACTCAGAAATAAATAGAAGAAAAAATAATTTTGATTAACTTTACTAAAAAATAGCATAGATCAGATCTGTTCTGACCGTTGCAGCCGGCGATGGTGGTCATCTCTTCCGTCAGAGGTGGTCGGCCTGAGGCTGGGTGTTCGGATCCCGGGATCCGTCATCTGGCACCAGCTGCGAGTCGGGGAGACGTAGTTGCCGGTGAAAACCGAGCTGACGGCGGGCGATGGCGGCGTTCCATGTCGTTACCATGATGAAGGCATCGTCGTGTGACTACCGTTGACCCACTCGTATTGCTCCGGGGGAAACCCTAGGATCTGGTGTTCCAGACCGGACGATGGCGGCACTGCGGTGTTGTTTCTCTCTTGGGAGCATTGTTTTTGTGGAGCAGCGCTGGAAGTCAGAGGAAGGAGGTGGAGCGGCTTCGTCTTGCACGGAGCTTCGGTGGAGCTGTCAAGTCATGCCTGGCCGACAGGTGCTATGCTTGGTCATGCCTGGTCGGAGGTGCTACGCACGACAGATCCACCAAGGGCTTCAAGCTGTGTCGGCTGGTGGTACTTGGCAGCATGGCGCTGAGGTGTATCAGTGGCGACCGTGACGTGTTCAGTTGTTTGCGCGGGACTAAAGATGAGCATTCGTCCCGGTTGGTCCAACCAACCGGGACCAAAGAGTGGCATTGGTAGCGGTTGGTGCCATGAACCGGTACCAATGGACCCGTGTAACTACTTTTTTATTTTCTGCAGCTATTTTTTTCTTTTTTCTTCCTGCAGCTGTTTTTTTAGTCCCACCTCGCCAAGCGAGAGGCACTCGCAGCTGTTTATAAACCCTGAGTGCAGAGACGATGACGAAGAGGCTCAATGCTCCTGCACGTTGGTTAGCTTCAAGCCTTGAGGAATACGGTAGACTGCACAGAGCTATGTGCAGTGCAGTTGACACTATTCCGAAAGGCTTGAAGCAAATTAACGAGCATTGCACCTCTTTTTTATTTTTAATGACTTATTACAACTCAGAAATAAAAATAAAAAAATAAATGTAGCAGAAAATAAATAAACTATATAAAAAACCACTCAGAAATAAAAAGAAGAAAAAATAATTTTGATTAACTTTACTAAAAAATAGCATAGATGCTTATTTTTAATGACTTATTACAACTCAGAAATAAAAACAAAAGAATAAATATAACGGAAAAGAAAAAAAATATAGAAAACTACTCAGAAATGAATAGAAGCAAAAAATAGTTGTGATTAACTGTACTAAAAAAGGAGCATATATGCTTATTTTTAATGGCTTATTACAACTCAGAAATAAAAAAAATATAGCAGAAAAGAAAAAATATATATAAAAAACTACTCAGAAATGAGCATAGATGCGCTTATAGAGGAAATTCAACTTAAATTCATAACGAATTTCAAGAGAAATCCGTATGAATTTATGCTAAATTCCCTATATAAGGGCATCTATTCTCATTTTCAGAGGAGCTCAATAATGCAGAGAGGGAGGTGAAGGAAATATGCCCTAGAGGCAATAATAAAGCTATTATTTATTCCCTTATTTCATGATAAATGTTTATTATTCATGCTAGAATTGTATTAACCGGAAACATAATACATGTGTGAATACATAGACAAACATAGTGTCACTAGTATGCCTCTACTTGACTAGCTTGTTTATCAAAGATGGTTATGTTTCCTAGCCATGGACAAAAGAGTTGTCATTTGATTAACGGGATCACATCATTAGGAGAATGATGTGATTGACATGACCCATTCCGTTAGCCTAGAACTTGATCGTTTAGTATGTTGCTATTGCTTTCTTCATGACTTATACAATGTTCCTATAACTATGAGATTATGCAATTCCCGTTTACCGGAGGAACACTTTGTGTGCTACCAAACGTCACAACGTAAATGGGTGATTATAAAGGTGCTCTACAGGTGTCTCCGAAGGTACATGTTGGGTTGGCGTATTTCGAGATTAGGTTTTGTCACTCCGATTGTCGGAGAGGTATCTCTGGGCCCTCTCGGTAATGCACATCACTATAAGCCTTGCAAGCAATGTGACCAATGAGTTGGTTACGGGATGATGCATTACGTAACGAGTAAAGAGACTTGCCGGTAACGAGATTGAACTAGGTATTGAATACCGACGATCGAATCTCGGGCAAGTAACATACCGATGACAAAGGGAACAACGTATGTTGTTATGCGGTTTGACCGATAAAGATCTTCGTAGAATATGTAGGAGCCAATATGAGCATCCAGGTTCCGCTATTGGTTATTGACCAAGAATAGTTCTAGGTCATGTCTACATAGTTCTTGAACCCGTAGGGTCCGCACGCTTAACGTTATGATGACAGTTATATTATGAGTTTATGAGTTTGGATGTACCGAAGGAGTTCGAAGTCCTGGATGAGATCGGGGACATGACGAGGAGTCTCGAAATGGTCGAGACGTAAAGATCGATATATTGGACGACTATATTCGGAGTTCGGAAAGGTTCCGAGTGATTCGGGTATTTATCGGAGTACCGGAGAGTTACGGGAATTCGCCGGGGAGAAGTATTGGGCCTTATTGGGCCCTGCGGGAAAGAGAGAGGGGCTGCCTGGGGCAGGCCGCGCGCCCCCACAAGGCCTAGTCCGAATTGGACTAGGGGGAGGGGCCGCAACCCCTCCTTCCTTCCCTTCTCTCTTCCCCTTCCTTGTCTCCTACTCCTAATACATGGAAGGACTCCTAGTTGGACTAGGAAAGGGGGAATCCTACTCCCGGTGGGAGTAGGACTCCCCATGGCGCGCCTCTCCTAGGGCCGGCCTCCTCCTCCCTCCCTCCTTTATATACGAAGGGGGGCACCCCATAGACACACAAGTTGATCTACAGATCATTCCTTAGCCGTGTGCGGTGCCCCCCTACACCATATTCCACCTCGGTCATATCGTCACGGAGTTTAGGCGAAGCCCTGCGGCGGTAGAACATCATCATCGTCACCATGCCGTCGTGCTGACGGAACTCATCTCCGGAGCTCGGCTGGATCGGAGGCCGGAGATCGTCATCGAGCTGAACGTGTGCTGAACTCGGAGGTGCCATACGTTCGGTATTTGGATCGATCGGATCGTGAAGACGTACGACTACATCAACCGCGTTGTCATAACGCTTCCGCTTACGGTCTACGAGGGTACGTGGACGAACACTCTCCCCTCTCGTTGCTATGCCATCACCATGATCTTGCGTGTGCGTAGGAATTTTTTTGAAATTACTACGTTCCCCAACAGTGGCATCCGAGCCTAGGTTTTATGCGTTGATGTTATATGCACGAGTAGAACATAAGTGAGTTGTGGACGATATAAGTCATACTGCCTACCAGCATGTCATACTTTGGTTCAGCGGTATTGTGAGATGAAGCGGCCCGGACCGACATTACGCGTACGCTTACGCGAGACTGGTTTCACCGTTACGAGCACTCGTGCTTAAAGGTGGCTGGCGGGTGTCTGTCTCTCTCACTTTAGTTGAACCGAGTGTGGCTACGCCCGGTCCTTGTGAAGGTTAAAACGGAGTCTATTTGACAAACTATCGTTGTGGTTTTGATGCGTAGGTAAGAACGGTTCTTGCTAAGCCCGTAGCAGCCACGTAAAATTTGCAACAACAAAGTAGAGGACGTCTAACTTGTTTTTGCAGAGCATGTTGTGATGTGGTATGGTCAAGACGTGATGCTATATTTTATTGTATGAGATGATCATGTTTTGTAACCGAAGTTATCGGCAACTGGCAGGAGCCATATGGTTGTCGCTTTATTGTATGAAATGCAAACGCCTTGTAATTGCTTTACTTTATCACTAAGCAGTAGCGATAGTCATAGAAGCAATAGATGGCGTAACGACAACGGTGCTACGATGGAGATCAAGGTGTTGCGCCGGTGACGATGGTGATCACGACGGTGCTTCGGAGATGGAGATCACAAGCACAAGATGATGATGGCCATATCATATCACTTATATTGATTGCATGTGATGTTTATCCTTTATGCATCTTATCTTGCTTTGATTGACGGTAGCATTTTAAGATGATCTCTCACTAATTATCAAGAAGTGTTCTCCCTGAGTATGCACCGTTGCCAAAGTTCGTCGTGCCCAGACACCACGTGATGATCGGGTGTGATAAGCTCTACGTCCATCTACAACGGGTGCAAGCCAGTTTTGCACACGCGGAATACTCAGGTTAAACTTGACGAGCCTAGCATATGCAGATATGGCCTCGGAACACAGAGACCGAAAGGTCGAGCGTGAATCATATAGTAGATATGATCAACATAGTGATGTTCACCATTGAAAACTACTCCATCTCACGTGATGATCGGTTATGGTTTAGTTGATATGGATCACGTGATCACTTAGATGACTAGAGAGATGTCTGTCTAAGTGGGAGTTCTTAAGTAATATGATTAATTGAACTTAAATTTATCATGAACTTAGTCCTGGTAGTATTTTGCAAATTATGTTGTAAGATCAATAGCTTGCGTTGTTGCTTTCATATGTTTGTTTTGATATGTTCCTAGAGAAAATTGTGTTGAAAAATGTTAGTAGCAATGATGCGGATTGGATCCGTGATCTGAGGTTTATCCTCATTGCTGCATAGAAGAATTATGTCCTTAATGCACCGCTAGGTGACAGACCTATTGCAGGAGCAGATGCAGACATTATGAACGTTTAGCTAAGCTCAATATGATGACTACTTGATAGTTTAGTGCACCATGCTTAACGGCTTAGAATCGGGACTTCAAAGACGTTTTTGAACGTCATGGACCATATAAGATGTTCCAGGAGTTGAAGTTAATATTTCAAGCAAATACCTGAGTTGAGAGATATGAAGTCTCCAACAAGTTCTATAGCTAAAAGATGGAGGAGAATCGCTCAACTAGTGAGCATGTGCTCAGATTATCTGGGTACTTCAATCACTTGAATCAAGTGGGAGTTAATCTTCTAGATAAGATAGTGATTGACAGAATTCTCTAGTCACCATAACTAAGTTACTAGAACTTCGTGATGAACTATAATATGCAAGGGATGACGAAAGTTATTCCTGAGCTCTTCGCGATGTTGAGATCGGCGAAGGTAGAAATCAAGAAAAGAGCATCAAGTGTTGATGGTTAACAAGATCACTAGTTTCAAGAAAAAGGCAAAGGGAAAAAGAAGGGGAACTTCAAGAAGAACGGCAAGCAAGTTGCTGCTCAAGTGAAGAAACCCAAGTCTGGTCCTAAGCCTGAGACTAAGTGCTTCTACTGCAAAGAGACTGGTCACTGGAAGAGGTACTACCCCAAGTGATTGGCGGATAAGAAGGATGGCAAAGTGAACATAAGTATATTTGATATACATGTTATTGATGTGTACTTTACTAGTGTTTATAGCAACCCCTCAGTATTTGATAATAGTTCAGTTGCTAAGATTAATAACTCGAAACGGGAGTTGCAGAATAAACAGAGACTAGTTAAAGGGTGAAGTGACGATGTGTGTTGGAAATAGTTCCAAGATTGATATGATCATCATCAAACACTCCCTATACTTTCAGGATTAGTGTTAAACCTAAATAAGTGTTATTTGGTGTTTGCGTTGAGCATGAATATGATTTGATCATGTTTATTGCAATACGGTTATTCATGTAAGTTAGAGAATAATTGTTGTTCTGTTTACATGAATAAAACCTTCTATGGTTATACACACAATGAAAATAGTTTGTTGGATCTCGATCGTAGTGATACACATAATCATAATATTGATGCCAAAAGATGCAAAGTTAATAATGATAGTGCAACTTATTTGTGGCACTGCCGTTTGGGTCATATCGGTGTAAAGCGCATGAAGAAACTCCATAAAGATGGATTTTCGGAATCACTTGGTTATGAATCATTTGATGCTTGTGAACCGTGCCTTTTTGGCAAGATGACTAAAACTCTGTTCTCCGGAACAATGGAACAAGCTACTGACTTATTGGAAATAATACATACCGATGTATGCGATCTAATGATTGTTGATGCTCGTGGCAAGTATCATTATTTTCTGACCTTCACAAGATGATTTGAGCAGATATGGGTATATCTACTTGATGAAACATAAGTCTGAAATAGTTGAAAGGTTCAAAGAATTTCAGAGTGAAGTGGAAAAATTATCGTAACAAGAAAATAAAGTTTCTACGATCTGATCGCGGAGACGAATATTTGAGTTACAAGTTTGGTCTTCAATTAAAACAATGTGAAATAGTTTCACAGCTCACGCCACCTGGAACACCACAACGTTATGGTGTGTCCGAACGTCGTAACCGCACTTTATTGGATATGGTGCGATCTATGATGTCTCTTACTGATTTACCAATATTGTTTTGGGGTTATGCATTAGAGACAGCTACATTCACGTTAAAAGGGCACCATCTAAATTCGTTGAGACGACACCGTGGTTTAGCAGTAAACCTAAGTTGTCGTTTCTTAAAGTTTGGAGTTGCTGCTTATATGAAAAAGTTTTTCAACCTGATAAGCTCGAACCCAAATCGGAGAAGTGCGTCTTCATAGAATACCCAAAAGAAATTGTTGGGTAATCCTTCTATCACAGATCCGAAGGAAAAAACATTCGTTGCTAAAAATGGATCCTTTCTGGAGAAGGAGCTTCTCTCGAAAGAAGTGAGTGGGAGGAAAGTAGAGCTTGATAAGGTAATGTGTACCTTCTCCCAAATTGGAAAGTAGTTCATCACAGAAATAAGTTCCAGTGATTCCTACACCAATTAGTGAGGAAGCTAATGATGATGATCATGAAACTTCAAATCAAGTTACTACAGAACCTCGTAGGTTTTTCAGAGTACGGTCCGCACCAGAGTGGTACGGTAATCCTGTTCTGAAAGTCATGTTACTAGACCATGATAAACCTACGAACTATGAGGAAGCGATGATGAGCCCAGATTCCGCAAAATGGTTTGAGGCCATGAAATCTGAGATGGGATCCATGTATGAGAACAAAGTGTGGACTTTGGTGGACTTGCCCGATGATCGGCAAGCCATAGAAAATAAATGGATCTTCAAGAGGAAGACGGACGCTGATAGTAGTGTTACTATCTACAAAGCTATACTTGTCGAAAAAGGTTTTTGACAAAGTTCAAGGTGTTGAATACAATGAGACTTTCTCACTCGTATCGATGCTTAAAAGTCTGTCCGAATCATGTTAGCAATTGCCACATTTTATGAAATTTGGCAAATGGATGTCAAAACTACATTCCTTAAATGGTTTTCTTAAAGAAGAGTTGTATATGATGCAACCAGAAGGTTTTGTCAATCCTAAAGGTGTTAACAAAATGTGCAAGCTCCAGCGATCCATCTATGGACTGGTGCAAGCATCTCAGAGTTGGAATATACGCTTTGATAAGTTGATCAAAGCATATAGTTTTGTACAGACTTACAGTGAAGCCTGTATTTACAAGAAAGTGAGTGGGAGCACTACAGCATTTCTGATAAGTATATGTGAATGACATATTGTTGATCGGAAGTAATGAAGAATTATTCTGCAAAGCATAAAGGAGTATTTTGAAAGGAGTTTTTCGAAGAAAGACCTCAGTAAAGCTACTTACATATTGAGCATCAAGATCTATTGAGATAGATCAAGACGCTTGATAAGATTTTCAATGAATACATACCTTGACAAGATTTTGAAATAGTCCAAAATGAGACAGTCAAAGAAGGAGTTCTTGCCAGTGTTGCAAGGTGTGAAATTGAGTAAGACTCAAGACCCGACCATGGCAGAAAATAGAAAGAGAATGAAAATCATTCCCTATGCCTCAGTCATAGGTTCTATAAAGTATGCTATGCTGTGAACCACACATATTGTATACCTTGCTCTAAGTTTGGCAAAGGAATACAATTTTGATCTAATAGTGGATCACTGGACAGCGGTCAAGAATATCCTTAGTAAGGACTAAGGGGATGTTTCTCGATTATGGAGGTGATAAAAGAGTTCGTTGTAAAAGTTACATCAGTGCAAACTTTTACACTGATCCAGATGACTCTAAGTCTCAATATGGATACATATTGAAAGTGGGAGCAATTAGCTAGAGTAGCTCCATGCAAAGCATTGTGGACATAGAATATTTGCAAAATACATATGGCTCTGAATGTGACAGACCCGTTGACTAAGATTCTCTCACGAGCAAAACATGATCACACCTTAGTACTCTTTGGGTGTTAATCACATGGCGATGTGAACTAGATTACTGACTCTAGTGCAAGTGGGAGACTGAAGGAAATATGCCCTAGAGGCAATAATAAAGCTATTATTTATTTCCTTATTTCATGATAAATGTTTATTATTCATGCTAGAATTGTATTAACCAGAAACATAATACATGTGTGAATACATAGACAAACATAGTGTCACTAGTATGCCTCTACTTGACTAGCTTGTTTATCAAAGATGGTTATGTTTCCTAGCCATGGACAAAAGAGTTGTCATTTGATTAACGTGATCACATAATTAGGAGAATGATGTGATTGACATGACCCATTCCATTAGCCTAGCACTTGATCGTTTAGTATGTTGCTATTGCTTTCTTCATGACTTATACAATGTTCCTACAACTATGAGATTATGCAATTCCCGTTTACCGGAGGAACACTTTGTGTGCTACCAAACGTCACAACGTAACTGGGTGATTACAAAGGTGCTCTACAGGTGTCTCCGAAGGTACATGTTGGGTTGGCGTATTTCGAGATTAGGTTTTGTCACTCCGATTGTCGGAGAGGTATCTCTGGGCCCTCTCGGTAATGCACATCACTATAAGCCTTGCAAGCAATGTGATCAATGAGTTGGTTACGGGATGATGCATTACGTAACGAGTAAAGAGACTTGCCGGTAACGAGATTGAACTAGGTATTGGATACCGACGATCGAATCTCGGGCAAGTAACATACCGATGACAAAGGGAACAACGTATGTTGTTACGCGGTTTGACCGATAAAGATCTTCGTAGAATATGTAGGAGCCAATATGAGCATCCAGGTTCCGCTATTGGTTGTTGACCAAGAATAGTTCTAGGTCATGTCTACATAGTTCTCGAACCCGTAGGGTCCGCACGCTTAACGTTACGATGACAGTTATATTATGAGTTTATGAGTTTTGATGTACCGAAGGAGTTCGGAGTCCCGGATGAGATCGAGGACATGACGAGGAGTCTCGAAATGGTCGAGACGTAAAGATCGATATATTGGACGACTATATTCGGAGTTCGGAAAGGTTCCGAGTGATTCGGGTATTTATCGGAGTACCGGAGAGTTACGGGAATTCGCCGGGGAGAAGTATTGGGCCTTATTGGGCCCTGCGGGAAATAGAGAGGGGCTGCCTGGGGCAGGCCGCCCCCCCCCCCCCAAGGCCTAGTCCGAATTGGACTAGGGGGAGGGGCCGCAAGCCCTCCTTCCTTCCCTTCTCTCTTCCCCTTCCTTGTCTCCTACTCCTAATACATGGAAGGACTCCTAGTTGGACTAGGAAAGGGGGAATCCTACTCCCGGTGGGAGTAGGACTTCCCATGGCGTGCCTCTCCTAGGGCCGGCCTCCTCCTCCCTCCCTCCTTTATATACGGGGGCAAGGGGGCACCCCATAGACACACAAGTTGATCTACGGATCATTCCTTAGCCGTGTGCGGTGCCCCCCTCCACCATATTCCACCTCGGTCATATCGTCGCGGAGTTTAGGCGAAGCCCTGCGGCGGTAAAACATCATCATCGTCACCACGCCGTCGTGCTGACGGAACTCATCTCGGGAGCTCGGCTGGATCAGAGGCCGGAGATCGTCATCGAGCTGAACGTGTGCTGAACTCGGAGGTGCCGTACGTTCTGTACTTAGATCGGTCGGATCGTGAAGACGTACGACTACATCAACCGCGTTGTCATAACGCTTCCGCTTACAGTCTACGAGGGTACGTGGACGAACACTCTCCCCTCTCGTTGCTATGCCATCACCATGATCTTGCGTGTGCGTAGGAAATTTTTTGAAATTACTACGTTCCCCAACAGGAGGGGCTTATAAACCGGTCCGATTCCCCTTCGGTTGGCGAGGTGGGACTAAACTCTGGCAGCAACGGGGACCAACCTTTGGTCCCGGTTCAAGCCACCAACCGGGACCAATGGTATTAAGCCAGGAGCGAGGCCCATTGGTCCCGGTTCGTCCCACCAACCGGGACCAATAGGTCCAGACGAACCGGGACCAATGGCCCACGTGGCCCGGCCGGCCCCCGGGGCTCACGAACCGGGTCCCATGCCCCCATTGGTCCCGGTTCTGGATTGAACCGGGACTAATGAGCTGGACCGGCCTGGACCATTGGCCCCTTTTCTACTAGTGCAGGGTCGACCTTCTAGCGCTTATCTCCAACCTTCTTCACACTCCAGGAACAAAATTTTGCATTTCATTTGCTTTAGAACCCATGCTTTTCTTAGTGAATTCTTCATACTCCATTTCTAATAGTTTTTCAGCTCCCTCCCGATGTAATACTACAATAAGGGCATGTTCGGTAGCTCGCCAGCTCCCAGCTTCCACGAATCCGCGAGGGAAGCTGGCCCGAACAGCCCAGCTCCAGGAAGCTAGCTTCCCAGATCGAAGCAGCATCGACATACAAAAACTTGGAGCCGCAGTTTTGTCGATCCCAAAAGCTGGATTCCTGGAGTTGGCGTTATTTACGATCGGATGCCACCGCAAAGTGCCTCACGTACCGGTTCGTTATGTTTCCCTCCGATATGGGCCAAGCCCATCCTCTCTCCTCCTGTTTCACACCGATCCTACCTGTTGAGCCGACTGGGCTCCAGCCCGCCCAGGCAGGCCGGCCTGCTAGCACGACGAGAAGCCGAAGTGATCGAGCCGAACGGTTTTCCATCGATCCCGATTTGTGGAAGAAGCTGGCGATCAAAAACAGAAGCTAGATTTGAGGATTTCATAGAGCCAGGGAGTTGCCGAACAGGCCCTAAGATGAAACATGGAAAACATGATTGAGTATCCATGGTAATTGAGAATTTAGCCCTGAAATTGCAATGTAAAATATATATATCATGGGCTAGCTGCACAGAGCGGCAAGGATAGGCGTCAGATCAATTAATTTGTGATAGGGCACACTCGCTTAGTGCTTTACTGCAAGCAATGTGGTGTGAGTTAGCGTCGTGGCAGGTGTTAAAAATATATGTGTACAAGCTGTGATGCAGTTGGACTTGTAATTAGTGAAGGTCAGGTGTCTGAGTCGAACGCATGTAACCCAGGCCTATTATATAAAGGCATTGTGGAGCCAAATAGACTAGACATAAGCTAGAAGGCTAAACAAAGATCATAAGAGGGACGGGCCGGGTACATATGGCAGGGGTGCCTGGGCTGATTGTGGAGGGTGGCCAGATACCTTTTGTTGGCCTTGGGGCGGGGTTGTCGTCAGTTGTATTATGTCAATTTAATTAGTACATGGGGAGGAGCGCCTGAAGTCATGCCCGGGGATGTAGCTAGAATTGGTGAACATCACTCACAAATCTCGGTGCTGCTGCTTGTTCTTGTGTGCTTATGTGTACAGATTGATTTGTACCTTGAATTATTCTAACAAGTGGTATCATGAGCTAGGTTATTCCGAGATTTTGTATGTTTTGACCGAGAGGAGGTCGTGGCTATGGAAGAAGCCTATGACATGCGACAAGATTGGATGGAGGTGCGACAATGAAGTTCGTCATCAGGTTCGATCAAGCAGCTAGATTGTAGCTCGATCAAAAGTCCCAGTGTCATGTAGCAACATAGACAAAAACTGAAGCTATTGAAAGCAGGCAAAGTATGGACATCGATTCACAGCGGCAATGTAACACACGTGCAACTAAAGAGCTGAGATTTGTTAAAAAAAGGCACAATGTCTACTTTTTGCGAGGTAAAAGGAGTTTATTTCATAGGGATAGGGTTACAATCGAGAAGCACGAGGTCCTCAATATATGGAGGCCTACAATGCAACCATACAGACGTACATGACTCTGTACGGCTATAAGTCAACCGATATGCTACCCTATTTTGTGAAGGACTAATCTTCTGGGGAACAAACTCCCTGTCTACCATGAGAGCCTTAATCTCAGCTACCAATTGCCCATAGGCTGAACATAACAGGTTGTCATTGGACTGCAGGATAGATAGTGCAACAATTAAGTCAGAATGCACAAGCACTAGTCTATTTGTATGTTGGATGTCTAGAACCATTCCTGGCATGAAAGCATGAATCTTCGCTTCCATGGCATCATTACAATGAAACAACATGATACGAGTGTGTAGTGTGTGTCCATGGGAAAATAGGAGATGTTTGTCTTTGTTGCTAAGGGTACATAGAAAAGCACAACCAAATAGTGGAAGGATCGATATAGTTGACTAGAGGGGGGGGGGGGGGTGAATAGGCAACTAACAATTTTTAGCTTTTCTTTACTAAATTAAACTTTGCATCAAAGTAGGTTGTCTAGATATGCAACTAGGTGAGCAACCTATATGATGCAACAACAACAAGCACACAAGCAAGCAAAGGATACAACATAAATAAGCTTGCACAAGTAAAGGCACGAGATAACCAAGAGTGGAGCCGGTGAAGACGAGGATGTGTTACCGAAGTTCCTTCCTTTTGAGGGGAAGTACGTCTCCGTTGGAGCGGTGTGGAGGCACAATGCTCCCCAAGAAGCCACTAGGGCGACCGTATTCTCCTCACGCCCTCACACAATGCGAGATGCCGTGATTCCACTATTGGTGCCCTTGAAGGCGGCGATCGAACCTTTACAAACAAGGTTGGGGCAATCTCCACAACTTAATTGGAGGCTCCCAACGACACCATGAAGCTTCACCACAATGGACTATGGCTCTGTGGTGACCTCAACCATCTAGGATGCTCGAACACCCAAGAGTAAAAAGATCCGCTAGGGATTAGTGGGGGGAATCAAATTTCTCTTGTGGAAGTGTAGATCGGGGCCTTCTCAACCAATCTCGAGCAAATCAACAAGTTTGATTGGCTAGGGAGAGAGATCAGGAGAAAATGGAGCTTGGAGCAACAATGGAGCTTGGGGATGGAAGAAGAGTCTTCTTGGAGAAGAAGACCCCCTTATATAGTGGGGGGACAAATCCAACCATTACCCACCACTCAGCCCGCGACACACGGTACTGCCGCACCACAGGAGCGGTACTACCGCATGAACCTGCGGTACTACCGTGGTGGCCCGCGGTACTACCTTGGGCGCGGCAAAGCCTGGACCTGAACAGAAGAGCACTGATAGGGCGCGGTAGAACCGCTGGCGCGGTACTACCGCGACACCATGCGGTACTACCGCAGGGCAGCCACGGTCCAGGCACGATAGACACGGATATAAAAAATTACATCCGTGACTACCTCCGCTGAGATTTTATCGATGCAAAAATCCGACACGGTACTACCGCAACCCAGGTGCGGTACTACCGTGCAGGGTGCGGATGTAAAAAATTACATCCACCCCTACCTCCGCCCATGCTGCTGTGCCTGGCCAGGCGGCACGGTACTACCGCGCCAAAGCACGGTACTACCGCGTAGGGCGCGGATGTAAAAAATTACATCCGCCCCTACTAGCGCTTGCGCAGCAGCGCGAGGCCAGAGCTCACGGTACTACCGCCCAGAAGGAGCAGTACTACCGTGGGAGCCCACGATAGTACCGTGCCGGAGCCTGATACTACCGCTGGCGCCTGTGGTAGTACCGCTCTGGGGAGTAGTACTACCGCCAGCCTGTGAATAGCAACACTCGGAGTCCTTCATTTCGCAGAGACATGGTGAGACGGAGGAAACTCCAAAGAGCAAAGGAAAGGTGGTGCAAAGAGAACGTGTACGTGAGATTCCACCCAAACCTTTCCAACACGGACCCCCTCTTAATAGTACAGCTTTCCTACGACTCAACTCCACCAAGAAGAACCGTAGAGAAACGCCGTCTTCAATAATCTTCGAGGGGCATCAAATCATCTTGTGTTTAGTCATGACATCTAAAAAGCTCGATACACACGATTAGTCCGCAAAAGCATTGTCATCAATCACCAAAACTACTAAGGGACAAGTATGCCCTTACAAATAGTAATGAGAAAAAACAATTGTGCAAAAAATTCTTTGGGTCATGTTTGCATGGAAGTTCTTTTGTCAAGATTGTTGAGAGTGTTCAAAGACTATGTGGAGGAGGACAACGTGTCATGTAGAATCATGTTCTACAGGAGTGTCGAGCAATGCATGTGGTATGTTGGGCTGATATGACAAAGAGGTGGAGCATGGTTGCAGTCAAACAAGTTTGGCTGGGGACAAACATATAAGGCGTTTGTCCTGGGAAGTCTGGAGGATTGCCTGGAGGTCGGTCGTAATAGAAGACAATAGTGATTTCAGAGATGATGATATAGGAGCGTGATGCTGATGGTAACCGACTTTTGGGCATGGCAACAGGTGGCACAGGTCTAAGGGCTTGTGCGCTTCATCATGGCGATGGTGCGGGGTTGATTAAAGATGGTGAACATGTGAGTTTGAAGTCAATGGACTCATGGTGACATGCATAATCACCCTGGAATCATGTTGAAGGTGGAGCCTATTGTAGCGGGAAAAGTGAGGGGCATGTTGTTCGAGCTAGGATCCAATGGTCTGAGGATACATGAAAGTCAACATCAGTTGGTGCTGACCGGTAGTTCTTTGCACTGGGGATTGAGGTGGTGTGAGCGCATGACCTAGGAGACTCGATCGGGACAGTAGAGGCTTGACACGGTGATAGCTGCGAGGCGTGCAACATGCTCGGGACACGGCGCGAGAGAAAGATACCTGAAGAGAAAAAATGTGGAGACGGTGCTGAAGCAGTGTTGGAGAGTACCAGGTCAAGTTGGTGACTAGGTCTATCGAGGTGGACACATTTGAAGATGGACAAGAGGTTGACCTTGAAGAATATGAGAAAGTGTTAACATGTCAATAGTTTGGAGAGTACATGGACATAATTTATGTGGTTTCAGTGCACATGGTACCTTAACAAATTTGACTAAAAAAATATCTACCTCAACAAATGATTGCAATCCCTAAAAATATGATTGTAGAGGACTGTTTAAAACATTATTTAAAATATCTACATTGTTTTTAGGTGTTTTTTGTTCATCTAGGGTTTGCGTTTTCAGGAAGACAAGACGGCGGCGACTTTCTGCTATTGGAATAAGGTTCTCCCCGCCCATGCCCCGTTCTGGTGATGTGTCTATCATTATCAGAGGGCGTGTGCAGATTTGTCTCTGACGGATCTTGCAGGATTCGGTCCGCGTTTGTCTTCGGTGGATCCACTTGGATCCGATATTCGTTCGTATGTGTTTGTTTGTCTTCAGGTTAGATCTTTCTGGTCTAGGCTTCTCCTCATCGGCGGCGGCTGCTGTTCTGGTGCGCTGGTCCTCTTGGGCCTTAGCACGACGACTTCCCGTCTACTACAACAAGGTTTTCCCGGCTCCGATTATGAAGGGGCGATGACGGCAGCGCGCCTTCAGCTCGCTCTAGTGATTGTAGTCATCGCTAGGTGGTCTATGAACATTTTTCTAGAAAAGGAGGAGGACCCCCAGCCTCTGCATCTGGATGATGCATGCAGCCACTTTATTAATTATTCACACAAGACCTTACAAGTCATACAATAGTAAGACTAAAGCCACCGTCTAGGCAGCATGTGTCGCTACTCCTATCTAGTTGATGAAGAGATGTTGATAGTCTGGGCCTAATAACAAACAGACCTCGCAGCCAAACCTAACATCTAAGACTTGAGGTCCCAACCACGATGCCTGACAGGTATGGGCACCCACTAGTCCGGTGCACTCCTCAACCAGGACGGTTGCCGGATATGAGGCCGCCGCAGCCACCTGCCACCAATCCATCTTCAGTGTTGTACTGCTGCATCTACCTTGCCCGGTATAGCTGCCGTCGATGCCACCACGACGCCAGACAACGCCACCATCCTGCACTCGTCCATCATCACACGCCCACCGACGAGACCCTGATGCTCCATGCCGCTAAGACCCGCCGATGTCGACGTGCCAAAGGCCACGCCGCTTCTCCGTCGTGAACACCACCTCCAGCCACTAATCCTATCCCCTCCGCCTGCAATTCCTCTAACCGAGCACCCAAACGCCCCAGGCGGCGCCTCCAATAAGGGTACGACACATACAGTGCCGCCACCGCCCAATCTAAAGAGATTTTGGGTTTTCACCCGGGCATGGGGTCGGGGTAGAGGGCAGGGACCTCGACGGCGCCTATAAGCAGGAGAACGGTGGCCCTGGTCGTCGCCACCGTTGGGATGAACGTGTCATCCAGAGTTCCTCCGCTCCGATGTCACCTCTACCAGCCCCCACGAATGCAGTGCCGCCGCCGCCCAATCTAAAGAGATTTTGGGTTTTCACCCAGGAATGGGGTCGGGGTAGAGGGCAGGGACCTCGATGACGCTTGCAAGTAGGAGAACGGTGACCCTGGTCATCGCCACCGTCGGGATGAATGAGTTATCAGAGTTTCCTCCGGTCCGATGTCACCTCTACCAGCCCCCGCGAACGCACCAGGGCCGACGACCACGATCGTAAGCCACCAAGTGCAGCGGGAGAAGGCCTGCAGCGCGGAGGAGATCCACCGGCAACTCACAGCCCACGCGGTCAAGATGCCATCCATCCACCACCCACGAACGTAACTAGCCGAGGGCGCCATCGCCATGCCTAACGAGGCCGCCGCTCCAGGTCCAGGTTCCTCCACGAAGGCCGGAGAAATCCGCCACGAGCGACGAGATCCGGCACCGCGTGGCCGACGCTGTTGCCCAAGCCCGCCGTCGACCGATCCCGCCGCCGCCAGGAGCCCGCACGCTGCCGGGAGTCCCACTCCCATGGATCTGGGCGCCCGTGCACCGTTGTGAGCCCGCCGCCTCCGGGATCCGCCACACCGCAGGGAGGGCCGCACCCCGCACATCAGGACGCCCGCGCCGCCGCGATCCGGGAGAGGGAGGAGAGACCCTCCGCCGCCGCCGATCACGTGTCAATTCTACGAATTGAACTCGGGCCGCTAGGCTGCACAACCGCATGCCCAACCACTGAGTCAAGGCTCTCTTATGAATGTGGATGTAATTTTTACCTCTAGTGTTCTTTATACTGCCTTGACAGTTGATGAATAGATCGAAGATTTTCTGGCAAAAAGATTATACATAGTGCTCGGACTAGCCTTAAAGAAGGCATGCAATTCTGGTTAGATGCCTTGTGATTGCTCTGATCCGCTCCTGTGCACATATCCCATTTGATATAATACAAAATGGCGAGTAGGGGTCTTCCTACTACTGTTTTTCGCTGTGGTGACCGATCAGCTATAAATACATCTCGCCATGATATGTTCTGTGGTGGTGGATGCACCGACCAGAGGTGATTAATGCCTGAAGTACATCTCGCCATGATACCTACCAGCTGAATGCATACACGTTGTTTTCATCCCGAATTAGTATATGGGCAAATGGTAGACCATATATACGCATATGCATGCACCGACTTGAGATCGTGGTGGAAGATGACCGGGGGCCGGGTACGCGTGATGGACTGGATAGTGATATGTGAAACCGAATTAATCAAAGACAGTGTCTTCTAAACCAAGGCCTTATTGTAGACAGTGTCTTCTCCACGATAGATCATACACCCCTGATTATATATAACATCATAGTTAATGCAGCATGGGGTTAAGCAAAAAAAATATGGATTTGGCATTCTGGAGATATGTACTTATCGTTAAGCAACTCTCATCGTTGACCCTATTAATTCGTCCATCGAACCAACTGCCTGATGGCAGAGGGAACTTCTCTCTATAAATGGACCCATCGGCATGTCCATGCAGCATACACCCAAGCACTAGCATCTCCCCACACTAGCTACTGATAACAATGTCTATCTTGTTCTCCCAAGAGCTGCTCATCTCCACACTCGCCATCATTCTTGTTCCCCTCTACATGTTGTACCTCAGGTCTAGCAGATCAAAGAACCCTTCAGTGCTCCCCATAAACTGGCCAATAGTGGGGGTGTTCCCTTACCTTATTGCCAACTTCCACAACCTGCATGACTACCTCGCCGTCGTCCTCGCCGGATCAGGCCACAACTTCAGGGCGCACGGCCCGCCTGGGACCGGGTTGCGGTTCTTCATCACATGCGAACCGGCCAACGTCTGGCACATCTTCACGACGAACCATGCAAACTTCCCCAAGGGCGCGGAGTTCGCCGCCATCTTTGACATCGCGGGTGGCAGCTTCTTCACCACCGAAGGCGAGCCCTGGCGTCGGCAACGCGCAAGAGCCCAGAGAGTCTTGAGTAACCCACGGTTGCTTGCCTGTATGACCGCTTGCTGCCGCGACAAGGTGGAGAACGGCCTCCTCCCGGTGCTCATGCACATGGCGAGCACCGGGACCACGTTCGACCTGCAAGATTTGACAACAAGGCTCGTGTTCGACATGACTGCCACGCCTCTCTTTGGCGTGGACCCGGGCCTCCTGTCCTCGGACATGCCGCCCATGGACGCCGCGGTCGCCATGGACACGGTCATGGAGGTGTCCTTGTTCCGGCACATTGTGCCGACCTCTGGCTGGAAGGTGATGAGGCGGCTAAACATCGGCCCGGAAAGGAAGCTCTCCGCAGCGCACACGGTTCTACGAGGGTTCATTGAGGAGATGATGGAGAGGAGGAAGAGGAAGGAACATGCTGGTAACGAGGGAGCTCCTTCCGTGGACATTCTGTCTTCCTACATCGACGATCCAGACTACCAGCAGAACGATGGCTTGCTCCATGCGACGCTCATCAACTACATGATCGCTGGGAGGGACACGATCGGCACAGCTTTGACATGGGTCTTCTACAACCTCGCCCAAAACCCTCATGTCGTGTCGTTCATCTGCCACGAACTATCACCCATCGCATCACGGAAAGCAGCCACAGGCGCCAACAATAGCAGCACGATGGTGATCTTTGAACCGGAGGAGACAAGATCTCTCGTCTACATGAGAGCCGCCATACACGAGTCTCTAAGGTTGCACCCCCCGGTCCCCATCGAGCGTAAGACGGCGGTCGCCCACGACGTGATGCCGAGTGGCCATGTGGTACACGCCGGTGACACCTTATTGATTTCTCTCCACTCCATGGGGAGAATGGAAGGCATGTGGGGGAAAGACTGCCGGCAGTATAACCCGGATAGATGGCTCTCAGAGGATGGCAAGAAGCTGCGGTACGTGCCGTCTCACAAATTTTTGGCATTCAGCTCGGGCCCGAGGCTGTGCCTTGGCAAGGACGTCTCATTCATGCAGATGAATACTATTGTTGCGGCAATGGTGTGGAACTTTGATGTGGAAGTGGTTGAAGGGCAGAGAGTCCAGCCGAAGATGTCTTGTGTGCTGCAGATGAAAAATGGACTCATGGTGAAGTTGAAGAAGCGAGAAATGTAACCTTTGGTCTCTTTTTCTTATCTGCAATTGTATCTTGCGTGAGTCATTCGGAGTTCGGGACTTCAGGGTATTTGTATGTGTACTGTTGTATGATTTATTTTTCTGTCAATATAATGTTATATGAATAAAATAGAGTGAGGATTTGGTGTCCACTAGGTGTGGCGCCCCTCAATTCAGAAGCGTTGGATCTGTATCGTGCGATGCGCTCCTCGTTCTGCAATAAGAGAATGTTAAGACAATGTGGTTATAGAAATTATCTGGTAGGACTGTACGAAATGGCATGAATATGGTACATCGATGGATAGCGGATAGGAGATGGAAAAAGTAGTGCTAGGCTGCAGCAATGAATAACATCATCATATGGAAACAAAATATCATTGGAGGAAAGAAAAACAAGAACAAGGAAAATTTTCATCACCGGAGAGAATAACCCGTACATGGATGCATGTGAGATCTGATCTCAAACACGTAAATGAAAACTAGTGATTTTTTAGGAAAACTGATATTGGTTTGCTGTACTGTAGGAGGAGGAAGACAAAACTTAAGAGGTATGCATCCTATCTACGACTACCAGCACGTATCATAGTTTTAAAAACTAGACCAGACCGGCGGTCCGACCGAAAAAACCATGAACCAGCGTCTTGCGTGGTTTTTCGTCTTGCCTGGTTTTTTTTAAGGTGTACCGGTCTTTTAGTAAAAACCAGAAAGTATTTTAAAAGGTGCATCAACGAGGAATGAAACAGCTAACCTTCAGGCAAGGCATGCTAAAGGCTCAATAAGCAACTAGGCTAATAACAATTTGTAATTATTAATGATTTACATCCAATATTATGTGTATTCATTTGATGTGAGGTCAAAATTTTGAGAAAATACATTCAATATATTGGTTTTTGGTCGCAAATGAACCGATGAACTATGGCCCGACCAATAAAAATCTGAACCGACAACCTCACCAGTTCGGTTTATTAAACTATGTCACCTATCCATCTGCTTTGCTAGCTGAGCAGTCTCACTGTTCTGCCGACCAAAGCGCTAATGAGCACATGATGTATTTTTTTAGCCAGAGCACATAATGACTAGTCGTTCAATGGAGAATAAGAAATTGACGGTGGATCTTGCCATGGGCCAATGCCACCCAGGGCACCTGATTACCCGATGATTCCCTATGATTATGCATAAAATAAATAACTTGGTACATACACAATGATGGAATGACTCAACTTATCATACATAGAGGGAAATAACCGTGCATTATTATTTTTATTACTTGTTTAAGATGCAAGCCTCTTGTAATAGTTAACAAAGGAACACAATCCATCGTGATATAGAAATTATTAATCAATACATAATCATCATACAGCATAGTAATCCTGTCGTTCCTTACATTTGAAGACACGGTCCTGGAAAATGCTCCCTTCTTTTCGACGAGTTTATTGAGTGCACTTTATTGGGCACTCAGCAAACACACAAATTTACGGAGTGTGGCTGTAAAACACTCAGTAAAAATAGACACTCGGCATATTGAAAGTTTCCCGAGTGTTCTAATTCGGGGGGAAAAAACTTGGCAAAAAAAACACTAGGCAAATATTTGGACACATGTCAATTTTAACCTGGTTTACGGTGGACAGACAGTGCTATTACATTGTCGAGTGTAAAACACGTGGTAAACAAGTAAAATCCAATAGCATGCATGTATACATTTGGATTCTTAAGAGAAAGTTTTGAATTTTTATTTTATTTGCTACTTTTTTGTAATATTTGAGAGGATTTCATAAAGTATGTGATGTACATGACTTAGAAACCAAAGCATTCCCAAGAAAGAATCACAGTTTTGAAAGACAACGTCATAGTTTTTGAAAGCGCGGTGATAGTTACTTCACCGTTTGACCTCAAAGTTATTTCTACACGCAAGATACAACATTACATGGTCCATGTTAAAGTTTGGCATTATTTAGGGGTCAAATTCTATGTTAATTAACTAAATGGATTTATATTTATCTGATGGACATACATTTTACCTACAAGTACATGAAAAATGCTAAACAATTGGTAGAAAGATAACATTTAAGTTAATGAATATATTTTTAGTATTATACAAAGAGTGTTTTGACTCAAAAAAATTGGTGGGAAAATTCATATAGTAAATTGGATGTTTTTTTAATTTATAAAAATGCAAATGAAGTCTGAAAAAAAATGAGAAGTTGCATGGCATCATGATATGACATATAGAGCCTGTGGTTCAAAATTGAGAAGGGTTCATAATTTTTTTATGTACATTGTATACAAATTGAACATCTATGTGAAGAATAGTAGTTCTTAAAGGGAAAGTGTAAGGTTTGAAGGCAAAGCGACAGTTGATTCAACGTCAGACGTGGAAATTTTTCTACTTAACATACACTATTACGTCTTCAATGTCAAAATTTGGCATATGTTTCATTTTCTATTTTAAGTCATCAAATGGAGTTCTAGGTATTTAATGTATATAATTCAATTTAGAACTACAAATACAAGAAAATGCCCACAAATTGGTTGAAAAATCATATTCCAGTTGTTGAGTTAATTTCAGGTCTTATACAAGAAATATTTGAAATTCAAACATTTATGTGGGAAAATGAAAATTAACTTAGACCTTATTGCCTTATGAATTTAAAAACTGCGAGTGAAGTTTGTAAAACATGAAAACTGGCCTCGTTTCAAAATATGATACCCATGGTACGTGTTTAAAATTTGGGAAGGTTTCACAAAATTTGCGATCTACATTACCTATAAATCTAAGTATCTCTTAGGAATAATTGTAGCTTCGTAAGAGATGTTGTGTGGTTTAAAGGCAACAACAATCGCTTTAACGTTTGATCTTGATTTTATTTCCTACACTAAACATGCACTACTAAATCTTTGTATGTCAAAATTTGGCAATTTTGAGGGTTGATAAGTCATATTTTAATTGCAATTATATTGAAAAATACCCTCAAATTGGTTGAAACCATGTTTAAGTTACTGAGTGTACTTTTAGTCTTATACAAGGAAAAAAATATAAACATTTAGGTTGGAAAATTCAAACACTAACTAAGAGGTTATTTGTTTTCTAATGTAAAAGAAATGCAAATGAAGTCTGAAGAACATGTAACTAGGCACGGTGTCATGATATGACATCTAGAGGTTATAGTTAAAATATTAGAAGGTTTAACTAAATTTATGATGTACATTTGTTATATTGCTAAAGCATTTTCAAAGAAGAATCATAGTTTTGAAAGGAAAAGCATGAGATTTGAAGATGAATTCACAGTTACTTCATCGTTTGACCTTGATTTGTTTTTTACATGCAACGTATGTCATTACATTTTCCATGTCAAGGTTTGGCATGGTTTATTTTCCATTTTAAGAAATTAAATGGATTTTTGAGTATTTAAAATGGGTATAATACAAATTCGAACTACAGGTACATGAAAAAAATACCTAAACATTGGTTGAAAAATAAAATTTGAGTTGTACTCTAGAATAATATTCTTGAAATTGATTTTTATGTTTTTGGAGGATTTTTGGAATAGTTTAAGAGGGAAAATATTAGGAACCCTTTTATTATTATTTTTGTTAAAAAAGACAAAACAATTTCTTTTATATAATTTAGACCCATTTCCTATATCTTATGGGCCATCTGCTTTGGCTTTGGCCACGTGCGCCTCACCACGGCCAAATGGGTGGGGGCAACCCAACCCGCAGGCTTTCTCTTTCCCCCTCTCTCTCATTCTCTCTCCCAAGACACGATCCCTTTCTCGTCTCATGCTCGCTGATTCATTACGGTCGATGCTGACGTATTTCATTGCCCAATTCATGATCAGCTCCCCTCTCCCTGCTTTACCATCTCTACCGTCTGTAACCAATGCTGACCACCTCAGGCGCTCATAGGCCATCCATATATGGATAGGGTTTCCGGCGCGACATCGTAAGGGAAGCCGGCGTGGATGACACCTATGCCTTCATGTCATCTTCCACAATGTCATTTGCATGCTCCTCGGCTGGATTTAATGCTTGGTGTACAAATTCGATACATTTTGTGGACAATAATTTGGATGGGCCCACACTTGATTTATGGGGCTAGGCCCTAAATATTACTACTAAGAAAAACCATTTTGGGCAGGCAGGCTCCAACCTATTAAATACCTTAAGTAGAGTCGCTGCTGTCAAAAAGTGGTAGATATTTAATTATTTCATTATGCCGCAACAAATGCAAGGTATTGAAGCATCCTTTAGAACAGTATCACATTCAATATAGTGGAGGGAAATAAAAGCTAAGCTACCTGGTATCTTTAAAATATATGTTCTTTATGAATAATAGTATATATCAGCGCTTACTAAAGATCATATTGGACAAAATACCTTATTGGTCATCACATATTTATAATAAACATTTTTACTTACTTATAGATAAGCATTCCAATAATTTAGCACATTGTTTTTATTAATATAAATTTAGCATAAAATATTAACTTCCATTATTTTCAATTGTATCTTACAACATTACCACTTTGACATTGTGTATTTGATATTAAAATCATTACACACATATACACCATGACAAGAAGAACTTTGTTTTGATGTACGAAAGATTGTTTGACATGTTAGTTTCAGAAATCTTGCTCAACCAAATTCCTTTAAAATGTAAGAAAATCATTAAAAAAATTAAATAACCACTTTCATATATACAAAAAAAAATATGTGAACCTCAGATGTACTTATGTGTTTGTGTCTATTTTAGTATCTCTAAATATCCCAGTAATGCTCAAGCTCTGCAATGTACAGATCTAACAAATATCCTCAAAGAGGCTTGTAGATAAGGATAGTTAAGCTTAGTTGCTACTCATTTGAATTGCAGAGCGTCTAAGTTGTCAATTAGTGGTCCAGTTGTGGTGTATGTGTAAGTCAAGGAATGCATGGTGCTTGACCATGTTGCCTCAAGTGCCGACTTGTTTCTATAGTGTGGCACCCTGGCTCAGAGAAACCGGAACGCCCCGTATTCCAGCTCAGAGATCGAGGTAAGTCTTCTGGAATACGGCACTGCTCAGCATAGAACAAATCAGCTCTTTTTACAATGAATAAGGGATACAAAAGTCTGATGTTACAAAGGATCACATCAGCACGGCGACACTATGCCAGATAAGGTAGCTCTATGCTAGCAGCGAAACAACTCTTAGCAGCGGAATACTTCTAGCAGCGGAACAACGACGAAGGTGGTGAACTCCACTCCGCAGGGACTCTGGTTGCGAAACGATCTAGCTCGCATGATCGGTATCCTCGACAAGCAATCAACCAATCACGACATCACCTACAATCTGGCATGACACGCCAGGTCAGTACATTAAATGTACTTGCAAGCTCACAACAACCAGAAGCATCAAGGTAATACAACAACATAGCATTAATAGGTTAAGTAATTAACAACTACTATGAGATGATAGCAACTATTAAGCATGATATAAAACTACTGGAATACTGATGAACCAACATCTCAAGAACCACCTCGCTCTTGGCTATCCGGCCAAGCAATATATCACCTCGATCACCTCGTGATCAAAACCTCCACATGATTGCTACTTCTTGAGCTTTTGTTGGTTTTTCCCTTGAAGAGGAAAGGGTGATGCAGCAAAGTAGAGATAAGTATTTCACTCAGTTAGAGAACCAAGGTATCAATCCAGTAGGAGACAACGCACAAATCACCAAAACTTGCACAAACAGTCAAACAACTTGCACCCAACGCGATAAAGGGGTTGTCAATCCCTTCATGGTTACTTGCAAAAGTGAGATCTGATAGAGATAGATGAAACTAAAAAAAAGGTAAAGTAAATATTTTTGGTATTTTTGGTTTATAGATCGGAAAGTAAAAGATTGCAAAATAGTAGATCGGAAACTTATATGATGGAAAATAGACCCGAGGGCCATAGGTTTCACTAGTGGCTTCTCTCGAGATAGCAAATAATACGGTGGGTGAACAAGTTACTGTCGAGCAATTGATTGAAAAGTGCAAAGTTATGACGATATCTAAGGCAATGGTTATGAACTATAGGCATCACGTCCGTGTCAAGTAGACCGACTCCTGCCTGCATCTACTACTATTACTCCACACATCGACCGACTCCTGCCTGCATTTAGAATATTAAGTTCATGAAGAACAGAGTAACGCATTAAATAAGATGACATGATGTAGATGAATAAACTCAAGCAATATGATGTAAATCCATCTTTTTATCCTCCATGGCAACAATACAATGTGTGCCTTGCTGCCTCTGCTGTCATTGCGAAAGGACACCGCAAAATTGAACCCAAAGCTAAGCACTTCATCCATTGCAAGAAAAACCAATCTAGCTGGCCAAACTAAACCAACAATTCGAAGAGAACTACAAAGATATCAAATCATGCATATAAGAATTCAGAGAAGATTCAAATAATATTCATAGATAAGCTGATCATAAATCCACAGGTTGGCTGGTTGTATGTGCGTGGAGTCACAAGAGGAGTACTCTATGCAAAGATCACTCCCACCTCCCCAGGTTGCAAAAAGTGGTGCAACCTAGGAGTTTTCCCTTTTTTTCTAGATCCGTTTATTCAAAACATTTTATCTCTTAAACCGTGCGTCCAAATTTTGAGCTGTTTTCACCATTGGATTCCTCGCATCGAGATCTTCAAAACTAGATCCCATATTTATAGGTTTTGACGAACATTTTTTTCACAAAAAAAAAACGTACGAAAAAATTGAACCAGGAGAATGGATTTTTCCCCTTTCCGAAAGAAGCATGCTCGTGCCTCTCGCGAAATCACAATGGTGCCACTCGCGGAAGCAAAACCATGCCTCTCATGAAAGGAAAAAACAGAAAACACCTTTTTTTCGTTTGTGAGAGGCACGGCTATGCCTCTCGCCAAAGCACAACGTGCCTCTCGCGGAAGGAAAAAAATAGAAAACACATTTTTTTTGTTTTCGAGAGGCATGACTGTGCCCCTCGCGAAAGTAAGACCGTGCTTCTTGCTAAAGCAAAACCGTGCCTCTCAAGAAAGGGAAAAAATAGAGAACGCATTTTTCTTTCCATTTTCGAGAGGCACAGCCGTGGCTCTCGTGAAAGCACAATCGTGCCTCTCGCGGAAGGAAAAAAACAGAAAACACGTTTTTTTCATTATCGAGAGGCACGGCCGTGACTGTCGCAAAAGCACAACCGTGCCTCTCATGGAAGCAAAACCGTGCCTCTCGCAGAAGGAAAAATATAGAAAAAGGTGTTTTTTTTCGTTTCCGAGAGGCACAGCCGTGCCTCTCGCGGAAGGAAAAAACAGAAAGCGCGTTTTTTTCCATTTCCAAGAGGCACGACCGTGACTCTGTCGGAAGAAAAACCGTGCCTCTCACGGAAGCAAAAACATGACTCTCGCGAAAGAAAAAACATGTTTTTTTGCGCAAAAAAAATTGAAATTTTTTTATCCAAAAGCTAAGGAGGACCGGTGGAAAACCGAAATGTCAACAAACCGAAAAAACCCGTTTAAAAAGCCGAAAACGTGTGTGAGAAAATAAAAAAAATCCGGAGGGAGCGCCCAAAGCGCGACACGGGACGGGCAACTGAGAGCACGTCAAGGCTCTCGAAGAAGCGCTCGTCAACTAGTTGCTCCCCACAATCGCTCGAATAACGGGGAAACAAGAGGGCCTAGTTGATGGTGTAGCTTTGAGCCACATTTATTTGGGCCCATGAGTTCCTGCTGGGCCGAACAGCCGAAGTACAGAAGCGAACAAGTCAAGCTACCCAGCAGATTGCTGGATCATATTCAGCGCCCTCTGCGCCCGATACAGCACAATCCACAAATGGGCGCATAACCCCCCCCCCCCATTTGTGTTAATCACACCACAAAAAATCTGCTAATACTGGGAGTCAAACCGCGGACGTCCTGCTTACTAGTAAGCTACAGTACCCACCGCGCCATACACAGCTGCGTGCTAACTTTCATATTTTAAAGTGTTTTCTTCTTTCTTTGTTTCTTCTGTTTGTGTTTTCTGTTTTCTTTTTTCTATTTTCTTTTTCCTTTTTTTTTCTTTTTCTTCTTCCAAGATTCAATGAACTTTTTCCAAATCCGTGAACTTCTTATTTAAAACCGATGAACTTCTTTTATCAAATTCCATGAACTATTTTCAAATTAGGTGAACTTTTTTTGAATGGGGTGAACTTTTTTTCGAATTCGATGAACTTTTTCCAGAATTCAATGAACTTTTCCTGAATTTGATGAACTTTTTTTGAATTTGGTGAACTGTTTTTCAAATTCAAAGACCTTATTTCGAACGGGTGAACATTTTTTCAAATTAGGTGAACTTTTTCCAAATTCGATGAACTTTTTTTTGAATTTAGTAAACTGTTTTTGAAGGACAAGAGCACATACTGTAGCAAACTGGTTTGTTTTTTCAAAGAAAAGTAGTACATACTGTAGCATTTTTTGAGTGAAGAAAAAAAGTGAACGAGCGGGCAGTTTTTTTTTGAGCAAGCGATGCAACAACTAGCGAGCGAGCCGTGAGAGCAGGCGATCGAGGGAGCGAGCGATCTAGCGGCGGGACGCAAAAATGAAGGTGTGTAAGTACCGTGATTTGAACTAGCGACCGCCTTGTTCAACCTTCACTACCTTGACCAATCGGCAACCTGCGCTTGACGTGTTATGTTAGAGGTTTTTCAGTTTTGTTTTCTTCTTTCTTTTTCTTTTTTTGGTCGTTTATCCTTTTCCTTTTTATTAGTCGTTTATGAAGCGCGTGATCTTTTTTTAATAACATTCGATGAACTTATTTCAAATTCAATGAACTTATTTTTTTTTCAGATTCGATGAACTTTTTTCCAACTTGATGAACTTTTTTCTAAATTCGATGAACTTTTTGTCAAATTCATGAACTTTTTTCAAAACGATGAACTTTTTTGATATTTGATGAACTTTTTTTCAGATTCGATGAACTTTTTTCTGATTCGATGAACTTTTATTCAAAGTTGATGAACTTTTCTCAAATTTGATGAACCTTTTCCAAATACGGTGAACTTTTTCTAGAATCATTGATTTTTTTTCAAATTCGATGTTTTTTTTTCAAATTCGATGAAGAGTATTTCAAATCGATGATTTTTTTTCAAATTCTCGAAATTATTTCTCAAATTAGTGAACTTTTTTCATGTTAATGAACTTGCTGAATATGTGAACGTTTTTCTAATTCATGAACTTTTTCCGAATAGACCAATGTTTCTTTTGCTTGTTCATGAACTTGTTTTGAAAATCAATGAATATGTTTAAAGTTTGTGAACTTTTCTTCAAAAATGATGAAGGTTTTTCCAAATTCACGGCTGTTTCCAAATAATTAAAAAATAGAAGTGATACAGATCGTATTATACAATAAACAGTGCGGGCTCGCTGGTTCATATACGTGTATCCTTAAACTCTATCGCTAGTGCGCAATAGGTCTATTGGTTAGTTGAACCCGGTTAAAGAAACAGCTACGTGGGTATGCGAGTTAGAATCCCACATTTTTCCCTACAGTTTTTGTAGTCTTTCTGCCGTTTCGCGGGCCAGCCCAAGAGGGCGCTGCAGTGTGCGCCAGCTGCACTTAAGGCGCCGAACAAGAGCTCTCCAGCAGATTACCTTACCATTAGAAGATGTTAGAAAAGCACCGATAGATGAGCGCCACCCCGGTTTGTTCCCCATGTGGCGCCAAGGATTCATGGAAGCGTTCCCTCATTGAGTGTTCGATCACCCGATTTGTGTCGGCGTTAGTTGATGGGGACTTATTTGAGCATATGATGGCTATGAACGAATCAGACCACAAATCATGGCTATTCTCAATGTTTGAGTCCATTTCACTTGAGCAACTTACCGGTTTGGTGGTCATGCTGTGGGCGACCTAGACGGCGAGGAGGAAGGCGATTCATGTGAGAATTTTTCAAACTCCTTTTGCTACACATGAATTTGTGACTTGGTATATCTTGGAACTTGATGAGCTAAAAGACTGCATGTAAAACCTATATCGCGTGCAGCACTAGTGGAGAACACTTCGGCCTGAAAATTTCCACCTGATGGGTCCGCCAAAATTAATGTGGATGGTGGCATCTCCAGGTCAGGCTTATATAGTACAGCTGCTGCGGTCTGTAGGGATGATCAGGGATTATTTTTAGGCGCTTTAGCTCGTGTCTTGCCGGAGGGTTACTGATCTTGCAACCCTGAAAGTTATTGCTTGTCGTGAAGGTATTGCGTTTGCTATGGACATGAATCTCCAGAGGGTGCATATTGTGACGGGTTGTCTAAACGTGGTAAATGAGATCGCCACTTTTCAAGGTGGTAAATATGAGGTGGTTATCAAGGATATTAATGCTTCTAGATCTGCTTTCACCTTATGTATTTTGTCCATGAAAAAAGAGGCTCAAATTATAAAGCCCACAATCTAGCTAGTTTTGCATCTACTTTAGATCAGGGGACGCACACATGGCTTGGTCTGCCCCATGACACTCTTTGTATTCCGATGATTATTATTCAATAAATCTAGTGGATTGTACTAAAAGAACAACCAATTACCCCTGGAAAACCTACCCAATCGATTGTGTACAATGAAAAAAGATTATCAAAACAAGGTACCAATATGGCAAGCGGCTAGGGCCTATGGACAGCGCCGGCAGCGGGAAGATGAAAATCGTCCCCTGGCAGCGCCAGCTCACACGTCCCGGTCCTCCCATCCTCAAACTCAAATGAGGACCTCAATTCCCAACATTTATTCATTTATATGCTATATATTCGACAAAATGTCTGTTACTGCCTGTCTGAAAATAATTAATACCGTGGAGCAAGTGATTGATGTTGATATTGGAATTGAAGGATTTTGAAAATAAGTTCACCCTAACTCGTATTATCTCAAAGATCTTTCCGGAAGGAAAAGTTCAAATGGTTTATCCTTTCTTTTGCAACATTAGAGACTTCCGTTTCTTTATTTTGCTTAACAAAGTAGCTGGTTACTGGTCAGATATAGCATGGACATACTTCCTCTGTAACTTAACATAAGACCTTTTTTACACTATGACACTATTAAAAAGGTATTTTTAAGTTACACAGGGAGTATATCTTACTAACCTGTTCCAAGATATTTCACTACCCATCTATCTCAGCGTACGAGGAGAAACGTTGAGCTTCAGTGTCTCCAAGATATTTTAAGTACACGATAAATCTTTTCCTTTCATAGTCATGTTAATACGATGAAATATTGTGTAGCTGACTCTATTGTTTTTCTTTTTTGAGATTCATTGTGTTGGGTCCAAGTTCCTTCAAAATGCTTGGGCAAAAAAAAAACAGTGTTTGCTCCCAGATCCTCAAGTTACTTGCTTTAGCACTCATTTTGGTGATTATACAATTACCTTGGTAGCTCATAATACTTGGTAAAGATGACACCTAAAATTCCTTAGTGTTTCTTGCATGTTTAGTTATCTTCGCCTGTCATTTTGATAATAAAAAAAGAGATCCATATATTTAGCTCTAGGCTTTTCCATTTTGAATTTCGAGTAACCTTTTTTCTTTATGCATATTTATTTGCAATTTACATTCATACCTTGTACCATGTTGGCATATGACTCATCTATCATCCTTTAGAAGGGAAAATGTTTGCTTCCTAGGTTTCGACATGAGAATTTGCTTTATTTATAAAGCGGAATGAAAGCCTATTTCGAGATGCATAAGCAAATTGAGGAACCTGATCCATGATACCAAGTAGCAATGTTTGCATCATGTTATGATTTATGCAGGAGAGGTTGTAGATACTAGAGTATGCTGAAAACTAGCCTATGATTGGTTTGTGTAGTGGTTACTGGTTAGAGTATGAACTTTGAGTATCTCTTGGGTACATTCAAAGCACTATCGTCTCTATTTTTGCATTATTTTTACGTATAAAAAGCTTGTAAATCCATGGTTGCTTCTTCTCCATACTCTTGGAAGGTACAAGATTTCTTGGATAACTATTTAAGTATCAGTTCTGGGATCATTCTTTTATAAGGATTACTAATTGACACAAAAGATCAAATAAGTTCTACTCTCCATATGCTTACCACTGTATTACATATTTTGAATTTATGATGAACCACCGAATACCAAATAATAACATAGCGCAAACAAACATTGTGATACAAGCTTTATAATTGGCATGATACTTGGGCACGATGCAGAGCGCCAACCCTTCTAGTTCAACTAAACAGTGATGGTATTCTTAATAGAGGGTATTTTATCAATTGGCAAGAAAAATGTGGGGCATTTTATCAACTAGCTCCCTTCCCGGCCATCAGCTAGGTGCACGAAAAATCTTGTTGATAAGAAAAGAAATTGTACTAAATTTTGTCGTGTTGAATTTTATCACCTCTCTTTAGTATTAAATAAAAAAAAATTGATTTGTACAAAGCTCCATTTCATGATTGTCGTGCATTAATAGTTGAATGTTTCTTTCGATACAATCTGAGATATGTTAAGGATACGTAGATGTTTCAAGAATTGATAATAGAGTAAGTAAAAAAACATTTAAATTGACACACTAAATTTTTGCTCAAGTAGTATAGTTTTTTCATTCTATATCTTGCCAATGCCTTGGTACAAAATTTAGCTCCTAATCACCCGCCAATGATAAAAACTTGAAAATTGTGGCCGATAAATGAAGTTCTCATGCGTCACTTGAGTATAAGGAGCTTGAACTGTGCATACTTTGCTGGTTTATGGTGGTCGATGGCCTCTAGCGAGAGATACACCTTAAACATGGTGCACCTTTTGACTTGGCTAGATGCGGCTCATCACAAGTCAATCATTTATGAAATGATCTCAAGAGACCCTTTGGATTCCCGGGTCTTAGGGATGTATTTATTGAAATATTTGAAAGGCGGGCCTCTCTGATGCCAATGGACTGATCGAGGGATAGAGGCTAGGGAAACCTTTTCCCATCATGTCTCTCCTTGTGTGTCAAAGATACAAAGCGAGTGCACCGGGAAAGGAGGGGAATGTAAGGCTCTTCCTGGATCTTGTCTCAGCCATGAACCCATTCATCACGAGCCTTTGAAACGCGAAGAGCATCACAAGGAACATTGCAGAATGTGCTCCTCAAACAACTAAGTCTTGGCGATTACTTAGGGTACATTGGTTCTAACATAACCCCAGGCTACTAGTGGTACCGTCCATGGAACTCTTTGAGATTCTATTCAACCTTATGTTATGTAGAATGTCACAACTAAATAAGCCAATGAAGAATGAGATTGATAATGGATCCAAACTTTCCATTATGTTTAAACCAAAATTTGGAAGTATTTTATATCATACATGCTTAATATAATATTAATTTCTATTATTCTCAATTTTATCTAAGATCATTCATCATGTTGTGTCAATTTGTATGTATTATTAAAATCGTTACATACATATACGACATGCTAAAGTAGAACTCCATTTTGTTGTGAAAAAATGTTTATTATTTTTAATTTTAGTATGGAAAATTTGTTGAAGTAATTTTTTAAATGTAGGCAAAGCATATATATGACATAATAACATTCATCTACGGAAAGATCGTGTGCCGCTTACATGAGTTAAGATGTGTTTGTGTCCCTATTAGTATCCCTCTAGGAAGAGGAGGTAGTCTCTGTTGGAATCACGCGACTTGGCCACGTGGCCAGGGCTTAGGTTATGTGGACCATTTGTCTAGGGGAACCCTATGCCTCCAAGGACTTTTCTGTTTTATTCTATTTGGTTCACAAACATGCTTTTCTCTGCGAATTCTCCATTCTCCATTTTTCCAATAGTTTCTCGACTCCCTCCCAATGCAAGACTACAATAAAATGGAAAGTAAAGATTAAACATGGAAAATGTGATTGTAATACGCATGATAATTGAGAAATTTAGCCTTTGATGTCAAATGGACATATCGGGGCCTTGGCAGGGCGGAGCGGCAAAGATAGGCGGCAACTAGATTAATTCGGGAGAGCGCACACCTGCCTGGTTTTTTGCTGCAGGCGGCATGATGTTGGTTTGCGTCATGGCAGGCATGCCAGCGACCATGGTTACTGCATGATAGGCATGGCTCGGCCATGCCTATCATGTTCGGCTTACTGTGCATGCTATACCTCGGCTCATCATTTAGACAAACTTGCATTCCTAAGCCAAATAAAATGATAGGAAAGACATGATAAGGCAATGACTACCGCTTTAAAAGAATTTTGGCAACTTCCTTACTTCTTGGCCTTTGAGATCCCTAGGGGTTATGATCATTATGTAAACAAATTAGATGATTTGTAGAGGTGGAAATAAAGTTCTGGTTATTTCTTAGATTTAGGGTGGAATCTCGTTGGATTTAACATTTTCGTAGAAATATTTTCACTATGGAGTTCCAAGTTTTTTCTGGATCTCGGCTTTTTATAGGTATTGGAAGCTCCATGATTTTTTTTTGGAAATTTCCAAATAATACAAAGTAGTTCTTTTGTAAAGGTGGAATAAGTGAGAATAATTTTAATAGGAAAATGAATTGTTTTCCTATCCTTGTATGTGATTGCATGGAAGTGGGCTGGATAAATATATAATAGCATGGGCTAGTCTTGGATCAAAGGTTCTTCAAGAACATCACTTGGTCCAAAGTTTCGAATAACCCAAATAAAATCCAACTGCCAAATTTAAATGCCACATAAAATCATAAAAGCAGAATAAAAACATAAAAAACCAAATGAGCAAATTTGAGGTGTTATAGCTATCGCCTGATAGTCATTGCCGATAGTCTATTTTCATTGTCAGAGCCAAGACCCACCGCTGACGAGCCTCTATCAGCCCGTCAGTGGTAACCGAGATCATACAAGAAGCTAAGAGGAAATATAACTATGAGGATTTCACGGAAATCAAGATCATGGGCTGTTGGAGTATCTGGCCCAAAACAATGGATTCGTCCGTGAGAACAAATCCCCCAAAAGCAAATTATTGAAATCCCTAAAAAAAAGCAAATGATTGCAGGGGACTGTTTAAAACATTGTTGCACTAATTGTACATAGTGCTCGGACTAGCCTTAAAGAAGGCATGCAATTCTGGTTAGATGCCTTGTGATTGCTCTGATACGTGATCAACATCCCTTAAACCTCCTTATGTGCACATATCCCATTTGATATAATATAAAATAAAATGGCGAGTAGGGGTCTTCCTACAGTTTTTTGCTGTGGCGACCGATCAGCTATAAATACATCTGGCCATGATATCTACCAGCTGCACGCATACACATTGTTTTCATCCCAAAATTAGTATGGGCAAATGGTAGACCATATGCATATGCATGCACCGACTTGAGATGACCGCGGGCCGGGTACGCGTGATGGACTGGATAGTGATATGTGAAACCGAATTAATCAAAGACAATGTCTTCTAAACCAAGGCCTTATTGTAGACAGTGTCTTCTCCACGATAGATCATACACCACTGATTATATATAACATCATAGTTAATGCAGCATGGGGTTAAGCAAAAAAATATGGATTTGGCATTCTGGAGATACGTACTCATCGTTAAGCAACTCTCATCGTTGACTCTATTAATGCGTCCATCGAACCAACTGCCTGATGGCAGAGGGAACTTCTCTCTATAAATGCAGCATACACCCAAGCACTAGCATCTCCCCACACTAGCTACTGGAAAAAATGTCGACCTTGTTCTCGCAAGAGCTGCTCATCTCCACATTCGCCATCATTCTTGTTCCCCTCTACATGTTGTACCTCAGGTCTAGCAGATCAAAGAACCCTTCAGTGCTCCCCACAAACTGGCCAATAGTGGGGGTGTTCCCTTACCTTATCGCCAACTTCCACAACCTGCACGACTACCTCGCCGTCGTCCTCGCCGGATCAGGCCACAACTTCAGGGCGCACGGCCCGCCTGGGACCGGGTTGCGGTTCTTCATCACATGCGAACCGGCCAACGTCAGGCACATCTTCACGACGAACCATGCAAACTTCCCCAAGGGCGCGGAGTTCGCCGCCATCTTTGACATCGCGGGTGGCAGCTTCTTCACCACCGAAGGCGAGCCCTGGCGTCGGCAACGCGCAAGAGCCCAGAGACTCTTGAGCAACCCACGGTTGCTTGCCTGTATGACCGCTTGCTGCCGCGACAAGGTGGAGAACAGCCTCCTCCCGGTGCTCATGCACATGGCGAGCACCGGGACCACGTTTGACCTGCAGGATTTGACAACAAGGCTCGTGTTCGACATGACTGCCACGCCTCTCTTTGGCGTGGACCCGGGACTCCTGTCCTCGGACATGCCGCCCATGGACGCCGCGGTCGCCATGGACACGGTCATGGAGGTGGCCTTGTTCCGGCACATCGTGCCGACCTCTGGCTGGAAGGTGATGAGGCGGCTAAACATCGGCCTGGAAAGGAAGCTCTCCGCAGCGCACACGGTTCTACGAGGGTTCATTGAGGAGATGATGGAGAGGAGGAAGAGGAAGGAACATGCTGGTAACGAGGGAGCTCCTTCCGTGGACATTCTGTCTTCCTACATCGACGATCCAGACTACCAGCAGAACGATGGCTTGCTCCATGCGACGCTCATCAACTACATGATCGCTGGGAGGGACACGATCGGCACAGCTTTGACATGGGTCTTCTACAACCTCGCCCAAAACCCTCATGTCGTGTCGTTCATCCGCCACGAACTATCACCCATCGCATCACGGAAAGCAGCCACAGGCGCCAACAATAGCAGCACGATGGTGATCTTTGAACCGGAGGAGACAAAATCTCTCGTCTACATGAGAGCCGCCATACACGAGTCTCTCAGGTTGCACCCCCCCGGTCCCCATCGAGCGTAAGACAGCGGTCGCCGACGACGTGATGCCGAGTGGCCATGTGGTACACGCCGGTGACACCTTATTAATTTCTCTCCACTCCATGGGGAGAATGGAAGGCGTGTGGGGGAAAGACTGCCGGGAGTATAACCCGGATAGATGGCTCTTAGAGGATGGCAAGAAGCTGCGGTATGTGCCGTCTCACAAATTTTTGGCATTCAGCTCGGGCCCGAGGCTGTGCCTTGGCAAGGACGTCTCATTCATGCAGATGAATACTATTGTTGCGGCAATGGTGTGGAACTTTCATGTGGAAGTGGTTGAAGGGCAGAGATTCCAGCCGAAGATGTCTTGTGTGCTGCAGATGGAAAATGGACTCATGAGAAAGTTGAAGAAGCGAGAAATGTAACCTTTGGTGTCTTTTTCTTATCTGCAACTGTATCTTTTGTGAGTCTTTCGGTGTTCGGGACCTCAGGGTATTTTTGTATGTGTACTGTTGTATGATTTATTTTTCTGTCAATATAATGTTATATGAATAAAAATAGAGTGAGGATTTGGTGTCCACTAGGTGTGGCGCCCCTCGATTCAGAAGCGTTGGATCTGTATCGTGTGATGCGCTCCTCGTTCTGCAATAAGAGTATGCTAAGACAATGTGGTTATAGAAATGATCTGGTAGGATTGTACGAAATGGCATGAATATGGTACATTGATGGATAGCAGATAGGAGATGGAAAAAGTAGTGCTAGGCTGCAGCAATGAATAACATCATCATATGGAAAAAAATATCATTGGAGGAAAGAAAAACAAGAACAAGGAAAATTTTCATCATCGGAGAGAATAACCCGTACATGGATGCATGTGAGATCTTATTTCAAACACGTAAATGAAAACAAGTATTTTGTTAACTTAGGAAAACTGATATTGGTTTGCTGTACTGTAGGAAGAGGAGCAAGACAAAACTTAAGAGGTATGCATCCTATCTACGAGTACCGACCGGAAAAACCATGGACCAGCGTCTTGCGTGGTTTTTCGTCTTGCCTGGTTTTTAAGGTGTACCGGTCTTTTAGTAAAACCAGAAAGTATTTTAAAAGGTGCATCAACGAGGAATGAAACAACTAACCTTTAGGCAAGGCATGCTAAAGGCCCAATAAGCAACTAGGCTAATAGCAATTTGTAATTATTAATGATTTGCATCCAATATTATGTGTATTCATTTGATGTGAGGTCAAAATTTTGAAAAATACATTTAATATTTTGGTTTTTGGTCGCAAATGAACCGATGAACTGATGGCCCGACCGATAAAAATCTGAACCACAACCTCACCAGTTCGGTTTATTAAACTGTCACCTATCCGGCTGCTCTGCTAGCTGAGCAGTCTCACTGTTCTGCCGACCAAAGCGCTAATGAGCACATAATGGCTTTTTTTTAGCCAGAGCACATAATGGCTAGTCGTTCGACGGAGAATAAGAAATTGACGGTGGTTCTTGCCATGGGCCAATGCCACCCAGGGCACCTGATTACCCGATGATTCCCTATGATTATGCATAAAATAAATAACTTGGTACGGACACAATGATGGAATGACTCAAATTATCATATATAGAGAGAAATAACCGTGCCTTATTATTTTTACTAGCACAAATGCATGTGCGTTGCAACGGGAAAAAAATTCCTTTTCACGACATGTCATGGGAAAGATTTGATCTATTCATAATGGGACAATAGTTTGTTATGAAAAAAATATGTATCATTTCAGGATCACGAGTTCACGACACAGAGCTTAGGACATGTGTATGATTCGTCGTAAATGATCTGATTGACAATGTTTTCTTATGAAAAGCTTTTGATCGGTTCATAACTTCATATGGCAATATAAAGAAAATTAAAAGTAATGAAATTGAATAAGTAATAAAAATAACATTGTGTGCTTTAATGGAAAATAAAACTGATGAAAATTTAGTAAGGAATATTAATACCTATGCCAACATTCAGGGAAAAAAAAATTCTGGTTCATGTTGGCTGGGTCCAGGAATTATGTCACGGGACAACGGAGGCTTATGTAAAAAAATATGCGTTATTTGAAGATCACGACAGGGAGCTTAGAACATGGGGTACGATTTGAAGTAAGTTGATCTTATTGACAACATTTTGTTATGAAAAAACTTTTGTTTTATTCATAACATCATGACAATATAAAGAACATTAAAAGTAGTAAAAATTACATCGTGTATTTCAACGGAAAATAAATTTGGCACAAATTTAGGAATATTAATGCCAATTGCAAGATCTAGCAAGCATTAAATCATTGTGCGCCCTCTCTTTGATTGCGGGGACTCCTTCCTATAAATTCCTTCTTTTTGTTTAATGCAATTCCCAATCATTGTGCAACGTCCTCCTTTTATTCTTTAGATGCTACACTTGTGGGATCCGGCTTGCCTGCTCTCTCCCCATGCTCCCACCTCATCCTACGGCTGCCTTTTTTTCCTTTGTTCTTTCTAACCTAATCATCTCCCCCCTGATTTTAAGGGGGTGGGGCCGGGCCTTATTTTGTTCCAATCAAATCAAGCCACGTATGCGGGAGCACGGATGGATGCACGCGAAGGGAGCAGGCAAGTCTCGTCCACACTTGTGCGCCTATCCATAGATGGTACGGTGCAGCTTCCTTATTATAGGGATGCAATGGCAGCTGCACTTAATCCTCCGGATTTGTATTTTAATTCTTTCATATCAGCCCATAATTTCGGGTTCCTTTAATTATGCACCATGCAAAGTTCAGATATCAGCCCACAAATATCCTTCATTTAATTATGCGCCATGCAACGTTCAAATATAATCCCACATATCTCGTAATATAATACCTCCTTTAATTATGCACCATGGAAAGTTCAAATATCAGCCCACAAATCTCGTAAACACCGATGTTTTATTGCTCGATCATGCAGTGTGCAAAGCCTCTCCCACCTTGCATATGAGGAGTCCATTCAATTAGCTCACGGCAGAAAACGATGTTGAACGTATATAAATTGATGAGAATCAATTTTGTGTAGCAAGGTGGGACTATTAAACACGTAATATCTATGGTCACTAAAACCGTGGGGTCAAAAATATATTTTTGTGCCCGCTGATCATGTTTACTTGCGTTGACGGACTTTGGCCCATCAGCTGGAGCGTCAGGCAAAGGCCCAATTGTGTGGCCTTTGTGCTTGTCCCAAATAAAATTTACCTAATAATAAAGCAAATTGGGGTTCTTTCGTCCATCATGGCATTTTTCAGAAAAGTCCCTCTATTTCAGAGAATTCAACCCGCAGTCCTGGTTTAAGTTAGAACGAATCGTTATTTTCGTATTTTACACAAAAGTCCCTATCTTTTCTTGAAATCAACCCGCCGTCCGGATTTAAGTCACATCCGAACCGTTATTTTACATTTCTCGAAACCCCCCTGATGTTTTAGGTAATTCATCCGCGGGTCATATTTAAGTCAAACAAATGCTTTTTAAAATCATCCATATCTTTTAAACCGTAACTCCGATTTGAACATGTTATATATGAAATTTGATTAAAAAAATATGTAGAATATGAATATGAGATTATTTTTACCTGTTAAGTATTGTTAAATATTATTTTGGAATATATTCGAGTCAAACCAAATGATTTTCTAAATTATCTGTATCTTTTAAACCGTAGCTTCGATTTTAACATATTATATATGAAATTTTATTAGAAAAATATGTGGAATCTAAATATGATGTTAATTTTACCTGTTAAATATTTTTAAAATATTTTTATAGAAGCAAACTTAAATTTATAGCGCAATTCGGTTTTTTCATACCGGCGGCGATCCGGATTGCAAATGAACACCCCACTATAACCATATACGGAAAAGAAAACATCAATAACTACACATGCATACCTCTGAAAAATGTCGCAGGGGAAAACAATAGATTTCTTATCACGACAGTGAGAGAGAGAGAGAGAGAGAGAGGGAGAGAGAGACGCCTTAGGATTAACCATATTCAGCACACGTTTTTTGTTGTTTTGTGTGAACACCGAGGCCATCGCCGGCGAGGGTGAGAAGGAGGATAAGCGGCAACACAAATATGATGTCTCGCAAAAATAAAGGAGATGGACCTATTGTGGTCTTGAGTGATGGTTGTTGAGTTAAGAGCGTGTGTTATGTTTTCTCTCCCGTTGCAACGCACGGGCTCTTTTGCTAGTAAAACTAATACAACCATCTCTGATCAAGGTGGCTTGGTTGTCTAGTTGGTCATAGTAGTCAGAGTGATATTGTGAGGTCTGGGGTTCGGATCCCAGGTTAATGTATATTTTTTGCTACATTATTATTAGGTCGAAGGCCCAACTTAGCAGCCACTGGGCCACAACGTTGCGCAGCCCACATACGAAATTCTGGGTAAAATTATTTATTTATTTATGTATGCATAAAAATTTAGTACCACCTCAGATAGAAGAAAATATCTGTGACATACGAAAAAAAATCTTAAAAATATGTTGACGGACCAAACCATGACGGACCAAATCAAGAATATCACCTCCCTTTAATAGTAGGTATAGATATAGATATAGATTACTTGTTTAAGATGCAAGCCTCTTGAAATAGTTAACAAGGGAACACAATCCATTGTGATATAGAAATTATTAATCAATACATAATCATCAGGCTGCGTAGTAATCCTGTCGTTCCTTACATTTGAAGACACGGTCCTGGAAAATGCTCCCTTCTTTTTTATTTACCAATATAGGAATCGACGATTTTATTGAGTGCACTTTATTGGGCAATCGGCAAACACACAAATTTACGGAGTGTGGTTGCAAAACACTCGGTAAAAATAGACACTCGGCATATTGAAAGTTTCCCGAGTGCTCTATTTCGGGGAAGAAAACTTGGCAAAAATAACACTAGGCAAATATTCGGATACACACTACAAGAAAGATGTCAACTTGTGACCTTCTGTCAGTGACCTTGGAAGAATTGGTCATAAATTTATGACAATTCTAGACCAATTGGTCAAAAGCTGTTCGGGGGGCTGCAAACCCTAAAACCATAACGACCATTTTGGTCAGAAAGGTCATAATTTCATTAGAGGAAATGGTCGTAAAGCTGGTAGCACTGTCCACTACCTCACGTCCAGCTGATAACGACCAATATAAAAGGTCACTACACTTGAGTTCGAATGCATTAGGATGATTAGGCAGCCACCTCACTTATGTATAATTGTCTAGGTGTCATTTCTTTTGCTTAAATGTTTATATTCAATAGACATGCGGGGCCCATTTAACAGCAGGTGGGCACACACTGACAGGCGGGACCCATTTGACAGGCGGGGCCGAGCGCTTAATTGGCCCAAAAAACATGCGCGAGCTGGGACTCGAACCCACGACCTGGCGCTGGGTTCGCTCGTTCGCTACCGCTGGGCTAGAGAGGGACTGTTCCTCATGTATGAGAATTTAGCTATACATTATATAAAACGACGGTTCTCTCGTATCAGTGACAAGTGGGACCTTCCGACCAGGTGACATCGAACAGAGCAACACTTAGCATTTTTCTAGGTCTTCCGACCAGGTGGCGGCGGGTGAAAGCAACCAGGGCCGGCGGACAAGGGCGGGGCTGGCCGGTGGCAGGCGGCGGGCGGATGCAACCGGCAGGGGCAGCAGACGAGGGCGGGGCTTGTGGCCGAAGCGACCAGCAGGGGCCGCTCACCTTGCCACGACCTCGCCGGAGGTGACCTCGCCCACGGCCTCGCGGCAGAAGCAACCAGCAGGGGCGGAGGCAGGGGCGGGGCCGACAGCAGAAGCAACCAGCAGGTGGCGGAGGCAAGGCAGGGGCGTGGGCGTGGAGGCGAATCGACCAGCAGGGGCGTGGGCGACTGGCCGTGGTGGGGGCGGGCGCAGGAACGGCGACCTCGCCCACGCAAGGAGAGGCTCGCCGAGCATGGGGGACTCGTTGCCGCCGCAAGCACACCTTGTATACACCCCTCTCCTCTTCCCCCCTCTCCTCTCTGACTATCTGCACCTCGTTGCCGAGCATGGATTTCAGTGGGAGATGGATTTCAGTGGGAGATGGATTTCAGTCAGATGTTCTTCAGCATAGATGAATTTTGTTGATGCACTGTTAGGAGTTATGAGATAGCTTGCTTGTTTGGTAGATATTGCATAGATGAATTTTCTTGATGTACTGTGAGGAGTTCTTGGGCTTGTTTGTTAATAATTCTTCAGGCCTTGTTCGGTTAAGAATTCTTGAGCTGGATTGGAGTGGAATGGAGGGGATTTGGGGGGGGGGGGGAATTTGAGCTAGATGGGTTTTAATCCCTGCCAATACCTGTTAGCCCCTCTCATTTATCATGGAACCGAACAAGGCCTCAGTTGTTCTTCAGTTGTTTTTCTGCAGATTGTTAGGAGCATAGTAATTGTCATTGATAGAAACTGCATAGTATTTGTTAGGAGCTAGCTAGCTTGGTCTTCCCAGAAACATGATCCTTCTAAATCTTGGTTTGGTTTAATTTGAATTAGCCTTCTCTGCAACATACATTCATGCCAATTTCAGTGTTGGTTTGATTTATAGTTTGGTTTGTTTCAATGTTTTGGTTAGGCAATTAGCATACAAAATTTTCTGGATTTTTAGCTGCTATTACTGCCATCCATTTTCATTAATTAATGTTGATGCACTTAGATTGATTTGCTAAGTTGCAACAATTTGTTGTCTTTGGCTGATGGACAGAAGCTGGATGAAAAAAGGAGTTTTTCGAAAGAACATATGAAAGGAGTTGATGATTTCATGGCATTTGTTCGGGCAAATTTTGCCAGCGATGCTCACATTCTTTGCCCATGCTGCGAATGCCTCAACCATTCAAGAATGGCTCAGGGAAGAGTGGAAGATCATCTGCTTCTTAATGGGATGTCCATCATATATGATAGATGGATATATCATGGAGAACCTTTAGACAGACAACCTCAACATTTTGAAGCTGATACAGAGGCCCCTCATATGATGGGTGGTGGTGATGCTGGCATTGATTTCATGGAAAAGGTTTTGCGAGATAATGTTGGTTTGGAGGAAGAGGATGGGCATGAAGATGATAAAATTCCTAACCTATTGAAGGATCTGTACGATGTTGAAGATCGTGCTGATGGACATAAGTCGATGTTTGCTGAGGTGTTAGAGGAGGTGAAGCGCGCAACTCATGAAGGGGGTAAATTTTCAAGATTTACCTTCATTGTGAAGTTACTCCAGATCAAGTCTTTCTACCGGATTAGCAATGCTGCATTCAACGCAATACTCCGCCTTTTGAGCTTGCAATTCCCTGATAGTTGTGTTCCCAGGTCTTATGATGAAGCATTGAGCATAATCCGTAGGCTGGGGCTAGGTTATGTTTCAATACATGTGTGCCCAAATAACTGTGTCTTGTTTCGGAAGGATTTAGCAAAGCATGACAACAGTTCAAAATGCAATGCCTCTAGGTGAAAAGATGCTGATGGGAATAAGTCAATAGCAGAGAAGGTACTGAGGCACTATCCATTGATACCAAGGCTGCAGCGGATGTTTGTCTCGAAGAAATCATTGCTAGAGGTACAATGGCACAAGCTGAAGCGGCAACCTATGGACAATGAGCTGAGCCATCCAGCAGACGGAGAGGCATGGATAGAGTTTGACAGTAAACATGTAGATTTTGCTGCAGATCCAAGGAACCTAAAAACTTGGCATTGCCACAGATGGCTTTAATCCGTTTGGGAACATGAGCACGTCTTATAGCATGTGGCCCGTTTTTGTGGTGCCGTACAACCTGACACCATAGGCATGCATGGATTAGTACAACTTCATGATGTCATTGCTTATCCCGGGTCCAGAGTCTCCAGGAAAGGATTTTGATGTCTTTATGGAGCCCCTCATAGAAGAACTGCTCCAGCTCTGGACTGGTGTACCTACATACGATGCCTTGAGTCTGAAAGAAAAGTTCAATCTACGTGCTGCAATCATATGGTCCATCTATGATTTCTTGGTGCTGCACACTCTGTCTGGGAGGATCACACCGGGTTATCAGGCCAGTGTCCATTGTGACAAAGATCCTTGCTCAAAGAGAATAAGGAGCAAGATCTGCTATATTGGGCACCGCTGCTTTCTTCCCCGAAACCATCGCTGGCGAAGATGCAAAGATTTTAGTGGTAAGAATGAAACCCATGACAAGCTAGCTGAATTCACTAAAGAACAGCCAGAGCAGCAACTTGAAAAGGTGAAAGATGTGAGACCAGGAAAGCTTGTGAAGAAAAGAAAGCGTGAGGAAGGTCAATGTTGGGACCGGAGGTGTTGTTTGTGGGACCTGCTGATACATCTCCAACGTATCTATAATTTTTGATTGCTCCATGCTACTTTATCTACTATTTTGGATTATATTGGGCTTTATTTTCCACTTTTATATTACTTTTGGGACTAACCTATTAACCGGAGGCCCAGCCCAGAATTGCTGTTTTTTTTTGCCTTTTTCAGTATTTTGAAGAAACATAATATCAAACGGAGTCCAAACAGAAAGAAACCTTCGGGATCGTGATTTTCCAACCGAACATGATCCAGGAGACTTGGACCCTACTCCAAGTAGTGCCCGAGGAGGTCACGAGGGTGGAGGGCGCCCCCCTGGGCGCGCCCCCTACCTCGTGGCCCCCTCGGAGCTCCACCGACGTACTCGTTCCTCCTATATATACCTACGTATCCCCGAACGATCAGAACAGGAGCCAAAAACCTAATTCCACCGCCGCAACCTTGGGGCCTGTTCCGGAGCTCCTTCGGTGGGGGTATCGACCATGGAGGGCTTCTACATCAACACCATAGCCCCTCCGATGAAGTGTGAGTAGTTTACTTCAGACCTTCGGGTCCATAGCTAGTAGCTAGATGGCTTCTTCTCTCTTTTTGGATCTCAATACAATGTTCTCCCCTCTCTCGTGGAGATCTATTCGATGTAATCTTCTTTTTGCGGTGTGTTTGTTGAGACCGATGAATTGTGGGTTTATGATCCTGTATTATCTATGGAAAATATTTGATTCTTCTCTGAATTCTTTTATGTATGATTGAGTTATCTTTGCAAGTCTCTTCGAATTATCCTTTTTGGTTTGGCCAACTAGATTGGTAATTCTTGCAATTGGAGAAGTGCTTAGCTTTGGGTTCAATCTTGCGGAGTCCTTACCCAGTGACAGAAGGGGCAGCAAGGCACGTATTGTATTGTTGCCATCGAGGATAACAAGATGGGGTTTTTATCATATTGTATGAATTTATCCCTCTACATCATGTCATCTTGCTTACGGCGTTACTCTATTTTTGACTTAATACTCTAGATGCATGCTGGATAGCGGTCGATGAGTGGAGTAATAGTAGTAGATGCAGAATCGTTTCGATCTACTTGTTTTGGACGTGATGCCTATATACATGATCAGTGCCTAGATATACTCATAACTATGCTCAATTTTTTCAATTGCTCAACAGTAATTTGTTCAGCCATCGTAGAATACTTATGCTCTTGAGAGAAGCCACTAGTGAAACCTATGGCCCCCGGGTCTATTCTCATCATATCAATCTCTATCACTTTATTTACTTGCTTTGTTTTTACTTTGCCTTTACTTTTTTACTTTGCATCTATCTATCAAAAATACCAAAAATATTATCTCTATCAGATCTCACTCTCGTAAGTGACCGTGAAGGGATTGACAACCCCTAAGCGCTGGTTGCGAGTTGCTATCATTTTGTGTAGGTACGAGGGACTTGTGCGTGGTCTCCTACTGGATTGATACCTTGGTTCTAAAAAACCGAGGGAAATACTTACGCTACTTTGCTGCATCATCCTCTCCTCTTCGGGGAAATCCAACGCAGTGCTGAAGAGGTAGCACCTGCCATACTGGGCTGATATGAAATTAAGGCATAATCTCGATGTAATGCACATTGAGAAAAACATATGCGAGAATCTGCTAGGGACGTTTCTGAACATTGAAGGGAAGACAAAGGACACGATTAGTTCTAGGCTTGATTTGGAGGACATGGTCATAAGAGAAGATTTCCATCTACAGCACAATGAAGATGAAGATTCATTTGAAATGCCACGAGCATGGTATATAATGAGTAAAGAACAAAAGCTTGCATTTTTTGAATTCCTAAGAGCGGTGAAATTTCCAGATTGTTATACTTCTATCCTAGCAAAGTGTGTTCCTTCTCATGGATTCAAGCTTTCAATACTGAAAAGCCATGATTATCACATCCTCCTCCAAAGGATTTTACTGGAAGGCCTCCAAGGAATCATGGAAAAGGATATATGAAGCGGTTGCTGAGCTGGGAAATTTCTTTAGAGAACTGTGCTACAAAACACTCAAGCTAACTGTCCTAGAAAGACTTGAAAAAGAAATCCCAAATATTCTTTGCAAGCCCGAGAAGATTTTCCCTCCACCTTTCTTCACCGTGATGGTCCATTTGGCTGTGCACTTACCAAAAGAGGCAATGCTTAGAGGCCCTGTGCAATACGGTTGGATGTACCCAATCGAAAGAAGGCTGCTTACTTGTAAGCGTTATGTGCAAAACACGGCAAGACCTGAAGGTGCGATTGTTGAATCATATGTCGTTGACGAGTGCTTGAATTTTTGCACCAGTTACTTTGGCGATGTGGAAACAAGATGGAACCGGCCGGGTAGAAATAGAGAGCGGCCTAATTCGCAAAGTGATGTTGTCTCTGTTTTCAACCATGGTGTGAACTTTCTTGGAGCCTCGCAATACTTGGAGGCTGGTGATGAGTATGACAAGATGGTTTGGTATGTGCTCAGCAATTGCGCCGAGGTTCTACCATATATCGAGTACGTTATATCTTGCGCACTCATTATTTTTTTTGCCTTGGTTGGTGATACGTCTCCAAGGTATCTATAATTTTTGATTGTTCCATGCTATTATATTACCCCTTTTGGATGCTTATGGGCTTTATTTTACACATTTATATCATTTTTGGGACTAACCTACTAACCGGAGGCCCAGCCCATATTGCTGTTTTTTTGCCTATTTCAGTATTTCGAAGAAAAGGAATATCAAACGGAGTCCAAGCGGAATGAAACCTTCGGGAGCGTTATTTTTGGAACAAATCTGATCCGGAGAGCCTGGAGTGCAAGTCAAGAAAGCTCTGAGGGCCCCACGAGATAGGAGGGCGCCCCCCCTGTAGGGCGCACCCCCTGTATTGTGGGCCCCTCGGGCGGCCACCGACGTACTTCTTCCTCCTATATATACCTACGTACCCCGAAAACATCCAGGAGCACCACGAAACACAATTTCCACTGCCGTAACCTTCTGTATGTGCGAGGTCCCATCTTGGAGTCCTTTCCGGCACTCTGCTGGAGGGGAAAGCAACCACGGAGGGCCTCTACATCGGCATCCTTGCCCCTCTGATCAGTTGTGAGTAGTTTACCACAGACCTACAGGTCTCTAGTTATTAGCTAGATGGCTTCTTCTCTCTTTTTGGATCTCAATACAATGTTCTCCCCCTCTCTTGTGGAGATCTATTCGATGTAATCTCCTTTTGCGGTGTGTTTGTCGAGATCCGATGAATTGTGGGTTTATGATCAAGTTTATCTATGAATAATATCTGAATCTTCTCTGAATTCTTTTATGTATGATTGAGTTATCTTTGCAAGTCTCTTCGAATTATCAGTTTGGTTTGGCCTACTAGATTGATCATTCTTGCCATGGGAGAAGTGCTTAGCTTTGGGTTCAATCTTGTGGTGTTCTTACCCAGTGACAGAAACGGTTGCAATACACGTATTGTATTGTTGCCATCGAGGATAACAAGATGGGGTTTATATCATATTGCATGTGTTTATCCCTCTACATCATGTCATCTTGCTTAATGCGTTACTCTGTTCTTATGAACTTAATACTCTAGATGCAGGCAGGAGTTGGTCGATGTGTGGAGTAATAGTAGTAGATGTAGGCAGGAGTCGGTCTACTTGTTATGGACGTGATGCCTATATACATGATCATGGCTAGATAATCTCATAACTATGCGCTTTTCTATCAATTGCTCGACAGTAATTTTTTCACCCACCATAATACTTATGCTATCTTGAGAGAAGCCTCTAGTGAAACCTATGGCCCCCGGGTCTATCTCTTATCATATTTGCTTTCATCTACCTTTATTTGCATCTTTACTTTTTGCATCTATATCAAAAGTACCAAAAATATATTTATCTTATCATACTATCTTTATTAGATCTCACTTTCGCAAGTGGCTGTGAAGGGATTGACAACCCCTTTATTGCGTTGGTTGCGAGTTCTCAGTTTGTGTGTGTAGGTGCGTGGGACTTTTGAGGAGCCTCCTACTGGATTGATACCTTGGTTCTCAAAACTGAGGGAAATACTTACGCTACACTTTGCTGCATCACCCTCTCCTCTTCGAGGAAAACCAACGCAAGCTCAAGACGTAGCAAGAAGGATTTCTGGCACCATTGCCGGGGAGGTCTTCGCTTAAGTCAAGACATACCAAGTACCCATCAGAAACCCATCTCCCTCGCATTTACATTTTTTGCCATTTTCCTCTCGTTTTTGCTCTCCCCCACTTTACCCTTGCTGTTTTATTTGCCCTCTCTTTCCCAATCTCCTCCTCTCTTTTCGCTTGCTGTTTTTCTATTTGCTTGTGTGTTGGATTACTTGTTGCCATGGCACAAGATAATACCAAGTTGTGTGACTTCTCGAATACCAATAATAATGATTTCCTTAGTACTCCGATTGCTCCTCTTAATGATGTTGAGTCTTGTGAAATCAATACCGCTTTGTTGAATCTTGTTATGAAAGATCAATTTGCCGGCCTTCCTAGTGAAGATGCCGCTACTCATCTAAACAATTTTGTTGATTTGTGTGATATGCAAAAGAAGAAAGATACGGATAACAATATTGTCAAATTGAACTTATTTCCGTTTTCACTTAGAGATCGTGCTAAAGTTTGGTTTTCGTCTTTGCCTAAAAATAGTATTGATTCTTGGAACAAGTGCAAAGATGCTTTTATCTCTAAGTATTTTCCTCCCGCTAAGATCATCACTCTTAGGAATGATATTATGAATTTTAAACAACTCGATCATGAGCATGTTGCCCAATCTTGGGAAAGAATGAAATTGATGCTTCGCAATTGCCCTACTCATGGTTTGAATTTATGGATGATCATACAAAAATTGTATGCCGGTTTGAACTTTGCTTCTAGAAATCTCTTAGATTCAGCCGCGGGAGGCACCTTTATGGAAATTACATTAGGAGATGCTACAAAATTGCTTGATAATATTATGGCTAATTATTCTCAATGGCACACCTAAAGATCTTCTAGTAAAGAAGTGCATGCTATAGTAGAAATCAATGTTTTGAGTGGAAATATGGAGGAACTTATGAAGATGTTTGCTACTAAAAATACTCCCCTTGATCCCAATGATATGCCTTTGTCTTCCTTGATTGAGAATAATAATGAATCTATGGATGTGAATTTTGTTGGTAGGAATAGTTTTGGAAACAATGCTTATAGAGGAAATTTTAATGCTAGACCGTTCCCTAGTAATCCCTCTAATAATTATGGAAATTCCTACAATAATTCTTATGGTAATTTTAATAAGATGCCCTCTGATTTTGAGAATAGTGTGAAAGAATTTATGATTTCTCAAAAGAATTTTCATGCCGTGCTTGAAGAAAAATTGCTCAAAGTTGATGATTTGGCTAGGAACGTTGATATACTTTCGCTTGATGTTAATTCTCTTAAACTTGGATCTTCTTCTCCTAAGCGTGATATCAATGAGACTCTCAAAGTAATGAGAATTTCCATTGATGAGTGCAAGGGAAGAACCGCTAGATTGCGTGCTAAAAAAGAAAGCTTCATAAAAGCGTGTTCTTCTAGTTTTCATGAAAATAATGATGAGGATCTTAAAGTTATTGATACGTCTCCGATTAGATCTATGTTTTGCAATATGAATTTTGATGATTATGGGAGTGATGATGAATCCACTTTGCCTAGAAGGCGTCCCAAAAATTCGGAGTCTTTAGATCTTGATGCTAAATTTGGTAAAAGTGAGATTGGAGAATCCTCAACTTCTAATAATATTGAACTTACTATCTTGGATTTCAAGGAATTTGATTATGATAATTGTTCTTTAAAAGGGTGTATTTCCTTGTTGCAATCCGTTGTTAATTCTCCTCATGCTTATAGTCAAAACAAAGCTTTTACCAAACATATTGTTGATGCCTTGATGCAATCTTATGACGAAAAACTTAATTTGGAAGTTTCTATACCTAGAAAACTTAATGATGAGTGGGAACCTACTATAAAGATTAAAATTTAAGATTATGAGTGTTTTGCTTTGTGCGATTTGGGTGCTAGTGTTTCCACGATTCTGAAAACTTTATGTGATATTCTAGGATTCCATGATCTTGATGATTGCTCTTTAAATTTGCACCTTGCTGATTCCACCATTAAAAAGCCTATGGGAAGGATCAATGATGTTCTCATTGTTGCAAATAGAAATTTGGTGCCCGTAGATTTTATCGTTCTTGATATAGATTGCAATCTTTCTTGCCCTATTATTCTTGGTAGACCTTTCCTTAGAACGATTGGTGTGATTATTGATATGAAGGAAGGGAATATTAGATTCCAATTTCCATTAAAGAAAAGCATGGAGCACTTTCCAAGAAAGAAAGTTAAATTACCTTATGAATATATCATGCGTGCTACTTATGAATTTAGTGCCAAAGATGGCACTCGTTAGATCTATCTTTGTTTTTATGCCTAGCTAGGGGCGTTAAACAATAGCGCTAGTTGGGAGGCAACCCAATTTTATTTATGTTTTTTGTTTTTGCTCCTTTTTAGTAATAAATCTTGCATCTACCTTCTGGTTAGATGTGTTTTTATCTTTTAGTTAGTGTTTGTGCCAAGTAGAACCTATACGATAACCTACGATGATAGTTGATTTGATTCTGCTGAATAACAGAAACTTTGCATGCACGAATATAATTTTGTTAAATCACACGAACGTGATTTTGCATTGATTATTTTTTCTGCTGTTCAATAGACAAATTGTCCAGGACTTCCTATTTTGGTAGGATTTTTAGAGTTCCAGAAGTTTGCGTTAGTTACAGATTGCTACAGACTGTTCTGTTTTTGACAGATTCTGTTTTTCGTGTGTTGTTTGCTTATTTCAATGCATCTATGGCTAGTAGATCAGTCTATGAACCATAAAGATGTGGGAATACAGTACGTTTAACACCAAATTAAATAAAGAATGAGTTCATGGCATTACCTTATGTGGTGGTTTTGTTTTCTTTCACTAACGGAGCTTATAAGATTTCCTGTTGAGTTTTGTGTTGTGAAGTTTTCAAGTTTTTTGTAAAGATTTTATGGACTATGGATTAAGGAGTGGCAAGATCCTAAGCTTGGGGATGCCCATGGCACCCCAAGATATTCAAGAATAGCCAAAAGCCTAAGCTTGGGGATGCCCCGGGAAGGCATCCCCTCTTTCGTCTTCGTTCATTGGTAACTTTACTTGGAGCTATATTTTTATTCGCCACATGATATGTGTTTTGCTTGGAGCGTCGTGTATTATATTAGTCTTTGATTTTTAGTTTACCACAATCATCCTTGCTGTACACACCTTTTTGGAGAAGCCTATTTGATTGGAATTTGCTAGAATACTCTATGTGCTTCACTTATATCTTTTGAGCTTGATAGTTTTTGCTCTAGTGCTTCACTTATATCTTTTAGAGCACAGTGGTGTCTTAATTTTGAAGAAATTGCTAGTCTCTCATGCTTCACTTATATTATTTTTAGAGCCTTTTAGAACAACATGGTATTTGCTATGATCATAAAGTTGGTCCTAGAATGATGAGCATCCAAGTTGGGTATAATAAAAACTATCATAGAAAAGTGAATTGGATGCTATGATCAATTTGATGCTTGATAATTGTTTTGAGATATGAAGGTAGTGATATTAAAGTCATGCTAGTTGGGTGGTTATGAATTTAAAGAATACTTGTGTTGAAGCTTGTGATTCCCGTAGCATGCACGTATGGTGAACCGCTTTGTGATGAAGTTGGAGAACAATTTTATTTATTGATTGTCTTCCTTATGAGTGGCGGTCGGGGACGAGCGATGGTCTTTTCCTACCAATCTATCCCCCTAGGAGCATGGTCGTAGTACTTTGGTTTTTGACGACTTCTAAATTTTTGCAACAAGTATATGAGTTCCTTTGATTAATGTTGAGTCCATGGATTATACGCACTCTTTCACCCTTCCACTATTGTATCGTGCAATTTTCGCCGGTACCATACACCCACCATACTCCTTCCTCAAAACAGCCACGATACCTACCTATTATGGCATTTCCATAGCCATTCCGAGATATATTGCCATGCAACTTTCCACCGTTCCGTTCATATGACACACATTACTTTTGTCATATTGCTTTTTGCATGATCATGTAGTTGACATTGTATTTTTGGCAAGGCCACCTTCATAATTTTCATACATGTCGCTCTTGATTCATTGCATATCCCGGTACACCGCCGGAGGCATTCATATAGAGTCATATCTTGTTCTAGCTTTGAGTTGTAAATCCATAAAAGTGTGATGATCTTCATTATTAGAGCATTGTCCTAGTGAGGAAAGGATGATGAAGACTATGATTCCCCCACAAGTCGGGATGAGACTTCGGACTTTACAAAAAGAAAAGAAAAAAGAAAAAAGAAAAAAAGAAAAGAGAAAGGCCAAAGAAAAAAAGAAAGGCCAAAGAAAAAAAAGAGAAAAAAAAGAAAAGAAGAAAAAAAATAAAAAGAGAGAAAAAGAGAGAAAGGACAATACTACTATCTCTTTTTCCACACTTGTTCTTGAAAATAGCACCATGATCTTCATGATAGATAGTCTCATATGTTGTCACTTTCATATACTAGTGGGAATTTTTCATTATAGAACTTGGCTTGTATATTCCAATGATGGGCTTCCTCAAAGTGCCCTAGGTCTTCTTGAGCAAGCAAGTTGGATGCACCCCACTTAGTTTCTTTTGTTGAGCTTTCATATATTTATAGCTCTAGTGAATCCGTTGCATGGCAATCCCGAATCACTCACATTGATATCTATTAATGGGCATCTCCATAGCCCGTTGATATGCCTAGTTGATGTGAGACTATCTTCTCCTTTTTTGTCTTCTCCTCAACCACCATTCTATTCCACATATAGTGCTATGTCCATGGCTCACGCTCATGTATTGCATGAAAGTTGAAAAAGTTTGAGATTATTAAAGTATGAAACAATTGCTTGGCTTGTCATCGGGGTTGTGCATGATTAAATACTTTGTGTGATGAAGATAGAGCATAGCCAGACTATATGATTTTGTAGGGATAACTTTCTTTAGCCATGTTATTTTGAGAAGACTTGATTACTTTGATTAGTATGCTTGAAGTATTACTATTTCTTATGTCAATATGAACTTTTACTTTGTATTCATTTGGATCTGAACATTCATGCCACAATAAAGAAAATCACATTATGAATTATGCTAGGTAGCACTCCACATCAATTTTTTTCTTTTTTATCATTTACCTACTCGAGGACGAGCAGGAATTAAGCTTGGGGATGCTTGATACGTCTCCAACGTATCTATAATTTTTGATTGTTCCATGCTATTATATTACCCCTTTTGGATGTTTATGGGCTTTATTTTACACATTTATATCATTTTTGGGACTAACCTACTAACCGGAGGCCCAACCCATATTGCTGTTTTTTTTGCCTATTTCAGTATTTCGAAGAATAAGGAATATCAAACGGAGTCCAAACGGAATGAAACCTTCGGGAGCGTTATTTTTGGAACAAATCTGATCCGGAGAGCCTGGAGTGCAAGTCAAGAAAGCTCCGAGGGCCCCATGAGATAGGAGGGCGCCTCCCCCTGTAGGGCGCAGCCCCTGTCTCATGGGCCCCTCGGGCGGCCAACGACGTACTTCTTCCTCCTATATATACCTACGTACCCCGGAAACATCCGGGAGCACCACGAAACACAATTTCCACTGCCGTAACCTTCTGTATCCGCGAGATCCCATCTTGGAGCCCTTGCCGGCACTCCGCCGGAGGGGGAAGCAACCATGGAGGGCCTCTACATCAACATCCTTGCCCCTCCGATGAGTTGTGAGTAGTTTACCACAGCCCTACGGGTCTATAGTTATTAGCTAGATGGCTTATTCTCTCTTTTTGGATCTCAATACAATGTTCTCCCCCTCTCTTGTGGAGATCTATTCGATGTAATCTCTTTTTGCGGTGTGTTTGTCGAGATCCGATGAATTGTGGGTATATGATCAAGTTTATCTATGAATAATATTTGAATCTTCTCTGAATTCTTTTATGTATGATTGAGTTATCTTTGCAAGTCTCTTCGAATTATTAGTTTGGTTTGGCCTACTAGATTAATCTTTCTTGCCATGGGAGAAGTGCTTAGCTTTGGGTTCAATCTTGCGGTGTTCTTACCCAGTGACAGAAAGGGTTGCAATACACGTATTGTATTGTTGCCATCGAGGATAACAAGATGGGGTTTATATCATATTGCATGTGTTTCTCCCTCTAAATCATGTCATCTTGCTTAATGCATTACTCTGTTCTTATGAACTTAATACTCTAGATGTAGGCAGGAGTCGGTCGATGCGTGGAGTAATAGTAGTAGATGCAGGCAGGAGTCGGTCTACTTGTTACGGACGTGATGCCTATATACATGATCATGTTGGGGAACGTAGTAATTTCAAAAAAATTCCTACGCACACGCAAGATCATGGTGATGACAATGCAACGAGAGGGGAGAGTGTTGTCCACGTACCCTCGTAGACCGTAAGCGGAAGCGTTATGACAACGCGGTTGATGTAGTCGTACGTCTTCACGATCCGACTGATCCAAGTACCGAACGTACGGCACCTCCGAGTTCAGCACACGTTCAGCTCGATGACGATCCCCGGGCTCCGATGCAGCAAAGCTTCGGGGATGAGTTTCGTCAGCACGACGGCATGGTGACGATGATGATGCTCTACCGGCGCAGGGCTTCGCCTAAACTCCGCGACGATATGACCGAGGTGGAATATGGTGGAGGGGGGCACCGCACACGGCTAAGGAACGATACGTAGATCAACTTGTGTGTCTTTGGGGTGCCCCCCTCCCCCGTATATAAAGGAGCAAGGGGGGAGGCCGGCCGGCCCCTTGGGGCGCGCCAAGGAGGAGGAATCCTCCTCCTAGTAGGAGTAGGACTCCTCCTTTCCTACTCCTACTAGGAGGGGGAAGGAAGGGGGAGAAGGGGGAAGGAAAGGGGGGCACCGCCCCCCTCCTAGTCCAATTCGGACCAGAGGGAGAGGGGGCGCGCGGCCCACCCTGGCCGCCCCTCTCTCTTCCCACCAAGGGCCATGTGGCCCATTAACTCTCCCGGGGGGTTCCGATAACCCCCCCGGCACTCCGATTTTATCCGAAATCACCCGGAACACTTCCCGTGTCCGAATATAGTCGTCCAATATATCAATCTTTATGTCTCGACCATTTCGAGACTCCTCGTCATGTCCGTGATCACATCCGGGACTCTGAACAAACTTCGGTACATCAAAACTTATAAACTCATAATAAAACTGTCATCGTAACGTTAAGCGTGCGGACCCTACGGGTTCGAGAACTATGTAGACATGACCTAGAACTATTCTCGGTCAATAACCAATAGCTGGACCTGGATGCTCATATTGGTTCCTACATATTCTACGAAGATCTTTATCGGTCAAACCGCATAACAACATACGTTGTTCCCTTTGACATCGGTATGTTACTTGCCCGAGATTCGATCGTCAGTATCCAATACCTAGTTCAATCTCGTTACCGGCAAGTCTCTTTATCGTTACGTAATGCGTCATCCCGTAACCAACTCATTGGTCACATTGCTTGCAAGGCTTATAGTGATGTGCATTACCGAGAGGGCCCAGAGATACCTCTCCGACAATCGGAGTGACAAAACCTAATCTCGAAATACGCCAACTCAACATGTACCTTTGGAGACACCTGTAGTACTCCTTTATAATCACCCAGTTACGTTGTGACGTTTGGTAGTACCCAAAGTGTTCCTCCGGTAAATGGGAGTTGCATAATTCTCATAGTTATAGGAACATGTATAAGTCATGAAGAAAGCAATAGCAATATACTAAACGATCTAATGCTAGGCTAACGGAATGGGTCATGTCAATCACATCATTCTCCTAATGATGTGATCCCATTAATCAAATGACAACACATGTCTATGGTTAGGAAACATAACCATCTTTGATTAATGAGCTAGTCAAGTAGAGGCATACTAGTGACGTTATGTTTGTCTATGTATTCACACATGTATCATGTTTCTGGTTAATACAATTCTAGCATGAATAATAAACATTTATCATGATATGAGGAAATAAATAATAACTTTATTATTGCCTCTAGGGCATATTTCCTGCAATCTCCCACTTGCACTAGAGTCAATAATCTAGATTACATAGTAATGATTTTAACACCCATATTCATATCTGTATATCATTAATACCCATAGTTCACATCATCATGTGACCAACACCCAAAGGGTTTACTAGAGTCAATAATCTAGTTCACATCGCTATGTGATTAACACCCAAAGAGTACTAAGGTGTGATCATGGTTTGCTTATGAGAGAAGCTTAGTCAACGGGCCTTTCACATTCAGAGCCATATGTATTTTGCAAATATTTAATGTCTACAATGCTCTGCACGAAGCTACTCTAGCTAATTGCTCCCACTTTCAATATGTTTCCAGATTGAGACTTAGAGTCATCTGGATCGGTGTAAAAGCTTGCATCGATGTAACTCTTTACGACGGGCTCTTTTATCACCTCCATAATCGAGAAATATTTCCTTAGTCCTCACTAAGGATGTTCTTGACCAATGTCCAGTGATATACTCCTAGATCACTATTATACTCCTTTGCCAAATTCAGAGCAAGGTATACAATAGGTCTGGTACATAGCATAGCATACTTTATAGAACCTATGACTGAGGCATAGGGAATGACTTTCATTCTCTTTTCTATTTTCTGCCGTGGTCAGGATTTGAGTCTTACTCAATTTCACACCTTTGCAACACAGGCAAGAACCTTTTTCTTTTACTGTTTCATTTTGAACTACTTCAAAATCTTGACAAGGTATGTACTTATTCAAAAACTTATCAAGCGTCTTGATCTATCTCAATAGATCTTGATGCTCAATATGTAAGTAGCTTTACTGAGGTGTTTCTTTTAAAGAACTCCATTCAAACACTCCTTTATGCTTTGCAGAATAATTCTACATTATTTCTGATCAACAATATGTCATTCACATATACTTATCAGAAATGATGTAGTGCTCCCACTCACTTTCTTGTAAATACAATCTTCACCGTAAGTCTGTACAAAACTATATGCTTTGATCAACTTATCAAAGCGTATATTCCAACTCTGAGATGCTTACACCAGTCCATAGATGGATCGCTGGAGCATGCACACTTTGTTAGCACCTTTAGGATTGACAAAACCTTCTGGTTGTATCATATACAACTCTTCTTTAATAAATCCATTAAGGAATGTAGTTTTGACATCCATTTGCCAAATTTCAGAAAATGTGGCAATTGCTAACATGATTCAGACAGACTTTTAAGCATCGATACAAGTGAGAAAATCTCATTGTATTCAACATCTTGAACTTTGTCAAAAACCTTTTTCGACAAGTCAAGCTTTGTAGATAGTAACACTACTATCAGCGTCCGTCTTCCTCTTGAAGATCCATTTATTTTCTATGGCTTGCCGATCATCGGGAAAGTCCACCAAAGTCCACACTTTGTTCTCATACATGGATCCCACCTCAGATTTCATGGCCTCAAACCATTTTGCGGAATCTGGGCTCATCATCGCTTCCTCGTAGTTCATAGGTTCATCATGGTCTAGTAACATGATTTCCAGAATAGGATTACCGTTCCACTCTGGTGTGGACCGTACTCTGGAAGACCTACGAGGTTCTGTAGTAACTTGATCAGAAGTTTCATGATCATCATCATTAGCTTCCTCAATAATTGGTGTAGGAATCACTGGAACTGATTTCAGTGATGAACTATTTTCCAATTCAGGATAAGGTACAGTTACCTCATCAAGTTCTACTTTCCTCCCACTCACTTCTTTCGAGAGAAACTCCTTCTCTAGAAAGGATCCATTTTGAGCAATGAATGTTTTGCCTTCGGATCTATGATAGAAGGTGTACCCAACAGTTTCCTTTGGGTATTCTATGAAGACACACTTCTCCGATTTGGGTTCGAGCTTATCGGGTTGAAAACCGTTTTCATATAAGCATCACAACTCCAAACTTTAAGAAATGACAGCTTAGGTTTACTGCTAAACCATAGTTCATACGGTGTCGTCTCAACAGATTTAGATGGTGCCCTTTTAACGTGAATGCAGCTGTCTATAATGCATAACCCCAAAACAATAGTGGTAAATCAGTAAGAGACATCATAGATTGCACTACATCCAATAAAGTGCGGTTACGACATTCGGACACACCATAACGTTGTGGTGTTCGAGGTGGCGTGAGCTGTGAAACTATTCCACATTTTTTTAATTGAAGACCAAACTCGTAACTCAAATATTCGTCTCCTCGATCAGATCGCAGAAACTTTATTTTCTTGTTACTATGATTTTTCCACTTCACTCTGAAATTCTTTGAACCTTTCAACTATTTCAGACTTATGTTTCATCAAGTAGATATACCCATATCTGCTCAAATCATCTTGTGAAGGTCAGAAAATAACGATACTTGCCACGAGCCTTCATACTCATTGGTCTGCATACATCAGTATGTATTATTTCCAACAAGTCAGTAGCTCGTTCCATTGTTCCAAAGAACGGAGTTTTAGTCATCTTGCCCAAAAGGCACGGTTCGCAAAAATCAAATGATTCATAACCAAGTTATTCCGAAAATCCATCTTTATGGAGTTTCTTCATGCGCTTTACACCGATATGACCCAAACGGCAGTGCCACAAATAAGTTGCACTATCATTATTAACTTTGCATATTTTGGCATCAATATTATGAATATGTGTATCACTATGATTGAGATCCAACAAATTATTTTCATTGGGTGTATGACCATTGAAGGTTTTATTCATGTAAACAGAACAACAATTATTATCTGATTTTAAATGAATAACCGTATTGCTATAAACATGATCAAATCATATTCATGCTCAACGCAAACGCCAAATAACATTTATTTAGGTTTAACACTAATCCCAAAAGTATAGGGAGTGTGCGATGATGATCATATCAATCTTGGAACTACTTCCAACACTCATCGTCACTTCCCCTTCAACTAGTCTCTGTTTATTCTGCAACTCCTGTTTCGAGTTACTAACTTAGCAACCGAAGAAGTATCAAATACTCAGGGGCTACTATAAACACTAGTAAGACACACATAAATAATCTGTATATCAAATATACCCTTGTTCACTCTGCCATCCTTCTTATCCACCAAATATTCATGGTATTTCCGCTTCCAGTGACCATTTCCTTTGAAGTGTAAACACTTAGTTTCAGGCTTTGGTCCAGCTTTGGTATTCTTCATGGGAGTGACAACTTGTTTTCCATTCTACTTGAAGTTTCCCTTTCTTTCCCTTTGCCCTTTTCTTGAAACTAGTGGTCTTGTAAATCATCAACACTTGATGCTCTTTCTTGATTTCTACCTTCGTCGATTTCAACATCACGAAGAGCTCGGGTAATCATTTTGGCCATCCCTTGCATATTATAGTTCATCACAACGTTCTAGTAACTTTAGTGATGGTGGCTAGAGAATTCTGTCAATCACTATCTTATCTGGAGGATTAACTCCCACTTGATTGAAGTACCCATACAATCTGAGCACATGCTCACTAGTTGAGCGATTCTCCTCCATCTTTTAGCTGTAGAACTTCTTGAAGACTTCATATCTCTCAACTCCGGTATTTGCTTGAAATATCAACTTCAATTTCTGGAACATCTCATATGGTCCGTGGCGTTCAAAACGTCCTTGAAGTCCCGATTCTAAGCCGTTAAGCATGGTGCACTAAACTATCAAGTAGTCATCATATTGAGCTAGCCAAACGTTCATAACGTCTGCATCTGCTCCTGCAATAGGTCTGTCACCTAGCGGTGCATTAAGGACACAATTCTTCTGTGCAGCAATGAGGATAAACCTCAGATCACGGATCCAATCCGCATCATTGCTACTAACATTTTTCAACACAATTTTCTCTAGGAACATATAAAAATAAACATATGAAAGCAACAACGCGAGCTATTGATCTACAACATAATTTGCAAAATACTACCAGGACTATGTTCATGATAAATTTAAGTTCAATTAATCATATTACTTAAGAACTCCCACTTAGATAGACATCCCTCTAATACTCTAAGTGATTACGTGATCCATATCAACTAAACCATGTCCGATCATCACGTGAGATGGAGTAGTTTCAATGGCGAACATCACTATGTTGATCATATCTACTATATGATTGACGTTCGACCTTTCGGTCTCCATGTTCCGAGGCCATATATGTATATGCTAGGCTCGTCAAGTTTAACCTGAGTATTCCGCGTGTGCAACTGTTTTGCACCCGTTGTATTTGAACGTAGAGCCTATCACACCCGATCATCACGTGGTGTCTCAGCACGAAGAACTTTTGCAACGGTGCATACTCAGGGAGAACACTTCTTGATAATTAGTGAGAGATCATCTTAAAATGCTACCGTCAATCAAAGCAAGATAAGATGCATAAAGGATAAACATCACATGCAATCAATATAAGTGATATGATATGGCCATCCTCATCTTGTGCTTGTGATCTCCATCTCCGAAGCACCGTCGTGATCACCATCGTCACCGCCGCGACACCTTGATCTCCATCGTAGCATCGTTGTCGTTACGCCATCTATTGCTTCTATGACTATCGCTACCGCTTAGTGATAAAGTAAAGCAATTACAGGGCGTTTGCATTTCATACAATAAAGCGACAACCATATGGCTCCTGCCAGTTGCCGATAACTTCGGTTGCAAAACATGATCATCTCATACAATAAAATATAGCATCACGTCTTGACCATATCACATCACAACATGCCCTGCAAAAACAAGTTAGACGTCCTCTACTTTGTTGTTGCATATTTTACGTGGCTGCTATGGGCTTAGCAAGAACCGTTCTTACCTACGCATCAAAACCACAACGATAGTTCGTCAAGTTAGTGCTGTTTTAACCTTCACAAGGACCAGGCGTAGACACACTCGATTCAGCTAAAGTGAGAGAGACAGACACCCGCCAGCCACCTTTAAGCACGAGTGCTCGTAACGGTGAAACCAGTCTCGCGTAAGCGTACGCGTAATGTCGGTCCGGGCCGCTTCATCTCACAATACCGTTGAACCAACGTATGACATGCTGGTAAGCAGTATGACTTGTATCGCCCACAACTCACTTGTGTTCTACTCGTGCATATGACATCTACGCATAAAACCTTGCTCGGATGCCACTATCGGGGAACGTAGTAATTTCAAAAAATTTCCTATGCACAAGCAAGATCATGGTGATGACAATGCAACGAGAGGGGAGAGTGTTGTCCACGTACCCTCGTAGACCGTAAGCGGAAGTGTTATGACAACGCGGTTGATGTAGTCGTACGTCTTCACGATCCGACCGATCCAAGTACCGAACGTACGGCACCTCCGAGTTCAGCACACGTTCAGCTCGATGACGATCCCCGGGCTCCGATCCATTAAAGCTTCGGGGATGAGTTTCATCAGCACGACAGCGTGGTGACGATGATGATGCTCTACCGGCGCAAGGCTTTGCCTAAACTCCGCGACGATATGACTGAGGTGAAATATGGTGGAGGGGGGCACCGCACACGGCTAAGGAACGATCCGTAGATCAACTTGTGTGTCTTTGGGGTGCCCCCCTCCCCCGTATATAAAGGAGCAAGGGGGGAGGCCGGCCGGCCCCTTGGGGCGCGCCAAGGAGGAGGAATCCTCCTCCTAGTAGGAGTAGGACTCCTCCTTTCCTACTCCTACTAGGAGGGGGAAGGAAGGGGGAGAAGGGGGAAGGAAAGGGGGGCGCCGCCCGCCCCTCCTAGTCCAATTCGGACCAGAGGGAGAGGGGGTGCACGGCCCACCCTGGCCGCCCCTCTGTCTTCCCACCAAGGCCCATGTGGCCCATTAACTCTCCCAGGGGGTTCCGGTAACCCCCCCAGCACTCCGGTTTTCTCCGAAATCACCCGGAACACTTCCGGTGTCCGAATATAGTCGTCCAGTATATCAATCTTTATGTCTCGGCCATTTCGAGACTCCTCGTCATGTCCGTGATCACATCCGGGACTCCGAACAAACTTCGGTACATCAAAACTTATAAACTCATAATAAAACTGTCATCGTAACGTTAAGCGTGTGGACCCTACGGGTTCGAGAACTATGTAGACATGACCTAGAACTATTCTCGGTCAATAACCAATAGCGGGACTTGGATGCCCATATTGGTTCCTACATATTCTACGAAGATCTTTATCGGTCAAACCGCATAACAACATACGTTGTTCCCTTTGTCATCGGTATGTTACTTGCCCGAGATTCGATCGTCGGTATCCAATACCTAGTTCAATCTCGTTACCGGCAAGTCTCTTTACTCTTTACGTAATGCACCATCCCGTAACCAACTCATTTGTCACATTGCTTGCAAGGCTTATAGTGATGTGCATTACCGAGAGGGCCCAGAGATACCTCTCCGACAATCGGAGTAACAAAACCTAATCTCGAAATACGCCAACTCAACCTGTACCTTTGGAGACACCTGTAGTACTCCTTTATAATCACCCAGTTACGTTGTGACATTTGGTAGTACCCAAAGTGTTCCTCCGGTAAACGGGAGTTGCATAATTCTCATAGTTACAGGAACATGTATAAGTCATGAAGAAAGTAATAGCAATATACTAAACGATCAAATGCTAGGCTAACGGAATGGGTCATGTCAATCACATCATTCTCCTAATGATGTGATCCCATTAATCAAATGACAACACATGTCTATGGTTAGGAAACATAACCATCTTTGATTAATGAGCTAGTCAAGTAGAGGCATACTAGTGACGTTATGTTTGTCTATGTATTCACACATGTATCATGTTTCCTGTTAATACAATTCTAGCATGAATAATAAACATTTATCATGATATGAGGAAATAAATAATAACTTTATTATTGCCTCTAGGGCATATTTCCTTCAGATCATGCCTAGATAATCTCATAACTATGCGCTTTTCTATCAATTGCTCGACAGTAATTTGTTCACCCACCGTAATACTTATGCTATCTTGAGAGAAGCCTCTAGTGAAACCTATGGCCCCCGGGTCTATCTCTTATCATATTTGCTTTCATCTACCTTTATTTGCTTCTTTATTTTTTGCGTCTATATCAAAAATACCAAAAATATATTTATCTTATCATACTATCTTTATTAGATCTCACTTTCGCAAGTGGCCGTGAAGGGATTGACAACCCCTTTATTGCGTTGGTTGCGAGTTCTCAGTTTGTTTGTGTAGGTGCGTGGGACTTTTGAGGAGCCTCCTACTGGATTGATACCTTGGTTCTCAAAACTGAGGGAAATACTTACGCTACACTTTGCTGCATCACCCTCTCCTCTTCGAGGAAAACTAACGCAAGCTCAAGACGTAGCAGTTAACCAGCCTAATGTTTTAATTCACATGTTTTGTTGGCATTGCAGGAAATGCAAGCAAGAGTTAAATCAGGAAGCAAGCAATATCCATGTTGATAAAAGGGTTGCCAAGTGGGTTGCTAAGTAGTTTAAGAATCATGTCAGATCTTTAGCCACATATTTTATGTTTTCTGTGTTATTCACCAACTGTTAAATACCATTGTTGCTAAATGATTTATTTGTGCAGATTGGAAAGTTGCATGAGGAGAAGAAGGTTAGTGATGTTCTATTTTCTTTGGCATGCTTACCGGAAAAGCGAGTGAGAGTGTATTCAGCATGCATTGCTAACGGTGTCCGGTACCACACCGTTGATTGCGAGGAAAAAAGGAAGACACAGAATAGTGGAATCGTCACTGAGTGGTCACATGGTCGTGAGGTCATTGACTTCTATGGTCAGTTGAGAAGCATCGTAGAGTTGCAGTACAACTCTAGTGGAGGTATCCATCGCTCGGTTTTCTTATTTCGCTGTGACTGGTTTGAGCTTGGTAGCAATAAGAAGAGAGACTCTTTTGTAAAATATGATGGCCACTTCAAAATCATAAAGACTGCAAGGTATTGGTATAAGAGTGATCCCTTTATTCTAACAACACAAGAAACAATGGTGTTTTATCTGCCAGACACTCTTTTGCACGGAAAATGGCAAGTTGTGCAAAACTTTGAGCACAGACACTTGCGGAGTGTGACTGAAACTGAAGTGGAAAAGGGCCCCGGTGGTGGTGGTTGACTAACATACTAGGATGATGACTCTAGAGAAGTTCCGTTGCAAGATGATGATGACTCTATGGAAGTTCCGGTGCAAAGCAGAGTGTGAAGGGACCGGGAACGTGTGCTCGTTGATGCTACAACAGTTGAAGGCATCAAGAAAATAAGAAAGGTGGTAGCGGATGGACATGAGACCGAGGATGAGGAAAACTGGACTGATCATACTATGCTGCAATATTGTAGTGATGATGAGGAAAATAGGAGTGGGTATAGAGTTCCATGTTTTCGTATCGACGACGATGAGTAGCGAAGGTAAATTTTGTCTCCTTGGTGAGCTAATGCTATTTTATCTCCTTGGTAGTTGTTGTTGATGTGATCCTGATGTAGTTTTTGTACTAAAAATATCTCCAGGTACCAAAATGCATGAGACTGTGTAGTGATGGAGAGGCAGATGGTGGTTGAAGATACAATGCAAAATTATGTAGGTTTGGTGATCATGAAGTTTTGGTGATGGAGAGGCAAAATGAAGATGTTGTTTTGGTGAACTGAAGATGCAAAATGATTCTCTAGTATTTTTGGTGAACTGAAGATGTTGTTTTTGGAGCTGTTTTTCTTAGTTTTGGTGATCATGTAGTTTTGGTTGTGATATAAAAGATTGCAAAATGATGTTGTTTTTGGACTGAAGATGTTGTTTTTGGTGAACTGAAGATGTTGTTTTCAGAGCTGTTTTGGTCAGAACTAAAGATGTTGCTTTAACTGAATTTTGCACTACATGGGCGCGCTCCATCAGAAAGACCGTCTGATCCTACGCGCGGCTCTATGAGCAAAAAAATATGCGCGAGCGGGGACTCAAACCCACGACCGTGCGCTCGTTTCATTGTGTTTCTACCAGTGGGCTAGGAAGAGGCTACTTGTCTTCACCTCTATGCCATATCTTTTCAAATAATCAAACTAGTCAAGTATCAAGCACACACCTCACTGACAAGTGGGCCACTCAACCCACTCGCTGACAAGTGGGCCATTTTGCTATTCTACCCAAGCTACCAAAAAATATGCGCGCGGCCAAAAAAATATGCGCGAGCGGGGGCTCGAACCCATGACCTGGCGCTTATTGAACTGTGTTTCGACCACTGGGCTAGGAAGAGGCTGTTGGTTTTGTAGTCTATGCCCACCCTTTTCAATATATCAAACCAGTCATGTAGCAAACACAGAACTCACTGATAAGTGGACCACTCTTTTCCCTGCTCCTCCTCTCCACCCGACCTGCTCCTCCTCTCCATTCTCCACTCGACCCGCTCCTCCTCTCCATCGACGGCGACGGCCTCCCCGACTCCTTCCTCTCCTACTGCCGCCGACTCCTTCCTCTCTCTCCTGAGGTATGAATCCTTCCTCTCTCTCTCTCCTTGCTCTTAACTTAGTTTTTGCTACTAGTTAGATTAGGGTTCTTGCCGCCGCCTAAATTGGATAAGATTAGATAGGGATTGGATTAGATTAGGGTTTGATTTGGTTAGGGTTTGATTAGGACTGCATTAGATTAGATTAGGGTTGGATGAGATTAGGGTTTTATTAGTGGGAATTGATTCAGTTAAGGATTATGTTGTCAAGTTCGTGTCTGCATTGGTTTTCATTTCTAGTATGCTTTGTGTTAGTGCAATTTGTCGTATGCTTTTGCCTTTTCACTACTGGAATCTGGCACTTTGCCATCTGCCATGGCAGATGGCAAAGGCATGGTCGACGGATGGCCAAGGCTTTGCCATCTGCCAGCAGATGGCCAACAAGTCGTCCAAAAACCTGTCGGTAAAGGCTTCTTTGCCATCTGCTGGCTGATGGCAAAGAGCCTGTGGCTTTGCCATCTGCTGGCAGATGGCAAAGCCTCTTAACGGGGTTAGCCCCGTTAGAAGGCTAACAGCATACTTTGCCATCTGCCAGCAGATGGCAAAGGCTGCAGGCTCTTTGCCGTCTGCCAGCAGATGGCAAAGGCTGCATGCTTTGCCGTCTGCCAGCAGATGGCAAAGAGGTTTGCCATCTGCTGTCAGATGGCAAAGAGCCCAAATAGGCCAGCCCAAATGTTATAGGTAGATGACACGTGGCCTCTTTGCCATCTGCCAGCTGATGGCAAAGCTCTTTGCCATCTGCCAGCAGATGGCAAAGTGACTATATTGCCCCCATTTAATTTTGCTTTTTCTTATATCAATTCATTTTCATAGAAAATCGAACACAAATATATTTATATGACCAATATAGCATATTCAACACATATTACCAATAGTCATGAACACATATATATCCAACACATGTTACCAATAGTAACAAGTTTCATCCGTACATATACATAGTTTCATCAATATTACAAAGTTTCATCCATAGGTAGCAAGTTTCACAAGGTCAAAACAAAAACTAAATACAAGCACTCCATCAACCCAAGCTTACGTGATCTTAAGCAAATCTGTAAAATGGGAAAGAAGAAAGTTAGGAGAACTGGAAGAAAATACAAATTATGGACCTGAGACACGAGCAATGCAATTAAGTTATCTTAAGGCGAAAATCTTAAGAAATTTACACAAGGAAAGCAATTCTGTATCCATTTAAGAAGAACAGAAGGAATGCAATTCTGTACAGTTAACTTGTGTGGAAATTTGATTATTACCAGGAACCTATTGAGCTGTCAAATGCCTCCTTGGATCTGGGCCCTGACAAGGTCTTTTACATTATCTGATACCCTCGGCCATGGATCTCTTTTAAAATCAATGAGAGACCGGATAATTTCTTGAGCAACACCTTGTTCAGTTTCTGTGTTATAAAATGGAAGCAACAAACATATTATTCAGAAAGAGCATTCAATGGGACAAGATAAATATATTTTTCTGAACCAAAGTCCACAGGCCAATCAAGCCAGAGGCAAAATAAGGAAAACAAAACTTCAGTGTAGAAGGTGACACATGGCCGCTTTGTGCAGACAGGACATCAGAACACAGTTCACTTTAAGTACCCTAAATGTTTAATGCAGTTGACCTATGCCACCGAAACAATTGACTATTTTACGCTACAAAAAATGACCTGCCCAGAATGTAGGGACACCACTTATGCTACAAAACTGACCTGCCCAGAACGGAGGGACATCACAAAGAAGAATGTAAAGAATCACTCCTACACTCCAAACATCAACCTCTTGGCCATAGTTTCTCGAGCCATGTAATAAGGACTTCCAACAATATCAGTGAACCGTTCACCTACACCTCACAAACAAATAGCACATTAGGCAAACATTACAAAGTAAAAAAAATAGCATAAGACAGGCTACTGTATCAGCTCATCTTTGTCCTCTGACCATATCATCGACAAGTGACAGACGGGTCAAAATGGAAAGCTTCAACGATAGCCATATAGGATATTAGGATTGACTCTACTTGGAGTGAAAAACAAAACAAACAGGCCAAAATCAATTGCTTTCAGTGCAGCCGTTTCTTTCCAGTTTGCAAACAAGAAATTCTCTGGTTTGAGGTCCCGGTGCATCCACTTCATGCATATGGCAGATCTGATATTGTATAGGAAAGAACAAATGTACACACGTTATTCACTAAACAGACAAAAAAGTGAAGTTGCAGCAATTTAATTACTACCAAGTTAAATGTGATCCTGGATAATCTAACAGCGCGAATGAACAACAGAAAATGCAGAAATTAATTGCTTCACAGATTAGATCATAACCTATTCAATGGAATATAGCCAACAAATATTTCTACCATGAATCACAGAATGAATGTGTCCCAGCATACTGTTAGGACAGTGTTAACCAAATGGCAAATGAAGGAATCCAGGGGCCATTCTTACCTACACGACCCTGACGATGGTTTTGGTGACCACAGTGGTGGCGCGTTCCGTGTAGTGTCCCCTCACCACGATCCGGTCGAAGAGCTCCCCACCCTCGCAGAGCGAGGGCCACCCTGGTGGTATAGTCCATGCAGAGGTAGGTCACCCCAAACTCCCCGCAGTAAACCTCCCGACGGCGACGATGTTGTTTTCAAACAACTCCCTATTAAGATGAGAAGATACATCGTTATGCGGGAATTGTTTTGCGTAATTTGACAAGTTTGCACTTGGTAGGAAGTTGCATTAGTACTTACATGTTGCAAATGGAATGGAAGAAAAATTTGTCACCAAGAGCTTGGAAGCAATTGTACTAATTATGGTATGGCCCCTTACTCTAAGGAGCATAAGCAGCTTCTCTAGAACAATAGGAATGCTAGCTACAAAACGTTGATGAATTACTCATTGGCACGGTCTCTATTTTAACATCAGGTATCCTAGCCTTATTTCTAAAGAGTCATGTTTATCTTGCTTTTCAGATATTTATTTTCAGAACCCATGGCCAATAAAAAAAATGCGGTAAATTGGTCATGTTTATTTTGCTGTGAAGGAAATAGACACATGAGTACCAAAATGCACCAAATAGTATGCAGGCAGTGCATTTCTAATAATATTAATAATCTACGAATATGTAACATTTATCCTATGTTGTCTTTTGATAATTTCTTCTCCCTGAAATTTAGCTGCAGACTTATGACTTGGCACTATTAATTCAGTAGGAGAATGCGAAGTTTGCGGAGATTGTTCAGTACATAAAAATATAAGTGAAGCCCAGAAGCAAGTGGTTGAAAGCAAGATGAGGGTGCTCTCTTACTATCCGTTGATAACGCTACTCTTTAAGTCTGTTTAAACTGGCTTTTAGGAGAGCATGGAAGCACCATAAAGATTTCTTCCAAGGGATAAAGCACCAGGAAGGGTAAACTGTTGATTTCTGAAAATGGTGCAAGGTATGACATTATAACTAATTACTATGTGGAATTGCAAAGACAACTCACAATAGTTGCTGACGAAAACCATTCAGAATTTAAATTATTTGGTACTGTTAGGAATAAGTACACAACTTTTCTCTGCTGGATACGCTAATCCGAGTTTAGTAAGGTATGGCATTTAATTTGTCTTTGAAAATTCTATTTGAATGAAATCCATGCACGCAAATAATAAGTACCCTATTATTCATCTACAAATTAAGTAATGGACGGGAAACAATTTTGTACACGACGAAAGGAAAAGCACCATGATTTCTCTTCATATTACACAATGGATGTGAAGCAAACTTTTACCGAAAATAATTTAGTGGATCATTAAGATACCTGCATGTTTCTCTCACTTGAACAACAGAGGCAATTTCACTATTGAGAAGGAAGTCGATCCTGCAAGGCATGAGATGTGTTATAAATAAAAAATACAAAATAAATGCCAAGGAGTGATCCCTTGGTAGTATTTTAATTTTGGGAAAAGCTTATCTGAACCTAAGCTGCATTTGATACTTGGTAGTGACAGCACTTCACTCCAATATGTGATACAAATAGGCACACTTCTATCTTACGTGATTTACTCGACAAAATTGAAAGATCACTAGTGTTGTTACATTCATTATTTATAAAATAGAAACCATAAAATCCTCTATACACCTAATGATTATGGTCAGTTCAGTTACAAAGATATTTGTAGCAGCAACAGCTAGTAGCACCAGTAGGCAGCAGCAGCAGCTAGTAGCACCAGTAGGCAGCAACAACAACAACTAGTAACACAAGCAGTAGTAGCTAGCTAGTAGTAGCACGCTAGCAGCTAACAACAAGCAGCAGCTAATAGCACCAGGCCACCAGCAGTAGCAAGCCAACAGCAGCACGTAACAACATCATCTAGCAGCAGCAAGCCAGCAACGAAATCAAGCAGCAGGCCAGCAAGCAACAACACTAGCAGTCAACACTACACTACACAGTAGCAGAGGCAGAACTTGACCAGAGGAGGAGGGACCAATTTGGGAGGGACGGGGCTCACCTGCCTGAAGAGAAGAAGAGCGCGGGGGTGTCAAATCCACGGTGGGATGAGGTCGGGGACCAGCGGCCGGCGGCGCGGGGAGGAGCACGAGACGAAGAAGATCTGACCGGGGTGAGGAAGAGGGGGAGGAGAAGCTTCAGATCCGGTGCAGCGGACGTGCGGCCGGCGGCGGCACGAGATCCATGGTCTGAGCTCTGAGGTGAGGACTGGAGAGGAGAGGTTAACCTAACCCTAGGCACGGGCTCGATTTGGTTTTCTTCCTTCCATCCCATGGACGCGGTGGCCGGGAGGGCCGCGGGGAGGGGGCGGCGCCACGGCCTGGAACGGTGGAGGGACGGGCGCAGGGGCGGGCTGGGGTGGCGGGGAGGGGCGGGCCGGCGGCAGTGCTGGGCGGTGGCGGGCCGGCGGCGGTGCTGGGGTCGTCCGGCGGCTGGGGCGCGCGGGTGCGGTTTGGGGTTGGGTTTTTTTTAGACAAGTGGTGGGTGGGTGAGGTGGGGAGAGAGAGAGAGGGGTGGGGCCGGGCTGGGAAAGAGAGAGAGGGGCGTGGGGCCGGGCTGGGAGAGAGGGGAGGAGAATTTTTTTAGAAGAACAGAGGGGAGGAGATAGTCCGACCTCTTTGCCATCAGCCAGCGGATGGCAAAGGCCCATATCTTTGCCATCAGCCAATGGCTGACAGATGGCAAAGAGGTGGGGCTACTAGGCCATTAAAGCGCCGTCATCCATTGCGCCCCACCCACTTCTTTGCCATCTGCCAACAGACGGAAAAGATTCTTTGCCATCTGCTGGCAGATGGCAAAGAGATGGGTTGACAGGCCGTTACGGCACTGGACCCGTACCCACCTCTTTGCCATCTGCTGGCAGATGGCAAAGATTATTTGCCATCCACTAGCAGATGGCAAAGAATTGGCTGATGGCAACCATGTTCTTTGCCGTCTGTCAGTTCTTTGCCATCTGTTTTTTATAAGCAGATGGCAAAGATGTTCTTTGCCATCAGCTGGCAGATGGCAAAGAGCTGGCTGATGGCAAATTCCCAGTTTCCAGTAGTGTTTGTTATGGCAATAAGTACGGATGTATGAGACATTTCCGTGTGTACTGTTGGGGAACGTAGCGATAATTCAAAATTTTCCTACGTACCACCAAGATCAATCTAGGAGATTCTACCAACAACAGAGAGAGAGAGAGAGACAGAGAGAGGATGTGCATCTTCATACCTTTGAAGATCACTAAGCGGAAGCGTTACTAGAACACGGATGATAGAGTCGTACTCGAGGTGATTCAAATCGCGGAAGATACGATCTAACACCGAACGGACGGCGCCTCCACGTTCAACACATGTACAGCCCGGGGACATCTCCTCCTTCTTGATCCAGCAAGGGGAGAGGACAAGTTGAGGGAGAGCTCTGGCAACACGACGGCGTGGTGGTGGAGCTTGCAGTTCTCCGGCAGGGCTTCACCAAGCACTACGGAGGAGGAGGTGGTGTTGGAGAGGGGGAGGGTTGCGCCAGGGGAAGGGTGTGGCAGCCCTCCCACCTCCCCTCTATTTATAGGGGCAAGGGAGAGGGGGGCCGGCCCCTCCAAATGGATCTAGAGGTGGGGCGGCCAAGGGGGGAGGCTTGCCCCCCAAGCCAAGGACGGCGCCCCCTTTAGGGTTTCCCCCCCAACCCTAGGCGCATGGGCCCTAGGGGGTTTGGTATCCAGCCCACCTAGGGGCTGGTTCCCCTCCATATTCAGCCCATAGGGCCCTCCGGGGCAGGTGGACCCTCCCGGTTGACCCCTGGAACCCTTTCGGTGGTCTCGGTACAATACCGATAAACCCCCGAACATTTCCAACGACCAAATAAGGACTTCCCATATATAAATCTTTATCTCCGGACCATTCCGGAACTTCTCGTGACACCGGGATCTCAGCCGGGACTCCGAACAACATTCGGTAACCGCATACTATTTCGCATAACAACTCTAGCATCACCGAACCTTAAGTGTGTAGACCCTACGGGTTCGGGAATCATGCAGATATGACTGAGACATCTCTCCGGCCAATAACCAAGAGCGGGATATGGATACCCATGTTGGTTCCCACATGTTCCATGATGATCTCATCGGATGAACCACGATGTCAGGGATTCAATCAATCCCATATACGATTCCCTTTGTCAATCGGTATGTTACTTGCCCGAGATTCGATCGTCAGTATCCCAATACTTCGTTCAATCTCGTTACCGACAAGTCTCTTTACTCGTTCCGTAATGCATGATCCCGTGACTAACTCCTTAGTAACATGAGCTCATTATGATGATGCATTAATGAGTGGGCCTAGAGATACCTCTCCGTCATACGGAGTGACAAATCCCAGTCTCGATTCGTGCCAACTCAACAGACACTTTCGGAGATACCTGTAGTGTACCTTTATAGCCACCCAGTTACGCTGTGACATTTGGTACACCCAAAGCATTCCTACGGTATCCGAGAGTTGCACAATCTCATGGTCTAAGGAAATGATACTTGACATTAGAAAAGCTCTTAGAAAACGAACTACACGATCTTGTGCTATGCTTAGGATTGGGTCTTCTCCATCACATCATTCTCCTAATGATGTGATCCCGTTATCAATGACATCTAATGTCCATGGTCAGGAAACCATAACCATCTATTGATCAACGATCTAGTCAACTAGAGGCTCACTAGGGACATGTTGTGGTCTATGTATTCACACATGTATTACAATTTCCGGTTAATACAATAATAGCATGAACAATAGACAATTATCATGAACAAGGAAATATAATAATAATCATTTTATTATTTCCTCTAGGGCATATTTCCAATAGTCTCCCACCTGCACTAGAGTCAATAATCTAGTTACATTGTGATGAATAGAACACCCATAGAGTTCTGGTGTTGATCATGTTTTGCTCATGGAAGAGGTTTAGTCAACGGATCTGCGACATTCAGATCCGTATGCACTTTACAAATATCTATGTCACCATGTTGAACATTTTCATGAATGGAGTTGAAGCGACGCTTGATATGCCTTGTATTCTTGTGAAACCTAGGCTCCTTGGCAAGGGCAGTAGCTCCAGTGTTGTCACAGAAGAGAGTCATCGGGCCTGACGCATTGGGAATAAATCCTAGGTCGGTAATGAACTCCTTCATCCAGATTACTTCATGTGCTGCCTCCAAGGCTGCCATGTATTCCGCTTCATATGTAGATCCCGCCACGACGCTTTACTTGGAACTGCACCAGCTGACTGCCCCACTGAGGGAGTCCTGGATTAGGGGGTGTCCGGATAGCCAAACTATCACCTTTGGCCGGATTCCTGGACTATGAAGATACAAGATTGAAGACTTCGTCCCATGTCCGGATGGGACTTTCCTTGTCGTGGAAGGCAAGCTTGGCGATACAGATATGTAGATCTCCTACCATTATAACCGACTCTGTGTACCCCTAACCCTCTTCGGTGCCTATATAAACCGGAGGGTTTTAGTCCATAGGCTAGCTTCTAGGGTTTAGCCTCCCTGATCTCGTGGTAGATCTACTCTTGTACTACCCAAATCATCAATATTAATCAAGCAGGAGTATGGTTTTACCTCCATCGAGAGGGCCCGAACCTGGGTAAAAACATCGTGTCCCTTGTCTCCTGTTACCATCCGCCTAGACGCACAGTTCGGGACCCCCTACCCGAGATCTGCCGGTTTTGACACCGACATTGGTGCTTTCATTGAGAGTTCCTCTGTGTCGTCATCTTTAGGCCTGATGGCTCCTCCGATCATCAACAATGATGCGGTCCAGGGTGAGACTTTTCTTCCCGGACAGATCTTCGTATTCGGCGGCTTTGCACTGCGGGCCAATTCGCTTGGCCATCTGGAGCAGATTGAAAGCTACGCCCCTGGCCATCAGGTCAGATTTGGAAGGTTGAACTATACGCTGACGTCCGCAGAGACTTGATCTTCGACGGGTTCGAGCCACAGCCGAGCGCGCCGCACTGTCACGACGGGCATGATCTAGCTCTTCCGCCGGACAGTGCCCTGGAGGCCGCACCAGTGTCCGCTCCGACCCTTAGCTCAGAGCCGACTATGCCGATCGAGGACAGGTGGCTGGACACCGCCTCGGGGGCTGCTATCTCTACGGTGATTGAGCCGAACACCAACCCTGTCCTTTGCGAAGCTCGTGACTCCAAGGTGCCGGACTCCTCTCCGGACTCCGAACCTTCCGCGCCCCTGCCAATCGAATCCGATTGGGCGCCGATCATGGAGTTCACTGCCGCGGACATCTTTCAGCACTCGCCCTTTGGCGACATCCTGAATTCACTAGAGTCTCTCTTTTTATCAGGAGAGCCCTGGCCGGATTATGGTCAGGAAGGTTGGGATGCGGACAATGAAGAAATTCAAAACCCACCCACCACCCACTTCGTAGCCACTATCGAAAGTTTAAACGACGTGCTCGACTTCGACTCCAAAAACATCGACGGTGCGGACGACGATGTAGGAGATAAACATGAACCAGCACCTATAAGGCACTGGACAGCCACCTCATCTCACGACGTATACATGGTGGACACATCTAAAGGAAGCGACGACGAGGAACAACGGGACGCCACGAGGGATCATTCCCTCGAAAAGCAGTCAAAACAGCGATGTAAGCACCGCTCAAAATCTCGCCTCGACAAAGACAGCAGCCATACAGACCCAGCCATAGAGCAGGGCGAATCGGTGGACGATGAACATGCTATCGAGCAACCGTCCGAATAGGACAACCTGGATAAACAATCCGTCCCCGTTGAAGATAACAGTCCGGACGATCTCACACCGGACAAGTTGCTGGAGCAGAAGAACCTCCACAAAAGTCTCATTGCCACTACGCGTAGCCTGAAAAAGTAGAAGCGGAAGCTCTAAACAGCGGAAGATGCGCTCAGAATCAGATGGAGCAAAGTACTCAACACCACAGACAAATACGGCGATAGTCGCCGAACAAAGAGCTACCCGAAGCGAAAACTACTGCCCGAATTTGATGAGGAGGCCGCAGAGCCCCCGCAATCAAAGAACAAGGAGACCACCCGATCGGATAGACAACCTCATGGCAAACATAGAGCGGCAAACGACGCCGCACACAAGCTGGCACGCCATCCGCACACGGATTCGCATCAAAAAGATGGCCCAGTTAGATCTATCTACGGGCCAAGAAAGCAAGCTCTAGTAAGCAATGCAACACATCAAGTATCCGAATATTACGGTACACCTAAATATAGGGGTGCCGCACACCCCCTATGTTTCACCGATGAGGTTCTGGATTATGAATTTCCAGCGGGATTCAAGCCCGTAAACATAGAGGCATACGATGGAACAACAGACCCTGGAGTCTGGATCGAGGATTACATCCTCCACATACACATGGCTAGAGGAGATGACCTCCACGCCATAAAATACTTACCCCTCAAGCTCAAAGGGCCAGCCCGGCATTGGCTCAAAAGCCTCCCCGAAAACACCATTGGAAGTTGGGAAGAGCTCGAGGATGCTTTTCGGGCAAATTTTCAAGGGACCTATGTCCGACCTCCAGATGCAGACGATTTAAGTCACATAACTCAACAACCCGGAGAGTCAGCCCGCAAATTCTGGAACAGATTCCTTACTAAAAAGAACCAAATAGTCAACTGTCCGGACGTCGAAGCCTTAGCAGCTTTCAAATAAAACGTCCGAGATGAATGGCTCGCCAGACACCTCGGCCAAGAAAAGCCAAGAACAATGGCTGCATTAACAAGCCTCATGACCCGCTTTTGCGCGGGAGAGGATAGCTGGCTGGCAAGATGCAGTAACAATGACCCAAGTACATCCGAAGTCAGGGATGGAAACGGGAAACCGCGATGCAGCAAGGACCAACGCTGGACAAAGGGGAACAGCCCGAAGAGCACGGTAGTCAACGCCGGATTCAAAAGCTCAAGGCAGAATCATAAAAAACTGCCCCTTAAGGATAACAGGGACGAGCTATCTAACTTAAACAAAATCTTGGACAAGATATGCCAAATCCACAGTACTCCCGAGAAGCCTGCAAACCATACCCACAGAGATTGTTGGGTCTTCAAGCAGTCCAGCAAACTCAATGCCGAACACAAGGGGCTCGACACACCAAGCGAGGACGATGACGAACCCCACAAGCAGAGCACCGGAAAACAAAAGAATTTCCCACAAGAAGTCAAAACAGTAAACTCACTTTACGTGAGAAAAGGGAAAAACAGAATGGCGCCCGTAGAGATACGCGCCATATGGCCTATCCCAGAGGAGTCCCGCCACTGGTTGTTAAAACCAATCACCTTCGACCATCAGGATTACTCTAGAAGTATCCAGAATGCAGGATGGACTGCCTTGATATTAGATCCGATAATCGACGAACTCCAATTTACACAAGTCCTAATGGACGGTGGCAGTGATCTAAACCTGCTATATCAGGACACAATCCGCAAAATGGGGATATACCCAACCAAAATTTGCCATAGCAACACTTCCTTTCAAGGGGTAATGCCAGGCGCATATGCCCATTGTACGGGCTCTCTACTGCTAGAAGTTGTGTTCGGCTCACCCAACAACTTCCGCCGCGAAAAGTTAACCTTCCACCTCGCCCCATTTACAAGTAGCTACCAAGCACTACTGGGACGCGAAGCTTTCGCCCGCTTTGACGCAATACCACATTATGCATCCCTTACACTTAAAATGCCCAGTCCGCGAGGCATCATCTCCTTAAAGGGAAATATCAAGCGTTCCTCGAGCGCGGAAGATTGTGTGACTGCCTTGACAGCCACACACTAAACCGGCTCCACTATTCGAAGCACCTAAACAGGTCGTTCAGACCTCGGACACGGTTGGACGAGTCCGGCGTAAACATACAAGGGCTTACTAGCCGCATACCCCCGCACAAGGGGCTCCGCGCATGTACAACAAGAGACAATAAAGCTCAATTTTATTCATTTTTTGAATCGTACTTTGTTTATTTAATATAACGTACATTTTCGCACGATCTTTTTCAACTAAGTTCCTCTCTTTTACAGATGAACACCGTGCTACACCCGTCCAGGATACGGCACAACGGAGACACAGGCGCAGACGTGCAGTAGGGACCCGTTGCAAGGATTCTTTTCAGAATAAGACCCTGCATAAACCTTTTTTTACTATCTCTTGTTGATACACATCCCCCGGTTTCTTGCTATAATCGAGGAGGAGGCTGGCGTTTTGGCATGGGCCACGTCAGAATTTCGCGTGTACCTGGACACCAAGGGCTTATTACAAAGGGTGTTGTTCGGCCCGTTTTCATAAAGACCGAATACCTTAGGGAGTGTTCGGCGTCTCGAGTTAGGCCTTATATGCATCACCTCCGAATCATGTCTTTGGTCAAATGTTGGGTTTGCCCGGCTCCTGTGTTTTGCTGCCTTACATTCCGCTCTATCGGCTACGCAGCACCAGGAGAACTACTGCGATTGTGCCCCAGTTCGTCCAGGCGAGCACCTCAGTAGAGAAAGCCAAAAACTGACTGTCATGATACAGCGTGAGACTGGTCAACCACTCGATGACCCGTCGGAATCTTTAGAACTCCTCCGCATTAACGAAGGGCCGTTTCCCGGTCAGGCACATACGCGCCCCGAATTCGGGCGAGCGCGGTGCCCCTAGGGGCTATTTAGTAGCCCCACTGTCAAACTCCTATGGCTAAGTGAAAGTGATAAAGCATTATAGTCCAGTTGCCTAGTTTAACGCGCTATCACCTCCTTTATAGGACCAATATGTTGGATCAAGTGTGAAAATGTGCCTTTTGCAAACACCCCCGCATTATATGCGTGGGCGCTGAAGCCGAAGACTGCCATCTTTCAGGTTATATACACATATACATTAACGGTCGCATAGGAGGTATTTTAATTCTTGAAAGGCACAAGTATAAAAAGCTTTTATATATTCCATCGAAACATTGTTTCACAATAATACATGTTATTCGAACATAATATCCTTCGAGAACTGCGTCTCTATTAAACGAGCGTCCTGCAGAACTTCCTGAAAATAGTGCTCGACAGGTATTCGGCTTCCATCCGAATCTTGGGAGGCAACATTGGTGACCTTCATCTCCGCCCAGTATGTCTTGACACGGGCAAGAGCCATCCACGCAACCTCTATGCATGCCGACCTCCTCATTGCATTGATATGCGGCACCGCACCAAGGAACTGCTGCACCAAGCCAAAATAACTCTTCGGCTCGGGCCTTTTCGGCCACAAAAGACTCACGACATCCTTCATGGCAAGTCCGGATAACCTATTCAGCTCCGCCCATTCGGCCAAGCGATCGGTTAATGGAAGTGGGCGCTCTGGATTATGGAACTGCGACCAAAAAACCTTTTCCATTTCGTGATCCTTTTGATCTCGGAAGTGTTCGGACGCGTCCGCGGCACTTGCCGCCAAGTCCAGATAAGCATCCTCCGCACTCCACAGCCGGTCCAACTGAGCATATTTAGGATCCAAGAATTTCCTCCGCAGCAGAAAGGGCTTTCCAGCCGCGATATCTCCGGCCTGATGCAGCTCCTCCTTCATAGCTCTCATCGCAGAACGAGCATCCTTGGCCTCGGTAGTGGCCTTCTTCAGGTCCTCTTGTACCTCTCGATCTTCTTTTTCAAGAAGCTTGCAGCGGTCGGCAGCATTCTTCAACTTCACGGCCATCTCGGCCATTTCCTTCTTGCTTCGGCAGTGAGCAGCCTGTTCGGCTTTTCGCTCTTCGGCCGCCTTCAAGGAAGCTGCATCACTCTTTCTGGCCTGCTCCTTGGCCCAGGCGAGCTCCACCCGAAGGTTCTCCATGGCAGCGGCACCATCTGCATCAAGCATACATGTTGTAAGGCACGGGCATAAAGCTCCCTTAACCAGGTGTCCGCGGAGAAATCGCATACCTTGTGACTCGTCAAGCCGCTTATTGACAAGCGCGATGTCGGCATCCACCACGTCAAGTTGCCGCTTTAGTTCAGCAAATTCATCAGTCCGGCTAGCCACTGGACACTTTGCCACCTACATAGGAAGGGCGACATATTATACCTGGGATTACGATCCTCGGCGTGCTGTCATTTTTGACAACACACTGAGCCTCAGGGGCTACTATCTACACAGGGCGCATTTTATATGCGAACTGTCAGAAGGTACATCATTTTGCGTACCTCAAAACCTGTCAGTAAACTTCTGACGGCTTCGTGCAATCCGCTCTCAGCAGATGAAATCCTTTCAATCATCGTTCCCATTAACGCACAGTGATCTTCTGAGATAGACGCTCGCCCGAGCAGATCCTTCAGCTCCTCCGACCATACACCAGGTGGTGCTGGACTTGTCCGATGGCCTTCTTCGAAGGCCGGACGCGGAGGGCTTTGGGGGGACATACGACTGCCTTCCGGCCCCACCAGACTCGGAGAAACCCTCCGCGGCGACACCTCAGGGTCGCCCGCCTTGCAAGACGGTACGGCAGGAGGAGGAGTTTCGCTCTCCATCATCTCCGGACGAAGATCCCTTGAAGATGAGCTCTACTGAGAAGGGCTGAGATCCGAAATACAAGGTAAAATTTCGGTTATCTTCATCAGAAATAGGGCATGGATATCCTTTATTTAAAAAAAACTCCCCTTTTTACTTACGGCTCGGTGGAGGGTTGATCCCCTTGGGGGCACAATGCGGCCGAGGCATCTCTCGTTGCAGGACCCTCTGACGAAGATTTCTTCCCCCGCTTTGAGACCATGGTCTCCGGGTCTTCAGAGGCGGTCCTCTTCTTACCATGGATGGAGGGATTCTCGATCCATCCTTTCCTGACAGCCTCCTTCGCGGAGGCGGTAGCTTCCTTGTTCCCCCCTTCACCTTCTTCCGAAGGCGCAACCTCTAGCATCCTGGTTAACACGGGATCCGGCATGGTCTCAGGGAGGGGGACCGGACACCTGATTAACTTTGCTTTCACTATCCACTCCTGTTCAACGGACAACTCTTTTAAAGGGCAAGTTTGCGATAAATATGGGATAGCGTGTTCGGATACAGGGCTACTTACTTGAGTACCCTGGCGATTGCAGCTCAGACTTGCGTCCTCGGTCAAGTCCGGACACATCGCTTGTTATCCGAAGAAAATCTTGTACATCTCCACGGGCGTCACGCCCAGAAAATGTTGGAGAGCTCGTGGTCCCTCCGGGTTAAATTCCCACAGGCGGAGGGGGCGACGTTTGTAGGGCAGGGTGCGACGAATCAGCATGACCTGCGCTACTACGACAAGAGTGATCTCTCTCTAGGAGGTCTTGAATGCGGCCCTGCAACAAGGGCACGTCCTTGGACGGCCCCCAGTCAAGTCCTTTATTGACCCATGACGCCAGCCGCGGTGGAGGACTCGAGCGAAAGGCAGGTGGCGCCACCCATTTGGTGCCCCTGGGAGCTGTGATATAAAACCACTCTTGTTGCCATAGGCTGAGCTCCTCTTGAAAAAAGCCCTCGGGCCACAGAGTATAGCATTCTTGCTTATAACAGCCCCTCCGCACTCCGTCTGCTGCCTCTTGATCATCTTCGGCTCCACTTTGAAGGTCTTGAGCCACAATCCGAAGTGAGGGGTAATGCGGAGGAAGGCTTCGCATACGACAATGAATGATGAAATGTGGAGGATGTACTCCGGATCCAAGTCGTGAAATTCCAACCCATAATAAAACATAAGCCCCCTCACGAAGGGGTCCGTCAGGAAGCCTAGCCCCCGAAGGAAGTGAGATGCGAACACCACCCTTTCACCAGGCTTGGGAGTGGGAATAACCAGCCTATGCGAAATTTCGCCGGTTAGATACCTGGCATCTCTTAGATTTAGCACGTCTTCTTCCGTAACGGAGGAAGGCATCCACCGGCCTTGCAGGTCGGAGCCGGACATCATCAAAGGTCCGAAGCGCCTGAATCTGGAGCTTTGGGTGTTGGAACTCGAGGCGAGGGGCGGATTCGATTGAGATTGAAAGAAAGGAGTGGAGCCTTGGTCTCTTTATAAAGAGGTTGAATACCAAGAGCCTTCCCCGTGACCGTTCGTGACTCGCCTTCGATAGAGGAGACGTGCCAACGGGCACGACTGGGTTACCCGCGCCCGTATTAATGAGAATCCCGGAATAAGGGGACACGATCTCTGCTTTGACAAGACGTGCCAAGGAAACTGCCTCACTAAACGCGCCGAGGTGGGATAGCAAAAACGATTAGAATAAAGGCTTGGTCGTGGTGTGATGTCACGCCACGGAATACGTCAGCAGATTGATTGTGTAAATATTATTCTCTCTACGGTGGTATGTGGAACTTATTTTGCAGAGCCGGACACTATCCTTGTGTTCAAAATCTTCTATGAAGTATTCGGAGGAGGAACCCGCCTTGCAATGCCGAAGACAATATGCACGCCGGACTCGTCGTCATTGAAGCCTGGTTCAGGGGCTACTGAGGGAGTCCTGGATTAGGGGGTGTCCGGATAGCCGAACTATCACCTTTGGCCGGACTCCTGGACTATGAAGATACAAGATTGAAGACTTCATCCCGTGTCTGGATGGGACTTTCCTTGGCGTGGAAGGCAAGCTTGGCGATACGGATATGTAGATCTCCTACCATTGTAACTGACTCTATGTAACCCTAACCCTCTTCGGTGCCTATATAAACCAGAGGGTTTTAGTCCATAGGCTAGCTTCTAGGGTTTAGCCTCTCTGATCTCGTGGTAGATCTACTCTTGTACTACCCATATCATCAATATTAATCAAGCAGGAGTAGGGTTTTACCTCCATTGAGAGGGCCCGAACCTGGATAAAAACATCGTGTCCCTTGTCTCCTGTTACCATCCGCCTAGATGCACAGTTCGGGACCCCCTACCCGAGATCCGCCTGTTTTGACACCGACACCCACCATTCAAAATATACACATATCCGGTTTGTGACTTGGAGTCATCCAGATCTGTGTCGAAGCTAGCATCGATGTAACCCTTTATGACGAGCTCTTCATCACCTCCATAAACGAGAAACATATCCTTAGTCCTTTTCAGGTACTTCAGGATATTCTTGACCGATGTCCAGTGTTCCATGCCGGGAATACTTTGGTACCTTCCTACCAAACTTACGACAAGGTTCACATCTGGTCTGGTACACAACATGGCATACATGATAGACCCTATGGCCGAGGCATAGGGGACGACACTCATCTTTTCTCTATCTTCTGCAGAGGTCGGGCATTGAGCCGTGCTCAATTTCACACCTTGCAATACAGGCAAGAACCCCTTCTTGGACTGATCCATATTGAACTTCTTCAATGTCTTATCAAGGTATGTGCTTTGTGAAAGACCGATGAGGCGTATTGATCTATCTCTATAGATCTTGGTGCCTAATATGTAAGCAGCTTCTCCAAGGTCCTTCATTGAAAAACACTTATCCAAGTAGGCCTTTATGCTTTCCAAAAGTTCTATATCATTTCTCATCGATAGTATGTCATCCACATATAATATGAGAAATGCTGCAGACCTCCCACTCACTTTCTTGTAAACGCATGCTTCTCCATAAGTCTGCATAAACCCAAACACTTTGATAATTTCATCAAAGCGAATGTTCCAACTCCGAGATGCTTGCACCAGCCCAGATGGAGCGCTGGAGTTTGCACACCTTGTTAGCATTCTTAGGATCAACAGAACCTTCCGGTTGCATCATATATAATTCTTCCTTACGAAAACCGTTAAGGAATGTCGTTTTGACGTCCATTTGCCATATCTCATAATCATAGAATGTGGCAATTGCTAACAAGATCCGGACGGACTTCAGCTTCGCTACGGGTGAGAAGGTCTCATCGTGGTCAACCCCTTGAACTTGTCGATAACCCTTAGTGACAAGCCGGGCGTTATAGATGGTCACATTACCATCCGCGTCAGTCTTCTTCTTAAAGATCCATTTATTTTCTATGGCTCGCCGATCATCGGGCAAGTCAGTCAAAGTTCACACTTTGTTTTCATACATGGATCCTATCTCGGATTTCACGGCTTCAAGCCATTTGTTGGAATCTGGGCCCGCCATCGCTTCTTCATAGTTCGAAGGTTCACCGTTGTCTAACAACATGATTTCCAGGATAGGGTTGCCATACCATGCTGGTGTGGAACGTGTCCTTGTGGACCTACGAAGTTCAGTAGTAACTTGATCCGAAGTTCCTTGATCATTATCTTCCTCTCTAGTCGGTGCAGGCACCACAGAAACATTTTCCTGAGCTGCGCTACTTTCCTATTCAAGAGGTAGTACTTCATCAAGTTCTACTTTCTTCCCACTTACTTCTTTAGAGAGAAACTCTTTCTCCAGAAAGGATCCGTTCTTGGCGACAAAGTCTTGCCTTTGTATCTAAGGTAGAAGGTATACCCAATGGTTTCCTTAGGGTATCCTATGAAGACACATTTTTCCGACTTGGGTTCGAGCTTTTCAGGTTGAAGTTTATTGACATAAGCATCGCATCCCAAAACTTTTAGAAATGACAGCTTAGGTTTCTTCCCAAACCATAATTCATAAGGTGTCGTCTCAACGGATTTAGACGGTGCCCTATTTAAAGTGAATGTGGCTGTCTCTAAAGCATAACCCCAAAATGATAGCGGTAAATCGGTAAGAGACATCATATATCGCACCATATCCAGTAGAGTGGGATTACAACGTTCGGACACACCATTACGCTGAGGTGTTCCAGGCGGCATGAGTTGTGAAACAATTCCACATTTCCTTAAGTGCGTACCAAACTCGTGACTCAAATATTCTCCTCCACGATCTGATCGTAGGAACTTTATTTTCCTATCACGTTAATTCTCCACCTCACTCTGAAATTCCTTGAACTTTTCAAAGGTCTCAGACTTGTGTTTCATTAAGTAGACATACCCATATCTACTTAAGTCATCAGTTAGGGTGAGAACATAACAATAGCCACCGCGAGCCTCAATGCTCATTGGACCGCATACATAAGTATGTATTATTTCCATCAACTTGGTTGCTCGCTCCATTGTTCTGGAGAACGGAGTCTTCGTCATCTTGCCCATGAGGCATGGTTCGCACGTGACAAATGATTTATAATCAAGAGACTCCAAAAGTCCATCTGCATGGAGTTTCTTCATGCGTTTGACACCAATGTGACCAAGGCGGTAGTGTCACAAGTATCTGGGACTATCGTTATAAACCTTACATCTTTTGGTATTCACACTATGAATATGTGTAACATCACGTTTGAGATTTAATAAGAGTAAACCATTGACCAGCGGGGCATGAAAAAAAACATATCTCTCATATAAATAGAACAACCATTATTCTCGGATTTAAATGAGTAGCCATCTCGCATTAAACGAGATCCAGATACAATGTTCATGCTCAAAGCTGGAACTAAATTACAATTATTGATGTTTAAAACTAATCCCGTAGGTAAATGTAGAGGTAGCGTGCCGACGCGACCACATCGACCTTGGAACCATTCCCGACGCGCATTGTCACCTCGTCCTTCGCCGGTCTCCACTTATTCCGCAGCTCCTGTTTTGAGTTACAAATATGAGCAACCGCACCAGTATCAAATACCCAGGAGCTACTAAGAGTACGGGTAAGGTACACATCAATAACATGTATATCACAAATACCTTTGGTGTTCCCGGCCTTCTTATCCATTAAGTACTTGGGGCAGTTCTGCTTCCAGTGACCATTTCCCTTGCAATAAAAGCACCGAGTCTCGGGCTTGTGTCCATTGTTTGGCTTCTTCCCGTGATTTACCGGGCGTTGCAACTCCCTTGTCGTCCTTCTTGAAGTTATTTTTACCCTTGCCCTTCTTGAAACTAGTGGTCTTATTCACCATCAACAATTGATGTTTCTTTTTTGTTTTCCACCTCCGCTTATTTCAGCATTGAATATAACTTAGGAATGGACTTCTCCATCCCTTGCATATTGTAGTTCATCACAAAGCTCTTGTAGCTAGGTGGGAGCGACTGGAGGATCCTGTCAATGACCGAGTCATCTGGGAGACTAACTCCCAACTGAGACAAACGGCTGTGTAACCCGGACATAGTGAGTATATGCTCACTGACAGAACTATTTTCCTCCATCTTACAGCTGTAGAACCTGTCAGAGACTTTATATCTCTTGACCCGAGCATGAGCTTGGAAAACCATTATCAGCTCTTGGAACATCTCATATGCTCTGTGCTGCTCAAAACGCTTTTGGAGCCCGGTTCTAAGCTGTAAAGCATGCCGCACTGAACCAGGGAGTAATCATCACTACGCAACTGCCAGGCGTTCATAACATCTTGAGTTGCTGGGAAAATGGGCGTTTCACCTAGCGGTCCTTCCAGGACATATGCTTTCTTGGCAGATATGAGGATGATCCTCAAGTTTCGGACCTAGTCCGTATAGTTGCTACCATCGTATTTCAGCTTGGTTTTCTCTAGGAACGCATTGAAGTTGAGGGTAACATTAGCGTGGGCCATTTGATCTACAAGACATATTGCAAAGATATTTTAGATTATGTTCATGATAATTAAGTTCATCTAATCAAATTATTTAATGAACTCCCACTCAGATAGACATCCCTCTAGTCATCTAAATGATACATGATCCGAGTCAACTAGGCTGTGTCCGATCATCACGTGAGACGGACTAGTCATCATTGGTGAACATCTTCATGTTGATCGTATCTACTATACGACTCATGTTTGGCCTTTCAGTCTCTTGTGTTCCGAGGCCATGTCTGTACATGCTAGGCTCATTAAGTCAACCTAAGTGTTTTGCATGTGTAAATCTGGCTTACACCCGTTGTATGCGAATGTTAGAATCTATCACACCCGATTATCACTTAGTGCTTCGAAACAACAAACTTTCACAACGGTGCACAGTTAGGGGGAACACTTTCTTGAAATTTTAATGAGGGATCATCTTGTTTATGCTACCGTCGTTCTAAGCAAATAAGATGTAAACATGACAAACATCACATGCAAATCATAAAGTGACATGATATGGCCAATATCATCTTGCGCCCTTGATCTCCATCTTTGAGGCACGGCATGATCACCTTCGTCATTGGCATGACACCATGATCTTCATCATCATGATCTCCATCATCGTGTCTTCATGAAGTTGTCTCGCCAACTATTACTTCTACTACTATGGGTAACGGTTAGCGAAAAAGTAAAGTAATTACATGGCGTTTTTCAATGACACGCAGGTCATACAATAAATTAATACAACTCCTATGGCTCCTGCCGGTTGTCATACTCATCGACATGCAAGTCGTGATTCCTATTACAAGAACATGATCAATCTCATCATTACATATATCATTCATCACATTCTTTTGGCCATATCATATCACATAGCATACCCTGCAAAAACAAGTTAGACGTTCTCTAATTGTTGTTGCATGATTTACGTGGCTGATATGGGTTTCTAGCAAGAACGTTTCTTACCTACGCAAAAGCCACAACAGTGATATGCCAATTGTTGTTTACCCTTCATAAGGACCCTTTTCATCGAATCCGATCCGACTAAAGTGGGAGAGACAGACACCCGCTAGCCACCTTATGCAACAAGTGCATGTCAGTCGGTGGAACCTGTCTCATGTAAGCGTACGTGTAAGGTCGGTCCGGGATGATTCATCCCACAATGCTACCAAATCAAGATAAGACAAGTAATGGTAAGCATATTGAACAAACCAACTCCCACAACTACTTGTGTTCTACTTGTGCATAGAATCTACGCATAGACATAGCTCATGATGCCACTGTTGGGGAACGTAGCGATAATTCAAAAGTTTCTTACGTACCACCAAGATCAATCTAGGAGATTCTACCAACAAGAGAGAGAGAGGATGTGCATCTTCATACCTTTGAAGATCGCTAAGAGGAAGCGTTACTAGAAAGCGGATGATGGAGTCGTACTCGCGGCGATTCAAATCGCGGAAGATCTGATCTAACGCCGAACGGACGCCGCCTCCGCGTTCAACACACATACAGCTCGGGGACGTCTCCTCCTTCCTGATCCAGCAAGGGGAGAGGAGAAGTTGAGGGAGAGATCCAGCAGCACGACGGCGTGGTGGTGGAGCTTGCAGTTCTCCGGCAGGGCTTTGCCATGCACTACGGAGGAGGGGGTGGTGTTGGAGAGGGGGAGGGCTGCGCCAAGGGAAGGGTGTGGCAGCCCTCCCACCTCCCCTCTATTTATAGGGGAAAGGGAGAGGGGGGTCGGCCCCCTCCAGATGGATCTAGAGGGGGGGCGGCGGCCAAGGGGGGAGGCTTGGCCTCCAAGCCAAGGGGGACGCCCCCTTTAGGGTTCCCACCCAACCCTAGGCGCATGGGCCCTAGGGGATTTGGCGCCCAGCTCACCTAGGGGCTGGTTCCCCTCCATATTCAGCCCATAGGGCCCTCCGGGGCAGGTGGACCCTCCCGGTGGACCCCCAGAACCCTTTCAGTGGTCCCAGTACAATACCGATAAACCCCCGTACATTTTCTGCAACCGAATAAGGACTTCCCATATATAAATCTTTATCTCCGGACCATTTCGGAACTCCTCGTGACGTCCGGGATCTCATCCGGGACTCCTAACAACATTCGGGAACCACATACTATTTCCCATAACAACTCTAGCGTCACCGAACCTTAAGTGTGTAGACCCTACGGGTTCCGGAATCATGCAGACATGAGCGAGATATCTCTCCGGCTAATAACCAACAATGGGATCTGGATACCCATGTTGGTTCCCACATGTTCCACGATGATCTCATCGGATGAACCACGATGTCAGGTATTCAATCAATCCCATATACAATTCCGTTTGCCAATCGGTATGTTACTTGCCCGAGATTCGATCGTCGGTATCCAATACCTCGTTCAATCTCGTTACTGGAAAGTCTCTTTACTCGTCCCGTAATGCATGATCGCGTGACTAACTCCTTAGTCAGATGACCTCATTATGATGATGCATTACCTAGTGGGCCCAGAGATACCTCTCCGTCATACGGAGTGACAAACCCCAGTCTCGATTCGTGCCAACTCAACAGACACTTTCGGAGATACCTGTAGTGTACCTTTATAGCCACCCAGTTACATTGTGACGTTTGGTACACCCAAAGCATTCCTACGGTATCCGGGAGTTGCACAATCTCATGGTCTAAGGAAATGATACTTGACATTAGAAAAGCTCTTAGCAAACGAACTACACGATCTTGTGCTATGCTTAGGATTGGGTCTTCTCCATCACATCAATCTCCTAATGATGTGATCCCGTTATCAATGACATCTAATGTCCATGGTCAGGAAACCATAACCATCTATTGATCAACGAGCTAGTGAACTAGAGGCTCACTAGGGACATGTTGTGGTCTATGTATTCACACATGTATTACAGTTTCCGGTTAATACAATAATAGCATGAACAATAGACAATTATCATGAACAAGGAAATATAATAATAATCATTTTATTATTGCCTCTAGGGCATATTTCCAACATGTACCTCTATTGGCTAAGCCAGAATAATTATCTTCTACTATGGATGTGTACAAGACACTTGGTATGAGCTGTAGAATGTTCTGTGCCATTTGATATGCAGCAAGTATGAGCCATATGAGGCAGTGAGACACTAGTGTGTTCTAATTCGTTTTTATTTTTGTAATGTTTTACCCTAGTGGCTAAGCAAGAGGTGCTTATGTTCTGATGTGTACAAATACAATTCTATCTAGGTGTTTGCACTGCTAAGATTTTCTTGGTCTCTTGTTTTTTCTGTCTTGATGTTATTTTCATAGAAGTTTGCATATGTATGCATCATGTAATGTGGTCATGCTAGCTCAAAAGGTTGAGAAAGGCTAGTGTCAAAAATGGTCATAATCTCTTAATGGTGCATGAACTATTTCCTGCTATAATTTTCTTCTAAAGGATTCAAATTGAAACTATGGCTGGATTATCTAGTTTAATTTTCTGCATCCATGAGTCAACTGTGTTGGGAAACCATCTGTTTAACTGTGCGGCTAAGAATGTTGTTTCTTTCTTTCTTCATTTTGTTTCTTTCTTTCTACCTTTCAGTTAAGGATTAGACTCCTTACTGCTGCTACATCTCCACTTATATACTCATAATGCTACTGTCCAGACTGACTATATATCTCTTGTTCAATTGGACTGACTATATATCTCTTGTTAAAATTGTGGTCTTGATCTTTTGTCTAAACCTGAGACATCATGCATAACTAGCTCTTCCTTTTCAGTATAAACCTGAGACCTCTTTTGTTTTCAGTCACACTGTTGTTTTGATGTGCTTGATAAACCTGAGACTTCTTTCTATTGTAATATTGAAACTGTTGTTTTGCTGTACACTAATATTGAAGTTGTTCACTCTTTTACAGGAGCTCCAGGCCTAATTATCCCTTGGAAGGTCAGCTCCTGAACAGTAACTTATAGCTTTTGGTCCATTTATAGATATGGAACAATGTCCAATCCTATTTATAGGTGTGTACTGTTTATAGCTTTTGTTCCATTTAAGTAGATATGGTTCTAGCTGTGTTCTGGTCCATTTATAGTAGATTTTAGTGTTGTTGCTGTTGGTGGTCACCTGATGATGTTGCTGTTGCTGTGTTAGTTTACTATGATATTGATGTTGATGTGCTTGTTTATAGTAGTAGCAAATTGAGACCATTGCCATTTATAGTAGGAGCAAATTGAGGCCATTGCCATTTGTAGGAGTATTCAAAATTGAGGCCCTCGCAAACACATGTAGTAAATATTCTACTATTTTGAAGTGCTTGTTTCCTATTTATGTACAGTCCTGTTGTTTAATTTACAACTAGCAAAATGGCCTGCTCAATGCGCGGGCTAGGATTTTACGAATGCAATTTACGTACATCTTGGATTTTTATCTTGAGATTATATAATTATTAGTTGAAATTGTGACCAAATTTGATGATATATATGGAATGTTCCTTTTGCAAACATAATACCATCTTCGATACCTTCTTGTACCTACATGTCATGCATTTTTTCACCAACTGTATTTCTTTATGATCAAACCCGTTGTACAATTTATGTTTATCTTTTTTAATGGTGTTTCTAGCGTGGTTCTCTATTTTATGAATATTTTTCTATAATCACATAATACACGGGTGTTAATGGTTTCATATAGGCATAGCTAAATTTCTCAAGGAATGTCTAAAAATGACACTTTACTTATGACCGGTAGATGTTTGTACTAATAATATGCAAGTTTTGTAGCTGTAGAAATATATATGAAATTATACCTATTTACATGCAATATTAAAATATATTTTCTAGTATCAATTACTATCAAAGACATTAAAGTTTCTAAGTTCATATGTCCACAACAGCAAGAAAATATCGATTCATGCAATATTATGGTTAAGCATGTTGGTAGTTAGTTAGAAACTTTTCAGCAAACTTGCCCTAGAAGTTATCCATCCCTTCCCTGAGACAAAACACCATTAACTGAAAAAATTGAATGTGCATAATCATGTGCATATGAAAAATAAGACGAACATGACTTTGCAAACTGAAGATAAGAGAGCTAAATAGAAACGTTCAACAGTTTTCCATACAACAATACATTGCAGACAATAGCATTTCTAACATCTTGTCACATCACATAATGTCGATGAGATTGCAAATTTACAATGCTCGAACTTTCTTTAAGCATTGTTTTTTCCTATCTTGTAAGAAGTGACATCTCTCCTGTAGTAATAAGGATCTGAAACTATGTGCATTGCCAGATTGCAATTAATTAAGAACCTCTAACAATTGTAAGGAGAAGCAACAAGAGGATTTAAGTCCTTTTCTAATGGCGTCTCTTTTGTCGGCAGGCATGTATATGTAGATTCAGTTATAATTCCCCTGGAAAATAAAAGATTTGGTTATAATTTTGCTTAAGGGGAAAATATCAATAAGTGATTTAATCACGATGATCAATACAACGAAATGATGGGAAGAATGATTGGTTGTAATAACATACTTAACCTGCAATACCATGATATACTTTTTCAATCAAATGTGGATTGACTTAATGATTGTTGCATAATAGGAAAATAACCTATGTAAGACAACATGTACGTTTTCTGCAAATAGGATTGCTTCACCAATCTTTCTCGTGCAGACGTGTATACATACATCCTAGTCAACGTCCTTGCGCACGGAGCCACGGATAGCAAGGGTTCAAGAGTGTTGGAATTCACCCACACCAACGATCACATCAATATCATATGAACACACATGCACAAATATTTTAGCTAAGGGCTGTTGTGCGCTCTCTTTCCTCTTTATTTCTTTTCTGCCTTTTCTCCCTGACACAACTCACCGTTTGAGTCCTGGGTTGTCACCCCTGCTAGTTTGTTGTTGTACTTTGAGGCTCCAACTGCGCTCCTTCGCGATTCTCCCTATGGAACTTGCCGCCAAGAACAGTATGGCTGTCTACACTAATGCAAGTTGATGGTGGTGGAGCTAAAAATGCTCCATGCTTTCTCCTATAACATCTGCACGACCTTGCGGAAGGTAGTCAACAATGACGATATATAACGGTTCCCCGTCCCAAGCTCCGATGGTGATGCAGGTCACATGTGCCCTCACAGTTTCCCTTACCATGTGTGTTCCTGTTTTCCTGCCCGTCCTTTATTGACCGCAGGGGCATAGTCAATGCTAGGTCACAAGAAGAAATCTAGACACTCGTCGTATCCGTGCGACTTCTTAGCTGCCACACTGTTGATACCAATGAAAGTGTAGTTGCTCTCCGGTAAGTTAAATCTGATATCTTCTCAAGAAAATCTTTAATCGGATCAGTTAGTTGTTATTGAAATATAAGTATCCATCCTATCAATGGTTACATGATTATAATTTTTGTGTTAATTTTCTTATTTTTTGATGAGTGCATGCGTTGTACTCCCTCCTAAATATAAGACCTTTGAGAGATTCCGATACTGCAAGATGAGTGAATCTACACTAGAAAATACGTCTATAAACATCTGTATATAGTTCTTATTGAAATCTATAAAAGGGCATATATTTAGAAATGGAGGGAGTATATAGCAAGCCAGGCTAGCTTCTGCTGTAGCGTTATCCCATGAGTCATAAGCATGCTAGGCCAACTTCTTCTGTAGCGTTATCCCATGAGTCATGGAAGGTGGAGAAAATAAAAAGCTTTTTTTGTTAGGATCCCAAGCATGAGGCAAGCAACGTCCATGTGGTGAAAGAGAATGCATTATAATTATGTAATAGCAGATTCTCAAAGGAAAAAAAATTATGTAATGGCAACGGTGGATAATTTCTCAATATAAAGTATTATCTAGTGGATATATCATTTTATAGTCTACTAAAATAAACGGTCGGATGTTTTGATTTTATTTGGTAATTTCTAGCTTATTTCTCTCTTTTCTTATGACACCTTTACTTACGACATGTGGATATGTGTACCAATAATCTGCAAGTTTTGTATAGATAGGAATATATATGAAATTTTACCAATTTACATGCAATGTTAAAATAATTTCTCTAGTAGCAATACTATCAAGGACATTTAAGTTTCTAAGTTTGTATATCTACATCAGCAAGACAATAGCGATTCATGCAGTGCTATGGTTGAGTACCTTGGTAATTAGTTTGAAACTTTTCAGGAAACTTGTCCTTGGAAGTTATCCATCCCTTCCCTGAGACATAACACCATTCACTGAAAATTTTGAATATTCATAATCTGTGTATATGAAAAAAAGATACAAACTTGACTTTGCAAACTCATGATAAGAGAGCTGAATTGAAAAGTTCAGCAGTTTTCCATACAACAATGCATTGACGGACAATAGCATTTTGAACATTTTGTCACATCACATAATCAAAAACAGTGAAAAATATAAGCCGTTGTATCTGAGCTCGACGTTTGGTTCATTTCTGTAGTCTCGATGCCAGAAGAACTTTGCTGCCCTGCTACTAACATTAGCAGCTTGCCTGTGTTGAACTTAGCATCGTCTTGCAGGTGTAAACATATACAAAAATAAGTAATCAGCTATAAATATATGGACATGTGATGGTTAAGGGAAAATTGTAATCGAGCCATTGTTCACAGTACCAGTTGTAGCGGCAAGCATCAACCTGCCATTACCTGTTCGTTCTCGAGGAGCAGGTTGCAGCCAGTAAGAATGCACTCCAGGACTGTCATTTGGCGACATGCCAAAACCACAACTTCATGTTGAGGACGACGAAACAATCTTCTCTAGCATGGAACGACCAAGTCAGACCGCCGACACTGAGCTGCTCACATGCCCACGTGTGCTTTCCTTTTTGTTCTCCTTCAGCGTCACACCAAGAAAAACACGTTTTCCGAATTCTTTTTTACCAAGCTTTCCACATAGAATCTCGTAGATCTAATTAAGTTCAAGCTGCTGCATATGAACTTCAAGATTCAGATGACAGTGACATAAAAATTTAAAACTACTCTGTCTATAACATTGGTATAAATCATTCAATCTCTGAATAGTAGACTAATAGGAAAACAACACAGATTACGTAAGCACAAAAATACACTACCATCTTGTATACATACCACAGGGCTTCAGTAGGTACGTAAGAAGGTATATGCAGCTCACCTTCTTGCTGCTAAATGTAAATTTCTGCAACTCTATAGCAGTCCGCACGCATGACCTCACAGCCCAAGCATGAGAGGGAAGTCGTTCTTTTATTTCTCTATCTCCAAGCTTTTATAATTCTTTTTACCCATGATTTGCACGGAGAAGTTTGCTGACCTAATCAAGATTAAGTTGTGATTCTGCTGCAATGTGTCACCAGAAACCACAGAGCTTGATCTTCCGTCACACAGTACCTCTAATAGAAGATGTATGAAATAATTGCATCAAACATACTGTAGACCTCGTCTTGTGTCACTGTTCAGGTCTACTGAGTGTAATACATAAGAAGAAATAAGATCCTAATATCTATCAATTTATTGACCATATGCTACAATATATAGAGAAATAGATGGTGCTTTTTATGTAAGTTACGGGTGCATTGCTCGATCACATGGGCGTGTGCAATATCCGTTTATCTGACACTGCACGGCTGCAGACCTGCACAAAGGAAGGAGTGTGGTTTTGTGTAGCTTGAGCTACACGGTACCCCTTATCTTAGCCATCCATTTTGGCATCAAGATCCGTGCAGACACATTTGTCATTTTTGTTTCTCTCAAACGAAACATTCTAATTACTACGTGGGAAAAAACTTTCAGATTTTTTCATGCATCTAAAATGCTAAAAGTTATATTTTTAATCAAAAAATCCTCATTTTGTATATTTATGTTGGTCCAGAAAATCTGAAAGTTTTTTCACACATTGAAGTTGTAAAGTTTGTTTGATCTGCAAAGTTTGAAGTCCATATATATGTTCTTTCATTTGAGAGAAACAAAAAAGAGAAATCTGCTTGTTGTAAGTTAGTTGGAGAGTACGGATCTTAAAGCAGTGTTGAAGGGCTGAAGATAAGAGATTTCATGTAGGACGAGCTACAAAGGAACTTTGTGCAAAGGAATTGATCTCAACAACGTTGTTGATCTACATGTTGAGTTGAGGTGCATGATACAGATGCATGCTTTGGTGAATTACTAATTACTAATGATTAGAGAGAGGGAGAACGTCAGGACCTGATGGTGTGAAGAATCAAGGAACTTCCCGCTGCTGGCCAAACATACATCTTGCTATGTGTGGATCATCATATCCGCTAGATGAAACCGGTCGTTCATCCATCGGGAATCACCAGCAACATGATCGTAGCATTTTTTTCTCGGCGGATCTCCTTGTCCGCTGGATCATGTCAGTCGCCCAGGCGGTGCAGCTAGTCATGTATGGAAGGAGCCTTTCTAATTTCTGCAACAAAAAAATTATGGAAGGAGCGGCTCAAGCAAGATCATGTATAGATGATTTCCAGCTAAATCTGATAAGCTTCCATGGCGCCGCAGTCATGTAGGGGAGGAGAGGAGGAGCCTCCTCGACGAGAAGGATCGTGGGCATCCGCAGACAGACGTGGTGGCGGCGTGAGGATGGAGCCTTGATTGGTCAATAGAAAATGTTATACGGGAAACCTTTTTTAGGGTACAGAAACTTACGGGGAATTGATGAGAAGATTTATTGGAAACCTTTTTATACGGGGAATAGATCAATAGGAAAGGCCCACGGAAAATTAGTACATGGCATATGTGGGTAACTCTATCAACTCTAATCTACCGGTTGTGGTTATTTCGTCTGATAAATTAAAGGTCGGATGTTTCTAATTATTGTGTGATGTGTGATTTTCTAGACTATTTCTCTTTTTTCTGGTTATCCCGTGAATCCCGTTAATTACTTTTTATATATAATAGATAGATGTTGCTTTTCAGAGAAATGAGATGGCTGGCTTGAAAGGTTTCGAGTTCTTCGAGATCGTAATTGAGAAATCTTGCAGTAGGCAGCTATATTCAAGACAATATCTCCCCTTCACCCATCTCTTTATCATCACTCTGCTGTCTAGTGCTTGATAGGCACAATTAACCACTGCTTGACCCTCGCTGTAGAGGCTGCCTGACAAGTTTGCGAAGATGCTCGCCGGCCGTGAGCCCCACAAAGTGAAGCTGCGGGAGGACGGCAGCGGGCGTCGCAGACTGTGGGATGTGTCGGTGGTGTTTGATAGCGAAGGCCACATGTACCTAGGGCCCGACTGGGAGCACTTCGCCCGCTCCCATGACCTAAAGTTCAGGCACTTCCTTGTCTGCCGCTACGATGGCGACGCCATGTTCACCGTGAAGATGTTCGACAACACCATGTGCCGCATGTACTACCAGCACGACGATGATGCCACTAAGCTATCTGCCTCTATTCTTCGTGTCCTTTTGGATTCCTCTACCAACACGATGACAACACCATGTCCACACTTTGTTGCATTGGGCCCGGCAATGGGAGTAGCAGCGGGGATGACGAGGAGCGGAGTGGAGATGACGAGGAGCAGAGCGGGGATGACGAGGAGCAGAGTGGAGATGATGAGGAGCAAAGCGGGGATGACGAGGAGCAGAGCAGGGAAGAAGAGGAGCAGAGCGGTGCAACCTATTCTGGCTAACGGCTACCTTGCTATGGTGGTGGCTGACAACGACCCTGCTATGGTGGCGGCGGACGACGACCTTGCTATGGTGGCTGACGAGGACCTCGCGATTGTGGTGCCTGATGTGACTTTGCTATGGTCGTGCCTGACAATGACCTTGCGATGGTGATGGCGCCGCCGATCCCATAGCTTGGTGACAGGACCATGCCAATTGTGGTAGAGGAGTACATCTGCGTCGGGATTCGCCACTCTGAGCGCATCAGGTTGATGAAGGAGAAGGAGGAGAACAAGTGAAGATGTTAAGAAATGAAGTGGCAACGTTAAGCATGTTAGGTTTAAGCTTGTTAGTGTAATCTGAACATGTCAATGTTAAGTATGTCAGGATTAGGCTTGTTAGTGTAAACCTCTTAAGTATGACAGTGTCAGCCAAGCTTAGTTTGAAATTGATGAGAATTGAAATTTTGTGCATGCTCAAGTATGACAGTGTCATCTAAACATGTCACGTTCTTAATTATGAATATACAGTTTGGTAATTGATGGGAATTGGAATTTTTTGTGCATGCTCATGGATGTAAGATAAAATTATGGTTTTTGTGCATGCTCATGTATGAAACAATATAAATTTCATTTTGTGATTGTTAAAAACATGGTTTTTCGTGAAGAGGCTACAAGGAGGGTCAAAATATTGTTTATAGATAAGCATTTTTACTTATTGGACAAAATACCTTATTGGTCATCACATATTTATAATAAACATTTTTACCTATTTATAGATAAGCATTCCAATAATTTAGCACATTGTTTTTATTAATATAAATTTAGCATAAAATGTTAACTTCCATTATTTTCAATTGTATCTTACAACATTACCACTTCGACATTGTGTATTTGATATTAAAATCATTACACACATATACACCATGACAAGAAGAACTTTGTTTTGATGTACAAAAGATTGTTTGACATGTTAGTTTAAGAAATCTTGCTCAATCAAATTCCTTTAAAATGTAAGCAAATCATTAAAACAATTAAATAACCACTTTCATATATACAAAAAAATATGTGAACCTCCAATGTACTTAGGTATTTGTGTCTATTTTAGTATCTCTAAATATCTCGGTAATGCTCAAGCTCTGCAATGTACGGATCTAGCAAATATCCTCAAAGAGGCTTGTAGATAAGGATAGTTAAGCTTAGTTGCTACTCATATGAATTGCAGAGCGTCTAAGTTATCAATTAGTGGTCCAGTTTTGGTCTATGTGTAAGTCAAGGAATGCATGGTGTTTGACCATGTTGCCTCAAGTGCCGACTCGTTTCTATAGTGTGGCACCCCGGCATTTCATCACAGAACCAACAACAATTTTCATGACTCAAACCCTAGCCACAGACGGCGGACGCGACGAAATCGGCCGGTTTTTGAAAACACCGTAAAAAATTCAAAAAAATAAAAAAAATGAGATACCGCCGCGTCACATCATCAAATGTGGCCTACCAACTAGAAAAAAAATACTAAACTTGGAATACCGATGTTTTCTTGAAAATGTGTTCTAAAAAACAACCTACCATGAACGAAGATTCATGACTTTCAAGCCAAACTAGCAATGATATGGCCACATTTGTTGAATAGTTTGTGATAATATGCCCAAATTAGGCTCATGCCTCCGTCTTGCGATGGCAAACAATGTTGCCAAAGCTAGGTTCCAACTTGTTTAAAAAAAACCGATTTTCATTTTTTGAATGCTAAAAACATGCGTTTTTCGTGAAAGCGGCTACAAGGAGGGTCTCCCCAAATGGCGTCGTTCCATGACTATCTCATAGTTGACGCTATTTTACGGACAGTCGCCAAAAATCATGCATTTCTTACCCTCGTAGCTACTCCCGGCCATTCAGACAACCTTCGGCCGATTCAGTTGGAACCGGCTGGAATTTGAACTGCGGGTTCTCCATAGCTTGCCCGTTATTTTTGCTAAAAATCCTTTTTAGCTTCACAGGTAGGCATTTAGAACCAACAACAGATTTGCATGACTCAAAACCTAGCCACTGACGGCCACCGCGACGAAATCGGCCGGTTTTTCAAAACACCGTAAAAAATTCAAAAAAATGTGAGACCGCCGCGTCACATCATCAAATGTGGCCTACCAACCACCAAAAATACTAAACTTAGAATACCGATGTTTTCTTGGAAAGATGTTCTCAAAAACAACCTACCATGAACGAAGATTCATGGCTTTCAAGCAAAACTAGCAATGATATGGCCATATTTGTTGAATAGTTTGTGATAATATGCCCAAATTTGGCTCATGCCCCCGTCTTGCGATGGCAAACAATGTTGCCAAAGCTAGGCTCCAACTTGTTTCACAAAAAACTGTTTTTCATTTTTTTGAATGCTAAAAACATGTGTTTTTCGTGAAGCGGCTACAAGGAGGGTCTCCCCAAATGGCGCTGTTCCATGACTATCTCAAAGTTGACCCTATTTTACGGACGGTCGCCAAAAATCACGCATTTTTGACCCTCGTAGCTACTCCCGGCCATTCAGACAACCTTCGGCCGATTCAGTTGGAACCGGCTAGAATTTGAACTGCAGGTCCTCCATAGCTTGCCCATTATTTTTGCTAAAAATCCTTTTTAGCATCACAGGTAGTCATTTCATCACATAACCAACAACAGATTTGCATGACTCAAACCCTAGCCACACATGGAAGCCGCGACGAAATCGGCTGGTTTTTGAAAACACCGTGAAAAATTCAAAAAAATCAAAAAAAAAAATGAGAGACCGCTGTGTCACATCATCAAATGTGGCCTACCAACTAGAAAAAATACTAAACTTGGAATACTGATGCTTTCTTGAAAAGGTGTTCTATAAAACGACCTACCATGAACGAAGATTCATGACTTTCAAGCCAAACTAGCAATGATATGGCCACATTTTTTGAATAGTTTGTGATAATATGCCCAAATTTGGCTCATGCCTCCGTCATGTGATGGCAAACAATGTTGCCAAAGCTAGGTTCCAACTTGTTTCACAAAAAAAAACCTGTTTTCATTTTTTGAATGCTAAAAACATGCGTTTTTCTTGAAAGCAGCTACAAGGAGGGTCTCCCCAAACGGCGTCGTTCCATGACTACCTCAAAGTTGACCCTATTTTACCAACGGTCGCCAAAAATCATGCATTCTGACCCTCGTAGCTACTCCCGGCCATTCAGACAACCTTTGGCCGATTTAGCTAGAACCGGCTGGAAATTGAATTGCGGGTCCTCCATAGCTTGCACGTAATTTTTGCTAAAAATCCTTTTTAGCTTCATAGATAGCCATTTCATCACAGAATCAACAACAGATTTGCATGACTCAAACCCTAGCCACGGACGGCCGCCGCGATGAAATCGGCCGGTTTTTGAAAACATCGTAAAAAATTAAAAAAAATCAAAAATATGGGAGACCTCCGCGTCACATCATCAATTGTGGCCTACCAACTAGCAAAAATACCAAACTTGGAATACCGATGTTCTCTTGAGTTATTTGGTATGATTTTAGCCATGATTTCTACAAAGTTTACAAAAAAACCTAAATTTTTGTGCCTCCAAACCCAAAAGAATTTTCCCTCCCACACCAAAATTTCCCTCCACAAGAATTTCCCTCTCCCAAAATTTCCCTCCACTCCCTCTCCCACTACCAGGCGGGACCTAGCACTCCCTCTCCCTCTAACATGCGGGATCCCCTCCCCTCCCCTCCCAAAATTTCCCCTTCTTTGCCCTCCCACCCCGCCCGCAACCCTAGCCCCTCCCCATTCCCCATCCCGCAACCCTAGCCCTGCCCCTCCTCTGCTCCGCCCCGCACCTCCCTTCCCCGACGAACCCTGCTCTGTGCTGCCCTGCCGCCCCTCCCCTGCTCTGTGCCGCCCCGCTCCGCGCCACGCCGCCATCCCTCCCCTGCTGTCCCTCCCCTGCTCCGCGTCGCCCCGCCACCCCTCTCTCCGATGATGAATCCACCCTCCCCTCTCCCCTCGACGATGGCGGCTACATCCACAAAGGCGGCTACATCGACCGACCCAGCTACGACTACATCGACGACTGTGACTACATCGACGACGATGGCTACATCGCCACATCATCGACGATCGACGATGGCAGGTAATTCTCCCCTCGATCTTCTAGGGTTCGGTAGATCGCCCTCCTGGTCGATCTAGGGTTAGGATTTGGTCAATCTAGGAGCTCCTGGTGGTTCTTGTTCATGTTCATCTAGGAGGTCCTAGTGATTCTAGGGTTAGGACCTCCTCTCGTAGTCCGCTTCATGGTTTAGGGTTCATGTTATTGTTCATGTTCTTGTTCTTGCTCATGTCCGTTCGATCCCCATCTAGAAGTCCGCTTCATGGTTTAGGGTTCATGCCGATGGAGAGGAAGTGCATGATTTTAGGGGATGGGGATGGATGAGGAAGTGGATGATGTTAGAGGAAGACCTCCCTCTGGTTCATCTTACTTGTATCAGTACTTGCTTGTGTATGTTTCAATTACTCAGCTGGCATACAAGGTTAATTAGGGTTTCCATTCAACACTACTTCCTTATATCAGTAGCACTTGGAGATGAAGGTACTTGCTTGCTTTTTTGGGTTAGGTTCAGGATTCAGTCGATCCCCTCGTTCCTAGTGGTTAGAATTCTTCTTCATGGGGATGGATCGATGGGGATGGGGATGGATTCATGGGGTTAGGGTTCGTGGGGTTATATCCCTCTTGTTCATGGGGTTAGGGTTCATGGGCTTTGAGGTACCTCTGCTTGCTTTGCGTACATGCAACACATGCATAGTACCTTAGTAGAGCTATCAACTGGAAACATTTTTCTTTTTGTTTGAATGTTGTTATATGATGACCCACAAGTGTAGGGGATCTATCTTAGTCCTTTTGATAAGTAAGAGTGTCGAACCCAACGAGGAGCAAAAGGAAATGACAAGCGGTTTTCGGTAAGGTATTCTCTACAAGCACTGAAATTGTAGGTAACAGATAGTTTTGTGATAGGATAATTTGTAACAGGTAACAAGCAATGAAAGTAAATAAAGTGCAGCAAGGTGGCCCAATCCTTTTTGTAGCAAATGACAAGCATGGACAATTTCTTGTAATGAGAAAAGCGCTCCCGAGGACACATGGGAATTATCGTCAAGCCAGTTTTCATCACGCTCATATGATTCGCGTTCGTTACTTTGATAATTCGATATGTGGGTGGACCGGTGCTTGGGTGCTGTCCTTTCTTGGACAAGCATCCCACTTATGATTAACCCCTATTGCAAACATCCGCAACTACAAAAGAAGTATTATGGTAAACCTAACCACAGCATGAGACATATGAATCCAAATCAGCCCCTTACAAAGCAACGCATAAACTAGGGTTTAAGCTTATGTCACTCTAACAACCCATCATCTACTTATTACTTCCCAATGCCTTTGAGGGAGTCCTGGACTAGGGGGTGTCCGGATAGCCGGACTATCATCATCGGCTGTACTCCAAGACTATGAAGATAGAAGATTGAAGACTTCGTCCCATGTCTGGATGGGACTTTCCTTGCCGTGGAAGGCAAGCTTGGCAATACGGATATGTAGATCTCCTACCATTGTAACTGACTCTGTGTAACCCTAGCCCTCTCTGGTGTCTATATAGACCGGAGGGTTTTAGTCCGTAGGACGAACAACCATTACAACAATCATACCATAGGCTAGCTTCTAGGGTTTAGCCTCCTTGATCTTGTGGTAGATCCACTCTTGTACTACCCATATCATCAATATTAATCAAGCAGGAGTAGGGATTTACCTCCATCGAGAGGGCCTGAACCTGGGTAAAAACATCGTGCCCCTTGTCTCCTGTTACCATCTGCCTGGAAACACAGTTCGGGACCCCCTACTCGAGATCTGCCGGTTTTGACACCGACATTGGTGCTATCATTGAGAGTTCCTCTGTGCCGTCACGATCTGGAAGGATGCCTCTTCCCGTCTTTAAAGACGGTACCATCGCCAAAGGAGCCTTGGCCGCCGGCCAAACTATCTGTCTAGGTGGTTTTCTCATGACCACCTATTCGGCCACCGCTTCGACGATGACCTCTCGGGTCATCAAAAGCAATCTTCACGTCAACTCGGAATTTGCTGAGCAGCTGGATCCAATGGAGCTCTCGTCCGTAAACGAGCTCTTGGATCGCATCGCCGCCCTAGGAGTCGCTACAGACTACAATCAGATTGGGCTTAAAACAGATCTGAGCGAGATTAACTCTCCCCAGGTTACCCACCATGTTGCGGTGGTAGAGGAACAACGCGGCGACTCTTCTTCTGTATTAAAAACTAGTTATGTACGGACTCCCGAACCCTCCATGCCGGATTCCCGCGGAGGGACGGACGTCGATCAAGCACTGAACCTAAAGTCATGCAGCGGACCAGACCTGTTGGACAACGTCCAGCAATCGAAGCTTCCAAATTCGGAAACTTTTTGGCCCTTGAGCCTCGAGATGGGCAGGGTTCCGGAGTCAATTCCACCCACCCACCCAAACATATGCGATCTATCTCAAATCCGGCAAGAGCCCGCTGAAACAGTACATCATTACCGGGCTAGATTCCTCCTAGTTATGGACAGGATAAAAGACTGCCGCGAGGAAAACGCAATTTCAATTTTCTGCAATAATTGCACGGACAAGGGAATCTTGAACGCCGTAAGTCATCGTGAAATTACACGCTTCGCCGACCTGGCGTCCATAGTACAAAGGTACTGTGCGATGGAGAGTTTTCGCAAAACCGAAACTAAGTTTTGGGACAATCCAGCTCCGAATACAACCCTAGTCCGAAACAAAAGGGTTCATCATGCTCAGGCACCCGGTACAAAAATCAAAAAGCAAAAACCCCATAAAGGGCACGGAACCGTACTGGAGGGATGGCTCAGCGGACCCTGTAAAATTCACAGCACAGAGGGCGACACTCCAACACATCGCCTTCGAGCATGTTGGATACTGCGGCAGGTGGCCAAAAGTGGCGAAGAGCTTCTAGCCCCGGAGAACCACTCCAACAGTACCACTACGGTATCAACAGTCTTCGAGACTTTCGCATCAAATAATATGCGGAAACGAACAATTCGCAGCCTCGCCGAAGTCTACCAAGTAGCAAAAACAAATCCATGGAGCGACACGGCTATCACCTTCAACGCCAGTGACGAACCTAAATTCCGAACTGCCCGAGCACCAGCCGCATTGGTCCTCAGCCAAATAATGGACGGCTTTCGTCTTACGAAAGTGCTCATGGACGGCGGCAGCGGATTAAACCTCATCTATGAGGAAACCCTTCGAAAAATGGAAATAGACTGGAGCCGCATTGAGTGAAGCAGCACAACCTTTAGAGGAATAATCCCTAGCCGGGAAGCATGCTGCACAGGAAAAATCACACTTGATGTGGTGTTTGGCTCGCTGGACAATTACAGGTCCGAGGAGGTCACGTTCCAAGTGGCCCCGTTCAGCAGCGGATATCACGCTTTATAAGGATGAGAGGCATTCACAATTTTCCAAGCCATACCCCATTATGGGTACATGAAGCTTAAAATGCCCGGGCCCAATGGAACCATCACCCTTGCCAGTGATCCAGACATAGCACTCCGCGCCGAAAACAAGACAGCAGCATTAGCCCTAGAGGCACTATCCGAAGCCCTAGTGGTAGAGGAACTCACCGCGCTGCGCTCTACGGTGAACAGGGATGATGTGATACTCGATAAGAGATCCAAGTCCACCTCTTTTAAACCAGCGGACGAAATAGTCAAATTCCAGGTCCATCCAACGGACCCAACAAAGACGGCCTCCATTGGGGCACAGTTGAACCCTGGTGTAGACGCCGCACTACGAGAATTCCTCCGGGAGAATTGGGACATCTTTGCCTGGCACCTTTCAGATATGCCAGGAATCCCACGCAGATTGGCAGAACACAGCCTAAACTTCCTAAAAGGATTCAAGCCAGTCAAACAGGCTCTTTGGCGATTTTCCTAACCCAAAAGACAGGAAATGGGAGAGGAGCTAGCCAAACTATTGGAAGCTGGATTCATCAGAGACATCAAACATCCGGACTGGCTAGCAAACCTGGTAATGGTACCAAAGAAGGACAAATCTTGGCGCCTATGTGTCGATTTTAAAGACCTCAACAAGGCTTGCCCAAAGGATCCTTTCCCCCTTCCCCGCATCGACCAAATAATCGACGCTACTGCAGGGCACGATTCATTGTGCTTCCTCGACGCATACTCCGGCTACCATCAAATCAAGATGGCGGAGGCGGACCAAGCCGCAACGGCATTCATTACTCCATACGGACCATTCTGCTTCAACACGATGCCCTTCGGACTCAAAAACACCGGCGCAACATACCAGCGCATGATTCAGACATGTCTGGCTACCCAGATCGGCAAAACAGTAGAGGCATACGTAGACGACGTGGTCGTCAAAACCAAACACGTCGAAACTCTAGTAGACGATTTGAGGCTCACATTCGACAACCTCTGAGCACATGACATTAAGCTGAACCCGGAAAAATGCGTTTTCGGCATACCAGCCAGAAAGCTCCTGGGCTTCATTGTATCCGGTATAGGAATCAAAGCAAACCCAGCCAAGATCCGAGCTCGGTCACAGCTGGATATTCCAAAAGACCTCAAACAAATACAAAAATTGACTGGATGCATGGCGGCTCTAAGACGCTTCATCTCCCGTTTGGGAGAAAAGGCATTGCCCCTCTATCGCCTCCTCAGGCGCACCGAACACTTCGAGTGGACGGATGCTGCCACTGCCGGACTCGAAGAAATAAAGGACATATTGGCTACAAATCTGGTCCTGGTCGCGCCTAACCTGGGCGAACCAATGATGTTATATATCGCGGCAACACATCAAGTTGTAAGCGCGGTACTCGTCATCGAACGAGAAACAGAAGGGCATAAATTCCCTCTTAAAAAACCAGTGTACTATGTATCCACTGTCTTAACTCCCTGCAAGTCCCGGTACCCGCATTATCAAAAGATAGCATACGCGGTGTTCATGGCATCCCGGAAGCTGCGACACTACTTTCAAGAGTGTTCGATAACAGTGGCCTCCGAAGTACCCCTCAACGACATCATAAACAACCGCGACGGGACGGGCAGGATCGCAAAATGGGCCATTGAGCTCTTACCATAAGACATAACCTACAAACCACGGCGAGCTATAAAGTTGCAAGTCCTGGCTAACTTCGTCGCCGAATGGACTGAAGCCGAACTCCCTGAAGAGTATGGCGCATACTCCAATTGGATCATGCATTTCGACGGCTCTAAAATATTGGCCGGCTTGGGGACTGGCGTCCTTTTGACATCCCCAACCGGAGATACAGTCCACTACGTACTTCAAATAATGTACACAGACTCCAACAACGCAGCCGAATACGAGGCCCTTCTACACGGTCTCCGGATGGCAATCTCCATGGGCATTCAATGCCTCGAGGTACGCGGAGATTCAAACCTCGCAATATCACAAGTAAACGGAGACTTCGATGCCAAAGATCCAAAAATGGCAGCCTACCGTAACGCTGTCTTAAAACTGTCAGCTCGGTTCGAAGGACTCGAATTCCACCATGTAGCCCGGGATAATAACCAGGCGGCCGACGTGTTGGCACGCATCGGCGCAAAGCGCGACGCCGTCCCTCCAAACATCTTCCTGGAGTGGCTCTTTAAGCCATCCGTTGTATGGGAAGAGGAGTCCGGAAACAACAATCCGGAACCAACCGCACCGCCCAACACCAAACATTCTGACACAATCGGTGGCTCAGCCAATGACGTAACACCTTCCGCCCACGAAATAATGGCAGTCATTCCCCCATGGACGGAACCATTCCTAGCCTACTTAATTAGGCAGGAACTTCCCGAAGACCAAAACGAGGCCCGCTGCATAGTTCGGCGATCTAAAGCCTACAAGGTCCATGAGGGGGAACTTTATAAGGAAAGCACAACCGGAGTCCTTCAAAGGTGTATCTCCGAAGAGGAAGGGCGAAATCTTCTGGCTGAAATTCACGCCGGACTAGGCGGACACCAGGCTGCAGCTCGGGCCCTTGTAGGTAAGGCCTTCCATACATGATTTTATTGGCCAACGGCCCGGGCAGATGCTCAGGACTTGGTCCAACGATGCGTCAGTTGTCAGCTCTTTGCTAATCAGAGCCACATGCCACCCACCGCCCTCAAAACTATACCCATCACCTGGTCATTTGCGGTCCGGGGGCTTGACATGCTTGGACCCCTTAAAGGGGGAACCCATAAGCAAAAATACCTATTGGTCATGGTGGACAAATTCACCAAATGGATAGAGGCCAAGCCAGTTAAAATGGCCGAATCCGGACCTGTGATAGACTTCATATCCGGGGTAGTACACCATTACGGTGTCCCCCACAGCATCATCACCGATAACGGCACGAACTTCACGGCCGACGAGGTTAAACTCTGGTGCAAAAATATGGGCATTAAGTTCGACTACGCTTCAGTCTATCACCCTCAAACCAACGGTCAAGTTGAATGAGCAATTGGTCTAATCATGAGCGGCATCAAACCCAGATTAGTGCGGTCCCTTACGGAATCTAACACACACTGGGTAGAGGAGCTCGACTCCGTACTCTGGGGGCTGCGGACCACGCCAAACCGTACTACCGGGTTCACACCATTCTTTATGGTATACGGCGCAGAGGCAGTTTTGCCCTGCGACATAATTCATGACTCACCTCGAGTGCGCCTGTACGAAGAAAGAGAAGCCGAGTTGGATCGGCAGGACAGCTTGGACGCATTGGAGGAGGAACGCGACACGACAAAGGCTCATTCCGCATTCTATCAGCAGCAGGCTCGAAGATATCAAAGTAGAGAAGTACGGGCTAGAACTTACAATGTTGGCGAACTAGTTCTACGCCTGCCGGACAAGAAAAAGGACAAACTCAAGACCAAATGGGAAGGTCCCTTCATCATCGACCAAGTTCTGACCGGCGGAGCATACCGTCTGCGAAATGCATGGGACAACCGACTCGAGATGAACCCATGGAACGCAGCCCGCCTCCGAAGATTCTACGCATAGCGCCGGACTCAGAGTTCGTCTCCTTCCTCCGTCCACATTTTCACACTTTAGCTGTCTTTTGTTTCTCTCTTTTCTCCCACATTTTTCATAAAAGCCCTTGAGGGCCTATTTGCGCATTGTTTGCACACACTTGATGCGCTACCCGCACTCATTATACCTGGGGGCTTCTTTAACAGAAGCTTACTTATACGGGCTTTATGCCCAACACATGTGTCAAACTTCCGCATGTACCTTTTATTCACCATTATATGCATCGATATGACTTAAGTTTTGGCAAAGCTGGGTTGCCTGGCTCCCGTGCTTACCCCTACGTTCCCGATTGTTCGGCTAGGAGGTAAAGGGAGCACCTCCGCGATTGCTATAGCCGGGTCAGCCGGATGTGTACCTCAGACTGGGTGAAGCCGAAAGCTAGCGTTCTTAAGGGAATATTCGGACGGTGACTTGAAAGATGATTTTTTATTTATTTATCTGCCCCCAGATGTTTTCCTGCTCTTTTCGCTGTCCGGACATGCACTTTAGGGCATGCCTCCCAGGGAAAGGAACCCTTAATGGAACTATTCTCCCTGGAAGATGTTTCTTACTAACCATGTAATATAACATAACTAGTTGGGCACTTGTCTGATAAAGCACTAATGACCCCTACGCCTGGTCTCCATGCATGCCTTCGTTTTTTCATAACCGAGAAGGTATTTGGACACACTCCGGACTCCAGGGTCCCGAGGTTGAAGCGAAAAGGTCAGCAAAGACAAACGATCTACAATCCGGCTAGAAGACATTTCACATGTCATTTTAAATATATCGTCAAATTGACTGACTGTACTCCTCCTCAATCCCGTCTAACAGGCTGTCTAATTTACAGTCCCGTTGGGAATACTTAGCGGCTAACTCTACCTGGCCGTACACTAAGCTCACAGGGATCTCCTTCCCATCAGGCCCCACAGGTCCGACCTCGGCCATGTGGTTGGGATCTGCCTTCTTGTACCACGTCTTCACCATGGCCCAGGCCTCCCTGGCACCTTGACTGCAGGCCGATATCTTCCATAAACGGAAGCGCTGCCGTGCTCCCTGAAGCTTCTCCGCAAGCTCCCCAAGGCCTTCGGGTAGGGAGATGGATGTCCATAAGGCCTGGACGACGCCACTCATCGCCTGCCGAACACGTTCGAGCAGTTGCTCCAGCTCGGGAAGTTGGTCACCCGTTGAACCGGGCATTTCCTCCGCAGGGCGACCTGTGAGCACACCTACAGACATATTTTTGTCAATCGAGTTCCTCTCCGAACTCTTCTTTTCAAAAGAGTTTGCTCAAGCACTTACTATAGATGCCGCGACGAAGCCGCTGATTCTCCTTCACGGAGCCAGACAGCTGGGCCCGAACACCTTTTAGCTCTTCTCCAATATGGGTGTGGGCATCTTGGAGCTTATTCCTCTCCTGCTGCACCTTCATAAGCACCCTCTCGCCGGCCTTCAGCTGGCGTAGTAGCTGTTGCTTGTCCGGATCAAGTCCAGCAACATCTGCAATATTATTGTCAGACTTATACGCACGCCGCACACTGCTTATCTTTTTGAAATATGTGTTATCGAAGGGGGTCTCGGTGTCTCCTCCGGCGGCGGCTAGTGCGGCCTCAAGTTGGGCCTTGCACCCTTGTAGCTCCTGAGACAATTGGGCATTCTTCTCCGTGAGATCCTGCATATCAAATGATCCTTAAATCGGTTATTTTAACTACTTTATGTCTCGGGGGCTACTGGCATATACAACTATTAAAATCCTTTACCCGTATGTCTTTTACATACTGCTCCGTGGCTCTGGTTAAACCATCTTGAGCGGCACGGAGGTGCGTGTCTCCCGCGTTAAAGGCATTCAACGCCTCTGGGGAGAAACACGCGTCACGAAGAACTGTCCGGCGGCGCCTATGATTCATGGCGCTCTCCACGTCAGACCTGGTGGCGGACAGCCTGTCGGCATCCTCCGTTGGAGGAGTATCCAGCTCACGCCTTGCGCTCGCCTCCCCCTCCGGACCAGGTGTTGGAGCCTGGCTGGCGGAGGCTTGGTTGGCAACCTCTCCGGGCACAGTCCGGCGAGCGCTCTTTCTCCTGGAAAAGTCATGAGCATTAGTACACCTCCTAGGAATCTTTTCCCTAAATAACGGTCGCGAGCTATACCGTTGCGGTGACGTTTCGATATTCGCACCGCACCCCTCTTCCGCCTGCTAGGCCGGACTGGCCCTTGTTGGTCGGCCACCGCGAGTTCGGCTTCCAGCCTTGAAGGCACCTCCTGTGAGACACCGTTTTATACGATGGTCAGAAATACGCAAGGACGAAATAATGGTGTCAGGACTTCGGTCATAATTACCTGGGAAGCCGGAGAGAAGCCGGGGTAGTCAGCCGTAATGGCGACTAGAGCATTGTCCATGCTGAGTTGGTAGAACACCCCGTCAATTAGCTCCACCTTTATGTCCGGATCTTCTCCGGAAGCCGGATCAAGGGATCTTCCCGGATCCTCGGGTTGTGGAGCCGGACTGTGTATGTCCTCCACATCCCGACGCAGTTCCTGCGTCAAAATCATAAAGTAAGGTACTTCAACTTTGAAGGCATGGGTCGGATAAATAAACATCCGCTTACCCAGCTACGAGGGTTATTCATGGAGAACCCATTCAACGGGCTCGTCTGGAGGAATTCCTCCTTCTCCCCCTTGTACAGGCTGGACAGAATCTTCACCAGATCTGTGGCCGATCCCGGCCCCTTACGGCCGTGACGTGTGGCATCATTCTCCCCGTTGAAGTCCCACATAGGGTGGCCCCTGTATTGGAGTGGTTGCACCCCTCGCATAATGCACGTGGCCATGACTCCAATCATGGTCAATCCGTAATGGGCCAGTAACCTAATCCGGCCCATCAAATAATGGACGCTCCTGTCTTCCTCCTGTTGAGGGCTCCGTGGGCGCCAACTTAGGCGTTTCTTCAGAGGAGCCTTGGTGAACTCCGGGAGGCCGATCCGAACTGGGTCCGGCAGTGGAGCATCTTCCACATAAAACCATTCCGAGGGCTAGTCTTCGGACGCCCTCTTTGGGGTTCCGGATAGATATCCGGTCCCGGCGATGCGCCATATTTTGGCTCCGCCCACTTGATATATTGACCCCTTATGAGAACGGGGTACGAGGCAAAATAGTCTCTTCCACAACGCAAAATGGGGCTCGATGCCCAGGAACAGCTCACAAAGAGCTACAAAACCCGCGATGTGCAGAATAGAGGCGGGCGTGAGGTGATGAAGCTGGAGTACGTAGAACTCCAGAAGCCCCTGGAGAAACAGGTGTATGGGAAATTCGAGCACCCTTATTAGATAAGGGACGAAGCACACCCGCTCTCCATTGGAGGGACTAGGGGTGTCCTCCGCTTGCTTCCCACATTTGTAGGTGGCCAGCCCGGCTCAAACCAGGACCATAAAGAGGGAGGTATCCCTCCGCTTGGAGCGTCACCAGCTCGTTGTGCGGAACTGAACATCCCCTCCAATCTCCTGGCTGAGGGCTAGGAGCGCGAGAGGAGGAGCCGCGTCGACGGTCCATGATAGAATGGATTTTTGGTCAGAAGCGTTCCGACGAGTACTCGCGGAAGGAAGATGGTGTGATTTGGATCTGGGTTCTTGCCTCTCTTATAGGCAGATTATTTGCGCAGCTAGGGGGTAAAATATAAGAGGAAGCCAGACACTATTCGGCAGGCACATAGAATTTGGAGGAGAACCCGCCTTGCAACGCCAAAGACAATATACGCCTGTTTTGGGGGCTACTGAGGCAGGCACATAGAATTCGGACTCGTCGTCATTGAAGCTTGGTTCGGGGGCTACTGAGGGAGTCCTGGACTAGGGGTGTCCGGATAGCCGGACTATCATCATCGGCCGGACTCCAAGACTATGAAGATAGAAGATTGAAGACTTCATCCCGTGTCCGGATGGGACTTTCCTTGGCATGGAAGGGAAGCTTGGCAATACGGATATGTAGATCTCCTACCATTGTAACCGACTCTGTGTAACCCTAGCTTCTATATAAGCCGGAGGGTTTTAGTCCGTAGGACGAACAACCATTACAACAATCATACCATAGGCTAGCTTCTAGGGTTTAGCCTCCTTGATCTCGTGGTAGATCCACTCTTGTACTACCCATATCATCAATATTAATCAAGCAGGAGTAGGGTTTTACCTCCATCGAGAGGGCACAAACCTAGGTAAAAACATCGTGCCCCTTGTCTCCTGTTACCATCTGCCTGGACGCACAGTTCGGGACCCCCTACCCGAGATCCGCCTGTTTTGACACCGACAGCCTTCCTCTAGGCCGAAATAATGGTGAAGTGTCATGTAGTCAACGTTCACATAACAACACTAGAGGAGAGGCAACATACATCTCATCAAAATATCGAACAAATACCAAATTCACATGACTACTAATAGCAAGACTTCACCCATGTCCTCAGGAACAAAAGTAACTACTCACAAAGCATATTCATGTTCATGATCAGAGGAGTATTAATATGCATTAAGGATCTGAACAAATGATCATCCACCGGATAAACCAACTAGCATCAACTACAAGGAGTAATCAACACTATTAGCAACCCGCAGGTACCAATATGAGGTTTGGATACAAAGATTGGATGCAAGAGATGAACTAGGGTTTGAGAGGAGATGGTGCTGGTGAAGATGTTGATGGAGATTGACCCCCTCCCAATGAGAGGATCGTTGGTGATGACGATGGTGACGATTTCCCCCTCCCGGAGGGAAGTTTCCCCGGCAGAAAAGCTCCGCCGGAGCCCTAGATTGGTTCCACCAAGGTTCCGCCTCGTGGCGGCGGAGTTTCGTCCCGTAAGCTTACTTATGATTTTTTCCAGGGTAGAAGACTTCATATAGCAGAAGATGGGCACCGGAGGGCCACCAGGGGGCCCACGAGGTAGGGGCACGCCCACTAGGGGTGGGCGCGCCCCCACCCTCGTGGCCAGGGTGTGGGCCCCCTCTGGTACTTCTTTCGCTCAATAATTCTTATTAATTGCAAAAATGACTTTTGTGGAGTTTAAGGACTTTTGGAGGTGTGCAGAACAGGTTTCCAATATTTCCTCCTTTTCCAGCCCAGAATCCCAGCTGTCGGCATTCTCCCACTTCATGATAAACCTTGTAAAATAAGAGAGAATAGCCATAAGTATTGTGACATAATGTGCAATAATAGCCCATATTGCAATAAATATTGATATAAAAGCATGATAAAATGGACGTATCATTATATCGTTGGTAATCTTATTTTGAGATGGGGATGCATTCGTGGGTTTAGGGTTTTGTGGGGAGGTGGTTCTTTCTTCTAGATTTTGTATGCTCTATTTTGATTGTGCATCCCTGTCAATGACTCGGATTGCTTGATGTTTTGTGTTGTCATGTGGATGCCCTGTGGCAGCTCACCTATGGCCTTATTTGTCCTACATGTTATTGAGCAGCATCAAGAGGAGGAGCTCAAGCACGGCTACCACGACGCACCACCACAAAAGCAGCTAGAACATCTATCTCCATCAACTTCTTCCTCTGCTGCCAATCCTATTATGTGTTCTTGATTATGGTCACCACTAAATCTAAAGCTATGCAGTTGTTGTTCCCATGCTATCTAGGGTTTGTAGTTTCCCATTTATGTGTGGTTTCTATCATGTGAGCTCCTGCCATGCTTTGGTTTACATATGGATGATCTTATTCCATAGCTATATTCCTGGGTTTGCTAAATTGATCAGTGGTAGTGCTGATCTGTCATTGCTTCCTATGGGACTATGTTGTTCATATAGAAAGGTTCCTGCTCACTACACTACTAGACAGGAATGTTGTCATCAATGAATAAGAACAGCAACTTGTGCTTCAATCAGACAAGTTGACCTTTGCAATGCTCTCTTTTACTAGTGCATTTTCCAAATGGAATGATCATGTATGCTTACCTGTTTAGCAGAACCATTCCTGCATTCGTCGATTTCTATTCTAATTTATGAGTTCAATTTCATTTTCAGATGCAATGACTACCAAGACTAGACTTAGAAAGGGCAAAGGGCTAGAGAGAATCACCAAGTCGCTTGGTAGCAAGGTGCCTATCCAAATTGCCGAAGGGATGAAGCATCCAAAGAAGCCTCTGCAGGCAGCAAACCTTGCTTCTGAGTGTGGACTCGTTGCAAGAAGCCATCTGCCGTTTCTTCCTCACTTCAAGATATACAAAAAAATGCTAGTGTATTGGAGAACTACATTGGGAAAGTTGTTGTAAGCTACTTGTTTCATAGTTAATGTGCTATCTATTTTCTGTTACACCTATGAATGAACTAATATTGTTCCTACCTTGTTTGCTGTCTTGGTAGGCAAATTTTGAGATGAACACGGACTCGGAGACCATCAAGACCGCGTGAAAAGATATTCTGCAGAAAAAATCAAAGAACAGACGCCATGAGATCAAGAAGAAGAATTTTGATCCCGTAGCCACAAACAAAGTCAACATCAAGTCTCCGGTGCTAGATCTGACGGACGGTGAATGGCAAGCTCTGGTGGAGATGTGGTCTACCCCAAGACACAAGGTTTGTCTCTGCTTTGGTTGCTGCTTTATGTTCTGCACATGATATGCTAGTGCTAGATCATGCTGACAGTATGCTTTTTTGTAGGAAACCTGTGTGTCAAACAAGATGAATCGAGAAAAAGCCATGTACAATCAGAGAACTGGTTCCAGGCACTACACAGGACACATTTTTGCCACTATGAGAACTCTTCTCTAAAGACCTTACCGTTTGAGCCTCGTTGAATAACATTTCTAATTCTTGCTGAATAACATTTTGATTTTTGTTGAAAAACATTACAGAAAGAAGAGCGTAAGGGTGAGGAGCTGTCTGCAATTGACTTGTTTAAGGCCGCCCACAACAACAAGAAGCACGGGTTTTCGGAGCTAGTCAAGACTGCTATAGTAAGTCACTCCATGCTTTGTCCAGCCAGTTCAAACTTTTGTTGCTGTTTGATTCACAGCCAGCTTTGATGTTGTTTGATGCTTTGATGCTGTTTGATTCGAAGCCAGTCAAGAACACACACTATGTTCCATGCTTTGATGCTACTTGATAGTTCAACAAAGATATCAGAACTTGTTGTAGCTATTTGTTGCATTTTTTATGATATGATGAAATTTGATTGGAATAATGATGTTTGATGATCGGCTCACTCGACAAGCCATCTTATATAGAACCACCATTCTAGGCTTAATGAAGCGATCATATTATTCCAATTGCATGTCTCCAGGTCACATAAGTTACTAGTCAAATAATGCTGTCAAGTTACTAGATTTTGTGTGCTAGTTTGGTTACTTCAAATAATCCATTTGTGTGCTGGTTTGGTTTCTCTTGCTTGGTTTGGTTTCCAAAATGTGAAATATATCTGCCACTAATGCCTATCATTTTCCTCCATATGCTACCTTGAGATGGAAAAAATGAAGGACGCGCCGGTACTAGAAGGCGAAGTGCCAAAGTCTGATGCTGAAATTGCTAAAGAAGTGCTCAAGACCGAAGTCAAGCAAAGCACATTCCTCCGGAATGTTGGGCTCCAGTCATCTAGGACCAATTCTGGCAAAGCAACTGCTGCTGTGGCTGCTCATGTTCGTGATCTTGAGCAAAAGCTGGAGAGGTCGGGGCTTCAAGCTGAAGTGATGCAAGAAGAATTGGCGGCAATCAAGATGAAGGCGGAAGAAGCTGAAGCTGCACGCGGCAAGGAAGTTGAGCTATTGCGCAAGAAGTCTGAAGAGCAGGATGAGATGTTAGCTCACTTGATGGATCTCTTTGGAGCTAAAGCAGTTTGATGGCTTTGCAGTTTATCTTTGAACATGTCATAGTAGGTCGTGAACTTATGTCGTAGTAGGTCGTGAACTTATGTCGTAGTAGGTCATGAACTTATGCAGTTTGTTGCATTTGCACTTGGCAAGTGAACCTGGTAGCACTTGTGAACCTGGGATCTTGTGAACCTAGAAGCACTTGTGAACCTGGGCTCTTGTGAACCTGGGAGCACTTATTGTTGAACCAGTGATGGCTGTGCAGTTATGCCATTTTGGAAGCTGTGAAGTTATGATCCTGTGAAGTTATGCATTTTCTGAATTATTTTAGTTTTGTTTGGATCACAGAATATTATTTGGATTAATTGGGCTCTAAACTTAGTTGGACTGCAAAAAGGCCGAGGCTGAAACAAGAATTAGACTAAAAAGGCTTGGGCCTAACAAAGAGTTGACTGATAAAAAATAGTTTGTAAAAGGCTGCATCCCAGAAAATAAAAGGCCAAGGCCCAAACTAGAACTAGACTAAAAAGGCTGTGGCCCAAAACAAGAGTGGACAATAAAAAAACAGTACGGGAATCAGTTAATTTGCCGTCTGGGGAGCTCTTTGCCGTCAGCTTTTCGTCGGGACAGACGGCAAAGACCACTTTTGCCATCAGTTACTGACGGCAAAGAATGGATAACGGCAAAGACATACTTTGCCGTCTGTAAAAAAAACACAGACGGCAAAGATGCTTTGCCGTCTGCATTTTTTCTTTCCAGACGGCAAAGTGCTCACTTCGCCGTCTGTAAAGAAAACCACAGACGGCAAAAATCTTTGCCATCTATGTTTTTTTTACAGACGGCAAAGTGCTATTTTGCCGTCTGTAAAAAAACCAGCAGACGGCAAAGAAAAAACACAGCCCACGAATCAATCACGCGGATCAGTGACATGGCAAAATCTGGTCCACACATCCCTACAAAGCAAAACCCACTCGCCCCACGCCCCATGCCCATGCCCCCACCACCACTCTCTCTCTCTCCACCTTATCTTCCTTATCCTCCTGACAGCCCACCCACCCCTGACCCCCATCACGATCTCTTTCTGACCTCGGTGCTCTCGATCCAGAGAGAACGCCGCCACCACCTCGCCTACAGGCCATGCCCTCGCCGACCACCACCTCTCCTGCCGGCTCCGGCCTCGCCGGCCAGCACCTCGACCGCCCGCCACGGCCTCGCCCGCCGTCCTCGGGCCTTCCCTCTTGGCCTCCAGATCCAGCGGCCCCGTTCCCCTTCGCCCTCGCGGACCGCCGGCCTGGCGCCGTCGCCCCAGTCGACCTGTGCGCCCCGTCCCCCGTCGCCCCAGCCGGTCGCCGGCCCCGTTCCCCGTCGCCCAACCCGCCACGGCCCGTCTTCACCACCGGCGCCACCGGGCCCGACCCCGTCCCCCTTCGCCACCGCAGGCCACTGGCCCCGGCCTGTCGCCCTCGCGGACCGCCGGCCTGGCGCCGTCGCCCCGTCCCCCGTCGTCCCAGCCGGTCGCCGGCCCCATTCCCCGTCGCCCCCACCCTCCATGGCCCGTCTTCACCACCGGCGCCACAGGGCCCGACCCCGTCCTCCTTCGCCACCGCAGGCCACTGGCCCCGGCCCGTCGGCCCAGCATGCGTGCACCGGCCGCGGCCCTCGACGCCGCACCATCTCCCGGATGAGGTTGGCAAGCTCCGGCGCCGCGGCGGACGGCTTGAGCTACTCGGGAGGATCTCGTTCCTCCAATGTGGAGCCAGCTCCTCTGACATACACAAGAAAAGGGAGAGAAGCACAGTGCTCCTTTGTGTAGAAAAAAAGAAGGGAAGTCAGAGAGATGGTGTTGGCATTGTAGATAATCTGCTGTAGACGATTAGTGTCGGTAATTACTGTAGTTAACGACAGTGCCACCTTGTTTTTGCTGCGGCTGTGGCGAAGCAAAGTCAGGGAGGTGTAGCTCTACCTGACTTTTCTTTGTGAAATCCGTCTGTGTGTACTGTGTGTAATATATTGGTCTGTAATCTGTTCATCTGGGGAAATAGAGCAGTTTTATATTGTGAAATTCATTCGGTGGTCGTTGATTCTTGGAACAACAAATGTTGGATACTGTGGTGTTCGTGGTACATTTGTTTATTTTTTTAATATATAAATTCTTTGCCGTCTGTTATTTAGGACGAAGATGGCAATGACAGATCCCGGCTGACGGCGAATCTACTTTTCTTTGCTGTATGTTATATACACGGTTGACGGCAAAACTTTAGTTTAGCTGACGGCAAAATCTTTGCCGTTAAGCAGAAAAATAGTAGACGGCAAAGTATTCTTTTCCGATTAATCTTTGCCGTCTGACTTTGCCGTCTACTTCCTGACGGCAAACTCTTTGCCGTTTGGATTTACGTCTTTGCCGTCTGTTATCCACAGACGGCAAACTAGCAGTTTCCTGTAGTGAAAGTGACCAGAAAAAGGTTCCATCCCAAAAAATAAAAGGCCAAAGTATTGGGCTAGGCCCACATAGATAAGCAAAACAAAGAGAAAAAAAACATTAAATGGGCTGAATTATTGGGCTTGGCCCATGTAGACGGCTGAAATGGACTAGGATGATTCTATTTTGCGACCTTTTCATTTGGTCATAATTCTACCACGTCAGCTTGCCATGGTGGATCTGACGTGGTGTGGGCAGATTGCTAGTGACCAAAATAATTGGTCGTTGAATTTATGAACTTTTTTTGGTCATAAACGTCAACGACCATTCCCGAAGAAAGGGCGTTAATTTTAGTTTACGACGACAAGCTTTTGACCATCAGTTTTTGCTCACAAAAAGGTCACAAATGGAAAACAATGACCATTCAGTGACCAATAGTGATGGTCACAAGTTGACGTATTTCTTGTAGTGACATGTCAATTTTAACCTGGTTTGCGGTGGACGGACAGTGTTATTACCTTTTTGAGTGTAGATAACATGGTAAACAAGTAAAATCCAATAGCATGCATGTATACATTTGGATTATTAAGAGCAAAGTTTTGAATTTTTATTTTATTTGCTACCTTTTTGTAATATTTGAGAGGATTTCATAACATATGTGATGTACATGACTTAGAAACCGAAGCATTCCCAAGAAAGAATCACAGTTTTGAAAGACAATGTCATAGTTTTTGGAAGCGCGACGATAGTTACTTCACCGTTTGACCTCAAAGTTGTTTCTACATGCAAGATACAACATTACATGGTCCGTGTTATTGTTTGGCATTATTTTGGGGGTCAAATTCTATGTTAAATAACTAAATGGATTTACGTTTATCTGATGGACATAAATTTTACCTACAAGTACATGAAAAATGCTAAGCAATTGGTAGAAAGATAACATTTAAATTAATGAATATATCCTTAGTATTATACAAAGAGTGTTTTGACTCAAAAATATTGATGGGAAAATTCATATAGTAAATTGGATGTTTTTTTAATTTATAAAAATGCAAATGAAGTCTGAAAAAAATGAGAAGTTGCATGGCATCATGATACGACATATAGAGCCCGTGGTTCAAAATTGAGAAGGCTTCATAATTTTTTATGTACATTGCATAGAAATTGAACATATATGTGAAGAATAGTAGTTCTAAAAGGGAAAGTGTAAGGTTTGAAGGCAAAGCGACAATTGATTCTACTTAACATACACTATTACATCTTCAATGTCAAAATTTGGCATAGGTTTCATTTTCTATTTTAAGTCATTAAATGGATTTCTAGGTATTTAATGTATATAATTCAATTTTGAACTACAAATATAAGAAAATGCCCACAAATTGGTTAAAAAATCATATTCCAGTTGCTGAGTTAATTTCAGGTCTTATACAAGAAATATTTGAAATTCAAACATTTATGTGGGAAAATGAAAATTAACTTAGACCTTATTGCCTTATGAATTTAAAAATTGCGAGTGGAGTCTGTAAAACAAGAAAACTGGCCTCGTTTCAAAATATGATACCCATGGTATGTGTTTAAAATTTGGGAAGGTTTCACAAAAGTTGCGATCTACATTACCTATAAATCAAAGTATCTCTTAGGAATAAGCGTAGCTTCGAAAGAGATGTTGTGTGGTTTAAAGGCAACAATAATCACTTTAACATTTGATCTTGATTTTATTTCCTACACTAAACATGCACTACTAAATCTTTGTATGTCAAAAATTGGCAATTTTGAGGGTTGAAAAGTTGTATTTTAATTAAAATTATATTTAAAAATACCCTCAAATTGGTTGAAAACCATGTTTAAGTTACTGAGTGTACTTTTAGTCTTATACAAGGAAAAATATAAACATTTAGGTTGGAAAATCCAAACACTAACTAAGAGGTTATTTGTTTCCTAATGTAAAATAAATGCAAATGAAGTCTGAAGAACATGTAACTAGGCACGGTGTCATGATATGACATCTAGAGGTTATAGTTAAAATATTAGAAGGTTTAACTTAATTTTGTGATGTACATTTGTTATATTACTAAAGCATTTTCAAAGAAGAATCATAGTTTTGAAAGGAAAAGCATGAGGTTTGAAGATGAATTCACAGCTACTTCATCGTTTGACCTTGATTTGTTTTTTACATGCAACGTATATCATTACATTTTCCATGTCAAGGTTTGGCATGGTTCATTTTCCATTTTAAGAAATTAAATGGATTTTTGAGTATTTAAAATGGGTATAATACAAACTTGAACTACATCTACATGAAAAAAATACCTAAACATTGGTTGGAAAATAAAATTTGAGTTGTAGTCTTGAATAATATTCTTGAATTGATTTTTACTTTTTGGAGGATTTTTGGAATAGTTTAAGAGGGAAAATATTAGGAACCCTTTTATTATTATTTTTGTTAAAAAAGACAAAACAATTTCTTTTATATAATTTAGACCCATCTCCTATATGTTATGGGCCAGCCGTTTTGGCTTTGGCCACGTGCGCCTCACCACGACCAAATGGGTGGGGGCAACCCAACCCGCAGGCTTTCTATTCCCCCCTCTCCCTCATTCTCTCTCCCAAGCCACAATCCCTTTCTCGTCTCATGCTCGTTGATTCATTACGGTCGATGCCGACGTATTTCGTTGCCCAGCTCATGATCAACTCCCCTCTCCCTGCTTTACCATCTCTACCATCTGTAACCAATGCTCACCACCTCAGGCCCTCATAGGCAATCCATATGTGGATAGGATTTCCGGCGCGACATCGTTAGGGAAGACGGCGTGGATGACACCTATGACTTTATGTCATCTTCCACGATGTCATTTGCATGCTCCTCGGCTGGATTTAATGCTTGGTGTACAAATTCGATACACTTGATGGACAATAATTTGGATGGGCCCACACTTGATATATGGGGCTAGGCCCAGAATATTACTACTAAGAAAAACCGTTTTGGGCGGGAAGGCTCCAGCCTGTTAAATCCCTTAAGTAGACTCGATGCTGTCAAAAAGTGGTAGATATTTAATTATTTCATTATGCAGCAACATATGCAAGGTATTGAAGCATCCTTTAGAACAATATCACATTTATTATAGTGGAGGGAAATAAAAGATAAGCTGCCTGGTATCTTTAAAATATATGTTCTTTATGAATAATAGTATATGTCAGCACTTACTAAAGATCATATTGGACAAAATACCTTATTGGTCATCACATATTTATAATAAACATTTTTACTTATTTAGAGATAAGCATTCCAATAATTTAGCACATTGTTTTTATTAATATAAATTTAGCATAAAATGTTAACTTCCATTATTTTCAATTGTATCTTACAACATTACCACTTTGACATTGTGTATTTGATATTAAAATCATTACACACATATACACCATGACAAGAAGAACTTTGTTTTGATGTACAAAAGATTGTTTGACATGTTAGTTTAAGAAATCTTGCTCAATCAAATTCCTTTAAAATGTAAACAAATCATTAAAACAATTAAATAACCACTTTCATATATACAAAAAAATATGTGAACCTCCAATGTACTTAGGTATTTGTGTCTATTTTAGTATCTCTAAATATCTCGGTAATGCTCAAGCTCTGCAATGTACGGATCTAGCAAATATCCTCAAAGAGGCTTGTAGATAAGGATAGTTAAGCTTAGTTGCTACTCATATGAATTGCAGAGCATCTAAGTTGTCAATTAGTGGTCCAGTTTTGGTCTATGTGTAAGTCAAGGAATGCATGGTGTTTGACCATGTTGCCTCAAGTGCCGACTCGTTTCTATAGTGTGGCACCCCGGCATTTCATCACAGAACCAACACCACATTTGCATCACTCAAACCCTAGCCACGGACGGCCGCCGTGACGAAATCAGCCGGTTTTAGAAAACACCGTAAAAAATTCAAAAAAAAATCAAACAAATGAGAGACCGCCACGTCACATGATCAAATGTGGCCTACCAACTAGCAAAAATACTAAACATGGAATACCAATGTTTTCTTGAAAATGTGTTCTCAAAAACGACCTACCATGAACGAAGATTCATGGCTTTCAAGACAAACTAGCAATGATATGGCCACATTTGTTCAATAGTTTGTGATAATATGCCCAAATTTGGCTCAGGCCTCCGTCTTGCAATGGCAAACAATGTTGCCAAAGCTAGGTTCCAACTTGTTTCACAAAAAAAACCGTTTTTCATTTTTTGAATGTTAAAAACATGTGTTTTTCGTGAAGCGGCTACAAGGAGGGTCTCCACAAACGGCGTCGTTCCATGACTATCTCAAAGTAGACCCTATTTTACGGACGGTCGCCAAAAATCATGCATTTCTGACCCTCATAGCTACTCCCGGCCATTCAGACATCCTTCGACCGATTCAGCTGGAACCGGCTTGAATTTGAACCGCTGGTCCTCCATAGCTTGCCCGTTATTTTTGCTAAAAATCCTTTTTAGCTACACAGGTAGGCATTTAATCACAGAACCAACAACAGATTTGCATGTCTCAAACCCTAGCCACTGACGGCCGTCGCGACGAAACCAGCCGGTTTTTGAAAACACCGTAAAAAATTAAAAAAAATCAAAAAAATGAGAGATTGCCGCGTCACATCATCAAATGTGGCCTACCAGCTACCAAATAAATAAACTTGGAATACCGATGTTTTCTTGAAAAGGTGTTCTAAAAAACAACCTACCATGAACGAAGATTCATGACTTTCAAGCCAAACTAGCAATGATATGGTCACATTTGTTGAATAGTTTGTGATAATATGCCCAAATTAGGCTCATGCCTCCGTCTTGCGATGGCAAACAATGTTGCCAAAGCTAGGTTCCAACTTGTTTCACAAAAAAACCGGTTTTCATTTTTTGAATGCTAAAAACATGCGTTTTTCGTGAAAGCGGCTACAAGGAGGGTCTCCCCAAATGGCGTCGTTCCATGACTATCTCATAGTTGACCCTATTTTACGGACAGTCACTAAAATTCATGCATTTCTGACCCTCGTAGCTACTCCCAGCCATTCAGACAACCTTCGGCCGATTCAGTTGGAAACAGCTGGAATTTGAACTGCGGGTTCTCCATAGATTGCCCGTTATTTTTGCTAAAAATCCTTTTTATTTTCACAGGCAGGCCTTTAGGACCAACAACAGATTTGCATGACTCAAACCCTAGCCACTGACGGCCACCGCGACGAAATCGGCCGTTTTTTCAAAACACCGTAAAGAATTCAAAAACATGTGAGACCGCCGCGTCACATCATCAAATGTGGCCTACCAACCACCAAAAATACTAAACTTGGAATACCGATGTTTTCTTGGAAAGATGTTCTCAAAAACAACCTACCATGAACGAAGATTCATGGCTTTCAAGCAAAACTAGCAATGATATGGCCATATTTGTTGAATAGTTTGTGATAATAAGCCTAAATTTGGCTCATGCCCCCGTCTTGCGATGGCAAACAATGTTGCCAAAGCTAGGTTCCAACTTGTTTCACAAAAAAACTGTTTTTCATTTTTTGAATGCTAAAAACATGTGTTTTTCGTGAAGCGGCTACAAGGCGGGTCTCGCCAAACGGCATTGTTCCATGACTATCTCAAAGTTGACCCTATTTTACGGACGGTCGCCAAAAATCACGCATTTCTAACCCTCGTAGCTACTCCCGGCCATTCAGACAACCTTCGGCCAATTCAGTTGGAACCGGCTAGAATTTGAACTGCAGGTCCTCCATAGCTTGCCCGCTATTTTTGCTAAAAATCCTTTTTAGCATCACAGGTAGGCATTTCATCACAGAACCAACAACAGATTTGCATGACTCAAACCCTAGCCACAGATGGTAGTCGCGACGAAATCGGCTGGTTTTTGAAAACACCGTAAAAAATTCAAAAAAAGAGAGACCGCCGCATCACATCATCAAATGTGGCCTACCAACTAGAAAAAAAACTAAACTTGGAATACCGATGTTTTCTTGAAAAGGTGTTCTAAAAAATGACCTACCATGAACGAAGATTCATGACTTTCAAGCCAAACTAGCAATGATATGGCCACATTTGTTGAATAGTTTGTGATAATATGCCCAAATTTGGCTCATGCCTCCGTCATGCGATGGCAAACAATGTTGCCAAAGCTAGGTTCCAACTTGTTTCACAAAAAAACCTGTTTTCATTTTTTGAATGCTAAAAACATGCGTTTTTCTTGAAAGCGGCTACAAGGAGGGTCTCCCCAAACGGCGTCGTTCCATGACTATATCAAAGCTGGCCCTATTTTACGGACGGTCGCCAAAAATCATGCATTTCTGACCCTCGTAGCTACTCCCGACCATTCAGACAACCTTCGGCCGATTTAGCTAGAACCGGCTGGAATTTGAATTGCGTGTCCTCCATAGCTTGCATGTTATTTTTGCTAAAAATCCTTTTTAGCTTCATAGGTAGGCATTTCATCACAGAATCAACAATAGATTTGCATGACTCAAACCCTAGCCACGGACGGCCGCCGCGAAGAAATCGGCCGGTTTTTGAAAACACCGTAAAAAATTAAAAAAACAAAAACATGGGAGACCTCCGTGTCACATCATCAATTGTGGCCTACCAACTAGCAAAAATACCAAACTTGGAATACCTATGTTCTCTTGAGTTATTTGGTATGATTTTAGCCATGATTTCTACAAAGTTTACAAAAAAACCTAAATTTTTGTGCCTCCAAACCCAAAAGAATTTTCCCTCCCACACCAAAAATTTCCCTCTCCCAAAGTTTCCCTCCACTTCCTTCGCTCCCTCTCCCACTACCAGGCGGGACCCAACACTCCCTCTCCCTCTAACATGCGGGATCCCCTCCCCTCCCCTCCCAAAATTTCCCCTTCTTTCCCCTCCCACCCCGCCCGCAACCCTAGCCCCTCCCCATTCCCCATCCCACAACCCTAGCCCCGCCCCTCCTCTGCTCCGCCCCGCACCTCCCTGCCCCAACGAACCCTGCTCTGCGCTGCCCTGCCGCCCCTCCCCTGCTCCGTGCCGCCCCTCCCCTGCTGTCCCTCCCCTGCTCCGCGTCGCCCCACCACCCCTCTCCCCGATGACGAATCCACCCTCCCCTCTCCCCTCGACGATGGCGGCTACATCCACAAAGGCGGCTACATCGACCGACCCAGCTACGACTACATCGACGACTGTGACTACATCGATGACGACAGCTACATTGCCATATCATCGACGATCGACGATGGCAGGTATTTCTCCCCTCGATCTTCTAGGGTTCGGTAGATCCCCCTCCTGGTCGATCTAGGGTTAGGATTTGGTCAATCTAGGAGCTCCTGGTGGTTCTTGTTCATGTTCATCTAGGAGGTCCTAGTGATTCTAGGGTTAGGACCTCCTCTCGTAGTCCGCTTCATGGTTTAGGGTTCATGTTCTTGTTCATGTTCTTGTTCTTGCTCATGTCCGTTTGATCCCCCTCTAGTAGTCCGCTTCATGGTTTAGGGTTCATGCTGATGGAGAGGAAGACCTCCCTCTGGTTCATCTTACTTGTATCAGTACTTGCTTGTGTATGGTTCAATTACTTAGCTGGCATACAAGGTTAATTAGGGTTTCCATCAGCACTACTTCCTTATATCAGTAGCATTTGGAGATGAAGGTACTAGCTTGCTTTTTTGGGTTAGGTTCAGGATTCAGTCGATCCCCTCGTTCCTAGTGGTTAGAATTCTTCTTCATGGCGAAGGATCGATGGGGATGGGGATGGATTCATGGGGTTCGGGTTCATGGGGTTATATCCCTCTTGTTCATGGGGTTAGGGTTCATGGGCTTTGAGGTACCTCTGGTTGCTTTGCGTACATGCGACACATGCATAGTACCTTAGTAGAGCTATCAACTGGAAACATTTTTCTTTTTGTTTGAATGTTGCTATATGATGACCCAGAAGTGTAGGGGATCTATCGTAGTCCTTTCGATAAGTAAGAGTGTCGAACCCAACGAGGAGCAGAGGGAAATGACAAGAGGTTTTCAGTAAGGTATTCTCTACAAGCACTGAAATTGTAGGTAACAGATAGTTTTGTGATAGGATAATTTGTAACAGGTAACAAGCAATGAAAGTAAATAAAGTGCAGCAAGGTGGCCCAATCCTTTTTGTAGCAAAGGACAAGCATGGACAATTTCTTGTAATGAGAAAAGCGCTCCCGAGGACACATGGGAATTATCGTCAAGCTAGTTTTCATCACGCTCATATGATTCGCGTTCGTTACTTTGATAATTCGATATGTGGGTGGACCGGTGCTTGGGTGTTGTCCTTTCTTGGACAAGCATCCCACTTATGATTAACCCCTATTACAAGCATCCACAACTACAAAAGAAGTATTATGGTAAACCTAACCACAGCATGAGACATATGAATCCAAATCAGCCCCTTACGAAGCAACGCATAAACTAGGGTTTAAGCTTATGTCACTCTAACAACCCATCATCTACTTATTACTTCCCAATGCGTTCCTCTAGGCCCAAATAATGGTGAAGTGTCATGTAGTCGACGTTCACATAACACCACTAGAGGAGAGGCAACATACCTCTCATCAAAATATCGAACAAATACCAAATTCACATGACTACTAATAGCAAGACTTCACCCATGTCCTCAGGAACAAACATAACTACTCACAAAGCATATTCATGTTCATGATCAGAGGAGTATTAATATGCATTAAGGATCTGAACAAATGATCTTCCACCGGATAAACCAACTAGCATAAACTACAAGGAGTAATCAACACTATTAGCAACCCGCAGGTACCAATATGAGGTTTGGATACAAAGATTGGATGCAAGAGATGAACTAGGGTTTGAGAGGAGATGGTGTTGGTGAAGATGTTGATGGAGATTGACCCCCTCCCGATGAGAGGATCGTTGGTGATGACGATGGTGACAATTTCCCCCTCCCAGAGGGAAGTTTCCCCGGCAGAACAGCTCCGCCTGAGCCCTAGATTTGTTCCACCAAGGTTCCGCCTCGTGGCGGCGGAGTTTCGTCCCGTAAGCTTACTTATGATTTTTTCCAGGGTAGAAGACTTCATATAGCAGAAGATGGGCACCGGAGGGCCACCAGGGCGCCCACGAGGTAGGGGGCACGCACAGTAGGGGCGGGCGCGCCCCCACCCTCGTGGCCAGGGTGTGGGCCCCCTCTGGTACTTCTTTCGCTCAATAATTCTTATTAATTGCAAAAATGACTTTCGTGGAGTTTCAGGACTTTTGGAGCTGTGCAGAACAGGTTTTGAATATTTCCTCCTTTTCCAGCCCAGAATCCCAGCTGTCGGCATTCTCCCACTTCATGATAAACCTTGTAAAATAAGAGAGAATAGCCATAAGTATTGTGACATAATGTGCAATAACAGCCCATAATGCAATAAATATTGATATAAAAGCATGATGCAAAATGGACGTATCATTATATCGTTGGTAATCTTATTTTGAGATGGGGATGCATTCGTGGGGTTAGGGTTTTGTGGGGAGGTGGTTCTTTCTTCTAGATTTTGTATGCTCTATTTTGATTGTGCGTCCCTATCAATGACTCGGATTGCTTGATGTTTTGTGTTGTCATGTGGATGCCCTGTGGCAGCTCACCTATGGCCTTATTTGTCCAACAGGTTATTGAGCAGCATCAAGAGGAGGAGCTCAAGCACGGCTACCACGACGCACCACCACAAAAGCAGGTAGCACATCCATCTCCATCTCCCTGTCCCTCCGCTGCCAATCATGTTATGTGTTCTTGATTATGGTCACCACTAAATCTAAAGCTATGCAGTTGTTGTTCCCATGCTATCTAGGGTTTGTAGGTTCCCATTCATGTTTGGTTTCTATCATGTGAGCTCCTGCCATGCTTTGGTTTACATATGGATGATCTTATTCCATAGCTATATTCCTGGGTTTGCTAAATTGATCAGTGGTAGTGCTGATCTGTCATTGCTTCCTATGGGACTATGTTGTTCATATAGAAAGGTTCCTGCTCACTACACTACTAGAGTAGTTCATGTAGGTGTGATATATGCTCTCTGGGTTGGTCTTGTTAATTCATGGTGTTCATTACTAAATGATTAAGTCCATCTTCCATTTCTGTGAGCTTTATTCTATTGATCGGCTGGCTATGTTAGTTGTTACTTTGTGCTACTTTTATGTAATGACACCAATTAACTTAGTTGAGTTATGTACATTGCTACCCCCTGCTTGATGTAGTCAAGATTTTAAGGGATGCTTCATATCTTTCCTATGTACAAGCATGCTTGTTTAGTGCACTTACATGTTTGCTTAATTAATTTAACTACATCACTATATTGTTGATCCAGCAAGTTTGCTTCATATGTATTATTACTGATGCATTGCTACACCTGTGTGTGGATGCTGGTTCAAGTGCTTTCCTTTATTGATACAAGTGCATCATTCACTTTGTCCCTGTTGTATCTCATTCTTGTTTATTCTATTTTGCAAGCTATTATAGAAACATTCCAACCACCTCAAGATCATGCATGTCAAGCAGGACAAGGTCAAATATGAGGCCAACAGTTGGTATGCCACTTACTCCTTGTGGTTATACTATCAGTTTTATAAAATCTGTGTCTTAATATGCTTAGTGAAATGTATTGCTGCAATCTGAATAAGGTGGCTTAATTGTGCATGTGTTCTTTTAGTCTTCCTTACCTGAATAACTAGGATTAAATGATAATAAAATATCATAAGATATGTTTGGCTGTCTGTCCATGCATTCCAAACATTCACCTAATAGTTATGTTTCCTTTATCATGCAAAGAAGCGCCTATGACCGAGTACGAGAAGGTTAGGGCTAGAAATATGATGAGGAACAATCTGATGTTCCAGTCCCTTGGCATCGGTGCAATAGCGTCAATGATTAGGTAAACGAATGATGTACAAGAAGGTAGAAGTGATGAGGTTCAAGAAGGTAGTGGGGTTATCAATGATGACCCAGAGTACAATCCTAAGGAGGATGAAGTTATTGATGGAGAGGAAGTGGATGATGTTGTAGTATAGAAGACTGTTAAGGTGCAAACTCTGTCTTGCTTGAAGGGTTGGGGTTCTTGTATGCTCTGTGTTTCCTTGTGCTCACATATTTCTCTTGTGATCTAATGCCTTTTTCCGTGCTGTTTATACGAGGCACTAAAGGAATCTAGGCCGAAGAGGTCTGGTATTAAGAAGATAGTCAACAAGAAGACAGTCAGCAAGAAGAAGAAGAGCTCAGAAACATCTGCTGCAATGCCTCGAGGAAGGGTGATGGCCCCACCTCCAGAACAAACAAAGAGGATCCTGGGACCTGATGAACCTGCCCCTGATAGAGTCACAAGGCAGAAAGCAAAGATGGCTACTGCGATGGACCATCAGGAAAGTCTGCTGCACATGGACTCTGAGACCTCCGTGCAAACGGGTGATGAGTTCCTGCCCATGGATGAAGAAACCACTGTCCGCATGGAGGAAAAGTGGCACTGTCTGCCTAGATGAAGGAGGAACTATCTGCATAGATGAAGCAGGCACTGTCCACACAGACCTCAGCCCTGTTGCACCTTTTATTGACAGGAATGTTGTCATCAATGAATAAGAACAGCAGCTTGTGCTTCAATCAGGCAAGTTGACCTTTGCAATGCTCTCTTTTACCAGTGCATTTTCCAAATGGAATGATCATGTATGCTTACCTGTTTAGCAGAACCATTCTTGCATTTGTCGATTTCTATTCTAATTTATGAGTTCAATTTCATTTTCAGATGCAATGACTACCAAGACTAGACTTAGAAAGGGCAAAGGGCTAGAGAGAATCACCAAGTCGCTTGGTAGCAAGGTGCCTATCCAAATTGCCGAAGGGATGAAGCATCCAGAGAAGCCTCTGTAGGTAACAAAGCTTGCTTCTGAGTGTGGACTCGTTGCAAGAAGCCATCTGCCGGTTCTTCCTCACTTCAAGATATACAAAAAATGCTAGTGTATTGGAGAACTACATTGGGAAAGTTGTTGTAAGCTACTTGTTTCATAGTTAATGTGCTATCTATTTTCTGTTACACCTATGAATGAATGAACTAATATTGTTCCTACCTTGTTTGCTGTCTTGGTAGGTAAATTTTGAGATGAACACGGACTCGGAGACCATCAAGACCGCGTGCAAAGATATTCTGTAGAAAAATTCAAAGAACAGACGCCATCAGATCAAGAAGAAGTATTTTGATACCGTTGCCACAAACAAAGTCAACATCAAGTCTCCGGTGCTAGATCTAACGGACGGTGAATGGCAAGCTCTGGTGGAGACGTGGTCTACCCCAAGACACAAGGTTTGTCTCTGCTTTGGTTGCTGCTTTATGTTCTGCACATGATATGCTAGTGCTAGATCATGCTGACAGTATGCTTTTTTGTAGGAAACCTGTGTGTCAAACAAGATGAATCGAGAAAAAGTCATGTACAATCAGAGAACTGGTTCCAGGCACTACACAGGACACATTTTTGCCACTGTGAGAACTCTTCTCTAAAGACCTTATCGTTTGATCCTCGTTGAATAACATTTCTAATTCTTGCTGAATCACATTTTGATTTTTGTTGAAAAACATTACAGAAAGAAGAGCGTAAGGGTGAGGAGCTGTCTGCGATTGACTTGTTTAAGGCCGCCCGCAACAACAAGAAGCACGGGTTTTCGGAGCTAGCCAAGACTGCTATAGTAAGTCACTCCATGCTTTGTCCAGCCAGTTCAAAGTTTTGTTGCTGTTTGATTCACAGACAGCTTTGATGTTGTTTGATGCTTTGATGCTATTTGATTCGGAGCCAGTCAAGAACACACACTATGTTCCATGCTTTGATGCTACTTGATAGTTCAACAAAGATATCAGAACTTGCTGTAGCTATTTGTTGCATTTTTTATGATATGATGAAATTTGATCAGAATAATGATGTTTGATGATCGGCTCACTCGACAAGCCATCTTATATAGAACCACCATTCTAGGCTTAATGAAGCGATCATATTGTTCCAATTGCATGTCTCCAGGTCACATAAGTTACTAGTCAAATAATGCTGTCAAGTTACTAGATTTTGTGTGCTGGTTTGGTTACTTCAAATAATCCATTTGTGTGCTGGTTTGGTTTCTCTTGCTTGGTTTGGTTTGCAAAATGTGAAATATATCTGCCATTAATGCCTATCATTTTCCTCCATATGCTAGCTTGAGATGGAAAAAATGAAGGACGCGCCGGTACAAGAAGGCGAAGAGCCAAAGTCTGATGCTGAAATTGCTAAAGAAGTGCTCAAGACCGAAGTCAAGCAAAGCACATTCCTCAGGAATGTTGGGCTCCAGTCATCTAGGACCAACTCTGGCAAAGCAACTGCTGCTGTGGCTGCTCATGTTCGTGATCTTGAGCAAAAGCTGGAGAGGTCGGAGCTTCAAGCTGAAGTGATGCAAGAAGAATTGGCGGCAATCAAGATGAAGGCGGAAGAAGCTGAAGCTGCACGCGGCAAGGAAGTTGAGCTGTTGCGCAAGAAGTCTGAATAGCAGGAGGAGAAGTTAGCTCACTTGATGGATCTCTTTGGAGCTAAAGCAGTTTGATGGCTTTGCAGTTTATCTTTGAACATGTCATAGTAGGTCATGAACTTATGTCGTAGTAGGTCGTGAACTTATGCAGTTTGTTGCATTTGCACTTGGCAAGTGAACCTGGTAGCACTTGTGAACCTGGGATCTTGTGAACCTAGGAGCACATGTGAACCTGGGATCTTGTGAACCTGGGAGCACTTGTTGTTGAAACAGTGATGGCTATGCAGTTATGCCATTTTGGAAGCTGTGAAGTTATGAACCAGTGAAGTTATGCATTTTCTGAATTATTTGAGTTTCGTTTGGATCACAGAATATTATTTGGATTAATTGGGCTCTAAACTTAGTTGGACTGCAAAAAGGCCGAGGCTGAAACAAGAATTAGACTTAAAAGGCTTGGGCCTAAAAAAGAGTTGACTGATAAAAAAATAGTTTGTAAAAGGCTGCATCCCAGAAAATAAAAGGCCAAGGCCCAAACTAGAACTAGACTAAAAAGGCTGTGGCCCAAAACAAGAGTGGACAATAAAAAATGTGACCAGAAAAATGCTCCATCCCAATAAATAAAAGGCTAAAGTATTGGGCTAGGCCCACGCAGATAAGCAAAACAAAGAGAAAAAACATTAAATGGGTTGAATTATTGGGCTTGGCCCATGTAGACGGCCGAAATGGACCGGGATGATTCTATTTTGCGACCTTTTCATTTGGTCATAATTCTACCACGTCAGCTTGCCACGGTGGATCTGACGTGGTGTGGGCAGATTGCTAGTGACCAAAATAATTGGTCGTTGAATTTATGAACTTTTTTTGGTCATAAACGTCAACGACCATTCCTGAAGAAAGGTCGTTAATTTTAGTTTACGACGACAAGCTTTTGACCATCAGTTTTTGGTCACAAAAAGGTCTCGAATGGAAAACAATGACCATTCAGTGACCAATAGTGATGGTCACAAGTTGACGTATTTCTTGTAGTGACATGTCAATTTTAACCTGGTTTGCAGTGGACGGACAGTGTTATTACCTTGTCGAGTGTAAAACACATGGTAAACAAGTAAAATCCAATAGCATGCATGTATACATTTGAATTATTAAGAGCAAAGTTTTGAATTTTTATTTTCTTTGCTACTTTTTGTAATATTTGAGAGGATTTCATAAAATATGTGATGTACATGACTTAGAAACCGAAGCATTCCCAAGAAAGAATCACAGTTTTGAAAGACAATGTCATAGTTTTTGAAAGCGCGGCGATAGTTACTTCACCGTTTGACCTCAAAGTTCTTTCTACATGCAAGATACAACATTACATGGTCCATGTTATAGTTTGGCGTTATTTAGGGGTCAAATTCTATGTTAAATAACTAAATGGATTTACGTTTATCTGATGGACATACATTTTACCTACAAGTACATGAAAAATGCTAAGCAATTGGTAGAAAGATAACATTTAAGTTAATGAATATATATTTAGTATTATGCAAAGAGTGTTTTGACTCAAAAAAATTGGTGGGAAAATTCATATAGTAACTTGGAAGTTTTTTTAATTTATAAAAATGCAAATGAAGTCTGAAAAAAATGAGAAGTTGCATGGCATCATGATACGACATATATAGCCCGTGGTTCAAAATTGAGAAGGCTTCATAATTTTTTATGTGCATTGCATAGAAATTGAACATCTATGTGAAGAATAGTAGTTCTAAAAGGGAAAGTGTAAGGTTTGAAGGCAAAGCGACAGTTGATTCTACTTAACATACACTATTACATCTTCAATGTCAAAATTTGGCATAGGTTTCATTTTCTATTTTAAGTCATTAAATGGATTTCTAGGTATTTAATGTATATAATTCAATTTTGAACTACAAATATAAGAAAATGCCCACAAATTGGTTGAAAAATCATATTCCAGTTGCTGAGTTAATTTTAGGTCTTATATAAGAAATATTTGAAATTCAAACATTTATGTGGGAAAATGAAAATTAACTTAGACCTTATTGCCTTATGAATTTAAAAATTGCGAGTGGAGTGTGTAAAACATGAAAACTTGTCTCGTTTCAAAATATGATACCCATGGTATGTGTTTAAAATTTGGGAAGGTTTCAATAAAGTTGCGATCAACATTACCTATAAATCAAAGTATCTCTTAGGAATGAGCCTAGCTTCGAAAGAGATGTTGTGTGGTTTAAAGGCAACAACAATCACTTTAACATTTGATCTTGATTTTATTTCCAACACTAAACATGCACTACTAAATCTTTGTATGTCAAAAATTGGCAATTGTGAGGGTTGAAAAGTCGTATTTTAATTAAAATTATATTTAAAAATACCCTCAAATTGGTTGAAAACCATGTTTAAGTTACTGAGTGTACTTTTAGTCTTATACAAGGAAAAATATAAACATTTAGCTTGGAAAATCCAAAAACTAACTAAGAGGTTATTTGTTTCCTAATGTAAAATAAATGCAAATGAAGTCTGAAGAACATGTAACTAGGCACGGTGTCATGATATGACATCTAGAGGTTAGAGTTAAAATATGAGAAGGTTTAACTTAATTTGTGATGTACATTTGTTATACTCCCTCCGTTCCTTGATATAAGGTGTATAGATTTTTGAGAAAAAATCCGAAATATAAGGTGCATTGAGTTGCACCACTCGTTTGAATATATTTTTTAGGAATTTCATTACATTTCCTTATATCAGGCAAGCTCCTCTATTTACTCATGTCAATTAGTCAGGTGTAATGTCACCCAAAACTTTTGAAATTTTCCCTCCATGTGTGTTCTTTAATTTCTGTGCCAAAAACTATACACCGTATATCTAGGAATGGAGGGAGTATTACTAAAGCATTTTCAAAGAAGAACCATAGTTTTGAAAGGAAAAGCATGAGGTTTGAAGATGAATTCACAGCTACTTCATCGTTTGACCTTGATTTGTTTTTTACATGCAACGTATATCATTACATTTTCCATGTCAAGGTTTGGCATGGTTCATTTTCCATTTTAAGAAATTAAATGGATTTCTGAGTATTTAAAATGGGTATAATACAAACTTGAACTACATGTACATGAAAAAAAATACCTAAACATTGGTTGAAAACTAAAATTTGAGTTGTACTCTTGAATAATATTCTTGAATTGATTTTTACTTTTTGGAGGATTTTTGGAATAGTTTAAGAGGGAAAATATTAGGAACGCTTTTATTATTATTTCTGTTAAAAAAGACAAAACAATTTCTTTTATATAATTTAGACGCATCTCCTATATGTTATGGGCCAGCCGTTTTGGCTTTGGCCACGTGCGCCTCACCACGGCCAAATGGGTGGGGGCAACCCAACCTTCAGGCTTTCTATTCCCCCTCTCCCTCATTCTCTCTCCCAAGCCACGATCCCTTTCTAGTCTCATGCTCGCTGATTTATTACGGTCGATGCCGACGTCTTTCGTTGCCCAGCTCATGATCAACTCCCCTCTCCCTGCTTTACCATCTCTACCATCTGTAACCAATGCTCACCACCTCAGGCGCTCATAGGCCATCCATATGTGGATAGGGTTTCCGGCGCGACATCATTAGGGAAGCCGGCATGGATGACACCTATGACTTTATGTCATCTTCCACGATGTCATTTGCACGCTCCTCGGCTGGATTTAATGCTTGGTGTACAAATTTGATACATTTGATGGACAATAATTTGGATGGGCCCACACTTGATTTATCAGGCTAGGCCCAGAATATTACTACTAAGAAAAACCATTTTGGGCGGGAAGGCTCCAGCCTGTTAAATCCCTTAAGTAGACTCGCTGCTGTCAAAAACTGGTAGATATTTAATTATTTCATTATGCCGCAACATATGCAAGGTATTGAAGCATCCTTTAGAACAGTATCACATTTATTATAGTGGAGGGAAATAAAAGCTAAGCTGCCTGGTATCTTTAAAATATATGTTCTTTATGAATAATAGTATATGTCAGCACTTACTAAAGATCATATTGGACAAAATACCTTATTGGTCATCACATATTTATAATAAACATTTTTACTTATTTATAAATAAGCATTCCAATAATTTAGCACATTGTTTATTAATATAAATTTAGCATAAAATGTTAACTTCCATTATTTTCAATTGTATCTTACAACATTACCACTTTGACATTGTGTATTTGATATTAAAATCATTACACACATATACACCATGACAAGAACAACTTTGTTTTGATGTAGAAAAGATTGTTTGACATGCTAGTTTAAGAAATCTTGCTCAATCAAATTCCTTTAAAATGTAAGCAAATCATTAAAACAATTAAATAACCACTTTCATATATACAAAAAAAATATGTGAACCTCCAATGTACTTAGGTATTTGTGTCTATTTTAGTATCTCTAAATATCTCGGTAATGCTCAAGCTCTGCAATGTACGGATCTAGCAAATATCCTCAAAGAGGCTTGTAGATCAGGATAGTTAAGCTTAGTTGCTACTCATATGAATTGTAGAGCGTCTAAGTTGTCAATTAGTGGTCCTTTTTTGGTCTATGTGTAAGTCAAGGAATGCATGGTGTTTGACCATGTTGCCTCAAGTGCCGACTCGTTTCTATAGTGTGGCACCCCGGCTCAAAGAAACGGGAACTCCCCATATTCTAGCTCAGAGATCGAGGTAAGTCTTCTAGAATACGGCACTGCTCGGCATAGAACAAATCAGCTCTTTTTGCAACAAATAAGGGATACAAAAGTCTGATGTTACAAAGGATCACATCAGCACGGCGACACTACGCCAGCTAAGGTAGCTCTATGCTAGCAGCGAAACAACTCTTAGAAGCGGAATACTTCTAGCAGCAGAACAACTACGAAGATGGTGAACTCCACTCCGCAGGGACTCTGGCTGGGACACGATCTAGCTCGCACGATCGGTAACCTCGACAAGCAATCAATCAACCATGACATCACATGCAATCTGGCATGACATGTCAGGTCAGTACATTGAATGTACTTGGAAGCTCACAACAACCAGAAGCATCAAGGCAAGACAACAACATAGCATTAACAGGTTAAGTAATTAACAACTACTATGAGATGATAGCAACTATTAAGCATGATATAAAACTACTGGAATACTGATGAACCAACATCTCAAGAACCACCTCGCTCTTGGCTATCCGGCCAAGCAATATATCACCTCGATCACCTCGTGATCAAAACCTCCATGTGATTGCTATTTCTTGAGCTTCCATTGGTTTCTCCCTTGAAGAGGAAAGAGTGATACAGCAAAGTATATATAAGTATTTCCCTAAGTTAGAGAACCAAGGTTTCAATCCAGTAGGATACAGCGCACAAATCACCAAAACCTGCACAAACAATCAAACAACTTGCATCCCACGCGATAAAGGGGTTGTCAATCCATTCACAGTTACTTGCAAAAGTGAGATCTGATAAAGATAGATGAAACTAAACAAAAGGTAAAGTAAATATTTTTGGTATTTTTGGTTTATAGATCGGAAAGTAAAAGATTGCAAAATAGTACTCCTTCCATCCCAAAATAAGTGTCTCAACTTTGTACTATCTCTAGTACAAATTTGTACTAAGCTCAAGACACTTATTTTGGGACGGAGGGAGTAGATCGGAAACTTATATGATGTAAAATAGACCCGGAGGCCATAGGTTTCACTAGTGGCTTCTCTCGATATAGCAAATAATACGGCGGGTGAACAAGTTACTGTCGAGCAATTGATAGAAAAGCGCAAAGTTATGACGATATCTAAGGCAATGATTATGAACTATAGGCATCACGTCCGTGTCAAGTAGACCAACTCCAGCCTGCATCTACTACTATTACTCCACACATCGACCAATTCCTGCCTACATCTAGAGTATTAAGTTCATGAAGAACAAAGTAACACATTAAATAAGATGACATTATGTAGAGGAATAAACTCAAGCAATATGATGTAAACCCCAACTTTTTATCCTTGATGGCAACAATACAATATGTGCCTTGCTGCCCCTGCTCTCATTGGGAAAGGACACCGCAAGATTGAACCCAAAGCTAAGCACTTCTTCCATTGCAAGAAAAACAAATCTAGTTGGCCAAACTAAACCGACAATTCAATAGAATTACAAAGATATCAAATCATGCATATAAGAATTCAGAGAAGATTCAAATAATATCCATAGATAAGCTGATCATAAATCCACAGGTTGGCTGGTTGTATGTGTGTGGAGTCACAATCGTCGATATCACTAATTGAGGAGTACTCTTTGCAAAGATCACTCCCACCTCCCCAGGTTGCGAAAAGTGGTGCAAACTCGGAGTTTTCCCTTTTTTTCTAGACCCGTTTATTCAAAACGTTTTATCTCTTAACCCGTGCGTCCAAGTTTCGAGCCATTTCACCGTTGGATTCCTTGCGTCGAGATCTTCAAAACTGGATCCCATATTGATAGGTTTTGATGAACATTTTTTTCACGAAAAAAAACGGACGAAAAAACTGAACCAGGAGCATGGGTTTTTCCCTTTTCGAAAGAGGCATGCCCGTGCCTCTCGCCGAAGCAAAACCGTGCCTCTCGCGAAAGGACAAAAACAGAACCACTTTTTTCGTTTTCGAGAGGCACGGCTGTGCCTCTCGCGAAAGCACAACCGTGCCTCTCGCGGAAGGGAAAAAATAGAAAACGCAATTTTTTTGTTTCCGAGAGGCATGACTGTGCCCTTCGCGAAAGTACGACCGTGCCTCTTGAGAAAGTAAAACCGTGCCACTCGCAAAAGGGAAAAAAATAGAAACACGTTTTTCTTTCCGTTTTCGAGAGGCACGGCCGTGCCTCCCGTGAAAACACAATCGTGCCTCTCGCGGAAGTAAAAAAACAGAAAACGCGTTTTTTCGTTATCGAGAGGCACGACCATGACTCTCACGAAAGCACAACCATGCCTCTCACGGAAGCAAAACTATGCCTCTCGCGGAAGGAAAAAAAATAGAAAAGGTGGTTTCTTTTTCATTTCCGAGAGGCACTGCCGTGCCTCTTGCGGAAGCAAAATCGCGCATCTCGCGGAAGGAAAAAACAAAAAGCGTGTTTTTTTCCATTTCCCAGAGGCACGGCCGTGACTCTGTCGGAAGCAAAACCGTGCCTCTCGCGGAAGCAAAAACATGACTCTCGCGAAAGAAAAAAAAAACTTGTTTTTTGAGAAAAAAATTCAGATTTTTTTTGATCCAAAAGCTAAGGAAGACCGGTGGAAAACCGAAACGTCAACAAACAAAAAAAATCGTTTGAAAAGCCGAAAACGCGTGCGAAAAAATAACAAAAATCCGGAGGAAGCGCCCAAAGCACGACACGTGACGGGCAACTGAGAGCACGTCAAGTGCTGTTGATCGTTGTGAGGCTCCCAAAGGAGCGCTCGTCAACTAGTTGCTCCCCACAATCACTCGAATAACGGGGAAACAAGAGGGCCTAGTCGCTGGTGCAGCTTTGGGCCACATTTATTTGGGCCCATGAGTTCTTGCTGGGTTGAACAGCTGAAGTACAGAAGCGAACAAGTCAAGCTACACGCCGCCGTCGCCTGCGCCCGCGCCCGGAGCTCCCGACCTCCGCCGCCAGCTCCGTCCTCCGCCGCCGGAGCCCCACGTCACCTCCCTCGCCGGCCATCCGCGCCCCGCGCCGCCGCCTTGCCCGCCGGCGACCGCCGCCATCGCCGGACCGCGTAGCGCCGCCGTCTTCTGCCCCGGCTGCGCGCCTCCACGCCGGAGCCGCGCCCGTTCGCCGCCGTCCCCGGCCGGATCTGGGACGGGACCGGCCGGATCCGCCTCCGCCGCGCCTCCCTGGCCATCTCCCCGCCTCCTCCGGCCTCCCTCCGGCCGATCTCCGGCGAGATCCATCGCTGCCTCGGTTCGCGTGCCCGGACGAACCCTAGACCCCGAAGGTCGTTTTCCTACCAAGTCCCTGGTTTTTAACATTATCATGCAATGTTCAACGCATCACAACTTGCTGCATACTGCTCCGTTTCGTGCGTGTAATATGTCAAATTGTTCGTCTCGACGAGTACTTCATTTCGTTTTATTGCATCATGTTCATTTGAGTTCATCTTGATGCCCGAAATGCTGTTGGAAGAGTGCTATGTGATGTTAATCTGCTGAAACTGTTATAACATGCACTTTTGTCATTTTTGCCATGATTGATGTGTGCATCTTATGACCTTGAACCCTACATGAGTTTTGATCTATGCCATGCCATCTCTGCAGAGGTGCAATCCATGTATTTTTGTGAGTTTTGTGCTGAGTGCATCGAGCTTGTTAAGTAGGGTACTTGCTGTTGCTGTCTTCCTGACAGATTCTGTTATATTTTGTTGCTATGTAAACCTGTTGCTACTAGTCATTTCGTGCATTATTCTGGAGATGTTCACTAAGGATGTTTTGTTATACATGTCTTGCTCTATCCATTCATGCCCCTGGTTGCATTTACAGCCTGTTGTATCATGTTGTAATCTTGCTCCAAAATTGTTAAATAATGTTGCTATCATCCTGTTAACATGAAGTTCAGTTTTGGCCATGTGCTTTTCTAGTGATCCATGCATCCTATAAACTTGTTCTTGCCATGCTTAGCTTCATAAACATGTCTTCTTATTGTTGGTTGCCTTGCCATGCCATGTTTAACTTGTTTTGCTCATATTTTCTACGCCGTAGCTCCGAACTAAATGAACTTTATATGTAACTTGACTAGAATCTCGTGTAGATCATCTTGGTGCATCTTAACTTACTGTTTAACAACTTGAACATAAGGTTTATTCAGATCTGGACCAACTTCGGAATTTGCATATGAGGACTTACCGGAATTGTTATATGTTGTTTCCGGCCTCATTTAACTTGCTTTGATGTGTTGTTCTTGTTTGCATCATCTCTTGCCATGAGTAGCCTCATGTAGCTTTGTCTTGCATCATGCTTGGTTGTGCATCATGTCTTGTCTATGTGTGGTGTGTTTACCATGTTGTGTGCTTCTTCTCGATAGTTCCCGTTTTGTTGCGATCGTGAGGATTCGTTCATCTATGATTGGTTTGTCTTCGTGGCTTCATCTTCTTCATGGACTCGTTCTTCTTCCTAGCGGGATTTCAGGCAAGATGACCGCTACCCTGGATCTCACTACTATCATTGCTATGCTAGTTGCTTCGTTCTATCGCTTTGCTGTGCTACCTATCAATTGCTCTTCAAGCCTCCCAAATTGCCATGAACCTCTAACCTTTGTCACCCTTCCTAGCAAACCGTTGTTTGGCTATGTTACCGCCTTGCTCAGCCCCTGTTATAGCGTTGTTAGTTGCAGGTGAAGTTGAAGATTGCTCCATGATGGACAGGATTATGTTGGGATATCACAATATCTCTTATTTAATTAATGCATCTATATACTTGGTAAAGGGTGGAAGGCTCAGCCTTATGCCTGGTGTTTTGTTCCACTCTTGCCGCCCTAGTTTCCGTCATACTGGTGTTATGTTCCCGGATTTTGCGTTCCTTACGCGGTTGGGTGATTTATGGGACCCCCTTGACAGTTCGCTTTGAATAAAACTCCTCCAACAAGGCCCAACCTTGGTTTTACCATTTGCCTCACCTAGCCATTTTTTTCCCTTGGGTTTCCGGAGCCCGAGGGTCATCTTTATTTACCCCCCGGGCCAGTGCTCGTCGTGAGTGTTGGTCCAACCTATCAGCCGCTGGTGGCCACCAGGGGCAACTCTGGGATGGCCTACCGGAACTTTGGACAATCCGATGTGCCCTGAGAACGAGATATGTGCAGCTCCTATCAGGATTTGTCGGCACATCTGGGCGGCTTTGCTGGTCTTGTTTTACCATTGTCGAAATGTCTTGTAAACTGGGATTCCGAGACTGATCGGGTCTTCCT